>OZ012679.1:99978896-100721374 GCA_963942445.1 Argyra leucocephala | reverse complement strand
ACACCTGTCAGTAAATTGTGTTGTTGTGATTTTAGTAGCTGTATAAGTTATGAAAATTTTCTTTTAAGTAGTTATTATTATTTTGGTTGTATTATTCTAGTTTATCTTTATTTTAAATTTTAAGGATGAAAGATTTTGATGTTTTTATAGTATTGGTATGTGTTTCCTCAAACACATAAAATAAGAGATAAACATGAGGAAAATATAATGAAATAAAAACAAATGGATGATGTAATAATTGTTTTGTTATTCATTTTGATTTGTTGTCCTTTCTTGAATGAATTTCTTATTTCTTGATATTTCAGAAGCATAATATAAAACTTTTTCTCAAACGTTTGTAAGGCAATTATTATAAGCTATTTTATATGATACTATTTCATATTTTTACAGTCTGAAACTATATAGAGAGATTAACGAAATCCGATTGCAATTAACTCTTGAGGGATGTGTTCTTGAGGGATGTCGTAAGTTAAGATTCTTGATACAACTTTATCAGTTGGTTGATATTTCTGTGTTTTTACTTTTTTGTGATATTTTTTTTCTGTTTTTTTTTTATACTCTTGACAGTAGCTTAGTTGGTAGAATCACCTTTTCGTGCTTAATTAAGTACGGTACTGCATTTTACACTACATCTAATATTTCGAGTATTTATTTAACAAATTACTGGTTTATCTATACTCATTAAATGTGGAAAACTACTACTATTGTCAGGTTCTAAGCCTTCTTAAATAGAATAGTTTCATTTTATTTAATTTGTTACCAGATTAACTCTCAATTATCTTTTTGTCATTTATTATATCCCAATGATATAATCAAAGTGTACCAGACCAGCTCGAAAAATCAATGAAGCATTTTTTTTTTTTTTGCTTCATCGGGAATCGAACCTGGAACCTTTCGGTTGAAAGGCAGGCGCTCTACCTACTGCGCCACCCAGTGTAATATGTGTGATAAAACAATAAGGATGGTCAGATTAATTTTTCCATAGGCATTTCAGTGCATTTTGTAGCCTTTTAAACGCTTTCAGAAATGACACTTAAATTCAATATATAAAAATTATTCAATTTTGGGAATGAAGTCTCCTCCTTCAGTTAATACGGAAATCGTTGTTAAATACACTTCAAGAGCTCCGTCTCTTTTCATATTGTCTATATTTCCTACTATACTATATGATTACAACCTAAGCCTTCATCATAAGAGTTGCTAAAGTTAACAGAGACGACGTGAAATTGATAGCAGAAAAACAAGATGGAAGTGGCGTATACCTGATATTAGATCCCATAATAGAAAATATAATAACATATAATTACTTTGGAAGTAAAAAGGTATAGCAGATGGCAAGTCATCTACATCAAAAAATAAGATTCTTAATTAGTTTGTTATTTTAACCTTTTATAACATAAATAACACAAATCTCTACAAACTAAAAATCAGAAACGATGTATTATTTTATCTTCTTCTTATTTTTCTTGTGATATTAGGATTAGATTTTGTTGTTTTACAAAGTTCTATCAAATTTCTGTAGTTGTTTTGATAGATTATAGTGACTTTATACTGCTTCGAAGATAATTTTGATCAACTTTGCTGTATCCATTCTATTTACGTGGTCTATCCATTCCTTTTTTCGTGTACCCAT
The DNA here is from genome assembly GCA_963942445.1 of Argyra leucocephala. Taxonomy (NCBI): domain Eukaryota; kingdom Metazoa; phylum Arthropoda; class Insecta; order Diptera; family Dolichopodidae; genus Argyra; species Argyra leucocephala. The sequence goes on along the minus strand of OZ012679.1, from coordinate 100,719,741 downwards.
GCCCATTGAACTTCATCTTAGTTTTCTTATATTCTGATTCTGAATATAGTTTTAATTGTTGGAAAATGATACTATAAAAAAGTAATTTTCAGTTTTGCTTATACTTTGCTTATCTGACCATAAATTTTTTTTTATTGTTTACTCTTTGTAAAAGCAAAAAATCGCCATTGTTTTATTTTTTTTTTAAATGACGGGTTTCATTTTTGTTTTCCTTCAAAATATTTTACGTTTGTTAAAGTTTAACTTAACATATTTATGTTTCTTTTATCTGTATTTTTATTTTTTTTAATAATGCCTCAAAGTATTTATCTTAGAAAAAATTTATTAAATTTAAATTTAAAAATAATAAATGCTCGACGTATAACAAGGTAAATATGTAAAAAATTAAAAAAAATGTTCCATTTTGGTTTAAAATGATGAAGACTTGTACTAAAAATGAAATTTTAAGGAAATGGATTTGATATTTTTGTAGTTTTGTACTGTAGGACATGTTGTAAACTAAATTAACTGAACTAGTCTGAATCTGAACTGAAATCGAATCATTTAATGAACTAAAGCCATTTCTAATGAAATAAGTCGTTAAACGGGCTAAAAAATGGAGTTGTAAGGAAATAGTGAAAATCAACCGAATTCATGCAAAATAAATTCATAATTATTTATTTATTTGTGATTGTGAAGTTGAAAGTGTGTAGGAAACATGATGAGAGTATTCAGTTAATTCACGAAATTTCCTTAAATGTAGTAGATTTATATCAAATTTTGGTACATTTGAAGCAAATATGGATATGGAAGCATTAATGTTACTGCAGTCCTGGCTTGAATTTAAAATATCTCTATATACGATAGCATTTGACAAGTGAAATACTATGACTTGAAACTGCTATAACAATAAATAAAAAAGATATTCTCATATTCTCAACATCAGAAATTCAAACAACTTGTTGAAGTTCAATAATGAGTTTAGCAATAACACTCTGTGTATATTTTACATTAAAAATTCAACAAACAGAAAGGCAGTCTTAATAGGAACTTCTAGAAATATTACACACGTAAAGGTGATAGTGAACAAAACAAATGATGAAATTTGTAGTGTGTAACCTTTCTTAAGTTTATAGAAATAGGGTACAGCAGTATAGGGTACTGCGCACAGCAATATGTTTAGCTGAATTAATGTCTGTCTAAAATGAACGAGTCATGAGATATTAAGAATTGTAAGATAGAATATAGCTGATAAAGTTAAATTAGGATCATTACAGCCAATCCATTAAACTTTTTTCATATAATTTTAAAATAATAAAAATTATATATCAAATATTTTCGAATTGAAGTCAAGACTTATAAGTCAAGAGATCATAAGGATAATATGGGTATGTATATAAGTGATTTTAGATTAGAATAATGTTAGTTAAAGTAAATTAAAACTTTTTCTGAATAATATTTACTTCGAAACCACATAAATTAAAAATTTTCCAACAACTCAGGAACAAATAATTTATTATTTAACAATGAGCGGAAATTCGTATATTATGATGCTTGTTTAAATTTTTATAACTTAAATAAAAAGAAAAAAACAAAAACATTTTTCTATATACATATGTACATACATATTTGGATTGAAAAGTTTATAGAAAGAAATACTTAAAGTTTTTCTTTTATACTGTAGAAATTGTTTTCGAATTTTTGTTTTGTCTACTAATAGAAGTTTGAATTTGTTAAGATATAATAGATATATTACCAGATGTATGAGTAGACAAGTTAAAATTAAACATTTTTTGAATGAGTTCCTTTAATGTCTAAAAATATTTTCGAAAAATATAAACAACCTGGCCCAAAATTTAATGTAAACTTAGTATGTTTTCACGAGCTTATTATTGGAACTCCCAACTAATTAATATTTTTGATCAACGAAAATTAATTCTAGACTAGAGTAATGAAAAACAATAAAAAATAATGAACTTATGTATCCACAATACTTATTTATTTCTTAAAATAATAACTGTATTTCCTTTATCCGTTGTGAAGGTTGGATTGCTAGGAACTTTCATCAAACATTTTTTTTGTTCCTAAAAGTAATACTGATGTATTATGTATCTGAAATTTTAACTTAATAATTTTATAATTAAATTATTTTGAATGTGAGTATATTTTTTTTTTTCTTCATATAAAAGAAAATCAGTAAAAGATCCTTCATCTATACCTATTTAAGATTATGAGGACTTTAACAATTTAAAAACTCTTAATTGGCGCCTACACCATCCATCAGATAACTCTTACTCCTCTTACCGCACGTTGAAACATTGTCTCTCTTTCTCTTATACATCTTTTGCAAAATGACACTTGTTCTATTGAAATTAAATGAATAATGCCTGCCTTCAAACATTTTCAGCGTAACACTAGGGATGTTTCAAGCGCTCATTTATACACCGTGGAAATATCCAGGTGATCCAAAAAATGTTTTCGGAAATTATTAGAACTGTAAAAATGTGGAACATGCTTCCATTTCATTTGTTCCCTCTAATAGAAGCACTCACATATACAATTTGCAGCTCTGTTCAAAAAAAATCTCTTCCGGTTCGTCTCCAATTGTTACCTACCAATTCTACTTCTCCTCCAAATGAAATCCTTTTGTTCACACTAAAAAGAGTCTTTTAAACTTACCATTAATACAATTTTGGATTTATTACTTTCTTTGTCATCAGATATCTGTGATCAAACAAAAAAACATTAGGAATTATTTAAAATGTTTTAACCTAACATATATATAACGGCTTTGTTCGCTTAAATCGTCTAACACAGACTTGGTTGTCAGCTAAACATAAAATTTTGATATTGATATGTTGAGAATATGACTTTTACGGCGTACAGCCGTTTTTTCTCATTTTATATTAGGGATCTTAAGATCTCTATGAATATCAGCATTGCGAACATACCAAGGAGCATAAGCATTGATAATGTTAGGAAACACTGTGTTTTGGAACGTTTGGATAGTTTGAATATGAAGTTGTTTTTGTTTAGCACAATCCCATATTGAAATACCAAAATTGGCTTTAATATTTGATTGCAGATCAAAAGTTTGTTATATGCCGAAATCCTAGATTTCCGCCTATTATAGCCAATGCAATTGATTGTATTTCACTTTACCCTATTATCATGTTTTTGCACGTGATCTCAGCTTTGTATCAAACGTCGAACCTGGTCGAACCAAGATATTTTTCAAAATTTTGATATGGTAATTCATCTTTAACAACTAAAAGATCTGCAAAAATAGTAATAATAATAGCACAATTCATATGGTACATAATAACCAAAAATGAATAATAATATCTCCAACATAAGCAACAATAACAATATCTCTAAATAAAATGTATTTTTTTTAAATTCTTTATTTTACAAATTTATATTTAAATACATATTTGTATAATAAATATATAAAATTTTTAAATAAAAAAAAATGTTTTTAAATTTTTTTTGTTTAACAAAAAAGTGGAAATAATTGAGGTTAAATAATATTTTTATAAGTAATATCCATATGTCAAAAAAGCACTAACGAATAGCTCGTCGTGATTGTGTCTCTAAAGGCAATTTTTTTGTTACTCGCCACTATTCGTAAAATAAATCTAAGTAGTCACTTAGTAGTCTCGTTTGAACTAGCAATCAACCAAAAACGGTAGTTTAATTTTTTTTTTTGGTAACTATTAAATTTATACATGAGCTTTATCTGAATTTAATATTTGAACAATTTATCAATTTATAGTTCCTTCGATGATGAATTACATATAATATTATGTATAACATGTGTTTTGTATAACATGTGTGTAATTGTACTAAAATTATTTAAATTAGAGGTAAATGGCATTGTTACAACTCATATAACTGAACATAGTTGCATTTAATTTTCAAGTGTTATTACAAATATAATATGTAATACTTTTTTTCAATTTTATATTTACAAAAATTTGGAAACTCAATTTTACTAACAAAAATTTACAAAAATTAAAAATTTTAACAACAAATTCAATTAAATTCAACTGACCTAATTTAATTCCAATTGCACGTAAATAAAATTAAAAAAAATTTGTACGTGATATACAAAGTATTATATACCAATAATATTTAAAAACTTTATTATATACCAATAATATTTAAAAACTTTTGAACAATTACCAATAATAATAAATTATCTTGAAACGTCTTTGTCTCAACTCAACCAAAAACAAAAAAAAAAAAAAAAAAACAAAATTTCAAGGATATTTTTTCTTTTATTAAATTTGGATTTAAAAATTTCACATTTTTTAAAATTCACCATGATTTGAAAATTAATTCCATTATTATAGTTTTTTTCGTTTTTTTTACAGTAAATTACAAAAAATTAAAAGCAGTTTTCGTGATAAGGATAAACCATCAAGATTTAAAGATTCCCAGACAACACGTTTTCAAGTTGCTTCTAGAAATGATGATGAATCTGATGATACAAATGATTCAAATGAAGACAGAGAACTCTTGGAAAATGAATATGATACAAAATATGGTAAAAGTTTTAGGTAAGTGAAAATTTTTGTTACTCTTGATGTCATTAGGTAAATTTGTTATGGGAGTTTCTATTCGTATATATCGTATTTATGTTCTTTCTCAAGAGATTCGCATTCGTATGAGAAATATGATAATGGAATATAAAATACAATACAAAAATGACTGTCAATTCAGTTTATAAACAAAACAATGTTTTTTTTTAAAAGATATTTTTTATAATGTCAGACAAATTGTTTTGTAAAAAGTTAAAAGTAAAAGTTATAAATTTTTTAATTACATATGTATATACAAATGTGTATAATATATGTATATAACAATATATTATGTATATAAAATTTAATAGTAATTTTTTTTACATTAGAGAAAATTTAAAATTCTCTAAAATGTTATATTAAAAACGATAAAATATATTATTATTCGTTTGAAGCGCTTTTTTATTCCTAAATAAAAAAAATTAATATTCATAAATGAAAATAAAATTAATAAAAAACTATTTATATTTCTACTTCTCCTGGTACTTCTCCTGGCACTAAATACAAAAATTTCATGCTATATTCACTTCCGAACCCTAAAAATACTTTCGAATAACAAAATACCTGTCGTACAATTTTCAAATTATTTCCCGTTCTGACATCTCCATTATGACATAATTTTTTGGTTTATTTAAATCCTACCAGTGTAATCACTGAGTTGAGAATACCCCATATAGGTATACTCTGTAGCATTTAAAAATTAGTTTAAAATACGTTTTTTGTTGTTATTCTTTTTATCGAAACAGGCATTTTACAAGAGAAGCTCTACCAAGACTTGATAATTATCGTAATATTATGTCTATTCAAGCAGCATACCGTCCAACTTTAGATGAATTACATAATGCAACTTTAACAAACAAAGTAAGTGATTTTCTTAATAAATATGTTTTAAAATAATATAGGTATAATATTGTGTTATTGTGCTTAACAGAACTAGAATAATTTTGAAGTTACTTAGAAGGATATCAGAGATTATTCCTATCCAACGATAGTATATAGGTAATCCCTGAAAGACACCAAGAGTTTATGCATGCATGCTGTTTATACCTTGGTAATGTGGATGTCAAACCCACTGAAGCTTACCTATATTTTTTTAATTATAATCAATCTGTGTGAAATCTCCTAATTGTTTCATTGCTTGTTTCGTAAATTTTTTTCATTGCATCGTTGTAAATTAGTATAGCAGTTCGACTGGAAGAATACTATCAACATAATAAGTTTTCTTTTAGGCGATATATCCCGTAAAGGCAAAATAGATGTTCATGTTTCGAAAAAAAAACAAAAAAAAAAAAAATAGTTTCGGCTTAGGAAAATTATAAAAATAATATTTTATGAAAATTATTGATATAATAATTTTCGTGAAGAAGATCATTATCTTAGAATTTATATTTTAAGTATAATGATCAGGTGGTCAACATCAAAAACATCAAAGCTTGTCGACATCAAAAACTTCTATAAGTTCCGAGTTCATATGAATATACTCATGATTTACTGCATATTTTTTGACATTGTTCCTAACTGTTTCAATGTGCAAGTCACGGTAGAGTTATTTATTACAAACGTACCATAGTGCAATAACGTTACTGCGTAGCACTTTATTTTTGATTTTTTTACAGTATTTCGATGTTGGTTTTCTTTGCACAAATTGGATATTGTCAATGTGAACTGTATACGTCCACACAGTTTTTAATATCTGGTTATGTATCAAAACTTTCTGCACTAAAAAATGTGCACTTATAACTCTGACGTAAGCCCAATTTTGTTTGTATCTAATAATATGTTCCTTCCATCATAGTTTGGCATCCAGGGTCATTCCCAAATACTTTACTATCTTGGCTTCATTCCCATCTCAGTCAACAATAAAATCATACTATATAGTACATATACATATATTTTATTGTTGACTGAGATGGGAATAATGGCAATCTTCTTTCTATGTAAAATTCAGATGTGTGGATTTGCTTTCATCAAGTTTTGTACGCTACCGTTGTGGTCCATATTTTAGTTTAACTCGTTATATTTTGAAGATGTGCTTTTAGAGTTTTCGATAGGCACGTCACCTACAAGAATTGGTTTTTAACTTTATTACTCCCATATTGTCGATCCTGGCGCAGTTTTCTCACTTCTATTTGAATCTTCCACCAGAAATCTTTTATACGTGCACCCAAAATTCTTTTTTTTAACATAATTTATGATTATGATTAATGATTATAAATCAGTTTTAACTTTTAACTTATAATATTATTATTTTTTAATAAAAATAAAAATTGTTTTAATATAAACTAATTTATTGTAAATTGTAATAAAAATTACAAGCGTAAAAAATAAAAATATTCAACTAAAAATTTCAATTCAAAAACCTACCACAAAAAATTATCAACAAACGTTTTATTTTAAAATCAAAAAAACATATTTGTTTTTGTTCGTTTTTTCGATTTTTCTTCGATTAGAAATCAATTTCATGTTATCACGTTCCATTAGACCTCCAGTGTCAAATAGAGGAATCAAATATTAAATTTTTTTTATTATTACCTTTATTTTTTGTTATTTTCTTATTGGCAACAGAAATGTCACATATTTTTTGAATATACTTCAAACATGTTTTTAAAGTTATACAAATAAAAAACAAAAACCAAAAAAATTATTCTAAATTATATTAAATTTGCAAAAAAGTAAAAAAAAAGGAACAATATTTATGCGCTCATGCAAAATTTCACAATTCATTTTTTTGGCGTTTGTTTGTTTTGGTGTAACAAACATTTAAAATCGTCACGTGCGCTAGGTAATAAATTCGAATACAAAATCTTTATATGTTTATTTTAATTCTGAATTTAATATTTGAATAATTTAAACTTTAATATATTCGTAGGAATACAAGGTGTGTTCAAGTATCAGATAGTTTTTTACCAGATGAGGAGAACAATTATAAATTTATCAAATATCAAATAGCCTTATACGTACTATTTTCTTGTTTCAAAACTAAAATATATAATTCGCGTCACCTCTCGATTCATTTGTAGCATTTGTTATAGAATCGAATTTTAATTAAAAGTAAGCTACAGGTGGATTTCACAATGTTCATCTTGTCACGTATGTAGTTTTGACGTTTCGTGAATGGTCCTGTGGTGCCTTATCATATATCTTGCACATGAAATAGTTTTCACTGTTCGTCTGTTGTGAAGCCTTCTGCAATATATTCTTAGACGTAACCTATTTAGTTCCATTCCAATGATGTTATTTTTAATGTCTAGGTTGCTATAAATTTTACGAAGTACCCATGTTCTTCGTTTAATAACAATATTTTCGTTTCTTGCCCGTTCTTATTTCTTTATTTGTAATAATACCGGACCAGAAGATATGCAGTATTTGTATCCGGAAAAGATCTGTTCTTATAATTTCTCACGTTCCCACGCCCGTACGAAAGGGCTAATATAAAATTGCTTTTGAAGAATTTAATTTTTATGCTTTTTGAAATTTTGTTTGGCTCTCTGAAATTATATGATGAAGGAGCTGAATACTTGATAAGCTTTTAATATTCTGTTTTCAAAATCTTTTTCTGCGGTGTTATCTCGGTCAATGTACATGTATCTATAATAAAATAACAAAATATTCAATTTCATCTACATTTTCTCTTTACATGCAGTTGGCTGAAAGTACTTTAGTGGTGCTGATTCTTATAATGTTGGTCTTTCACATAACTGCTAATCTGTAGGATTCATGTTTTTCAATCTGATATCGTAGGGCATTAATAGAGCTTTAATAGAGGTTAGAGGTTATTAATTTTCAAAGTTGATCAGCGCTAAAAAGTTACCTTACTTTATGGCATTGCGTTAGCTTTATAGAAACAATTCACTTATCAAAAAATATCTAACATTTTTCATACTTTATAATGCGAAAAGAGTAGGAATACACCCAACCCATTTTTATTATTCCGCACGATTTTTTTTTTGTTGAAATACTGATTCATGAGTGCGTTGTACATGTATTTATTTGTATATTTACCACCCAGAGAATATTTGAATGAGAATATTCATATTGTTTGGCTATAAAAATTTACATTACTGATGCTTGTATTGGGTTTTTCTTATTGCTTATGGATTTTATGTTTGTTTTTTTTTTGTCATTGTTTGTTTTTTCTTATCAAATTCAAATTTAAAATAAAATTCACGTTTTAAAAACGCGAAAACTCTGATTTTATATAAACCAAAATAGAAATAAAAATTATAAATCGATTTGTTTAACAGTGAAAAATCATTTTAGATGATTTCACATTTATGTACCGGAATATATTGGTGAAATGTATATCAATTAAGTTTGATAATTGATTTTCGTTCTGAGTTTTAAAAAATATATAATGAATTATAATTAATAAATATATTTTGATATATACATACATATATCTGACTTTTTGTTAATAATAGCTAAAATTCATATTTGGTATTGAAATGTACGTTAAAACTGGTTCTAGCTCAAATCGGATTGTGCAATTCTGATCATTCTCATATTCATATCAGTGAAGATGTTATTATCGTTACACTTATTTTTCGGATTCACTTGACGTTAAAGTCTAAAATAAAAAGGATCGAAAATTATTTAAAATATTGTAAAATGATTGAAAAACAATTATTAAACATAAATATAATACTTCTTTATTTTACATTCTTTTATTAGTTAAAATATATTTCTTATTAATTAGGCAAAATGCAAAATGAACCAATCACAATTATAATCAATGATCGACTACAGAATTTCTTCTATCTCCCGTTCAACTGTCAGTTTCTTTATGGTTGCGTTTGTTATCAAATCATTTTGGTTATGTTTTATATATCATGGTTGACAACTCGGCCATCCTGAAAATTGGAATCGTCCTCGATTTCATCGTCTGGTTCCGGGATGCACCACCTCTTGATTTTGTCTGGAGAATAAACTCCAGCATATCGACGTATTTTCCTTGGAGCTCCGGGAATATCTTCAACTAAATAACGATCATTTTCCAGAACCTTTGTTATTACATATGGTCCTTTAAACTTCGGTTGTATTTTCCGTGGCTGTCCCGTACTATTTGGTTCATTCTCCACTACTATTAAATCGTCCACTTCGTATTTTGTTGGTTGCCTATGTTTCTTATCAAATCGTTCTTTCCACATTTGTCGTGCGGCCATGATCTTTTCAGCGGCCTGCTGCCTGACAACTACTAATGGTTGACGATCTTCGTCGGTTATTTCATCATGTAACGCCAATATAATTTTATTTTTCAAGATGTCGCGGGGTTTAAAATCGAATATTATTTCCTGTGGGGTACGACCTGTTGTGGAAGATATCATAGAATTCAGAGACCATTGGATATTTCGTAGTTCTTGATCCCATTTACGTTCATTAATTGTTGAAGAAGCTATAGCTGTCAAGATCGTTCGGTTGACTCGTTCAATTTGGCCATTGGCCCTAGGTGTTCGTACGGCGGTCTTAATATGTTTCATGGAATGCTCTTTACAATATGTTTCAAACGATTTTGCAGTGAATGCCGTTCCTCGGTCAGTGATGATCCGTGCTGGTGTACCGAAATATTCTGTTACTTCGTCTAACACCTTTAATACTGAAGCCGTATTTGTAGACTTAACAGCTCGCAATATTACAAATTTACTAAATGGGTCTGAAATTCCCAACACGTGCATATTCCCCTTACTACTTTTAGGGAACGGTCCCAAGTCATCCAAGTGTATAGTATGAAAAGGTATTGGTTCAATTTCATCGAAATGCATCTCCCCTTCCGTTTTTCCACCCGGCTTCTTATTATAACAGCATTCGACGCAAGCCCTTAAGTATTTTGACACATAATTCCTCATGCGTGGAAACCAATACCATCGTTGAATACGTTCAAGTGTTTTTTCTAAAGCAAGGTGTCCGACGAGATCATGACATTCACGAACTATTCTCCAACGTACCATTTTTGGCACCACCCACCTTTTATTTTGATTGATTTTTTTAAATAAACGTTCATTGTCAATACAATACTCGTTAGCAAGATGTTTATCTACTTTATCTGAACGTAGATTGTCAATTATATTTTTCAAATCAGGATCTTGTATTTGCATAGTTAACAGCCAGTCGAGTCGGGTAACTTCGACTCCCATTATTTTCAGAGAAGCGGTTTCAGGTTCATTAACCACTTTTTCGTTAGGTGCACGGCTCAAGGCATCAACATGAATCATGCGGCTGCCACTACGATGCTCCAAATTGAAATCAAACTCCTGAAGTCTTAGCCACCACCGTGCAATCCTTGGGATTAATTCTTTTTTTGACATAGTTGTTCTCAAAGATGCGCAATCGGTGACTACAGTAAAACGTTTTGCTAATAAATAGTATTTAAAACGCTCCAACGATTCAACTATCGCTAGAGCCTCCAGTTCGTAGCTATGAAATTTATTTTCACATTCGCTTGTTGTTCGACTAAAGTATGCGACTGGTTTTAAGTATTTCCCGTCTTGTTGTAATAAAATTCCAGCAAGACCGTCTGAACTTGCATCGGTGTGAACTTCATGAATCATTCTTACATCATATGAGGTTAATAATGGTTTACTACACAGAATTTGTTTCAACGTATTGAAAGCTATCTCTTGTTGTTGAGACCAAATAAACTGGCTATCTTTTTTTAATAATTCGTTAATTGGTTTTGAAATTTTAGCAAAATTTTGTACAAATTTTCTAAAATAACTGCATAGTCCTAGAAATTGACGTACTTCTTTGACATTCGTTGGTTGTTTAAATTCTTGTACTGCTTTTACTTTTATCGAGCCAGGTGATATTCCGCTAGGTGAAATATGATGACCCAAGTACTCTATTGTTTGTTGTAAGAAACTGCATTTCGTTAAATTTAATGTTAATTTAAATTCTCTAATTTTATTTAATACTATTTTTAATTTTTGTAACCCTTCTTCCACTGTTGTACTTCCGATTAAAATATCATCCATATAAATTTGGATATCTATATCTATTTCCTTTTTTAATTTATACATAAGTGTTTGAAAGACAGTTGGGGCATTTTTGAGCCCAAACGGCATTCGTTTAAATTCAAACAAACCCTTTGATGTTATAAAGGCTGTGTACTTACGAGATTCTTCTTCTATTGGTATTTGGTAATACCCACTATTTAAGTCAAGACTGGTGAAATAGTTATAAGAACTGGCCACTTGTAATTCTTCCTCGATATTTGGTGTGGGGCAAATTTCTTTTTCAATTTTTAAATTTAATTGTCGATAGTCGATACATAGACGTTCTTCTCCATTTTTTTTCTTTACTAATAATACAGGACTCGAATAATTTGAAGTTGAATGGGTTACTATGTTGTTCTCCATTAATTCGTTTACCTTATCATCGATAATTTCTTTTTTTGCATATGGCACTCGGAATGGTTTTTGTTGTACTGGTTTCTGATCAGTTAATTTGATACTCATCTCGATTTCTTTAGTTAATCCTAGTTGTTTCATATTTTTAGGGAACAATTCATTAAAATTGTTTAATAGTTTGATTAACGATTCTCGTTCTTTTGCGTTCGACGTTCCTTGATTTATTTCATCCTCTTTCACTACACGTTTGACTTCACAGTTAACTTCTTTTTCAGAACATTTATTTTCTATAATTATTTCTCCGTTCTCTTTATAAAATTTTACATCTGGGCGATCTAGCACATCGCGTCCTATTAACAATGGTACGGGCATATATTTACTGTTTACTACATAGACATCTATTCTTAATTTTACGTTATTGATGATTAGTTCGACATTTGACTTTTCAGTTGAGCAATATTCTCCTCCTAGGAATCCAGCGAAGTTGACTTTACAGTTTTTTCGATCAGTTAAACATTTATCAGCATATTCTTTTGCAATCAGCGTAAGAGGACTGCCACAATCTATTTGTCCTACCATTTCGTTATTATTAACCATTACAATCTTATGATAGGGTGTTGATTTTGAATATTCGATAACTCCTACTCGTGAAACATCTGGACATTCACTGGGTTCACCTCGTTTATGCACTCGATTACATTTGGTGCAACGAGATCGACGTTGTGGTGCAGGACAATTTCTGGCGAAATGACCTGACTGGTAACAATTAAAACACTGCGTTGACGTTTTAAATTTTTCTTCCTTCAGTGTTCTTTGTTCGTTGTTGGCATTTTCAGATGTAATCGATTTGAAAGTCGGCTTTTGCTGAAATGTATTCTGTTTTTGTTTTACTTCCCTTATATTTGTGGTTCTAAAACTTTCACACCAAGAGATTCTATCACGCAATTCTGCTATCGTGTCAATACGTTGTCCTTGAAAAGCTGCATATAATTGCTCATCACGCATGCCTAAAATAAAATATTTAACAATGGCATTCTCCTTTAAATTACCCTTATTTCCGAGTCGTGACATCTCCGCGACATATTCCATTAGCGTTTCGTCATTTTTACGTTTTCTTCCTAGCATACCCATATGTATGTCGGCATCGTTTACAATTGGCATATATTTATCTTTAAACTGCTTTACAAAATCACTCCATGATGTACAAAAATCATCTGTACGATCATACCACGCTCTAGCTAATCCTTTGAACTTTGGTCCAATTGAAATTAGGACTAATGGATCTTCCCAACTATAAAATGTTTTAAGTTTTTCTACTCGCTTTAACCATTCTTCTGCCGTTAAACTTTTTTTATCCTCCGGATTGAACTCAGGGAGAATTTCCATTAATTCTCTTGGTCCGAAGGTTAAAAAATTTCCTTGTCCGTTCCAATTCATTACAGGCGTTGATGTATTTATTACTGGTGAGTTGAAGGTGACATTACGTGCCGAATCACTTCCAACATTCTCTACGATCGTTCGTGCTTCACTTCTTATTGACGTAACTGATTCATTTCTACTATTATTATCATCAATATTTAATAACCGATTAATTAATGATGACTTATTTCCATTTTGTGATAACTTTAAATTTTTTAGTAGGTTTTTTAATTCTTTAACCGTTCGTTTATTTAATTCCTCACGTTCCATTTTTTTTAAGGTATCAATAATATTTCTGTCTTTTACGTTCTCGATAAATTTAGGTTATCTCGTTTAGCAATTCCCAATTATACGTACACTTTAATACTACCACCATGTGCTTCAATTTTTCATAACCTCAACCTTTTAGTTATGATTTTCGCTTTTGCTTGGATTTATTTATCCCACTTCTGAATTGTAAAATGATTGAAAAACAATTATTAAACATAAATATAATACTTCTTTATTTTACATTCTTTTATTAGTTAAAATATATTTCTTATTAATTAGGCAAAATGCAAAATGAACCAATCACAATTATAATCAATGATCGACTACAGAATTTCTTCTATCTCCCGTTCAACTGTCAGTTTCTTTATGGTTGCGTTTGTTATCAAATCATTTTGGTTATGTTTTATATATCATGGTTGACAATATGGAGATGATGGCAGAGATTACATTGGGTGATATCGATAGAGTGGCAGCAAACATTAAGGTTATGCCGTCCAAAACAATCAAGTTACTGCATGAGTTAATATTTGAAGAAGATGAAAAAAGGAAAAATAGAGCTAATTTAAGAAGTTTTGGCGGATTCAATTTCGGCAATGAATCAGAAGATTGTACAAAAAAGGGACTTTTATTCGAAAAAAATTTACAAAGAATGAGCTAGGTAGCATATGCACAGTCCTTAGCATATGTCCAATGACAAATTATGAAGATGTAATAATAAAAGATTATTTTCATTATAAATCAATCATGATTGTGACTTCGGGTATGAAAATGTGAAAGTATTCTTAGTTTTCCAAGCTATCTTCATAGTAATATTATTTTGGTGATAACTTTAAAAAAATGTGGGTTAGCCTGTTTCCCTTTTCAAAAAAATTAAAAAATTAAAAATAATTTGTGGGTTAGGCCGCTTCAAATGTGGCTTAGTTGGTTTGCTGTTAAAAAAAAAATTAAAAAATCAAATTTGTGGGTTAGGTCACTTTTCTTTTTTTAAATTAAAAAAAAAAAAATAGCAAATTGCCAGTTAGGCGCACATTGTTTTCAAAAATTAAAAAAAATTAATTATTTTTTCGCAATAAATTTAAAAAAAAGTTATAAAATAAAAAAAGTATTTATATTTCTGAGTAGTTAGTCATCTTTTGGCTCACTAAAAATCATTTCATCGACGTCATGTTTGGTTTCTAGACAATGATAAAAAAAATTATGCATTGATGGTACAAAATTCAACAAATCCAATAAGTCCTTTTTTTCTCTGAGGTTATTTTTCTTCCATTTGGATACAGAAGAATTTCAGAAATGTCTAGACAGGATACCAATCTTTTTTGTATATTTAAAACTGAAAATTTGTCTCATTTCTGCTTGAATATTTGTAGAAGATTTTTAATGGTTGTGTTGACTCATATTTTAGACAACACATTTTGAGCCAATTCGCTTGAGCTTTGTCTTCATCTTTTTTTCGATTCGTTATAGATTTGAACATAAGTTCAGATGAAAAAAAATCTACGCAACTCATATTAAAAATATTAAATGATTTTTTTTTTACGATGTTTTAATAATTTCCAACCATCCGGCTGGATCAAAAACAAGGAGAAAGTATTTTTTATTTTTTTCTACTAAACCAAGATGTTGGTCACATGGCATGTAAGAATGCCCAGGAATAAAAAATGTATGTTCTATATTTTTTACCATGTACTTGTCACTTCCAACTACTTTAAGACAATGTAGGGTCAATTTAATATTTCTGTTCTGTCCACCACATGCGTCAGAATACATTATTAATTTTGTTATTCTGACGTTGTTTTCTATATAATGTAGAAGACAGCTGGAAATTTCGTCGGGACCTCTTGAGACAACGCTTTCATCTCAAACATACATATGAACACATTTATTACCTAAAACAGTACCAGAAATTTTCTAGATTAGATGTGCACAACAAACAGGAAATTCGGAAAACAATTTCATAAAATGTGTTTAATTTACAATTTTCTTCAACATTTTATGTTCAAAGTTAGGAACACATTGAATTCACAGTATTTTACCTAAATTATGAATACCTTAACAACAGGTCCATAATTTCCACTTATAGTAGCTGACGCTTGTCGTAATAACAGGTGTTGGCAGCGTTCTCATTAAATCAAAACAAATCACAGTAACATCATTTTCTTCTATTTTTGATTTTTCTGCATCCAATTTCATATTCTTTTTTACTGCAAGCAAGTGCTGTTTTTCTCTTTCAGAAGCGGCTCTTAATTTAATTTCTAAATTATCACATGTCTTACACGACTCACTGTATCAACTGGTATCAACTGCATATGATTGTTGAAGATTGTTCCAACAAGCATAAATAAGCAAAGACAAGAAGGACGATGTAACAACTGTGGGGAACAAGGTCACCGAGCACGTGAATGTGCGACAAGGGATAAAGGTAGTAAGTGTTTTAAATGCAACAATTACGGGCATAAAGTAAATGGAAATAAAAAATTAGACAGAAATTTTACTATTGCTTCGGTGTCAACTTCAGAGCCACATGGAATGTGTAAAAATGTAAAATTCAAAGATATAAGAATTTCAGCGTTAGTAGATACAGGAAGTGCAGTCAACCTGGTCAGTGAAGAAGTAGTACGAAGAAAAGATATATCAAATATCGAGAAATCTAATTTAAAAATGTATGTGCTTGGCGGTAAAGAAATTAAGGCGAAAGGGTGTATTCAGTTGAAAATAGAAATTGAAAATGAAGAATATATAACGTTACTTTTAAGTACGTTATATACGTAAGTAGTGCCAACTGCCAAGTAATGTTATGCCCGTTTCTAAATGAAGTTGAAATTTTATTAAAAAAAGAAGACATACAAATTAAAAAACTAAACCAAGATGTAAATATAATAAAGATTGACTTAGAAGAAGATTATGGAATTATAGATTTAGAACATGTAAAAATTGAGACTAGAAAAGAAATATGTGATTTAGTAAAAAATTATAAACCAGACAAAACAAAAACAATAGATATGCAAATGAATGTGCTATTAAAAGATGAAACACCAATTTATAGTAATCCAATTACCATATGCAGAATGGGATATAGTTGACGAACAAGTAGAACAATGGTTATCCGAAGACATTATTGAACTATGCACGTCAGAGTTTGCCAGTCAAGTAGTAGTGGTTAAAAAGAAAGACGGTTCGTCGAGAGTATGTATAGATTTTAGAAAATTAAATAAGGTGGCGGTGAAGGACAGGTATCCGATGCCTGTTTTAGAGGATAAACTAGACCGTTTAAGAGATTATAAGGTATTCAGTACGCTCGACCTGAAAAATGGATTTTTTCATGTACCAGTTAAAGAAAAGAGTCGTAAATATTTATCATTCATAACATACAAAGGACAATATCAGTTTAAAAAGGTGCCATTTGGATTTAGTAATTCGCCTGCTAGTTTCCAACGTTATATAAACAGCATATTTAGAGAACTGCAAAATAAGGGAATTGTATTGATATACGTTGATGACATCATAGTTTTAGCAAAAGATGAACAAGAAGCTATAAATAGATTGAGATTGGTATTGAGTACAGCATAACAGTATGGTCTAAAAATAAATTTTAAGATAAGACACATAATAGAAGATAATAAAATATTTCCATCAAATGAAAAAATATTGGCAGCAAAAAATTTTCCAAAGCCAAGAAACATAAAAGATGTTCAAAGTTTCTTAGGACTCACAGGTTATTTTAGAAAGTTCATTCAGAGTTATTCTGTTTAGACATAGACAATTTCAGTTTGAAGTACAGGAAAAAAGTCATTTGAAGCATTAAAGCGAATTTTGACAGAGAAACCAGTGTTATCTATATTTAGTCGTGAAGCAGAAACAGAAGTTCATACGGACGCTAGTAAATTCGGTGACGGTAGCATGTTGTTACAAAAAACATCAGAAGAAAAGAAATTTCATCCAGTTTAGTAAAAAGACAACAGACGACGAAATGAAATTTTCTAGTTACGAACCTGAAGTGTTAGCAGTCGTCAAATCATTACAGAGATTCCGAGTATATCTCATAGGGAAATATTTCAAACTAGTGATGGATTGCATTGCGTTCCAGCAAACAATGGACAAGTCGAATTTGTTACCCCGAGTAGCAAGGTGGACATTATCGTTAAGTGAATTTCATTTTGATGTGGAACATCGTAGTGCAACCAGGATGAAACATGTAGACACATTAAGTCGTTATCCAGTAATGATTACGTTAATAGATGGAATCAAAATTAGAATAAAAGAAGCTCAGAAAACAGACGAATATATCAACACCATTTGAGGTATACTACAAGAAAATTCACACGAAAACTATTATCTAAAAGGCGATGTATTATTCAAATTTGAGAACGGTTTGGATCTATTGATGGTTCCAGAAATTATGCAAGACGAAATCACTAAAACAACTCATGAAAAAGGTCACTATGGAACAATGAGAACGGTAGAAGGAATTAAACAAGAGTACTATATACCAAAGATTGCAGAGAAAGCAGAGAAAATAATTAAAAGTTGTTTACAATGCATAATGAATAATAGGAAATTCAGCAAAAAAGAAGGTCTCTTGCACCCAAGAACGAAAAGTGAGGAACCCATATATACATACCATATCGATCACATGGGTCCGTTGGATATCACTAACAAAAATTATAAGCATGTATTGGTAGTAATTTATGATTTTACCAAATTTGTTTGGATTTATCCAACGAAATTGACAACCACAAAAGAAGTAATAAATAAATTGGAGTTACAAAAGCAAATTTTTGGTAAGCCGTTTCAAATCGTCACAGACCGAGGTTCTGCGTTTACCAGTGAAAAATTCAATGAATATTGTAAAGAAGAAGGAATCGAATTATATCATGTAACAACTGGTTTACCCAGAGCAATGGGCAAGTGGAGAGAATTAATAGAGTCATTGTATAGCAGTATTATCAAAACTAAGTATAAAAGAACCAACATAGTGGTATAAATATGTTGACGTGGTACAAAGAATAAGTAATTCAACTTACCACCGAAGTATTAATAAAACACAAGGGGAATTGCTGTTTGGAGTAAAGGTACGAAATAAAGAAGATATTAAGGTAAAAGAAGTTATAGAAAATGAACTGAGAGAGTTGTTTTGCGAAAAACGAGAATAATTTCGGAGTGAAGCAAAGAAATACATGCAAAAGAAAAAAGTTCTAACTATTACAATAGTTAGTAAACAAGGAGACGTAGTAGAAATTAAAAGGAATGAAGACCAACATTTTTAGGGCCTTATCAAGTAACACGAGTTAAGCATAATGACACATACGATGTCGAAAGAATTGGTGATCATGAAGGACCATCAAAAACGTCTACTTGTGCCGAGTTTATGAAACCGTGGAACTTATTATTGTACTCCAATAAATAGCAGGATGGCCGATTTGTAGGGTTTAAAATAAATGAATTCTTGTGTTGTCCGCTAGGGCAACTTATGTAAACTGAAAAACTTAACGAAGTAAATGTTTATAATTTCGACAGATGTAATTTCTGTGACAGTTAGAAGGAAATATATATAATAAGAACACAATGAATTAAGTAGTGAAAGAAGATTATTTTATTTTGATATTACTTTAAATATAAACAACTTAATTTTCCCACAGTATATACATGAATAAAGAATAAACAAAAAAAAATATACATTGTTGTTTTAGACGAGGTATTACTGTGGTACAATTAAATTGTTTCCATTAGGTAAAGTGTAATAAAATATTAGTGAGAATCTAAAATGCTCGTGTGTATTCATTGTCTAAATATTTGTTTTAATATTATTTTTTGGCATTTGATTTTAATTGATAAGAAATAAAATAAATAAATAATTATTTATGTTAGGTCAATGACATTTGCATTGTTTTGTTAGAAAAAATTTTGTAATAAAATATCGTAATTGAATATTTGTGATTGGGTTTGGTTCGGGGGTGTATTTAAATATTTGTTTTTTAAATTTTTATGTATAGATTATTCATTGTTTTTATTGAGGTGTCAACTTTAATATAGAATTGTGCCTGTTTTTTATTGTAGAACGATTTCAAATTATTAATTAGATGTTATTATATTTCAACTCATTTTAAAATTTTGAATTGTCAATTATGTTCAGTTACATTTGATGGATATTAAAATTTTATTTTTTTAAAAAATTTCAAATTGTATTTTGTTTTGTTGGACAAACATTAATGACCTTATATTTTATGTAAATATCAATTAAGCTTTTAGGTCTTCGTATTAAAATTTTATTTCATTTCAAGTAGATTAGTTGGCCAAGATTTGAGTAAAATTTAAGACGAAAACCCTCTTGAATTGTAACTTTGGCGTTGGCACTAAATGGAATATTCTTTGATTTCTAAGCTTTAATCCTCAATTTGGCAAAAGTTATATAAAACTGGTACCTTAATTTGGTTTCACTTTTTCAATTGAAGAATTTTTAACTTTTATATACGGTCAGTGCATATCAACTCCACAATGACATTTTGTATCGTTTATAAAATTATAAGAACTAAAAATATAGACGATATTATAATAATGTTCCGTATAAGTAATGACAAATTTTAAAGTCTTAACCAAAAGTTATTAATCATTAAAAAATTAAGCTCATATCCTATTGCATATTATTGTTTATTTAAGGGTGATTATTTTACTTGTTTATCGAAAACCAATTAGCACTTGCATATGCATTTTTGATGCTAAAACTGGAGTGACCTCTTTGTTGTTGTTGTGTATTTTAGGTTAGCACTCGTTCAAGGAATTCATTATATTCGAGTCCACCGATAGATATAGTCGATCAAATAACCAATTTGTTTTTATATATTTACAACTGTATATATTGTTGGAATTCGTTTTTATTTAATTTTTACATATTTGCTAAAATTTGCATTCAAGCTAAGATTCCCAAAAATAAAATCCGCAATGGAGATATTCCCTTCTTTTATTTAAATGATTTGTATAATGATAAAGGAGACTACACAAAACGCAAAACACACCCTTACAATAAAATAAAATAACTATTTATAAGTCGATTGATATTATTTTATTATTCAACTTTAACTATAAAATCTGCATTTGGTGTTCTACTTTTGAAATGAAGAACATTCCCTGCCTTATGGTTTCAAATTTATGTCATCAAAAAAATTGATAACATCGTTATGACAACTATAAGAAATTTATAGTGATAGCACTACAAATTTTGAAATAACGCATGAATTAGCGGTTTTTTTCAATTTTGTTCAAAAGGGGTAATCTACTTCCACCTTTTTTACATCATATAGTAAAAAAAAAATTTTAAATTTAAATTTTTCATTGTTAAATATGCATTTGAAAAAAGGTTTTCCAAGTATTTTTCTAATTTTTGTCACAATACATTCACAATATTTTGAATGTTGGGAATTGGTCACAGCAATTGTTATTATTGTATTTGTATATTTTGTTTCATGTACAACATCATATTGCAAAAGCTTGTTTGTTTTTGTGATTGATACCAAATAATAATAATGAAAATTCAAATTCGGTTAGTCTGTGTACTGACAGACGTTGACTTATTTTTTCTAAACATTTCCAATTATGTGAAATTTTTTTTATTCTTTCCCCAAGCTTGTTCGAAATTGTTGAAAAAAAATTTAAGCTGCATGTTAAATTTTCCAAAAAGTTTACTTTAATTTCTTTTTAAATATATTTTTATGAAGAAATGTGATGATGAGATGACATTTAATTTACATGCAAGAATTGTTTATTTATTTTAATTCTTTCTTCTCCCATAATATGAAAATTTCGTGTCCATGATAATTACCAAATAATTATTACTATTATGTTACGATTAAAATTTGAAATATATGTACATAATTGTATAATTAAATAAATACTAAAAGGAGTGTAAATTAATTTCAAACTTGAAACTTAAATATACATACATACATATTACATATGTCTATACTTATACATTTATATATTTATTTATGTACAATTAATACAAAATTTAAATTCTTTAAAAATTCCAATTTGAATTCCAATTTTTTTTTTAATTTTTCTTTTTTAATTAAATTAATTGATAGATGAACTAAAAAGTTTATTTTTCCAATTGTGATATGTTTGTTTTTTTCACAATGACATTTCATGATTAAACTGTAAAAAAAAAAGTAAGTTTTTAAAATTGGATTTCATTTAGTGGTATTATAAATTTTTTTATGTATGTCAAATTATATGACAGCGCCAATTATTATTAAATTTATAAATATGTATGATTCATAAAATATGTGGTGTTCTTATAATCACAAATATTAAATATGTATGGATGTAGGTAGCAGTATTAATACAAAATGATGTATTTAATAAAATTGACCTTTTCGGAAAAAATTCAAAAATCATTATTGACTTTTCGGAAAAGTTCAATTCTAATTTAATAATAAAAAAAATAATAAAAAAAACAAAACGAAGTAAAACTTAAAATTGTTTTTGTGCTTTTGTTTTGTTTTGATTTCGTTTAGTAAAAGTCAAGAGGTGAATTATTTTTAATTATATTTGATTAGTTGATGTAATTACATTATTTAAAAGTAGTTTATGAAAGTATAGATTAACTGTAAAAAAATTTACAAATTATATAAATTTTAAAGTAAAAAATTTTCTTCAATTGTGCAAGGTTAAAATTAATTAATTTGAAATGTATATCGTTTACTAAATGACCTACATATTTCAATTCATTGGAATTATCATGTCTGAATATTGATAAATTAATTGATAAGCAAATTTGTGGTTTCCATGTACAACTCAGTAAAATGTTAATTTATTTCTTTATTCTTTTATTCCAATTGCTCTGTCAACCAACTTTATATTAGTTGCCATTGAATTCTTAAATTTAAATCCGGACAAAATCTATACTATCAATTTCAGTTTAACAACACTCTTTCGAGACATGTCAAGTAAATAAATTGTTCGTAAACGTAGAAAATACAATAGATATGAAAATGTAGCGTCTAGATAGAAGTAGTCTATTTACCATAATAAAAAATTTAAATCTGTCTCAAATTGGTAGGTTTTCAGTGAACAGAGCAGAATTTTTGTAATAAAACAAAGAAAAATATTTTATTGATACTAATTTTATGATTTACTGATAATATTTTTTGGAAATTTTCTGTTAAAATTCAACCATTATTTCACAACAATAGAAAGTTTATAGATTTGAATTCCATTTGAAATTTTTTCTTTCATTCTTTCCTTGAATATATGTAGTTAAGAGCATGATTTTGAATTAAGATTTTAAACTTAAAAATTAATAGTAATACTATTACGAGTAAAAGTGGTGTAAATTATGATGTAAATGTTTCATTGAAACATGCTTGACTTACTGGTCACGCACAATGGCAACGACAACTTCTACTGCAGAAAAAAAGTCAAATTGTCGTTGTTGTTGAATTACGTTTAATTTTAAGTTTGTCATTGTGGAACATAATTTTGAAAAATTTCACAAAGTGGAACTGAAAATTATTTGGTTGTCAGATCATATTATAATTAATCAGATGTAGAGTTGTAATTTCGGAAACAAAAATATATCAAATTTAGAATACTTTTTTGGTTATGGTAATTTTTGAATGTATTACAAAGCTTTGTCATGGTTGTATTGTTGGAATATTAATTATATTTTACAGATATCTTGTTGGTATATTATGTTCGAAAGAACTAACATCAATAAGCTCACTCACCGTGGAAATATTGAGATGGGTGAAGACTGGTTATAAAAATTCATGCTTAGAACATTTATAACGTGTTTTTACTCTCTACATGAAGCCAATATTGATAATAAACTATGTATTCTTGGCTTTTTCTATTGTTATTCATTTGAAATTTATTTGTCATAGCATTTTTAGTAATGCGAAATTTTAAGATTATAAAAAAAATTAGATCAAAATAATCTGTAGAAATTTTTGATTAATTCCTAATAAATTTCTTAAGGTCTTCTGCTGTTGTTTTAGACTAATCTTAATGTATTCTTTTGAATAGATACAAATATTTATTCTTTCTACTATATCTATAATTTTTTATATAGTTATATGTACATATATATGATACTTAAATATTAAAAATTTTTTAGAGAATGTGATGGCAGGTTCAAAAGGTTCTAAGTATAATAATGTCGTTTTCTTTTTTTACTTTTTTTGTTTTTACAAAATTTATTTAAAAATTTTCAATTGTCTTTTGAACACCCACTTAAATGATCCACCAATGTTATTTACATATTTTTCTATATTTTTTATTTTGTTTTTACTATTACTTTTTTTTTCAATTATTATCATTCAATTATAGTTACAAATTAGACCAATTAAGTTTGTTATTAAGACAGCTCTTGTATAAATTACTTAATAATGTACAATTAAAGTTCTTAAAGACATAAACGAATCATTTCTAAGAATATTTGTTTTTTGTTATCTTGTTTGTTGTTGTTCATGTTCGTGTTGATTGATGATTCACGAATCGTTTTATGATTTAAATTATTTTTTTTTCTGTTTTTATTTTATTGCATAAATAATGAGAATTTCTTTCAATTATGCAATATTGAAGATGTTTCCTCAAGGAAATTATATTAATATGAAGTATTAACATTTTAAGTGGGTCTTAACTTATGGAACCCCCATTGGTAAGATGGCCTGATAAAAATCAGTATTGTGTTTTTCTTCTATTTACAAAGTTTATACCGGTTTACAGGTCTTGTTGCTTAAATATATCCAAACAATATCAAATG
Source organism: Argyra leucocephala (assembly GCA_963942445.1). Taxonomy (NCBI): domain Eukaryota; kingdom Metazoa; phylum Arthropoda; class Insecta; order Diptera; family Dolichopodidae; genus Argyra; species Argyra leucocephala. Next base: position 100,695,391 of record OZ012679.1, on the reverse strand, counting down.
CTTTCAAATCCTGCTGCCAATTAGCATCACGCGTTATTCGTTGCTCCTTACTTAAATGTTACAATGTCGGGAGGACTTGAATTATTAACTCTTAAAGAAGATGATGTTACTAAAATGTCAGTAGTTACGACCCTACAACCCACATTTGTTCTGAAAATGTGAACTTCCAAATGGAATAATACATTTATAAAAGACGTCCTGATGGTGTTAATATTATTAATTTAGGCAAGACATGCGAAAAATTACTTTGAGCTGCTCATGCAATTGCTGCTATTGAACATCCACAAGAGGTGTATGTAATTTCATTTCGTCCAATTGGTTAACGTGCTGTTCTTAAATTTGCCAAATACGCTGATTCTACACCAATTGCTGGACGTTTTACTCCTGGTGCATTTACAAATCAAATTCAGCAAGCGTTTATAGAGCCACGTCTCTTGGTTGTAACTGATCCAATGATGATCAACCAATTATTGAAGCTTCATATGTTAATATTCATGTCATTGCTTTTTGTAACAGTGATAGCTCTTTGCGTTATATTGATATTGCAATTCTTTGCAATAACAAATCATCTAATTCTATTGGTTTAATGTGGTAGTTCTTAGCTCGTGAAATTTTACGTTTACGTTTCCACAATTCCACGTCAACCTGAATGGAGTGTTGTCGTCGATTTATCGTGATATTCTATCGTGATTCTGAAGAAGCAAGAAGCTAATGCTACAGAAATTATACCAGCACCAAAATTGGATGATGTTGAACCAGATCCAGAAGAACCAAGCAATTGGGCTGATGAAGTTTCTGCTGCAATGGCTGTACTTAATGAAGCTTGAAATGTAGAAGATCCCGTTAAAGGGTCATGGGGTGGTGATGGAGATTTTAAAATATCATTGCTTATTTGTAATAAAACAATTATTTGTTATCACTATCAATAAAAATTAATAGGCTAAACCTTGCTGTTTGAAGTATAAAAATAAAATAGTAAAGAGAGTTTCTAGGTAAGCGTGCAACATTGCGAATAATTGCAAAGTTATTAATGTTTATTTTGCTTTTTTGGAAATTGTAAATAAAGCGGTTTTCTATAAAATGATTGGTGATGTTCTAATTATATAGGAATTTAGATGATTTGTTTTTCAAAGTGTTTCAAATATATTATAAATATTTTCAATATGGAAAACTACTTGTTGACATGCCAATGCTTAAGAGAAATTATAATCCTTTTTAATCATTTTAAGTATATGGTAGAGTTTTATGAAGAAAAAAATATAGGGAAAAAAAGAAACATGTTGGATCACATTAACATAACGTATTATCTATAAGTTCTCTTTGTAGAGTATGACATATTAGTAGAGTATGACAAGAGAATATGGCTCTTAGGCCCCTATTACACATCAATCAATGGTCAATCAATGGTCAATATATTGACCGTTGATTGACCGTTGATTGATGAGAAATGGTTGATGGTGGTTCTATTCTCATCAAACATGCTGTCAAAACTCCCATCAACCTTGCTGTCAAAATCAGCGGAGGTAATAAAATGGCTTTTTGGGTAATGTTCAGATATTATTTTTTGGGATTGTTCAGATAAGGTTATAATATTAATTTGTAATGTAATTCTAAAAAGAATAATTTTTATATTAATTTTAATAATTATTATAGCAATTATTGTAAAAAAACAATTGATATATTATTCAAATGTGCAAAAAAATAATTTGTTGCTTTTTATACACAACAACACAACATTTACTTTAAACACTCAAATTAAACTGAAGTCAAAAATATTCCTCCAGAAATTATATTTTCAATATTCATGTTTCGAAATTATCAATATATTCAGAATACTTCCACAGTGTAATCGGTCATCATTCTTTTCATTAATATATTGTCAATATATTGACGAAAAGATTGATGAAAAGAATGATGTGTAATAGGCACTTTACACCCATTGTTGACGAGAAGAAACAATTGATTTCGTCTCTTCTAGCTGTATATGCATTTCTGTTAGATACGGTAAGCGGCGCGATAAAACATTTTATTTGTTGGTACTACTGATCATTTTTTACTGTCAAAAAAGATTATTGGTATATAAATAAAATATGGCTTATAAAATTTTTGAAAAGTATTAGTGGGATTTAGTTTTAAAATATTTTTTGAATAAAAATTACAGTAAAAATTACATAACCAGTAGTAAAACAGTAATAGTAAAGCTGGTGTTATTTTTTTCAAAACAAAAACACAATTTTTATAATAATGCAAAAAAAATAATTAAAAATTGTTTATTAATTTTTACTTAACTATTTTATCTATTTAAATTATTTATTTAATTCAATTGTTTGATAAAAAAACACAAAATTCTTTGGAGAGATGCTCTATCGTTTACATTTTTTGAGAATATAAAAAATGGCGTCTCGTCTAGGTCTAACAGAAATTACTCCCGAGACTGTTCTGACATTAACCGTCGCGGCAATTCGCTATCCCGTCTGTGTCTTTCAGAATACAACACTATCTCGTCAGAGATAGGTATCGTCATGCGAGATGGGTCTAAGAGAGTATGGGTGATTATGTTTTTAACAAGAAAGTTTTTTGATTGTTGCAGGCAATTACTTTGTCGTTGCAACATAATTACGAAAATCGGAAAAGTGAGTACTACAAATTTCTTTATAGGTTTTTGTTATTCTACCGTTACGATAATGATATATCCCCTTTTGTAGAGGGTTTAAAAGAAAATTTTAATGCTTTTGTAAGATTAATATAAAAGTGTAGTATAATTGTCTTGCTTCAGATGTTTGAATAAAAGTTTTGAATGGTCTTGATACCCTTATCTTGATATTAGTAACAAAGTTTTTGTATTTCAATGTTTTTCGTATTTATGTTGCACCGCCAATTATTTTAGATAGAACATATAACTTACTTTACAGTAGATTATTTTAGAAAAACTTAATACAGTCATTCATTTTTATAATTATTAAATTAAAGTCTATTGTTTTGAAAAAATAAATCAGAAACGGTTTTTTAATAGTTGACACCTTGTTCGTCATCTTCATTATCTTGTAACACCTTCAGTGGAGTATAGGACCGAAAAAAGCTCTTTCCATTTCACATATTTTCTATCTGCGGCATTTCTGCTTGGTTGATTTAAGTTTTAAATTTTCTTCATTTTTCGTTATGTTTTTAATGTGAGATTTGTATTCAAAAAATTGTTTCGCCATATTGTTGACAGGGTTTTTCACATTATTTTTCCTCAGACCCGATTTCACTTTTTACTAGAATATTTTTATTTTTTGTGCACAGAGATGTTTTAAGAACCAGCAGAACGTTCTTTGTTGATATGAGCTTCCATAATCAGGTTGGCATCTACATCTGATGAAATGATTCTACCCAGTTTCACATATTCATCTTTTCATTTCGGGCTTGCAATAGTTATTAAGTTCGAGAGTTTTAAATTGTAAAACTCCAAATTAAACTTTAGACATTTTAATAAATTAAATTTTAAAACCGTTGGCGCCACTGACAAATCAATAATATAATATGATTCTTGATAAACGCCATTTAATCATACCAATCATAACGTCATATTTAATTCCTTGGAAAATTTATTTCAAATTAATTGTTTTTTTTTTCTATTTGCTCTTAAAGAAATAAATTATAAAGAATCAATGATCAATTTTTATCAATGTGTCTGGGTATTTTAGTTTTGTGTTTTTAATTTTTAATAAACAATTTATCATAAATCAATTGAAATTGCATAAATCTTTAAGAAATAAAGAAATATGGCTGATATAACAATCGTAATTGACCTAATGAATAATTCAAAAAACAAAAAAATATGTGTGACAACTGTGAAGTTATATTACACCAAAATAGTTGGTGTAATAAACACAAACAAGTTGTTCTGTCAAAACTGTTCACACCACAAATACGATATAAAAATAGTTTGTGTACAGTGAATTAAAAATTTTACATAATGTGAAAAAGAAAAACCGCCCATCCTGTTTGAATTTCTACTTCAGTGTATCATATTATATGTTCTCCACCCATCTCATTGTCGGTCTTTTTCTGGGTAGATTATTGTTGGTGTGGTTCATAAATATCTCATATTGTACTTGTTACCCGTTCAATCTCGCAACGAGAAATATTTTTCTTTCAAAAAATCGAAAGACTGATTTAACTACTGTCGTCATTATCCATACCTCACAGCTGTATATTATGGCCGGTCGAATAATAGTTTTGTATATTAGAAGTTTTCTATATCTCGACATTCATTTTGATTACAATAATATTTTATTTGAAAATTAGTTCCTATTCCTACATGGATTCTTCCATGATGTAGAAAAATTCATACTGTTGTTATATATTTATGCCAGGATAACACTGTTAATTGTTGAAAATTGTAAGTGCCGATTCTAATGTTTTACGTTTGTCTGTTCCTTTCCTCTCTTGACATTTTAAGATAGTATTATGTTGTTATTTGATTTATTTCCAATTCAACTTTGAACTTCACTTCACCCTTTGAATGTTTCTGAAGCTCCTTGAAACTATTGCATATTCATCTACGTAGGATATTTATTATATCTTATGCTCTTGTAAAGATCATGAGTCTAAAGCCACATTCTTCTGTTTCTATTATATCTAAGTTATATGATAGAGATGTTATTACCGTAGTAATTGCCATGAAGGACATTATTACACTAAATTTGTGCCGGCGTTGATTTTCCCATAAATAATACTTCTCCTACTTAAATTTTGCATCTATGGCCATATACACCATATATTTTGGTGTATTTGCGTGTAGAACCAATTTTTCCTTAACTCTCACGTGCAACGGAAGTTAATTTATTAAAATGTGTAATGGCTGACTTAGTAGTTTTTAAGCGACGAACTTTATTTGCGTAGACTGTCAATGAGTAATTCTTGTATTACATTAATTCTTTGAAGCACTTCTAAAATGTAAAAAGGAATTGAAACAGAATTTTGAGTTTTGTTTTCGATTCAATAAAATTTAAACACCAGGAAGTATCATTTTAAATTACTTGGTTTTAAAATTTTAAAATTTTAGATCCATTCTATAGTATTCACGTGTAGAATGCGTGCGTAGGATTGATATTATTAAAAGTAAGGATGGATATTATTAAAAGGTAAAAATCTTTATTATTAAATAGTATTATCAACAATTTTCTACCCGTCAATTTCATAACCCATTATGGAATTTGCAAATATTCCACAAAATCCATTAGGTAAACATTTTTTTTTGTTTTAATTTAACAATGTTTTAAATTAAAAATAATTTGAATGTTTCTCTTTGTCAGGTTAAATTTAATAAAATGTCTTTTTTGTTTTGTTTGTACCTTTATCAAAAATTTTTTTCAAGGACAAAAATAAGTAAAATGTGAGAATATTAAAAACAGGATCAAAAAAAGAAACAAAAATCTATATTCAAATTAAGTTTAACTTTGGAAGTTTCAGAATAAGTTCTTGGCCACTCCCTCTCACTTAAATGAAAATATCCTTTTTTTTATTAACTTTTCAAATATTTTTTTTTTATTATTAATAAAAATATCCTGGCTATTGAAATTTTTGTGGCATCATAAACTTCTTTAATGTTTTTTTTGTTAATTCGTTAAGATGTCACATAGCTTAAATCGTGATGATGATGCTGAAGCAGCAGTACTTGGTATTTTAAAATTTGGTTGGATTAAAGGTGTATTAATAAGATGCCTATTAAATATATGGGGTGTTATGTTGTTTTTACGTTTAAGTTGGGTTGTTGGACAAGCTGGTATACTTGAAGGATCAATATTAATTACGACAACAACAGTTGTTACAGTGATAACATCATTATCGATGTCTGCAATCAGTACAAATGGTGTTATAAAAGGAGGTATAAATTTTGTTATTAAATATTTTTAATTAATTAATTAATTAATAATAAATTTTGTTTTTTAATAAAAAAAAAAAAATAGGTGGGACATATTATATGATATCACGTTCTTTGGGTCCTGAATTTGGTGGTTCAATTGGTTTAATATTTTCATTGGCAAATGCTGTTGCTTGTGCTATGTATGTTGTTGGATTCTGTGAATCAATGATAGATTTATTAAAATCATTTGATGCTACAATAACTGGTGATGATGTAAATGATGTTCGAATAATTGGGAGTATAACAGTTTTAATACTACTAATTATTGTTGTTGTTGGAATGGAATGGGAAGCAAAAGTAAGTAAATTAAATTAATAATAACATTTAATTTTTACGTTAATTAATTATTATTTTCGAAATAATTAATTAAAGTAATCCAAACTATATTCAAAAACGTATATGTATAGATTGTTTCTTCACTTCGGTTGAATTTTCGATAGATGAAAAGTGATATCAATTATTTCAGCATTTAAAGTCTATAACCTATAATATTTGTTGCTATGAGTAGGATAACTACTATTGCTCATATAATATAGTAAGTAAAGCTTGTGGTAAAAAAGGGGGAACTTGCCAAATTTCTTTTGGTCATTTGGTAAAATAGTTTTATACATTTTTTAAGCACCTTCTTTTAAATCATTCATTGTTAAAGATAGCTTTATATTAGATTATATAATATTAGATAATATATTTGTCAAGCTCTTTGAAGCTTTCTAACGTAGACTCGTCATTTGGAATAAATATACTTTAGAAAACGCGTTGTGGTGAGAATACTTAAGAAACTGAATATAAAGAAGACGCAAACGGTGAAAATGGTATTCCCATGGTTCTACGAATATCTACGTTATTTCCAAACCGATGCACAATCATTACTATTTACCATGTTTCACTTGAAATTATATTTTTGGCATGCATGAAAACTAAAAATGCTGCCAGATAATTGAATTTTCTAAGTTGTTGTAAGACGTACTTTTCTCTTCAGGATATCTAAAATTACTATGTAAATGCTGCATACGATACGATCTAAAAGGAAATGCTATTCACATGTACAATTATGTAACCACGTTAAATTTTCTTAACATACTAGAAACGACTAAAAAACGACTCATTAATATAAATTGCTATGTGAAACAGAACGTGGTATTTTTCTTTGGCGCTAAGATAGTCCGAAACTATAATTTTTCATTCTCTTTGGAATATGAAATTTTCGTAAAACATAAACAAAGTTGGTAAATATAATAGTTATCTTTTCAAAAGAGGTATTGTTACTATGCTCTAATACGTCATACTTGCTGAATTTGATAATTTAATAATTTTAAATATTTTAATTCATTTCATTTGAATTTAAATTTTTGTTTTTGTTTTTTCATTTTATTAGGCACAAATAGCTCTTCTCATTATATTATTAATTGCTATTGGAGATTTTATGATTGGAACACTTATTGGACCAAAAAATGATTTGGAATATGCAAAAGGTTTTCTAGGATATAATTGTAAGTAGATTTTATTACATATTTTTCTTAATCATATTAAATAACTTCTATTTTTGTAACTTTATTAATAATAGTTTTAGAATAAATCTAAAAGATCAGATTAGAATAATAAAAAAACAAATACCTTAACTGATTCTTTATTGTTTATTGTCTTATTGACACCTTGAATATACACTTTTTTCACTGTAGAAATAAAAAAAATAACTGAAAAGGTTTAAATCAGACTAATGCGAGCATACCAATTGAAAATAATATTTATAGTGAAATTGTTAGTTCCGTTATTTATTAGTAGATTCCTGCGCTGCATAATCATCAATAGAAAAAAGCTAATCAAACCATGCGTTTCTGTATATTTTAGAATAATTGTAGGTACATCAATTTACTTTTTAATATTACTGTAATAAGTTATTAATTAAAATCATGACTATATTATCACTGATAATCTTCTTATTCATCATTCATTACTGGATACTTGCGTTAAAATTCGTTAAATATTTCCTATTTTGAGGTACATTGAGCAATTGCCGTATTGTATTGAGGTCTGCTCATTAACCTAAGTTTCATGATGATGGTCACAATATATTTTTGCTTCTATCGCAACTCTTTTTGATATAGTGAGAACTCCACCGCTATCTAACTTAAATTTTTCTTAACCTCTCACTTTCAATTATATGACCAAGATATGATGTTACTCTATGCTTGATTGTTAAAATTAACTCACGACCTCTGTTAACTCTGCTTAGAATTTAAATATCATTGCTTACACACAATATTTTCAACATTTTCCAATATATCCGAAATTCAATTTTTAAGATCTTTAATATTTATACTTTCATATCATAGTTAAGTACTAATCACAGATTGTTAGAATAGCACGGTTGTTAGAATAATATTGTTTTATTGGGCAATTACCACCATCATCTACTGATGCTACTGCTCGTGGTGAACTTTTTTCTCATACTTTGCTGTTGTGGCTTGCTGTATGAACTCTCATATGACTTGTTTTAAATCGGCAACGGTAAAGCTTTGTTATCGTTAATTCTTGAACATAACTGATATAGCAAATAATAAAATAACTGCTATACATAATCTAGAAACTGAAATATGTAGCTTAATTAGATTTAAAGTGTTGTATAGAGGTAAATCAAGTTTTTTTCTGTATTTTATCTTTAAGCTACTCATTGATAAATATTTTGACTGCCTCACCCAAGTATAAAATTAAGTAACTATTGTAAAAAATAAATGCAAACGATGGTATTTGACTGTAGGAAAAAGTATTTTTCCATAATTTTATTGATTTTAAGTTAAAATAAATTAAATTTCCTTCTTATCTTTTTTTATTGTCTTTAATATGTTTAATTATAGTTTTTTTTTTTGTTTTTGTTTTTAATTTTTTTTATTCAATTTTTCAAAAATAAAAAAAAACTCATATAGCGACAATATTTGCTCAAAATTTCTACAGCGATTATCGTGGTTCAAATGATTTCTTCTCAGTTTTTGCAATATTTTTCCCGGCTGCAACTGGAATTTTAGCTGGTGCTAATATTTCTGGAGATTTAAAGGTAAAACAAAAAAAAAAACAACAATAAAAATTATAATTTTAATAAAAAAAAATTTTTATTTTTAGGATCCACAAAAATCTATTCCCAAGGGAACACTTATTGCTATATTAATATCATCAACAACTTATATTGTTATGGTATTTATGGTAGGTGGTACTGTTGCACGAGATGCAACTGGAAATATAACTGATATTATGAATGATACATGGACATTTTTAGATTGTAAGTATATATTGAAATATTGATATGAAATTTTTTAGAAGTTTAGAACTGACCTGATTGTAAATTTGTATCGAATTAATTGAATCTATTATATGAAAAAAATAACTTTTAAATATTAATGGGCCAGATTTAATGTAAAAATGGTGTAACACAAATAATGTTGCGCTAATTGTAATTGTTTAAGTTGATCAATGGTGTATTAGTACATAATTGCATGTAATTGTAGAGTATATAAAGTATAGCTAATTAAATAATTATAAAAGCATAAGAATAATACAAAAAAACACAACAACTGCAATAGAAATAATATTTAAAAAAAATTCAATGTTTGTCCTAAAATCTGGTTACTCAAACTTTAACATTTTATTTGCAGTTCAATGAATATTATGTTACTTAAAACAAAATAACTGTTTCCAATATTCTTTTTAATTTCCATTTCCTTTATTTCTTCCTTTAAAAAAAAAAAAATAGGTGAAAATAATACATGTGAATATGGTATACAAAATTCATTCCAAGTTATTGAATTGGTATCGGGTTTCGGACCAATTATTTATGCTGGTTGTTTTGCAGCAACATTATCATCAGCATTAGCAAGTTTAGTATCAGCACCCAAAGTATTTCAGGTAAATAATTTGTTAAAATCTAAGTTTATAAACTAAATGACATATACAGGGTGTGTACACAATATGTAAACAATGGTTTGAATAATTGTTATATATTATATATAAATATATATTATATTAATATATTATATATATATAAATAATTTTAATTGTTTAAAGTACTTTTTTGTTTTCTTTTATCGTAGGCTTTATGCAAAGACGAACTTTATCCAAAAATTATTTGGTTTGCGAAAGGTTATGGTAAAAATAATGAACCAGTTCGTGGCTATATATTGACATTCTTTATTGCTATAGCGTAAATATTTGTTTTTTATATTTAATGTTCTTAATTTATTTAAATTTTGCAAATCAAATTTTAATAATTTATATTTTGTAGATTTATTTTAATTGGAGAATTGAATGCGATAGCACCTCTCATATCAAATTTCTTTTTAGCTGCTTATATGTTAATCAATTTCAGTACATTCCATGCAAGTTTGGCAAAACCAATTGGTTGGCGTCCTACTTTTAGGGTAAGATACGATAATGGAATTTTTTTCTTTAAAAGTGTTTTCTTTCTTGATATTCTTGATATTGTTTGGACAGGATATTTTTTGTTAAACTAAAGAATTCTTATCGGCCATGATTGGAAATGTTTTGAATTTTTATTTTAATTTTAATTATGATTGGAAAAGGGTATATTATAAGAATTAGGGCTTTAAATATTTAATTATCAAAATATATGAGTAATAATAATATGGTTAAAAATACAATAAGCAGTAACATCAAATTGGTAAGTACTGTTGGAAGAATCAATAAAAAGTTGGATACTATTAATAAAGATGACATGAACAAATTATGATATTGAAATTTGTACGTTAATGCATGAAAGACATTTTTCAACACAAAATTAGAAAGAAAAAAAATTGTGAACGCGCTGAAAGTTCACCACGAGCAGTAGCAGCAATAGATGATGGTGATGATTGCTCGATAACTTTAATTTCCGTTTAGTACTTTTGCTGTCGATCCCTTAATACTAATCAAGTATTTTAATCCAAAAAATTTTGAAAACATATTTTACATAATGTTAAATTATAGAATTAAATATTGATTTGGTTTTTAAACTAAACAACCTTTGCCAAGCTATTTCTTAATTGCTAATTTTAATTGAAATATTAAATAACAAATGATTAATTACAATATTTTTTTTTTAGTATTATAATATGTGGTTAAGTCTTGTTGGAGCAATTCTTTGCGTTGCTGTTATGTTTTTAATATCATGGGGTACAGCATTAATAACATTTGCTTGTGTACTTGCATTGTACTTAATTGTTTCATATCGTAAACCAGGTTCGTAATAAAAATCGTCTAAATTTCATTATATAATTACAATTGTTTGTATGTTTTTTTATTTTAGAGGTTAACTGGGGATCTACAACGCAAGCACAAACATATAAAAATGCCTTATTATCAGTACAAAATTTGAATAATGTTGAAGATCATGTGAAAAATTATAGACCACAGGTGAGCTTAATCAGTAAATTTTTACGTAAACATAATTTAAAATAATTATTTATTTTAGATTTTAGTTTTATCTGGTCTACCAAATACTCGACCAATTCTTACAGATTTTGCTTATTTATTAACAAAAAATATTTCATTGTTGGTGTGTGGTCATGTATTGAAGGGAACAAGTTCTCAACGTTTTCGAAACTATTTAAATAATCGAGCAACTGGATGGTTCCGTAAACATCGTGTTAAGGGTTTTTATTCACTTGTTGATGGTGAAGATTTTGAAACTGGTGCAAGGGCCTTAATGCAGGTAAAATTTATCTAAATTAAATTAAAAAATTAAATCCTTAATTACAAATTATTTTTATTTTGTTAGGCATCTGGTATTGGTAAATTAAAACCGAATATTCTTTTGATGGGTTTTAAAAATGATTGGCCAACATGTGATAAAAAGGATTTAAGCCAGTATTTTAATATTATGCACAAGGTGAGTCTTAATAAATTAATAAAAAAAAATTGAATATTTAATTTAATATTATTGTAGGCTTTAGACATGTATTTGTCAGTTGCCATTTTACGCATTGGAAAAGGCTTAGATTATTCTCAGGTATTAGGTGAAGAAAATAATTCACCAAAAAATTTAACAGAAATTCCAAGGACATTACAAACAAATGAAAGTTCAGCTGATTTGATATCAGTTGAAAAGAATTCTCATAATATGCATGGCAGTATGGATTCATTAAGTCGAAATGTTTCTCAGGGTAAGAATTTCAATTTTGAAAAAATTATTGTTAATCCTAAATTTATTAAAATCCTTTTATTTACATATGTTGATTTATATGAAAAGGACTAAGCATCCTTATTTGATTTATTTTTAGTAGTTTTAATCAATTGAAACGATATTAAAACAGATTTTTTTGTTTTCTTAAAGGATGTTTTTTTTTTGCTAAGAATAAATAAAAAGGATATTCGTATCGTATTTATTTATAGGATTATGTAAGGAAACAAATAAAAAAAAAATTACAAAAATGATTATCAAGCATGTTTTAGCTCAGAATGTCCTTTCTAGAATTTTTCTTTTTTTATCGTGTGTATTTTTGTGTATATGATTTATTTAGTGATAATAAGCAAAATATGAATATGAAATATAAAAGAAATGAAAAAAAAAAATTTTATTAGCAGATAAGAAGTTCATAGGATTGGAATTATAGAAAGATCCAATAATTAAATTAAAGTGAATATGGCAATTTTTGAAGAATAGGTTTTTTGCTCAGAATATTTTATTAGCTTTTAGGATAAAAAAATTCATTATTATTAAGTTATCCTTACCAAATATATAGAAAATTATTATTAAACAGTTAGTTGTATTATATTATTTTGATCAACTCAAATAGATGATAAATTAAAATCAATTTTTTGTTTTAGGAAAATCACTTGAAACATGTTTATGTTCTAAAATTTATGAAACTTAAAAATAATTTTTAATATCCAGAAATAATCAGGAAACCATTATATATTAAATATGGAATTAATTGATTTGATTAAATTCGTTTCGATTAAATTGGAATTTATCGGGAATCAAACCTCTGGGACCTGTTGTCGGTTAAAAGACAATTTGACAAAATATGGTCAAAATCATGGTTGTTAGCGAGTTTTAAAATGCTAAAGCTTAACTCAACTCAAAACTTAACTCAAATTTTAAGTTACTTCAAAGTTATCTTAAACATACAAACTACAAATTTAAGCTAGCCCAGGTATTAATGAGGTAACATTTTCAGCTCTCAAACTCAGCTTATAGTATTTAGGTAAATAGTTACCAAATTTGAGTTGAAAACGAGTTTAGCTTCATTTAAATGAGCTCAAATTCTTAATTTTTTTTGTCACGCTGAAATATCAATTTTGATGATATTTTGATTTCTTGAAATTCGGTTTTACAACTTAAGCAAGAAGTTTTATTTAAAAATAATATAATTAACAATGTTTTTTTTAATTGAGTTTTCATTTTTTTATTTACATTTAATTTAAATTAAGCTTAAAATATTTATTCTAATTTTTAAAAAAATAAGGAAAAAAAAAATTTTTTTTTAGAAATATTTGCCTTTAATTTAAGCGTACTAAAACTACAAAAATAAACTTTAGAATCGCAGCTTGATATAAGGTTTTCAAAGCAAGTTATGATTGTAATTACGGAAACAGCAAATTAGCCGAAATTCTAGGAAGTCTTGAGATGAGATTAAGAGATTTGGTAAAAAGTTCGGCTAATTTGCTTTTTCCGTAATTACAATCATAACTTGCTATGAAAACATTATATCAAGCTGCGGTTCTAAAGTTTATTTTTGTAGTTTTAGTACGCTTAAATTGAAGGCAAATATTTCTAAAAAAAAATTTTTTTTTTCCTTATTTTATTTTCGACTTTTTAGTGAAAATATTTTTTTAATGAAAAATAATATATTTTCAAAGAACAACACATATAATCAAATGGCACTAAAATTCACTCTAACGCAATTTGGTTATTATTGCTCATACTTCAAATGTATAATTATATTTTATATTACTGTAACAAATTTTATAAAAATATGTGTATTTTTAAAAAATGTTTGGAGATTTTTGATTAGATACCTTTGAATTTTTTAATTTACGTATTAAAAAATTACGCACTTTATAAAAAGAAACCCTGTTAAATACAAAAAATATTTGACGTAAAATCGTAGATTTAAATCTGTGGAAAAGTCTGAAATGTAAACACTCATCCGACTTTATCTACGATAAAATTCGATTTTGTCCGAGGTGTATACGCTGCCTAAGCAAAATTGGCATATAAAAGTATAATATATACATGCATAAATCGAAATTGAACTTTTTTTTACATGCGAGAAGAGTAATTTGTAACTGAGGGATAGATAACTGATACTTGATAGGTTCAAATTTTGTTTTCTTCCATGAATAATGTTTGCATTTTATTTTCAATTAAACTAAGTCATATGATTATGTATGTAACAAATGCAAGCCCTATATGACACATGTACGTACATTTGCATATACTTAGTCAGAGAAAGAGAAATAATAAAAGAAAGATTAATATGAGAAACCAAATTAAAAACACAAAAAAATATAATGAAAATATAATTGAATAGTAATAGAAAATGATTGAAATATAATGATAATGATTTGTATTGCACACATTTATTTTGTATTCCTTTTTTGTTTTTTTTTTTTGCTTCTTTACACCATAGAAATGTCAATAAATATAGTGAATTTAAAGAGAAACCAAATTTTAACTTTATCAAATATCCATATTCCATTATTAGTAGACACACATATGTAAATTTCACCTTAGTTGAATGCAAAGAATATCTATAATCTATATTAACAAGAATACACACTCCCATTTTACGACAACCTATTTTTTAAGAAATATCAAACCGAGCAAAATATCATTAATTAAAAGAGGTAATATTTACATTTACTTATCGTATACCAAATTTATTATGAGAGAGAAAAGGTACAAAATAGATGTTTGCTGTTTGCTTTATACTGTAAAATAATTTTGCGTTCTCATTATTCTCCTTTGGATTTGCTTACGTTTCCTCCCATTATTTATATGAGGCAGGCTGGCAAAAAATGTTAATTCTAATTTAGTTTGTTCCCTTATACGATGATTAATTCTGATCTTTTATAATTTTAATATTTTCGTTTTAAACATTATTATTTTCGTATATACCTATTAAAAATATTAAATTATAATTACATTACAATAATATAAAATATTATTATTATTTTTTCAGTAATAATTTGGAGTTACAAACATTATTATTTTTTATTAATTATATTAGTAAACCTAAATATTTATTATATTGGTATACGATTATAAAATAATACTAAGGACAACATCTATTTACAAATCACAGAATTTAAAGAATATGATAACGCTGTTTTAGTTAGGTCTCCTAAAAATCTTATGCATAGTTGATACAATTTAGAAAATTTTATTGTTAAATATTTCAACGAAATTTTTGTCGAAAATATTTTTCAAAATTATAAACTTTATTTATTTAATTTCAGCCAACTTTTTTTGTTACTCTCTTTTGTTTACTATATTTTTTCTTTTTCTTACACGTAAAATTCTTATTATCGTCTATTTCTGACAATTTTTATCAAATTTGCATATGAATTTGTGTGCAAACAAATGAATACATGCATGAGTTTTTACTCTTTTTATGGATATACATAATACATTGGTTAAATGGTTATTGAAATGGGTATTTTGTTGAATTGAAGCAAATTGAAACAAACATATAAAGTCCAAGGCAAGTTAATTAAGGCAAATATAATTACGTTTCCTATTTATTCGTCTTCATACTTAACAATCTTCTGTATCATTAAAATGTTAGGAAACAGTAAGAATAGTTTTTAAATTTGAGATTATTTGAATTAAACTCAACTCAACGCTCAATTCAAATATTTGAGCTAGTTGACAGTTAGAGTTAAGCAGGCAATCTATGAGCTAGCTCAAAGTGTCAGTTAATTCGATTATGAGTTAGTTCGGAGATTATAGAATTGAAGACTTGCATTTGACACTCGGGACCTGCTGGTTACTACATCATGCACGTCAGCAATTCGAATTTGTATTAATGAATTTTGCTGTATTAGCATATTTTACTTTTGTGCTTTTACGCGCATTTTAATGTCAGAGTATTTTGTACATCTATCAAAAATTGTAGTAATTTTCTATATTATTCGAACTTTCTTTAAATAATTTTAAATTAAGAATTTATATAACTTTTTAAAATACCTAAAACCAAAAATAAATTTTAAAATAATCTTATATTAATTAATAATACATTCTTAATTTTGCGTAACATTTTTCTCATTTCGAAAATAAAATTTAATCAATTTGAAATATTTTAAAACAACCTTGAAATAATATTATTTGTTTAAGCCAATTATTTTTTTTACAGAATAGAATTTTCTTTCCAGTAATTAATCTAAAAAAAGACCTGATGTATGGAATTTTATTGTCAAAAATTAAATTTTAATTGAATGCGAGGGTAGTTTAATACACAAACATAAAACAATGCATAGAATGACGTATATAAATTATAATCTCCCTTTTGGGTCTTTAATCACTTTTAAGATTTCGATCAGAATCAAACTCATTCCAACGTGTACGATCAACGACAAAACAAGTTATTTGTAATCACGTTTTCCTCCGGTTAAGACCGATTATTACGTTTTTTCGGTCATTCAACATTCAACAACTTCTTATTTGTTCATTTCTTGACATTCTTAGATATTTTGTTTTGCCTTCGTTGATTTTTAAGCCTACTGTTTTTGTCTCAGATTCTAGTTGTAAAAATACTTCAGCCATATATATGTAATTTTTTGCCATGATTACTATGTCATCCGCATATGCTACTATTTGGGTTGTCATATTGAATATATTACCTTTCTTTTCTAATTTTTCTATGGTGTAATGTAGTATTAAATTGACTAATAATGCGGATGGGATAATAAGGCAACATCTTCTTGTCGTACTCCCGTTTCTATTCTAAATTCACGGGTTATTTGGTTTTGTATTACAATTTTAACTTTTGATTCATGCATTGTCATTACGGCTAGGTTTGACAATTTCTGAGATATTCCCAAATGTCTAAGATCTGTTAAAATTATGTCTCTGTTTACGCTCTCAAATGCTTGCTTGAAATGTATGAAAAGCATGTGAATGTCGTGTTCATAACATTTATACATGTTTTGTTTCATGACGAATATCTGGTCATGGTTGATCTTTGGCTTCGGTGATCTCTTGGATCAGTAGTGGTCAACTTATTATCCTTACCATAATGTACATCTAGTTTCTCTAGTAAGATATATCGTAGTTTTATATCTTTGATGCTAACGCTAATATCATGATATTTCCTCTCTCAGTTACCTCTGTTAACCAGATGTAGTGGTTCCTACATTCCAATTAATCTACCACGCATTCTTACCTTCCTAAGAATGGAATTCATTTCGCAAAATCGAAACAATGTCATCGTTTAACAATAATTTTATTCGGGAAACAAATTTCGTTTGAAGTAGTCTAAATACACGGTATTCTCCCTGTTATATCATTCAGATTGTTACCTAAAATCGAATTACCTGATGATAATACCGAATATTAATGAAAGTTCCATTTATTTTAATACCTTTATTCCAAAATATACAAATTAAATAACAACGATTTAGAGAAAGCGACTTTGACGAACATTTTTCTATTAGTTGATAAATTATCTTTATGACGTTATTTATCTGAAGTTCTTTGCTAATGATAACAATAGTTAACGCTTGGTGTTTCCGTCGCATCAATGTTCATCTTTAAGAATATCAATCACTTTATCGTGAAGTAGGTAGGTACTCGATGAAATAATTTTTCACAATCGATGAAACATAGAAACACATTATTTTGCATATCTTTGGTATTCTGTACTAGTTTTTGAAGGTCAAGCAATGATTCTCTTCTTCTCATTGATTATCTGAATCTGAATTGTATGCTTCACATTGTAGTATGTATTTCGAATTTTTCGTAAAACCACTAATGTATAATTTATGTAAAGTAATAATTTAATTTGTTTAGTAGACCGTATACGTATTGTACCACATTGTACCAACTCCTAATGGTCTAACACCTTTTTACCGTTAGTTTAATAGTCTTGCATTAAAGTTTTTCATTCTTGTCAAATTGATTTACTTCCGCAGTGCTACGAATTTGTCAAACAATTCTCGTAAATAAAATAATTTTTTTTTCTAATTAAGACTACTAAGGTAATCATTTCGTTTCATTTAAAGATAATTTTGATATTGTCCAATAAATTTAATTAAAATCTTCGTACAGATTTGATGTACCTTCCAGACATGATATAATCCTGTTTTCCATAGATACAAAAATTTATTTTAAAAATATTCTTTCTATATATATAAACATATTATTATACATAAATATAGAGAAAACACAATTTATATTGATTCAAATTACTTTAAAGATTCTTAGTTGTGTACTGTGTTGTTGTTGTTTTTCTTCGTTACTGATTTAATTACAAAACAGATGTCCCAAGGAAATATTAAAGTAACCACAATATAGAAAGGTATGGTGAAGAAATTAATTATGATATTTTTAAATAATTTTTCAGATCTTATAAAATTGATGTGTTTATATGTACATATGTATTCTAACACTTGTAAATTATCAGAGAAAATCAGAACTAAAACACTTGAAAAAATAACACTTGTAAATTGAAAATCAGAATCAAAAATATAAATAATAGGTTTCTTCACGAGGTAAAAATTCAACTTAATTCGATTAACCTATTATCAAATAATAAGGCTTACCTTTTGAGAATGTTAATTACTTTATGAGAATGTTTTGTGGTTGTCAAAAATTATATTTAGTTATTATTTGCAGAACCGCTAATTTTGAAATTTTGTGTTTGCATGAGTTTTATCAGCTTTAATACTGATTCAAAATTTAAATAAAAAACCAAAATAATAAATTTTAGATTTTTTTTAAAATTGAATTATTAAAAAAACAATAAATTAAAAATTTAATTAAATATCATATTTTTGAATTGTTGCAAAAATGGAGGACGAGTTTTAAATTATTCAAATTATTTAAAAAATTTTTTTAAATCATTCAATTTTAATTTGAAAATCTTTTATTTTTTAATTATGTACACAAAAATTTAAATTCTCTTTATAATCTTATTATTATTATAAATTTCAATGTTTCATTTTTAAATCACAAAAATTGAAATTCCAAAAATGTAAACAGCTTCCTTATTTTTTATTTTCATCACAACTCCTCAGATAAAAATAATTTAATTAACTTTAATTGAATTATCTGAAAACTAGTCCCAAGACTTGTTATTTTCAAATAATTAAATTATTTTGAAATAGTTCATTTATACTGCTTGTTTCAAAAGTGTAGCAAACTTTTTCATGTAATTTTGTTTTTATTATTCTCTATATATTGGTCGAGAATGCTACACAGTCTCATAACGGAACAAAATCTAACTGTTAAAAATAATAAGTTAATCGAATTGAGTTTAATTTTTACCTCGTAAAGAGATCTCATATGATTGTAACGGATGTGTGTGTGACAGCTGCTGTCAAAATTGTTGACAATATTATTACACACCCACATTTTTTTTTGATATGTTTAACCATTTTTAAGGTTATAACGAAATTGTTATTTCACATATAAGAACAAAATGTTCGAATTGTATTCGAACTTGAGTTGATTTGGAATTCTAAAATTTAACGAAAAATATTAACCTAAGACGTCAATAAGAATGAATGCTCTTCAATCACCATTTTCTTATTATTTCTATGAATAATTTTTATTTATATACGAAAATAGAAATTTTCATTAACTGACACACACATTTTTTTTAATTTTTTTTTTTGATTTTTTGGTAATTATATTTGGGAATTTTCTAATCAATCATTCATCAATTGCCGAAATCTTGTAATAAGATTAAATATACCTTTAGCAAATTGGATCCAAATATTTGCTTTTATTGATTAGAATTCGGATGGTATCAGTTGTGTATGAATTTTATTGTTTTATATTCTTCACTAGTTTTATTTCTTTCACTGTTTGCATTTAAATGTGTTATTGTTTTAGAGATGAATTTAATGTATCGAAGCTTTAATATACACCTCCAATAAGTTTAAGTAAAAATAAGTTCTAAAAAATTTTGTCAATAATTATTGATATTTCTTCTTTTATTACGAGTCGACTTGGGATGTGTGGCACTTGTTGTATTGTTGTACAGTGATCTTAACAACAAAAGGGATTAACACTGAGCCACATGTAGGTTATTACTGTGGCAGCAACGAATTTATTTTAGCCTATATATCCTTCTACCTCCCTGCTAAATTAGCAGCTAGAAATCGAGTACAATGGAAATGTCAAATGGAAGCCCTATACTCTCAAGAGGAGTAAGAAAAAAAAAATCCTTCTACCTTCAATATTTTTTTGCAGTATTAATTGAAATATTTCATACTTCTTATTTTTAGCTATGTGTGTTGATGTGAATCAATCATAATGAAATTAAATTTTTGGACGTGACCAATTATTCAAAGTTATTTTTCTACGAATAATAATTATTCCAATGAAAAATAAAGCTACAATAAAAGAAATTTTCGGTTTTTTATTATATTTGATTTTGAATTGCTTTGATGATGGATTTTGATGAAGTGGTTAGAACGATACACGTTTCTATTAATATAAATTAAAAATATATTATCCTATTAATTTCTATTGATGGTTTTCCATTACAAAAAATTTCAATAATCAATTAGATAATTAGAAGGACTTTCTACGAAAACTTTTTCGTCTGATATTGGTAGGATGACAATTAACACACACTCTTTGAAATTTAAGATATTTTTTATATTTTTGTTTTATTATTTCAAAACCTCGTTTAATTAATTTATGCGCGTGTTGTTTTATATCATGAAACTGATGGTCTTATCAGAAAATTGATGTTTGTTTTAGACATGATATGAATATTTCCCTCTCTTACAGCCAAATATAAAATTTCTTCTTATCTAGTTTCTCATAAAAGAAAGTATAAAATTTAGATTCAGGAAATTGATTTGTTTTGGTTTCTTTTGAAAAAATTTGTAATTTCAAAGAAATCTTAGAGTTTTTTGAATTTTCAAATTTGTCTAAAAACATTAATTTTGCTATATTAAACTTGTGTCTATGAAAAAAGAAAAACACATCTTAAATTTTTAAAAATTATACAACAACTACCAAAATTGATAAGTTTTAGACAAATCAAAAAATAAAAAATTTGATCAAAAAACCATTTTTTTTTTTTTTTTTTTTTTTAAACCTACACTACTTATTCTAATGTACCGGATAATTATATCTAACTTACAACTTTTCTAATATATCTTATATTTACCCTGACCATTATTCTAACCTACTAGCTAATTATATCCAGCTTATAACTAGGTAAGTAGGTAATAGTGGATGTCGACAGTACGCTGACACACTTAGACCGGTAAGGTCCATTGTGATACCAGATATACATAACTACCTCAATTTACCTTATATTTATCCTAACTTTTTTCTGGTAAATCCATCATTCTGGAGGTATTTAACCGGAGCTCATTGTCTTCTCAATGTACCTATCATCTGGATATATTGAGTTAGCAATCAGAGTATTTTCTGTCACCGACTCTACCCTAGAATAATGCTTTCTTATTAGATGAATTATGAATTGGTCGATTTTTTTTATCTTGCTAACCTCATAGAGCGTTTTATTCGATATATAGTGTTTGTAGTCTGTTTCCGGTTTTCTAAATTTATTTGTGCAATGCCTTATACACTATCTCTCAAACTTTCTCAATAACTCCATACCTGATGGACTTATATTATATTATATTGGACAAGCATATGTAAGAATAGGTCTTATCAATGCTTGGTACCCTATGAATTTTACTTTGTTATTTGTTTCTTTTGCATAGAAAAGGTTCTTGGAGATTCAAAAGGCTTTCCTAGCTTTTTCTAATTGAATGGAAATCAGTTTTTTATAGTTTAACTATGTGTTAAATTTACTCTAAAATATCTTACACATTTTTGGTTTGTAATTTTTATATTGTCTCTAGTTTTTATGTGGAACTTTCGCCAGTTTTTTCTAACATCAGTGTTAGCTTTATCTAGGCTTGCTCTGAATAATATAACTTCATACTTGCTATAATTTGCAGACAATTGTTGTTAATTTTGTTCTTTTATTGCTAAATTTTGTAATATTGCTTCAATTGCTAATAACTAGATATCCATTTCTATTATATTGTTTTTCTACTCAACAACCACAACATGAAATATATCGCTTCTGATTCTTTAAATCGAACCTAAATACATGTAAATACAAACAAAATGTTTAACTTCTTTTTGTTGTTGTTAAAAGTGCGATATTTATGTATCCTTTTTCATGTTATTTTGGTTGAAGACTCTATCCACATATTAAATTTTACATACTGTAGAGTTATGTTTCAAAGATCTCTAAATTGTATTGCTATTTGCGGGTTTTAAAGTTCAAAAGTTGAGAGCTTAATTTTTTCTGTTGATATTTCATTTTTCAATGAATGTTTCGTTTGTGTCGGCGTTTTGTAGATTCAGGATTAGATTCAAAGTTTATCTTAGCTGAGAGTAGTTTTTCCCATTAAAAACCAGTTATGTTTTTTGATGTCTTTTAACTGTTGATGTAAGATGTTCATAGAGTTCGTCATTTATGAAATAACAATCAAATGCGTTTAAATGATGAAAACATTGTTTTGTAGAATACCTTAATTTTTTATTTTTTTTTATAAATATGTAAAGCCATATGATATCACCTTTAGTATTTACGCACTACTTGGATGGAATAAGATAGTATATGATAAGAAAGGTATTCGGCAAGGAAGTTGACGAATGTTGTTCTATGTAGACGAGAGATATACATATCTATTGTATGTTGTCGTTTGGCTGTGTAAAATATCTGATCCAAGCTGATAAGCACCATTGTTATATTAATGCCAATTGAAGCGATGCGTATAATAGAAAATATATATATTTCCTGCTACCTCTGGCATCGTATTCAAACAGAAGGTAAAAAGGGGAATCCTCTTCTCGTAAGCAGAATTTGCATTGGACTTTTTTTGACGTGAGCATAATCTGAATTGGGTATGCCATTCTTGAACAGATGTTTGTTGAAAGAAGGCTGTTATCCTTGACGACTATATTATTAGTTTCTTTTATTTCGCAATTAGTAACGATTCTTTGTATGTTGACGTTTGACAATGCAATGGTTGGTTATAGTCTTAAAAATTGACTCATCGCATCTTTTTCTGTATGTTGCATGTTGGTTCTGATTGCACATATGAGAGAATTTGCTTCAATAATTTTGAAGTTCTTATTATGAAAAATATTCTTTGATAATTGCGGGTTGACTGTAATTTACAACTGTTGTAATTTGTTAATACTTAAAAGAAACAAGTTTTCTAAAAATATTTCAGGGTGTTCTTTGGGTTTGTTCTAAAACATCGGTAGAATGTCTCAATAGGTAGAAAAGGCCATTCTAGTTGCGTAGGCTACTTTCAAAATTTTAAAAAAAGTTATAATTCTTTCCCCTTCAAATTTTTAATTTTCTTTCATCCTTTTTGAAGCTTTAATAGAAAATCCAAAAACGAATTTAAATTAACAACTAATGATATGAAAATAAGAAACCCATTAACAATATCATTTACGTAAATATTTAATATATCCTTAAATATCATTCTAACAAGTTCAAAAATTGAATACAGAAATATTTTGCGTTTTCAATGAAAAGAAAAAAAAGAATCCTTTAAATTCATTTCCATATTAAAGTAGGTATGTACCAACCAATCATGATTGATTGTGTAAATTAATTTTTTTTTTCTATGTGAATTTTACAATATGTATCCTAATTCCCTACTCTAAATAATATATCCTGTGAAAAATACTTATTATTGGATTGAAGTACAAGTACAACACATTCTTGCGGAGTAGGTTATTTGTAAGTTTTGGTGTATTTTATTTCATTAATTTTGTTGACTAAGGGGTTGATTTGTCGAATTTTCGACTATTTCTGTTTGAGTGGGATGGTGGACTGAGATAAAAGTATTTGAATTTTTACATCGATAATTAATTTAGGTAGAATATAGCTTTTTGTGTACTATTAATAAATTTTATTCAGAATATAAATTATATAAATTATTTCGATATATAAAATTAGGGATTTATTTTAGTCTTGACATCGGAATCAATTATTATTGAAAATTTAAAATAAACGGAAAATTAAACTTACATACACATATACAAATGGTATGTAACGAATTGAAATTATAAAAAATAAAAACTACTAAGCACTCGAGTAAAGCACTCGAGTGTAGTAATGTAACGACCGAAGGAGCACGGGTTCAAACCCCGTGAGAACCGAAAAATTTTTCAAATGGTGAAAATTACTGAAAAATGTAATTTTCTATACAACCACATCGGTTCAAATATAATTTAATAATTAATAAAGATATAATATAACTAATAAAAAAAAAAAATAATATAAATATATAATATACAAAATATATACCAAATAATTAATATAGTTTAATTAAAAAAGGCCCACATTTCGAAAGGGAAAAGGACCTATAAAAAAGTTGACCTACAGATTTATTTGTAGGATCAACTGTTAAAATACATAAATAAATAAATAAATAAATAAATAAATAAATAAAAACTACAAATATTTTTAATTCAAAAACAATGAAATCCATTACAAATAGGATTGTGGTAATTTTATACTTTAGTACTTCGTTACTTATACTTAATTAAAACATTTATATATACATATACCAAAAGATATTTTGTAATTATTTCAAAGTTAAGTTGAAGTATTATATTATTGAAATAGAAAATTAATTAAGTAACTTCAAGGATATTATGTAGGATTTAATTTATTAATTATTTTAGAATTTCGTTTAAAAAGTAGAGTTATACAAAGATTCTCGTTCTATTATTTATATTGAACTAATGAATGTTATATCTTCATTTCTATGTTCATGTCCATCTTCATTTCTATGTGTTCCGTAATTTTAAATACGAACTTGTATTTTTTATTACATAATCTAAAGTTATTTGAGTAATTATTTATTCAATTTTTTAGCATAATCGACTCATTAAATGTTGAAAACTATACTACTGCTGTCAGAAACTGCTGCCTTCTTAAAAACTTAGTTCCATATTATTTCAGTCATTTATTTTATCTCAATTGCAAAGGGTGTTGGACCAGGTTGAAAAATCTATAATACATTTAGCTTTCATTGGGAATTACAACTAAAACCTTTCGTTTGAAAGATGGGCAGGTGGCCTACCTATTGCGCCACCCAGCGTATATTTTTGGTTGTGCTTTGATTCAAACAAAGCAATAACTACAATAATATAATTTTAAATTATTTAATTGTGTGACGTAATAAATTATTACGGCAATGGATCCGATTCATCATTTGTTTTTTATTTTTATCAATTCTAATATTTTTTTTTTAATTGGAAGTTAAAACTTAACTATATCTTGTATATTAATGTAATGATTGATGAACAAAACGTCTTATAAATTCAGACTAGGATTCGAAAGTTTTCTTTCATTTGCTCAATATTTCTGAACCAGTAAAGTATTTCAATTTTATATAATATTTTAATGGGCACCTGACCTAAAAGCATATCGTAAACATTACATTGCAAAAAAAGGCATTTTAACGTATTTGAAGAAAATTTTTCCTTTACAAAACATCACAGTGTGTACAACAAAGTGTGTAGCCTTGTCCCACTTCGAATTCTTATGAAATCGAGTGTACTAGTGTTCTGTTTAGGATGCTTGCAAATATGAAGATTTCGTTACCAATTACTTAGATTTTGAAAATTGGTAAAACTAATTATTTTTATATTTTTTACGTTTTTACATTTTGAAAAAAAAAAAAAAATAATGCGTTTCAATGCGTAATTTATTACCCGTATCAAACTGATACTGACTGTCATTATTTACAAATATTACAATTATAGTAATTGTAATGTTGAATATATTTTCATGACTGAGTTTTGTGTATTTTTAATTTTTCTCAACAATTTCTTGTTTGGTTGACTATTGATGTTTGAATTTGTAGTCTAATTATTTTTTTTGTTATATCACAATTTGGCACACGACCAGTAAACATTACCAATTTAATATAATTTTCAGTTAAGGTAAGTATTTTGAAGCGTTATTTCAATATTTTGAAAGATAATATTTGGCAGTTTGGAAAAATTTGATGAATGTTAGTTGGCGTGTTTTGAATGGATACTATCCAAGCAGTTTACCAGTTTTTTTTTTTTTGCTAAATCAGTACAATCTCGATTTTGAAGATATTTATTTGAAAGACATATTTTTCTATATTGAATATTTTGAAGTCCACGATATGCCGCAGCAGTAATATGCTGATTAATAATTTTTGCTTCTATGGTTTTTTCAACAGTCAAATTAATTCTTCTTTTTCTTTTATTGCCTATCCATAATTGAATTTTAGTGGTTATATGATATTTTAATTAGTAATTAGAATTTTGTATGGTTAGTAAAGGTTAGTCGTTTGAGTTGTCAACCCGGTTTCTATAAACTTCTAACTTATAATGGAGTAGACAAAGAAACTTGTAGGGTATCCTATAGTTTAGAAGTCATGGGATAAAATAATTTTACTGAAGAACGTACGGTATTTCAATTATAAGTTATTTTATCCTCATAATACGATCTGTTCTTTGGTTGTTATTTTCCTACAATATTTATTATTTTTATCTTTATTATAATATGTATATAAGGGCATGTAACACCTTTTAGTATCTTAGTAATTTTTTGTAAATATTTTTGAATTTTGATTTTTTATATTGTTTGTTTTCTTTAAATATGATTTTATTAATATTTTTAAATTGCATTTGATTTTTTTTTTTAAATTTATGTAAATATTTTTTGAAATAATCTTTTTGTTTTTTTCTTTTTTTTTCTTGCATATTAAAACTTGCATTGCATGATCATTTCAAATAATTCATTAAAATCTACTATTTTAAATTATGAATGCTGTAAAAAAATAAATAAATACACAATTAAAAAAAACTTATTGCACAAAAAAAAAACAAATTTTGAAATCAGTTGGAAATAATCACATCAATAGATATCACCATGATGATACTTTAAAAGTCGGAAAAGGTAAGTGACAAATTGCATTATTATTTTACATTAATTTAAAAATAAAACTTTCAAATATTAAATATTTTTATTTAAATGCTTAATAAATTAATTTATTTATGAGTTTTGTTCTTTTGAAATTTTTAATTTATTTTCTTATTTTTATTATATTTTTCAAGGACTTAACTGTAACATTTTCTGACATTTCAAAAACGCGGATACGTCAACTGGGTTTTAATTTATTTTTGAGGAAAACCCAGCACTTGCCTTTTTTTGTAGTATTATTAGTTATTTATTTAATAGTTTAACTTATAGTTTCAACACAAAATTCATTTTAAATAGATCAATAAATTTGACCATTGAAGGTTTCTCAAAGCGGCAAATTTATTTTTATGAACTACCTATATTTTGTTGATATGAATATCCTTAGGAAGGTATCTGCGTTTGAAGTTAACAAATTTTCAGAAAAATATTGAATTCGACATAATACCAGAAACAAACTCGTTATACAGACAGAGAATTGCAAAAAATATTTTTATATTCACCTCAAAAAGAGTTTTAAATCTACCATTATTATAATCATACCTCTATAATATTCTATTACTTCTCTAATGCACTTGATAAATTGTGATCCAGTGTATCGAACCTAAGTATTTTTTTCAGTGAATTTAAATTTGTTTTTGAACAGGAAATAATTTTCGAAGCAATCAATAGAACGTAGTCATTTTTCATAAAAATATTAAATTTTTAAGTAGGAAATAATTTAACACATTAATTAAAATTTCTGGAAACTTATCTTTAGATTAATTCTAGTATCATCAGTCCAAATCATTAGTCTTTTTCATTTAATCCCAATTTAATGAGAATTTATTGATTAATCCAATAAATCTCGTGATGCATATTCTAGACTTTTGGAATAATAAAATATCATAGTAATAATTTTGTTTATCCTACATTTCATAATAATTTTTACAAAATTTAGACGAAATTTTGTTTTAATCTTAATTAATAATGATGATGGTGATGATGATGATGATGATGATAGAACTACAATAAGAATATAAAAGCCATTTAGCTTGTTTATATGTATACAAAAGTAAAAAATTTGAGAATTAAATCAGTAATTAAGAACTGATCATTTTAAACTAAAAATTTATATTGAATTGTAAGGAAAATTGATTTCATAGAACAGATTCTGTAATTATAATACAAAATTAATCCATTTCTTAATTATTAATTATCTTATAACATTTTTCAAATATTTCAAGAAATTTTATAAATCGATAGAATTATTATAATTTTTTTTTGTTTTTGTTTTCTGGTGTCAATTTTAACAAAAGCACATGAGCTCCTGACCTTAATGTATTGTATTGTATTGTTGTATAGTATTTCTTTATTTTTAATTACAAAAAATCAAAAATCATTCTACTTATGTATTCAATTAATTTTTTTTTTTAAATATTTTAATTTTAGTTTCATTTTTTATATTCCCTGGCAACACGTTGAAAATTTGCACCCATTTGTATAGAATTTGTATCGGTATTTTGTTTTTTCAATTTGAACAACAGTGTCAACGTATTGTTGTTAAGTCTACTTGTTATATCCATCATTTTAATACATTTATCATATCTCGAATAGGTGTTCGTGCTCCTTTTTTGAGTATTATTCTCATTGCTCTATTTTGCAATATCTGTAGTCAATTTTTTTGCGACTGGTGGCATTTAGTTTTACATTCAATTTTATTTTGTTCATGTTCAACCATAAGTACAAATTCTTCAAATTTCCATTTATTTTTCTTTCGCTTTCAGCTACATCGTTTCCTACTATACATAAACTAGAGTGTCGTCAGCAAACAGAGATACCCTACAATATCGAAATGCTGACCCTATGTCATTTATATATATATAAGGAATAGTTAAACTCCTAAACACAGACCCTTGGGGGGCACTTCTTTTGAACTTGAAAAAGTATTGTTAATTTTAGTCCGTTGTGTTCTTCTTATTAGAAAATCCTCAAACCAGTTCAATTCATTGAGTTTTATAACATATTTCTCCATTTTGTTTAAAAATATGTTTCTATCAATTGTTTCAAATGCCCTTTTGAAATTAAAAAAAATTGCTACAACTTTTTAACCGGAATCAATCTCTTTTTTCCATTCATTTATTGTTCAATTTAACGCTGTTTCTGTTGAATATCATTTCCTAAATCCCGACTGCATATGAGACAGTATATTATTTTTATTCACAAATTCTTCTAATTGAATGCTTACCTCCTTTTCTAAATTTTTTTTTTCGTATACTGGTAGCATATTTATAGGTCTCATATTCTCAGTTAATTTTTGAATTTTTCACTTTTTCTAATGGCACTATAATTGATTGTTTCCATGCTTCTGGGAATTTACCTTGACTTAGTTATTCATTAACAATTTTAGTTATTATCGGAATTATTGTTTCTCCGCATTCGCAAATAATTTTGCTGTTTAGCCCATTTATGAATTGCATGAATTCTTACGCATCAAATTGAAGGATAAGTTGTTTTGAAGACTTTGAAGACTGTTGTAACATCCTGTACACTTATATTGAATCATTTCATTTTAAGTATGGTATATTACTATATATAAAAGTGGTATGGATCGTAAATATTATATTTCAACTTTAACTGGCATTATGGAGGTTATCAAATGGTAAGAGATTTCATTATCTTTAACCAATATATTTTCTAAAACACTGAAGTATTTTCAAATAAATTTAAAACATGATTTTTTTTATAACTTTTCAAAACTTATAGTAAAAATTATTTATTCTGTTTTTAACATTTTTTTTTTATGAAAATTCTAATATTCCAAAACAAAAAAAAATGTTCGTCATTTTTTGTTTGTTTCATTGGTGATTTTAATATGAAAAAAAAAAAAACAAAATTATAGACTAGGATGATCAGAAAAAGTGTATACTGCTCTTGAGATGGGTTATTTTTTTATATATTAATAATTTTAAAATCCTCCTAAACAGATAATACTGTTAATTTTTGGAAAACTAAATTAAGATTGAAATTTTAAAAACAAAATATTAAAATTGGTAAAATAATTTTTTTAAGATACAAAAAAAAAAATTTGCGAGTATAAAAAGTAAAAACGAAAAAAACCAAACTTATCACTTAGGGATTGTATTACTGGGTTGGGTAAACAAAATGTTAATAGTTATTCTAAGAATTTCTAAATTAAAATGAATTTATAAAATTTTCCAAAATTTTTACTTTAAAAATATTTTCTTTTATTTTACTTAATTTATTTTGTTTTGCTTGTTTTGGTTGAAATAAACCAAAAGCATGTTTGAAATTAAAGTTTCTCTTCAGAACTGAACTGATTTCAAGGATATTTATTATCTTAGAAAATATCAATATATGATTATTTATACATACATATGTATACGTATGTACTTATATACTTTTAAATTTTAATAATTTTACAAGGTTCCCAAGGATTTTGCAAATAGAAAATATATTTTAGAAAGGTTCTACACATCCTTTACTGATTAATCTTCAAGAATCCTTAATAAAGAAAATGTCTTTGATATTTGAAAATGTTTGTCAATGTTTAGATTTATTTTTCAAAATTGAAACTAAAATACTTAAATTAAATTGTCAACTTTCTATTTTTATTATTTTTATTATCTATCATTTTTATGTTGAAACTGAGGATATTTTTGGTTAACCAGTACACATTTTATTTTATTATGTTACCGGGATTTAGTTACTTATTTTCAAAATATTTATATTTGAGTGTTTCATAATATGAAAGCAGAAAGGGAAATTCTATCTAGAATATTTTAAAACTTAAAAATAACTTTTTTTTTATATTGAATGTTATAATAGAAAGATTCTTGGAAATAAAACCTAATGAAGTATAGTCGAAAATAAAAAAAACTCAAATAGATTCCAAAACATAAAGCGACAAATTTTGCGACGTTATAAAGAAACTAAGGAGTGTAATAATTATTAAAATTTAAAGCTAACAATTAGAAGTGGTGCATAGTGTATACTATAATGACTAATATATTTATTTTTTTATTTTATTTATTACAAACCAAATCACTGATTTTTACAATAATTTTAGATTTTAAATATAATTAAAAAATAGATTTAGAAACAAAATATTTTTTATATATAATTAAAACAAAAAAAACAAAAAAAACAAAAAAAAATTTACAATATTAAATAACAAATTTCTATATGAGTTAAAACAATAATTATTTAGCAACTGTAATTCATACAAAATATGAATAATGTTTAGTGGTCCTGTTCACTAAAAATGTATTGTTTCAGTTTATGTTTGAAAGTGACACGTGACATGGAGGGTGAAAAAAGATTTAAGACATTATTGAAAGTAACACAACATCTGTTTATAGGTTCGTTGTTCTACGCTGAGCGTCCTACGTGCAGTAGCTGTTCTACGTGTCTACTAAATATTTATTGGTTCGTTTATCCCTAGCCGATTCGTTAATTTTAAAGTTCTTAGTTAGATATTGTACATCATCAGACTTATTCTTAATAGCTTGGTAGGTTTAAAGATTATCGGCAAAAGCAATATGTTTAACACCATCTAAATTTCTTAAGATCTCTCCAGTATAAGATCTATTGAAAAGGAGTGTACTTAACATATATAATTGTAGATAATAGGCCTTGGAATCTTTCATTTTGAGTTATTTTTGTAAGGCAAGAGGAAATCCAAACTAAAAAAGAACCTGATATACCGAACACAGTAAGTTTCTTGATTAAGATCCCGTGATCTATACGATCGAAAGCTTTACTGAAGTCAGTGTGTATTGCATCAATTTGATATCATTTTTCCCTTAATTTTACTATTTCGGATGTGTATATGTAAGGTCGTAGATATTCCTTTTCGTGATCTATACGATCGAAAGCTTTACTGAAGTCAGTGTGTATTGCATCAATTTGATATCCACTTTCCCTTAATTTTACTATTTCGGATGTGTATATGTAAGGTCGTAGATATTCCTTTTCGGAAGGAAGGCAATACAAAGTTATCAATGTAATTTAATCAAAATGTAAAATTGAAATTGAATTGAACACAATGAATATAAGTTCTGTCATGAACATAAATTCTTTCAAATTCAATTGGGTGTTCCAGAGCATGCGTATCAGCTTTTTAACAGGGGAAGGAGCCGTTATTTTAAAATTTAAAAAAAAGTTTGTTAACTAAATCAAGGGTGCTCTATCTATTGGTGATATTTTCAAGTACCGAGAAAGACCGCAAATCACCGAAATTGGCCGAAATCGAGATTTTATTATATTTATATTTTTATCGATATTTCGACTCTATGAAATAAAATGATATACGGCTATTCTGATCTAGGCAAAATATTATTTTTCTTCTTAATACTTTGCAACCATACAAATTTTCAAATTATACTTCGAAAAAGTCAATAACAATTCAGAAATATTAATCTGATTAAATCCGTTTATTAAAAACGGGAGAAAAGCCACTCGTGACCGACAAAAATGAAGGACATTGTATGGTCTGTTGGCCACCTAAGTAAGTAAGTAAGTAAATAAGTAAGTAAGTAAGTAAGAATTACAAATAAGTGCCTATTTTAAATTGACTCTTATAAATTCTGAATAACTATTCTCTAATCAAAGTTACAATAGATGTATAAGTCTGGATTCCGAATACAAAAAAAATGTTCTTTTAGTGTAGGATTTTGTTCATCCGACTGTAGGTGTTGCTATAAGACTATATTGTATCTTAAGAAAAAACCCACTAGTGCAAGTCTGATTAATAACTGAAATTATTTATATTAAATAAGAATTTAAGTATTTTCTAGCATTTTTTTTTTTGCTCGTTGAGGTGTAAAAATTCGTTTCGTTTTTTCGTATATAGTGTAATAATCTTACGTGATTTATTTTAGGTGTAAAAAAAATGTTAATATTCAGAGTAAATTAAAATTTTTATAGAAAATTCGCATCCTACAAATATGAATCGAAGAAACGACATTGAGAAAACATATGCGCGTTATAATTTGTTTATTGAAAAATCAGTCAATTTATCAATTATTTGATAAATTCAAAATTCAGAAATCTGTGTGCAAATGATTGAGAATAATTTCTCAACCTATTTGGAATCAAAGTGGTCTTGAGGAATTCTTTTTAAATCATTATTAATTTAATTTTCAATATAGTTTCGAGTTTTCGCATTTTAACATTTAGATTTGGATATTATCATAATAATTGTGAGAAAAAGAACTTAACAAATATAAGAGAAAGAGACATAGAAAATGAAATAAGTAAAAGTGCGAGAACAACGAAGATTTCCTTTTATATTTCTCCTTCGTAATAGTAATCGGAATGGCATTCGATGAAAAAAAAAATTTAAATAAAATTACGTCATTAATTGGCCTTGAATGAAGAGAGTTTAGTACAAAGTGTGAATTGAAAGCTTTTAGATATATATTAAATTAATTCTGACATTAATATTCAAATTTGTTTTTTAACTTTTTAAACATTTGAGTTGAAATTTAATTTTGAATCCATTTTGTATTTTACTCTTACCAGTTTATATGTTGATGATGATGATGTTATGATGGTGACTTGAAGTCAATTGAAGAAAGTAAATGAAAATCTTGATAATATAAAAAAATTTAATATATTAATTTATAATTTAATAGGAAATGAAAGCCAGACTACAGAATTTGGTGAAAATATTTATTATACCAATGTTGAAAATTAATTGGTGACAAGTAAGATTTTGCAAACCACGAAACTTTAAATTATGTAGATATCAGTAGGCATAAAAGTTAATAAAAAATTATAGTCGAAAACTAACCCAACGTACAAATCATGAAATACATTACCAACATATTAGAATGTCTTATATAAACATATTCTTATCGTTTAGGGTTATCAGTTCATTGCACATAATTTAAAAACTTCAATAGTAAATATAGTTTACATATTTTTCTCTTAGCTATCTGTAATAGCTGCTATTTCAAACTCAACCATAAATCAACTACGTTACTTAATCGTATCAATAGGATTCAATGAACTCACATTATAACCTAATATTGTAATTTACTTATTTATTTACATTTCTTAACAGGTATTTTAAAATTTATTAAAAATACCAATTGGATATTCTTTCATATGAAACTTTCGTTTTAAACATTACCCTTTTTCAAGATAAATCTTGGATTTTAAAAGCTTTAAACTTTTTTTTTTTTTTGTCTATAATAAAGGAAGTATCAATATCTCTAAAATAATTTTTATTTAATATCCGAAAACAATAATAAAAAATTAAAAATATAGGTATACAATATTGAATCACGTCACTATACTTGTATTCAGTGGCGACTTATCAAATTTTCTACAGGCGCTTTTAGAAACAAGTTGAACAAAATAACAATTTGTAATTAAGTAAATTATTATTTTATTCTTAAATAAATTTTAATAGTCGAATGAAATATAATTGTTCTATCATAAGAAAATTTTAAAATCAATTTAATATTTGAGTAGCAATTATAATTATCTATCTCTATTTGTCTCTTAAATCTGTTATTTCGAAGTTCATATTTTATATGCTTCAACTTCCTAATAGTTGGATTTAATGTGGGTTACATTGTTTTTTATTATATGAACGCGTTATTAAGTTTGCAAACTATTTTATAAAAAATTATACAGAATAAAATATTTTTCTTTTTTTTAAATCATTTAGAAGATTTCGTTACCAGGGAAAATGAACACGTTGCTTGAATTTGATTTTATATAGAAGTACATAAATAAATTCATGTATATTTATTTATTTATTTAGTTCAACTTAAAATGCCTAAAGATACAAGTTAAAGCTATAAATTTAAGGCTATATTAACAAAAATATAAACAGTTTATAAAATATAGAGAAAATAACAAAATGAAGTAACATTAATAAATACACTTCACTAGGTATGGAATATATAATATTCATTTTAATATTATTTAAAATTATTTTTATTAAAAACAAAAACAAAAGAAAGAAAAATAAAAAAACAAAAATTATGAAATAACTGCAGGTAGTACTTTTGGTTTATTACTGATGTATAGGTTACGTAATTCCATTTTAAACTTTGATTTAGTAAGCAGTTTGAGATGATAATCAATGTTGTTGTAAAGTTTAGTTGCTACATACTATGTTGTCGATGTGACAAATTTAGATGTTCTTTTTTGTCCAGATGAATTTATTCTTTATTTCTTGTATTTATTTCATGGAGATCTCTTCTAGTCGTCAAGTTTACCGTCGAATGAATATCACAATACAATAAATCAAAATTGTGAAGAATGAGCTTACAATTAATTAAATCCTTTATAAACAGTATGTTATTTTGCCAATTAATATATTCCGTATATTCAAACCTATTATATTTCTCCAAATTTTTTATCGCTTTGTTTTGAATGATCTGTAGTTGATCAACAGTTTGTTTCGTTGACACACCCCATAACTTAATAACATAACACAAATGACTATGGAAAAGTGTGTAAAATATTGATGTATGAACTTCAACAGGTATAAATTTTGAAACTTTTTTAAATACTCCTGCAACTGATGATAATTTTCTACATAGTGATGATATGTGCGCTTTCCAACTTAAATTAGAATCAATACATAACCGAAGGTACTTAAAATCTGTTACTTGATCAAGCCTTGCATTCAAAATTTGTATATTAAGAGTTGTGGCAGAAGGGCAAATGATCATATATTTTGTTTTGCTCGTGTTGATTGTTAGCTTGTGATCACTTATCCACTAGCTTCTCTAATTCTATATAAATTTTGTTTTGTAAATCTGTATAATTATTAATATAATATAATAATAGTATAATAAGCAAATACTAGATAAATATCTTCAGCGAAAAGAAATATTTCAGCACTAAGCCCAATCTGTTTTATGTCTTCAATATACAGAGATAAATATGTATGCTTATGGTTCATTATTATGTATGGTTCATACAGTAACTTACAGGAATCGTAAAGAAATGTATATGTATCTATAAATAATATATTATGCAAAAAAAAACAATAATTATTGTACGTACATGTGGAAATATATCAGTAACTATGTAATATATTCATTAATGATAAATTAATTGTTTATGAAGTAAAAATATTAGAATTCTTTAATTGAATTTTCTTAAATTATTTTATTTTTTTTATTTTTTTCGATTTTAAAATTTTGTTGTTGTTCATGAATGAAATAAAATGTTAGGCGAGTCGCCCTTGCCTGTGTTTATCAAAATAAAAAATTAACTCAATTCTTTAAAAATTTATTCTGTTTGGTTTCGCATTGTTGACAGAATTGTAGTCTTATACAAGGATATTTTTAAATAAAATTATCCTTGTTTGTATATACCATACATACATAATTATGTTATTATAAATAAAAATGTAAAATTATATAGAAAAGGTATAAACATTTTGTAGTCCTTTTTAAACCTATTCTGATTATCTTTTAAAATGTTTTTTTTTTTGTTTATATTTTATATTCTATTTTTTATTTTTGATATGCTGTGTTGACTTTTTTAATGGTCAAGAATTCTCTTTTGAGATGATCTTTACAGATATTGAATGTACTCATGTTAAACCATTTCAAAGTTATATTATTGATGATTTAGGAAATGGAGAATGGAAAACAAACCAAATAAAAAGACAAAAAAAAAGTATTAAGTAAGAACTTAAGAAATAGGATATTGGAAGATTTAAAGATATTATTCGTTATTTTTAGAGCGATGTGGGATGTCTATTTACAAAAAAATGTTTTTAAATACTTAGGTGTCTTAAATTTTTTTAAATTTGTAATTTTTTTTTTTGTTTTTAATGATAAATTGTTTCTATGGAAACTAAAAATTTGAAAACTCATTTTACAAAGATAAAATAATTTTTTATTAATTATTTTCGTGAGATTTTTAGCAAATGATTCTGAACTTTATCTCGCCATTTTAAATTACACCTTCGGATTCTATTCAAATTAATTTATGCTTTCGTAATACAGCCTTGTGTGGATCTTAAGATTTTTTCTATTGTTGCCATTGATTTATACGTAATTAACGTAATATGGTTTTCATTATAACGCTTTTTTATTTAATTGTGAGTCTTTGACTAAGCTTCTTTTTTTTTGTGTTATCCTCCTATTATCAGGAACTTAGGTACATTAAGTTCTGTATTGAAATTTAATACAAATGAAACGAGCAATCTTTTACGAAATTTTATTTATCAATTGCCTAGTATATCAACCAAATAAATATGGAAAACTACTACTATTGTCAGAAACTAGGAGTTATTAGTAAATTATATACTCTCAACAAACTTTATAAAATTTCATTATGTTATGAATAACGAAAGAGAAATTCAATCAAAAATTAAAAAATCGTATATCATAGTGATGAATGTGTTAATCGTAAGAGATTTTTTGGCATTAAAGTGCAGCGGAATTGAAAGAATTACAGAAAAAGAGAATTTTCACAGCGATGACAGTGACATGCAGATTAAATTTTCAAAACATCATCCCATTCCGATTACTCATAGTAATCTATACTTATAAAAGGGAAAGTTTGTTTGTTTGTTTGTTTGTTTGTTTGTTTGTTTGTTTGTTTATTTGTTTGTTTGTTTGTTCGCTATACACGCCCACAGTTTTAAAGATAGAGTTCTGAAATTTTGCACAGTTATTCATGGTACCGGTATGCAAATAACGCGGTACTTTACAAAGCCATCAGATGACAGGTTCGGGTTGCTGCCGTACAACTCTTACCAAGACTCAGGCATATTTTAAAAACCATGTGTGTGACAGATATGAAAATTTACATTTAGATTCTCTTTCACAAATAAAGAAATTCGACTGTTACCGAATCAAAAAATTTGGGCTGGTTCGGGTTGCTACCGTACAGCTCCTAGCACGTACGTCGCAGGACTATTTCAAAAACCAATTGTGTTACAGGCATGAAAACTTACACTTAGATACTCTTTCACAAATAAAGAAATTCGACTGTTACCGAATTAAAAAATTTGGGCTGGTTCGGGTTGCTGCCGTACAGCTCCTAGCACGTACGTCGCAGGACTATTTCAAAAACCAATTGTGTTATAGGCATAAAAAACTTGCACTTAGATATTCTTTCACAAATACAGAAATTCGACTGTTACCGATTTCAAAAATTTGGACTGGTTCGGGTTACTGCCGTACAACTCCTAGCACGTACGTTTCAGGAATATTTCAAAAACCAATTGTGTTACAGGTATCAAAACTTACACTTAGATACTCTTTCACAAATAAAGAAATTCGACTGTTACCGATTTCAAAAATTTGGACTGGTTCGGGTTGCTGTCGTACAACTCCTAGCACGTACGTTTCAGGAATATTTCAAAAACCAATTGTGTTACAGGCATAAAAACTTACACTTAGATACTCTTTCACAAATAAAAAAATTCGACTGTTACCGATTTCGAAAATTTGGACTGATTCGGGTTGCTGTCGTACAAATCCTAGCACGTACGTTTCAGGAATATTTCAAAAACCAATTGTGTTACAGGCATGAAAATTTACACTTACATACTCTATCAGAAATGTTTCAAAAAAAAAATTGTGTTACAGACTTGAAAATTTATTCATAGGTATTCTTTGAAAAATAAAAAAACATGTATTGTCCTGAAAAAGTATTTTCGAATTTAGAATAAAAGTAGTATTTCGACAGGATAAAATTTTTACATGACTATGTGAAGTGGCTATGTAAATTAGCCACAAAAATGTGACGATTCGTTTTATTAATCAGAAAATACTGCAGAGTGTTCCAGGGGGTCCATGTGTACAAATCGATAGATACAGTTATCGATGAAAATGAAGTTGTTCCTCCTAATCAATTGGAATTAAAAGTAGTAGCTTCAATAGTGCTTCTACGAAACTTGAAGAACCCAAAACTACGGTACTAGATTAAGAATAAGAATT
The DNA here is from genome assembly GCA_963942445.1 of Argyra leucocephala. NCBI lineage: Eukaryota > Metazoa > Arthropoda > Insecta > Diptera > Dolichopodidae > Argyra > Argyra leucocephala. Next base: position 100,656,368 of record OZ012679.1, on the reverse strand, counting down.
TGGCATCCTCATTTCATTTAAGTACAAATTCCAATTGATTGTGTAAAAAACGAACATTTCTTTATTTCAAGAATACCTTTCAAGAATTTGCTTATACTTCATCAGAAAAGATCACTAAAATATTGTTTACAAAGAAATAATTTTAATATAAGTATAGCTTAAGTTGGAGTATTGTTGATATTTTTTTTATCGTAGTGAAAAAAAAATATTAGAATATTTTTGATAAACCAATTTTTTTCAATTCGATTCATAAATCAAACTTCATTGAAATAAATTCGATTCATTTTGTGGTCGACCCGGACAACGTCGGGTAACTTTGCTAGTTTATTGATAAAAAGAAAGAAAACGACAAAGTAATTATCAAACAAAACACTCAAACAGAAGTATAATATGATAATTAAGAACAAAAAATAAGTAAACTAGACACATACGAAAGTTTAGCAAATTTGGACGGAACACGTATAGATACCTAACAAATTGAATAATAATTTAGAGAATGGATACTCACCGCTATTTAAATTAATAAAATCTGTGGCTTTACAACGAAAGATTATAACTGCAATTTTGTCGAATTTTAGTTATGAATTCCACTTTTTATAAAAATTTTAAGCTCTTTCAAATAAAAAAAAAAAATTTAATAATATTAAGTAATTTACGAATTCAAAACTGAATAACTAACAACTGCCGTTAAAAATATTTCATAATTAAATTATAGTCACAAGCACTGTTCTTAACATCACAAGTTATAGTCACAAGCACTGAAGAAAGTATGTTGCTTCCGAAATATTGATATATGCAATCAAATATTAAACACTAGTTTTGTAACCCACCATAAAAGACGGAAGCAAAATAAATTCTAGCATTTCTTTCCTTCATTAGAGTTTTCATTTCAATTTTAAGAAAAATACGTATTTGTTTACTAATTTATCATACCTTAATTTTTTTATTGGAACGCTTTTAATTACCATATGAACAGAATATTTATAGTAAGGTGCAAAATTTTTTATTCCCTGAGGGTCATTTACTCGATCATTTTAGCGACATCTTATTTGCCATCATTGAAAATTTATCGTATACTTAAAAATCAAATTAATCGTGTTAACATTCAAAAGCCGCGTAATTTTAGCGTCAAAGTTTGTAAAAGAAACCATCGATATCTTATTAAAATGGGTCATTTGTTTTTTTGTCATATGTTTGTATGGTATTGCCAGAATCTAAATGTCCTTAGTGTCGTATTAAATTTAATTTATGGAATAAAGTTCGAGTTTCCTTTCCCTAATCATTTATATTTATTTTGCAATCGGAAATCGAAAGCATTGATGAAGGAAGTAATTTGCTTCCGAAATATCGATGTATGACCAAATCTGATTGTCAAAAGTAGATATTAAATTTGCTTTTATTAATTTATTTCTGCTTTTGTCTTATTTATATAATTTTGAAAATCTTACAAAATTTAATACGCATAAATAGAATATTAAACAAATAATATTTGATAATGAGCCACAACTTTAAAAGAAAACAGTTTTAGTAATTCAGTTTCGATTTTGCATTTGAAACTTGCAACAAAAAAAAAAACAAAAATAAACAAATGACGTAATTGACGTCATTGTCACAAATTACGCAATTGACGCAAATGACGCAAATAACGCAAATAACGCAATTGACGCAATAGACGCAAATTAACCAATTGACTCCATTTTTAATTTAATGGAAGTTATTTCATTATGAAATAAGTTCGCGTAACGTGGCGGCAGCACGCAGCCAACACGTTAATTTTCACGTTTCACCTTGCGCATCCCTATTTTCCATCATCACATAATATTATTTTTCACATTAAATAATTTAAAAATATTAAATTCAAATTTTATTTTCATTTTTCCGATTTTTTTCATATTAAAGAATAAATAATCCTAAAAAGCGTATACCCATATATAAATGAGAATATTTTTAAAATAAAACCAAACAATCATTATCGAACTTATTTCATTATGACAAAATGAAATAATTTGAAAATAATAATTTATCGTATTTATTTCATAATGAAATAGGTTCGAGAAGTTTTAAAAAATCTAACTTGCATTTCGTATTTGATTTCTAATAATTCGTATTTGATTTCTATAATTTCGATAAAATGAAAAAAAAAACAAATAATTTTATATGAGTGAAACACAAAAAAACAATATAACAAATATGTAGATACACAGGTAGGTATTATGTGTACAATTTTTAACTAAATTAAGTAGTAAGAATAACCTTTAAGTGCATTATGCTTTTTGTGTGTTAAATACTGTTTGCTTTTTTTTTATATTCTTCGACATTAAACTCTATTGATGAAATTTTTATTAGACCTTATTATTTTAAATAAAAAAAATTGTAAAAATTGTTTGTTTTATTTATATTATTATTATTTTCTTTTATATTTTTTTTTATTTTTTTTTTTATGTTCTTGAAGGTAACTTAGGTAGAATCAACTTTTCGTGCTTAATTAAGTACGGTACTGCAAGTTTATACTACAATATCTACAATAATATTTCGTACATTTATTATCAAATTACTGGCTTAACTCATTAAATGTGGAAAACTACTGCTATTGTCAGGAACTGAGCCTTCTTAAATGAAATAAACTCCATTTTATTTTAAGTTATCGCCAGATGTATTCTTAATTATCTTTTGTCATTTATTTTATCCCAATGACAAAGAGTACTGGACCAGGTCGAAAAACCGATAAAGTATTTTTTTTTGTTTTTGCTTCATTGGGAATCGAACCTGGGACCTTTCGGTTGAAAGGCAGGCGGTCTACCTACTGTGCGACCCAGCGTGGGAATTATTTGCGAAGAAGACTAACATTAAATTAAAAATATATATTTCATTCAGTGGTATTTTTTCCTGCAAATGTTCAGCATGGTAGACAGGGGTTAAAAAAAGAGATATTTAATTTAATAAAAAAAAAAAATTTTTTATTCATGCAATTTGCTAGCAAAATCTTAAAATTTTCCGGTTTTAAGTGCTTTTCGGATCTGTCGCATTTGCACTTGATACTCGCGTTACACCTGTCAAATCGCACTAAATTTATTCCTAAAACATCCGAATTTTTTCGAAGATACTCGCACTAATCCTATCATATCGCATTTTATTAGCTGTCAAAATATAGTATGTTTTTACCACACTAAATGTGGGTATTAAAATAAGACACATTCAAAATAAGAATAAAATAAATACTTAAATTTGTAAAAAAAATTAATTTTAATAATAGAAAAAACAATTATTTAAAATGTAAAACAAATATAATTTAAGAACATAATAATTATGATGACATACAAATATAAATATGAACATTAATAACATTTAATTTTTCTCCAGACATTGTAGGTTCTTGTTTTTTTGTAAATAATAAATTTTAAAACAATAATAATATTTGGAATAACACAAATGACATACATAAGTATATATAAAATTTGAAATTTATTTATATATTTCCATAGTCAAAAATTTATAAACATTGCTAAATAATTATAGAAAAAAACACTTTGCTGTTGTTTTCAAAATAAATTTGAAATAATAATACTAAAAAAATATGCATTAAGGTAATACTGATACTACTCCTAAAAACATAGTACTGATGTTATAAATTTATAAATCCAAAAAATTTAATGCAAAAAATAATGGGATAAATTAGTATTTTCAGAAAGTGCAAGTGCGAAGTGTAACTCGAGAGGTCCGGAAACGCCCTGTAAAACAAATTTAAAAAACTTATTCACTTATTTTAGTTGAAAACCTAGATAGCTAATCAAAAATCTTACCATATTTTGCATTCATACCACCCAATGTATATGTACCTTTAATTGTTAAAAAATATATTTTTTAATAACTGTCAAATTTATTACTAAATTTTGTGATAGATTTCTATCAGTATATCAGGGTTGTTATTTTGAAAATGCTTATTCTTTTTCCTATGATAATTCTATTTCCTTAACAAGTGCTCTCACTCGCAACTCTTAAACTACTATTGTCAAAAATGCATATCTTTATTTTGCATGTTACTTTAAAGCAATCCAATCTAGGTTATTTGCAAATAAATTATTGTTTTCAATTCCCTTCTAAATAAATATTCCATTAAAATTATTTAAAGTAACTTATTTTAAATTTAGCACGTTTTTCACATTAAAGACAAAAAAAAATCAAATTTTCTCTGATAAATATAAAAGAAAACAAAAAGCAAAATTAAATTTTAAAGAATTGTTCATTGAAACGGAAATATTATATAAAAATATTTGTGAAAACAGGATACACATATTTTCTTTTTATATATATACATATATATATTTTTTGTTTTTGTTGAAATATTACAAAATATTCTTCATATTATTGTCGTTTTGCTTTTCAAGTCTATAAAATAATTTTATCACTGTTTATTATTTGAAATTTGTCACTGATGGACTATTATCGGTATAACAACACAAATTAGAAATATTTTGAAATGAAAATGTGTGTGTAATTGACATTTAATAGGGGCTTATTGAGTTAAAAGTAAATAAGGAAATCGAGAAAATTGAAAAAATTATATTTGGTTTGGGTCAACACTATTTTTTTTTTTCTTCTAACAATAATATTTAATATTTTCGATGCCAAATTTAATAAACGTGTTTCAATTTTAAATTGTAGAATCGTATTTAATTTTTTGTAGTTAATTTTGAGTTCTACCAAAGCGAACCAAAAATAATTCACGTGTATTATTTGAATAGCAAATTGTGTTTTTTAAAGCCTAATGACTTTAACTTAATATGGAGTGTGTTTAAAATTTGATTTGAGTGGTGTATATACATTTGAGTTTTACATTTAACATCTATATCTACTATTGTTTTTCTATCATATTTAATTTTCAAATTATGCAGAATTTGTTCTCTCGAGAAGTGATTCGTGTTCCTTTAATAACGAACTCAATCTTTTTAGTTAGTTAAAAAATAATGGCGTAGTAAAAATTAGCAATAGAATAGAGTTGGTGATTGTAAATTTTATTTAGATAGTAAAACTCTCATATGAACATTTTTGTGTCTTTTTGAAAATGTTTAAATTAAACAGAAAAACCAGAAGAACCTTCAGTATACATATATTGACTTCAATTATATTTCTATAAATTCCTATATATAGAACTAAATGATTTTTCCATCCTTTACAATTGTTTTTGAATATTATTCTTTCAGGGTTTAAGTTTATACCCCAACCGTAAAACAGAAAAAAAACATTAGGCTTCCATATTTTTACCACCCGTTAGATAAAATATTAAAGGGACAATTTTATTGTTTATTTTGCCATGTAGAAAAAAGTTTTCTCATTTAACACGCTGGATAGCGCAGTAGGTAGAGCGCCGAAAGGTCCCAAATTCAATTCCCGACGAAGTAAAAAAAAAAAGCTTTTTTGGTTTTTCGACCTGGTTCAGTTCCCCCTTTGTCATTGGGATATAATAAATGACAAAATATAATTAAGAGTATAATCTGGTAACCACTTAAATAAAGTAAAGCTGTTCTATTTAAGAAGGCTTAGTTCCTGGCAATAGTGGTAGTTTTCGACATTTAATAAGTCGATAAGCATTGCAGTACTTAATTAAGGACGAAAAGGTGATTCGACCTAAGTTACTGTCAAGAGTGTAAAAAAAAAATTATGGTTGGAACAACATCAGAGGTTTTTTCCATGAGCTAGCAATTTCGTCCCTACAAAAATTTTCAGCTTAATTTCGTTCCCAGCATTATTATCTTTTTGTTTCCAAAATGATTTTCGCGCAATACAACTATGTATAAGCTCACTAGAAATTGTTTTCACAAAAAAAAATTTATCACTCGAATATAAAATTTAGTCAGTGTGATAGAATGAGAATTTAAAACTTATGTTAGTAGTGTAATTCAACAAATATATATTTTATATAACTATGTCATACTCATTTCTGAGATTAGAATTATTGTAAATTTAAATTTAACAAATTTTTTATGTATTTAACCGATTTCTATATAAAAAGAAAATAAAAGGCAAAATCGAATTTAAAATAAAAAAAAAAAAATGTTTTCAATAATTTATAACAAAATAATATTTTACTAATACACAGTGGTTGAAATCTAAGTTGAAAGCTCACTTAAATTATGTTGATTATTTTAAAAACCATTATATATTTTTTAATAATCGTCAGAACTTTATTTTTTTGTTTCCTTGTACTAAAAAACTTATAACTTAAAATTAGAATATCAAAATCTATAACTGTAATTTCTTGTTATGATATTTGTTCTATTCAAGCCTTAGTTATTTCACAAAGACTATTATTTTAAGTAATTCCTTATAATTCAAAATTTGTTAGAATTATGAAAAGTATTTGTTTTATGGAAAAAAATTACTCGTCAAAAAAATTACATCGTATCTAGTTACATTTATTGCTTTATTGTTTTGGGTGGCATACCACTAATGTTTTTTCTCTTTTTGAAACGGTTTTAAACGGTCAAAGGTTTCCACAAGGCTTTTATATCGTCCTCTTTGTTCGACTGATTGATTTTTTCGCCTATCTTGTTGCATATTAGTCTTTTGCATTGCCGTATTCAGCTTATTCTTGTGATTTTCTGAAATTTATTTTACGTTTGTTGACCATAGTCTGCTGAGTACTATTATGGCTAATTTTATTTCGTTTTTGAAAATCGTATGTGCACCTACTTTCATAGTGAATTTACTATCGAAGTGGTTAAAGCTTGCTCTTGAAAAATGGATCGACTTAATCCTTTTGTTTTTTTTATCCCTTGTTGGTCGTTGTACCTATAACATCCTACAACAATATAGGTTATCTGTAGTACCTTAATCAAAATATTCAGATTTATGCGCAATCACCATAATTATTTCTAATTTTTGAAAATTATTTTGCCAACAAATTGGATTCAAATTGGATTGTAATTGACATAATATTTACTTTTAATACTACTGGTATTCTGCTAGTTTCATGCAGTTTCTACATTTTTTCGGCAATTTCTAAATTTCGAAGTCTATCATGTATACGTAGTATATGCTATATAAATAATTTTTAGTATTTGATGCTATTTCAATTTTCTTTCACTATACATACGAGTATTTGCATGTATAGTACTGGTTCTGCATTAAAGATATACACGTGTCGATCTTGTTTATTTCCTTCTTTTGACAGTCTTTAGTAGAATTGATTTTTTTCCATTATTGTTTTTATCTTTTTGGATTTTGACTTATGTTTTATTTTCTTCCAACAATCCTGAAATTCCTATAATGATTCCAAAGATATTTTGTGCTTCAGGGGGATTCAATTTTTGTTATTGTAGATATTGTTTGAATTTTCTGAAATTGAATTAAGAAATTTTGTTGTTTTTTTTTCTTAATTTTTCTTTTAACATTTATTCGTTTACAATATGTATCCAAGGTATAGCAGTTCTTGTAAAGGCAATGTTCGATCAGCAGAACAACAACTAACAAAGTTAAGTAACTGGGTGTAAAATAAATCACAATACGCTGTTAATCATATAAAAATTTATCAATGATGTTGAATTATTTTGATTGCTTGCAACATAATCGAATTTCAAACTGTGAAATGGAAAAGAGAAAAATAAAAAGAAAAGAGGTGGGAGAAAGAGAGATATAAGGAATTATTAGAGTTTACATTTTAATTTTTTTTATATTTTGTTTTTCAAAATTTCGATTAAAGTTAATTTAAGATTCTTATATTGTTTACTGTTGCGAATTATTTTAAATTTTTATATGTACATATATATACTCTATATTATAACTAGTTTAAAATATTTTTTTAAAGTAAAACAATTAAATACGAACAATTTTACAAAGTGAAATTCTGGAAATAAGAAAAATAAAATGTTTGAGGGAACTTAATATATAATATTCGTTATAAATTTAATACCCCGTTATGAGTAAAGAATTATCTATATAAGAAGTTGAGTTGAAGATTTATTTTATTAATTTGCATGCGACATACAATTTTGACTACTATAGAATAAGTACGGTTTTTATTTCAATTTAATTTCTTTTTATCTATTATGTTCTTCAAAAATCGGCAAATAATAAAATTAATATTGCCGATTATGCTTTTATTATTCTCCAAATATTTTTATTTCTTTTGTAAGATAATAATTTTGTGATTGTATACAGTTATCTGTCATCTAATAAACTTTATTCGCATACAAAAATTTGCAACAAATGCAAATTGAGAGAATAGCTTAACGAGTATGATATAAATCCAAATTTTAATAAAACTCTCACATTTTAAATTTCATTCTTTCACACGCTGGGTGGCGCATTAGGTAGAGCACATGTCTTTCAACCGAAGAGTCCTAGGTTCGATTCCTGATAAAGCAAAAAAATGCTTTATAGGTTTTTAGAACTGGTCGAGTACCCTTTGTCATCGGGATATAATAAATGAAAAAAAATAATTGAAAGTATATACCGGGTGTACCAGAGCATGGTTAGAGCGTATCCTAATTTTAGCTTTCTAAGAGGGGAAGGAGTTGTTATTTTAAAATTAAATAAAAAATTTATCAATCAAATCAGATTTTCAAATACGAAAAGGCACTTCTTTTATGCAAATTCGGATTCTACGTCAAAAAATAAAAAACTTTTTTAAAGAAGTTTTTTTTTTTTGTTTATGATAGGAACCCAAAATTGAGATAAAAATTATGATTAAGTTTACCAAAGGAAAATAGGTGAATTTTTGTTTTATTTTTTTTAACTTTACGGCAAAATACTGAGAAAACCAAAACAAAATGATTAAACATAAGTTTCTTATTTTTGGTCGTAGAATCCGAATTTGAAAATTCCCATTTAAAAATTTTGATTTCAGTTTCAGCCAATTTCGGCAGTTTTCTGCAAAAAAAACCGTTTTACCAAAACCTTATTACCAAAAGAAGGCTTTTAGTACCAGACAATAGCTGTATAGTTTTCCGCATTTAATAAGTAAATAAGCAAGTAATTTGTTAAATAAATATTCGAAATATTGTGGATATTGTAATGTAAAATAGCAGTACCGTATACTTAAAAGGTGATTCTACTTAAGTTACTGTTAAGAGTGTAAAACTTTTGCCAAATTTAGATTTTAAATAAGACGTATATATTAAAATGCAAGTTCAGAATTGACAAAGGTTATCATTTTGAAATAAAAAAATACACGAACTTTCAAGAATTTACATTTGTTTTCTAAATGATAAAATTGTGACGTCATAAAGGAATATCATAAGGCATTTATAATTTAAAATTACGTATATAAATTTTCATATATTTTAACGAACATTTAATTTAACCAAATATATCCATTGCGGTACTGCGGAATGAAACTTCTTTGCATGGGCCCTTTAAACAAATTTTAGCATAGCGGATTACTCCTATATCCTAATATCTTATTACCAAATTACTTAACAAAGTAAAACAGAGAAATTTTAAATCAACAAATTTTTATTTTAATAGAATTTGGAAAATTTCAATTTGAATAATTAATTAAAATAAAATATTGAAAAAATATTAAATGCTTAAATTGCAGAGAAAAAAAACATAAATTGACCAGAGAATTGAAAAATTGAAAGTTTCGAACATTTTCAAATTAGTTTCTAAAGAACCTTGATATTCTTAAATTCACGACTAAATGGTTTTGAATAATTGAAATTTAATTTAAAACAATAATCAAAAATAGTCAACGTAAAATTGATTTAAAAAAATTAAAGTTAAAAAATGACATAATTTAATTTTTAAAATAGGAAAATAGAAACCGGAAATCCTCTCTTTTTTTTAATAAACATTTTGTTATTTTCTTTTTGTAACCATTCAGAACAACATGGGTTGGGCTGTTTTCCAATTGACTTTAATAAATTAAGAACAACAAAAAATTATACATTTTAAGGTACAATAATCTTTTAAGGGTAGAAAAAAAATGATATCCTTGATTTTATCTATCCTACATCTATTTTTTGAATATGCATAAGAGGGCTTTTGAAAATTAAATATTTCCAGATTTTTATTATAGTATATGATGTCTCAGTATGCATAATGAAGAAACTTAGAAAATACAAATGTATTTTTTTTTATCTATGTATGTATATTCACAGAAAAATAAGAAACATCTTGTTGAGTACCGTTATCTTATTATAAATTCATCTCATATTCTATTAAAGGATAATATGAGAGAAATACATTTTTTTTTCTTCTTTTGGGAATTGATTAAATTTTTTATATTGTTGCTTTGGCATTGTTAATACTGATGTTGTAAGATTTTTCATAATTGTTTTGTTTTCAACTTTAGTTTGGTTGTGGAGTAAAAAAGAAAAAAGGATATTATACTTTATTTTTTAATATCGAAATATTAAAATAAAAAGGATTCATATATATAACCTTGATTAAAACATTAAATTAGAAAAATATACGTAAACTTTTAAAGAAAAAAATTTAAATAATTTCGAAAAAAAAGAAAAATTTTCTAATATTTAAATAAAATTGATTTTTTTTTATTTAATTTTATTTTCTAAATGAAATCATCTAAAATCTTTTAATAAAAAGAAGAAAGTTTTAATTGAAAGTCAACTTTTGAACTCTATTCTAAAACTTAACTTATTTAATTTATGATTTAGTCTAATTAAGGTTTCAATTAGATAAAATATTAAATTAAAAAAATTAATTTAACCAGAAGCTATAAAGAATGGGATGCATTACACAACTGTTCAAAGTCTCTTCCAATGCTTATAATATGGTTAAAAAATATAATGTTAATCTAAAGAAATATAATATATATTTATATTGACATTATATTTAATTCATTTACTTACTAACTTTATGGACTGGGCTCTACGAGTCTACTGACCTTGAATATCCTGAGGTTTACTCAATATTGTCGTCCACTGATTACGGTTACGTGCAAATTCTCTCCAGTTGGAAATAGAAAGTTTCATCATATCCATTGATCTTTTATCTTCCCAATGAATATGTGGTCCCTCAATGGCACTCTTCCCTAGAGTTTGAATTCGAAGAGTTTTTTTAATTCAATCACTTTATTTCATTCGCTCTACATTAACTAACGAGTGAAGGAGTCTTAATTTATTTTTCATGTCTTTTATTTCGCCGTTATATCTTCTCAGTCAAAGTCTACGCTTCAGAACCATAAAGGTTAAATCCAATGGTTTAGGACCAGATTTAATTCCTTTGAAATTTATTAAATTGATTATCCCTTCTGTGCTACGTTATATTACACACATATTTAATTTCATCTTGACTACTGTTCAATACCCTCTTATTTGGAAATGTGCCAAAGTTGTTTCCGTTCCTAAAAAAAATAATCCAACGATTGATGACCTTAGACCCATTAGCGTACTGTTCGGTATTTCAAAATCTTTTGAACGGTTATTGCATGCACAAATGAGTCAGTACGTAAGTGGTAATAATGTCTTATACGAATTTCAATCAGGCTTCAGAATGTAGCACAGCACTACCTCAGCACTCTTAGAATTAACAGATAACATATACTGTGAAATCGATAAGAAACATGCTGTATTATTGCTTCTTCTTGATTTCACAAAAGCTTTTGATTGGGTTAATCATAACTTATTATGTTTAAAACTTAGACCAGCTTTTAATTTTGAATCTTCTGCTACTACTCTCATTCAAAGTTACTTAAATAATAGAAGTCAATTTGTGTTTCTAAATGGTGTTAAGTCTAATAATCTAACTGTTGAATGCGCGGTACCCCAAGGATCCATACTGGGTCCCTTACTCTTTAGTCTATTTATTAATGACTTACCCCGTTGTTTGTCTGAATCTCGTTGCCGGTTGTATGCAGACGATGCTCAACTCTACATCAGTAGTCCTATAGCTGATATTAACCGCTCTATTGCTAAATTGAATCATGATCTTGAGGCTGTTGCTTTCTGGTCTCTAAACAATGGTCTTCGATTAAATGCGTCAAAATCCCAGGTTATGTTAATTTATGTTCGTAATATTGATACAACTAATCTCTCTAATATCAAATTAAATAATTCTGTGGTAAGATTTGTAAGTAAAGCTAAAAACTTGGGTGTTGTATTCAATAAAACTCTAACCTGGAATGATCACATTAACTTTATTTCTAGAAATGTTTTTTGTAAGCTACGAAAACTCTGGAAGTTCTCTTACAATATTAACGAGTGGGTAAAAAAGAAATTAGTTATATCTTTAATCTTTCCACATTTCACTTATTGTGAAGTAGTTTATGCTGGGATGAGTATGGGCGAGTTTTTCACGCTCAAGTTTATTTTCAATGCTTGCACTCGATTTGTTACTAACCGTCGTAGATTCGATAGCATCAGAGATGTTTCTAAAGTTTTGCTTGACTGTACTTTCGAAAACTATCTAAACTATAAGTACATCTGTTTTATGAAAAAAATCCAATCTAAAGGATCTTTTCTTTTTAAGAAAATAACCCCTGTACGATCATTAAGAAGTGCAAATTTAACTATTCCTTAGACACTCTGGTAGATTAAAACATCTATCCTTTTTTGTAAGGACTGTCGGATTATGGAATTCTTTGCCGAACGTAGTCAGGTGTGAGTTCTCTATTTCTAAATTCCTTGAGCTTGTTGGGTATATTTTAAGGTCATTAAGTGTAGTCATTAATTAAAAAGAATAAAAATTTTGTAGAATAATGTTTGTTAGGTGTGTGACGTGACGTCTGAAAGATAGTTTTTTTTTTGTGGAGGAAAGACTTTTGGACTTTTTTTATTTTATTACTTTATCTCCGTATTTTATCGTTTTAACTTTAATTTATTCTTGCCTTTTTTTGTATTTTTTTATATTATTTTACTTCTTATGTGTTTTTTCTTTCTCTCGCTTTATAAATTTTCTATTATAAATTTTCTTTATAAATTTATTTTCGTTATTGCATTGATTAATAATACTATAAAGATAGACATTTTCATACAACAGAAAATGTTCAGCTCACTTTTTCCATTATATATATTATCTGGAAGATAATCAATGTGTTGGTGCATTTTCTATATTCAATTTGAATTTTTAAATTTTTGAGCGTTTTATACGACTTTATTCTCTAAATAATTTGTATGTGTTTAGTTTCTCTATACTGTTCTTGAATATTATTGTTTTTAACTTTTTGTTATTTGAATTTGTATAGGTAATTTGAATTTTTTTTTAATTGATAGGTACAAAAATTTCAAATTGGATAGCATTTTTATCGAGTAGTCTTTTAAGAATATTTTTTTTTTATTTTTCTCTCAATATACATTGTAATAAAAGGATTTTTATAATTGTTGATATTGTGCATGTATATTATTTGTAATAATAAATTATAAAATTATAATATAATTTTATAATGTTTAGGAAACGAAAATATTTTTCTTGTTTTAATTGAATAATTTTCAAAAATAAAACAATTTCAAAAAATTCAAATAATAGTGAACATTCATCCACTTAATGATTTCTAATATATATTCATACATACATATACGTATGTATAAATTTACAAATAGAATCAAATTTTTATTTTTAAAAGGCTTTCTTTTTGATTTTTTCAATATGTGGATATGTATGTACGCATGGATTTTAAAATTATAACAGAATTTAAAAATATTTGAAAAACTCATCATTAATTTTTGTAAAATTTATAAAAAATCTTAACGGTAGATTAAATTGAAAAGTATATTTAATATGTTTTTTTGTTGCAGTAAGCACACAATTTATTTTTAAGATAATTAAAGCTTGCAACGCACAATTTTACAATAGTATTTTTCAAATTCAGAATTTTCTACTTTGTCATTATTTTCACAACAAGAGCATTAAATATCAATATCCAAAGGCTTGTCATGATTTACTCCAGCTTTGAAAATATATTGTTGTTGTAAATGAAATTAATCAAATTCGTAATATATTTGTAAAATTATTTACAACTTATTGTGCAGGTGAATTTGTTTAGAGCTTTTAATTTTTTAAGATAATCTAACATTTTCTCTACGAACAAATATGGACAATTTTTAATAGTTGTTTGTACGTATTTTTAGTATAAATATTTGAAGAATTTAAAGAAAGACCAGCAGTGTACATATTACTCACAACAGCAAGTTTACTTTATTACTCATTATTATATGGAAAAATTAAAATTATAATTATTTTGTTTTCGTAGCTGCATATTTGCATATGTAAATAATTGAAAAGCTAAAACAGCTAAGATTTTTTGCAAAGTACTGGGACTGATATGAGTATTTCCAGTTTTGGGCAATATTTTTGATGAGCACTTTTCTCTTTGGAAACAATTTTCTTAATTATATCTCAGTTAATAATTTCATAAAATGTACCAGTTACCAAAATCATTTTTTATATAAATGAATTTCTAAAGGAAATAATTTATAAAGAAACAGAAACATCTTACAGTATAAAAAGGGATTGTATAGATGGTGTGGAAGATTTAGAAAACAAAAACTAGCAACAGAAGCACATTTCTTTATGATTCAAAGTTTACATGAAAGTTATAAGTACGCATAGGGTTACAATTTATCCAAAAATAATTTGAAAAGAGAAACTTTAAAACTTTTCATTTTTTTATCAATTTACTACTAAAATATCTTAAGGATCTAACAAAGATTGGTTCTAAAACTGTTGCACCTGCTTGTGACTAATGCAGTACAAATCGAAATACTTATGAACTACTTGGTGTCAATAAGGTAGACTCTTTTTTTATGATTGGAATGGAAATAAAATTTATGCTTAGTTTGATATGGCATCTTATAAAATCTGTCAGAAATTCTTTTATAAAACCCGATTTTGAAAACTGGAATAATGATATTATTAGCTTTCAACAATTTTACCTAAAGTTCGTAGCACCCATATTAATTCTAACACATTTGAAAAAATGTCAGTAAATTCAGCTTTTCAATTATTTAGTCATAGTACATATGCAGCCATAAAAGCAATAAATAACACTGATCAAATTTTTTTTAATTTATTGAGTAATAAAGCCAATCTGACTGTTGATTTTGTTTTAAGAGTTAACTAGTTAATTGATTATTCAAATTCTTCAAATTTTAACACAAAACATTAAAAATTTTGAATTCACAACCGTTAAAAATTCTCCGTTTTTATTCTTAGAGGAAAGGCTAGAATATCTTAAAAAATCAAAAATTAAAAGTACCAAAAAAAATGTTTCCATTAATGGAATTGCCCAAAGAATAACTGCTGTATTATCTTTATCAAAAGATCAAATTGATAGAATATTAATTTCTTGATGACGCGCAGAGTGAACCAAGATCCGTTAGACAATATGTTTTCTCATATAAGATCTGCTGGTGATTATTGCAGAAATCCATCTGAACAACAAATTGGGAATATTTTTGCTAAGACGAGGCGAGTATTTATAACGAAAATACATCCTCAAATTGTGAAACAGATCACAACAATTATTTGGACATTGATGCCAATGATTTGGCACATGAAGATTTTATTATTGAAAATTGTCCTGAAGAAATGAGAAGGAAAATGTTTTAGCTTCAACTTCAAATACAGTTCAATCACATAGTAAATCATTTAGTAATTTTGAAGAATTAGCAATTAGATATTTTGCTGGATTTTGCACATAAAAAGTGTCAAACTGCCATACATGTGGATTATACTACTATTTTTAAAAAATTAACACAAAATTTTAAAACGAAATTTAAATAGCTATTCATAATGAAAAATTAGAGATGAAATAATTGAACGTAGGTATATAAGTACGTATGTACCTAAAAACCGATTTGAATTGAATTTAAAATTTAGAATTGTATTTAAAACAACTTTAACAAAAATTTGATTCTATTTGTAAATTTATACATATATGTATATGTATGTATGAATATATATTAGAAATCATTACGTGGATGAATGTTCACTATTATTTGAATTTTTTGAAATTGTTTTATTTTTGAAAATTATTCAATTAAAACAAGAAAAATATTTTCGTTTCCTAAACATTATAAAATTATATTATAATTTTATAATTTATTATTACAAATAATATACATGCACAATATCAACAATTATAAAAATCCTTTTATTACAATGTATATTGAGAGAAAAATAAAAAAAAAATATTCTTAAAAGACTACTCGATAAAAATGCTATCCAATTTGAAATTTTTGTACCTATCAATTAAAAAAAAATTCAAATTACCTATACAAATTCAAATAACAAAAAGTTAAAAACAATAATATTCAAGAACAGTATAGAGAAACTAAACACATACAAATTATTTAGAGAATAAAGTCGTATAAAACGCTCAAAAATTTAAAAATTCAAATTGAATATAGAAAATGCACCAACGCATTGATTATCTTCCAGATAATATATATAATGGAAAAAGTGAGCTGAACATTTTCTGTTGCATGAAAATGTCTATCTTTATAGTATTATTAATCAATGGTTAATTTCTTTAGGTTAAGGTTTACTTTAATTAACTGTGTAGCAACAGTATACTTTATATACTCCTATAGAGACTATTACCGTCTCATGTATATGTACGAAATAAAATGAATAAATAAATAAAGAAGTACCGGATGGATGACTGTTTTGTACAGCTATGTTAGTTCCAAGGTAGACAAACTCCTGGACTACCACAAAGTTATATGTTAGCGGACAGTAATGTTGTCTTGTATATAATTTTTTAATCTGTGTGGTTTTCAAATACTGCTGGAGTTGAAGTTTCAATATCATGTCGCCTGAAAAAAGTAAAAGCTAAAATGATTCATAAAATATAGTACCTTGCGTGTTTACTCCAAATAATCACACTATATCCTACAGTAGATTAAAGAAGTCACAAGTAAAGTCACCGTTTTGCTGGAATGCGGAAATACGGTTCGAACACACGTTCGAAATGATTCAGAACAATTTTATTTAAGATTTCTAAAATACTAATTTTCAAAATGTAATGTTAGGCATTATTATCTCTTCACAGTCATAGTCATATCCACATTCCTAATCTCTCAACAAATCTGAAAAAATTTTCAGTAAGTTGAATAGGAATTCCTTTGCTTGAATAAATATCCTTCAAACAAAAAGAAGTAGCCCAGTGACTCACACATGACTTGATGAAATTTTCATTATTTATATAAATGCTCTCATAATTTTGTAGTTTTTTTAAATTCAATTACTTATGCTCTAATAAACTTTATATTAAATTTATTCTACTTTAGAAACAAAAATTTTTTTTCCAACATGGGAAAATTTGGTCGAGCCGCAAAATTTTGCTGTTAGTTTTTATTCCACGAATTTTTTCTGATTTCTAATTTTAAATTTTTTATATTTTTAAAAAAAATTTAAATTTTAATAGTGTCAAAACACCTTTTACAGCTCTCAGTCTTTATAAGTTAACGTTTATAAAATTATGTTATTTAGCTTTCTGTGACATCTATTCCTATACAGCAGGTCACTTCTGTAGTTCAAAAAAAAAAAAATTAAAAATTGAATGAATGAATGGTATAATCATCAACAAGGCTATTTTAATAGATATGTTTATCAAAATTAAATTTTTAAATTAAATATTTTAATTATAAAACTATTATGAACAACAGATGTTGCAGTGCAATAATTAAATTGATAGGAAATACGAGTATTGAAAATTTTCATTTTATAGTGTGTATGCATATATAGAAAAGACGTTATATTAATTATTTGAACATTTCTATATTTTATTTAATTAAAAAAAAAAAATATTTAATGATCTCTTAAAAAAATTATATGTATTTAAGTTTTTCAGACCCATTCATTTTATTTATAATCCAATTGGATTGTTGTTACTTTTATTAACTTAAGAAAGAGAAAATGAAAATTAAATTGTATAACTGTAATTTATTTTCATCCATATTTTATGTTTTATTATCGTTACAGCAAGCAGTACAAGTGATTTATCATTTACAACAACTGGACAATTGAAATCAAATGAAGTGTCTGGTTTACCTGATCCATTAGAACCAAAATCTCATCAACTTTCGGCAAGTTATTAAAAAGTTATTTTATTTTAAAGAAAATTTGAAGACATTATAATCTTGAATAATAAAAAAAAAAGAAAATTCTTTTTATAACTGTTATAAAACAAGTTTTATATTTCTTTTTCTTTTTTTTTTTTGGTTTTATTACCATTTTTCTGAGTTTTTAATTTATAAAATTTTGAGTTTAACTTGAATTGATTTATTTTTTATTTTATTATATTTTTAAAGTCAAATGCTATACGGAAAGCTAAAAAACATCGTGATGATGCATCAAAATTATATAAAGGACCAGGAGGAGCTGAACTACCAAAAGATATATTAAATGAGTTGACAATTTTTACAAGAAAACATAGTAATGCTGTTATTGATGTTTGGTGGTTATATGATGATGGTGGTTTAACACTATTATTACCGCATATTATTAATACAAGAAAAACATGGTCATCATGTAAATTAAGGTAATGTTTGATTTGATTTGAGGTTACAGCATAGTGTTAAAAAATAATATATTAATAGTTTATTACTTAAAAGTAGTTAATTTGGGATTCAGTATGACAATTTCATTTAAGACATCTAAAATACTGATCCAACAACTAGATTTAGATTTTAAGTAACATAGTGACGTATCCCAACAAATTTATACTAAGATCGAGACAGAGCATATTGTATTTTATTATCTTCTACTGTTTAAAACAAAACCTATTAAATTTATTCTAGGTAATTTCCAAATGATTATGACTGAAACGTAACGTGTTGAATTACAAATGACTATCCGAATTATAAGTAACTATTCTGAATTACAATTGAAAAGGATGTAGTAAGATAATAATCATTCAATTGTTTTAGTGTTCCAATTTAAGTTAATATGGTATATATAAATAGAAATTTATTTTGATTTTCTTTATATAATTGACACGATTTTGAAAATGAACCAAATTTTACAATTTTCGGTGTTTTTAATACATTTAATAAATTAGGTTACTAAAATGGAATTCGGTACGAAATAATTTTCTTTTTTGGTGCATTATGTATGGTACTGCAATTTATTACACAAAGTGAAACGAACCTTTTTTTTATATTTACTGGTGTATTAACTAATTAAATGTGAACAATTACTACTATTATCAGGAACTAGGTCTTCTTTAATAGCATAAAAATTCAAGTTAATATCACTTCTATTTAACACTTTATCACTGCATCATGTATCTACAATAATTTATGTAGAAGTCGATCTTGGCGATGCTTAGTTTGCATCTACGTTCACAGTTTGCACTTAGTGTGATGCTTTTATAACAATATACGACTAAAATGTTTAACTGTCTAGCAGTATTTTCATATCTTTCTTGTTTTATTCCCAGTGCTTAGAATTGATTTGCATAAAAATTATGTGTATCTCAGTTTGTTATTGTTATATTCTATGACATCATCTTGAAACAATATTTCGTTATCAAATCAAAATAGTTGTTAGGATAACCCACGAAATCATTTTTAAAAGAAAAATGCAAAAGTAATCAACAAATCAATCATATAAAATATATATTTTAAAAGTTTATAAATTTCATTATCGGTTTTTTTTTGATGAACACGATGAAATTTACAGGACTTTGTTAAAAATTTCTTACAAAACAAAAGTGAAAGATTTTCAATTCAATTCTGTAATTGCAAATCTCGTTTGTTTCGCTTTCTTTGAATTTCTCAAAATTCTCCTAATGACTTCAGAAGTTCGACCTACTATAGGTTACGGCTTATATATAAAAATATTTTAACACATTGTTTGTAAGTAAATATTTCAATTCTTTGAAATTTTATTCCACAAGTTTTTAATGAATTTGCCTTTTAAATTCTCAATAGCTTGTGTTAAAAAAATAATTTGAAAATTATTCACTTTAAAATTTTTTTCAAAACTTTTCCTTCAAAAATATTAATTAATTTTTATTTCCGGAAAGTAAATTTTCTATATTTTTAGTAGATTTTTGCTATTAACAAATAATTTATTTGGTTAGATTTTTCAATAAAAAAAACAATATCTAAAAGATGAATATAGATACATGGAAAATATCAAGCACCTTAAGGATGAGAAAAACTTTTTACTTTTACTTTCTTCTCTCACTTTACTCAAATTTACTGACGCCACTAAATTTTTTTTTTTTTTTATTATTATCACGGTTATAAAGTTTATTATTAAATAATGTATGACAAAGAGCTTGAAAGGTGGGTGAAGGGAAAGAGGAAGTTGATAAAATTAAGAACTAATTTAATCAAATTCAGTTGATTTTTAGGTCTAAACTTTAAAGTGTATTGAAAAGAAAACTATGAAAATTTTATTTCCAAAAAGTTAATTCAACAATTTGACGACAAAAAAAAAAAAAAAAAAAAAAATGGCAGGAAAAAAAATTTAATGGATGAAAAATTTACTTAATAAGTTTTAGATCCCTTTTTTTACGGTTTGCTATTATTTTCATTGTTTATTTATTTTTCCTTTTACAACACTAAAGTTTCAATTTATTTATTTTAAACCAAACATCAACGTAGCGTAACTTTTTATTTTATATATGGCATAGCAAACTTAAGAGTAATAAATCATTTAAAAAACAAAAAAATTTAGGAAATGTAGGATTGGGAGAAATGTAGGCGCCCATCATTCCATTTGAATTAACTTTAATTGATTTGTGCGAAGGATATTTCGAGAATAACTTACCAGAATAGCTCAGGAAATGTTAACGTAATAAAAAAGAAAAACATTTCTTTCTTATATGTTACCGATAGAAGCAGTACTTTGAAACATTTAGTTGTCCTTCAATTTATATTTTTCAGGCAGAATTAGTTCGGTTCAATAAGCTTTTAGAGTATAAAATTTTATTTTGTATTTTACAAAATAAGTTTATTTTTATGAAATGAGGAGAAATTTTTGTAAATATTTTTATTAATTGTTACCATCTCTTAATATAAAGTGAAAATTTTGTATTGCTTCATAAAAGTATCGGTTCGGAGGTAGACTCTCTATTCTTATTTAATGAAATTCTAGCTTTTTAATAAAATATGAATTGATTTAAATTTGATTATTATTTTTGTTTTAAGTTATAATAAACTTATTTAACAATTTTGAATTTCCTTGCCCTTTAAAATTAAGAAATTCCGGTTATTTTATAAGTTAGTTAAGCTTTAGGGAAAGATATTAAATCATGCTTTTTTTTAAATTTGGCTTTTTAAAATTTCGTAAAACTCACTTTTTCCAAATTTTTTAAAAAATAGCTAGATTTTCAAAAACGATATTAAAAAATTATAGTTTTATATTACGATGCTCCTTATTTGGTATTATCTTCTAAATTTTGCAGTTTGCAGACTTTATATTCCAGCACATTGCCTGCATTTACTGCATGATTTTGTTTGTGGTGTTCGCATAACGACACTTGGTCTTGAATAGAACTCTTCATAATGTTAATCCATTCCTTTTTTTTGGGGGAGTGAGTTTGGCTCGATCAATTACAAATATCAATTTAATGGTTGCTCACGAGAGTCAATTGAGAGATTAAAATGTACCCAAAATGTACCCAAAATTTAAATTCCACCTACACTATAATAAAATAGTGAATAAAGCATCAAACGTCTTATCTTATATCTAAATGATTCTCTGATTCCCTACTTCGTAAAATACCTTTATGTGATTTATTTTTGAATATAACAGTCAAGTGTAGTCCTCTCAAGATTTGACTAATATTAATCGCTTTAAATTTGATCAGCATGAGTGTTTACGTTTCGCGCTACGATTTTTATCGAAAATTAATCCACTGAATTTTCCACCTTATTTTACATTGTCTTAAACCTATTGACCAACATCGGATATCGATTTATAATACATCGTTGGACATCGATTGGTAATCCTATCGTTTAAATTAGTAGGCGCTGAAATTGAAAAACAATATGAATAAAAGAACTAATTGGAATAGTGTCTTGTCTTCTTTCTTGAATTCTTTCTTTTTTTTACCGCCCGGAAAGCTCTTTGATTATTAAAAGTAAACTTTTGTTTATTTGTTAAACTCTAGAACTGGTATTAATTTTATTTTTTTAATATTCTATAATTTTTGTAATTTACTAACTGTATACGATTTATAAACTTTACTGTGTAACTACTCTACTAAGGACATGCTTTTATTTTCGTTTTTGATTCTATTGGATGATAATGTATTACACAAAAATACTGCATATTTTCGTCATACTAATAGACATCTGATGTTCTTGTTTTAAGCATCAGCAAATCTCACAGTATAAAAAAAACTACTATTACGTACCAGTTTCGTGTTTTGTTATCATTTCAATAACTTTCTATTTTGGGAATGGGGTTTTAAAACAAAACTTAATATTCAATCAAATATATGTACTATCTGATTTTTAAATTTCCCAGAATTTTAAAAATTTAAATTAGAAAATCAAATTTGAACTCATTTTTGAAATTTGGAGACTGGTATAATTAAAATCCTGAGCTTCATTCAAATGCGTCATGTATATGGTATATCTATATAGATATTTTGCTTGTGTAAACTCATATTAAAAACTATATGGTAGGTAGTAGGGTTTTAAAAACAATTACTAAAAGTATTAAGGACATCTATCATTTTTTTACATTATTTTTAAAAAAAAACACAAATGTAGAATAAAATAACGGTGAATGCATTTAAATTCTAAAATTTCATTTAGGATTATAATGATGCTCTTATAAAAACATTTATTTTATATATTTCGTTATGAAATTTTTGTCATTGTTTCTACACGTGTGCATGTCAATGTGGCTTATTCGATTTTCCATGGATTTGTATGTCTGTTTCAATTTCATTATTGTGGTTTTTTTTTTGTATTTAGTTCGTTAAAAAGTGGTTTGTACAGTTGAAACTTTCATACAATAAATTTATGGTGGGTAGTCTCAATTTTTGCAGATTTAAATTCGATATTTTTTTAAATCAGATTTTCAAAATTTTGTTACAAAAAAAGAATTTGTATTATCTGACGAAAAGTTCAATAAAAGTTCAATAAAATTTCCATTGTTTTTTCATTTACATTTCATATTATATAATACATATATTTAAGTTTTAGATATATAAAATGATATACCAAGAAAGATTTTACTTACAGAGAATATTATACTCCCAGATTTCCTTAATTAGAAAAAGTAGAAAAATAAAATGAGTGCAACCATAATTTGACCAAATAGTCACAGTTATTATTTTAAAAAAAAAAAATTAACCCACAAAAATTAGAAAAACTTTATATGGAAAAGTTTATAGATATTCATTGTTTGAAAGAAGGTGTGATGCTGATTAAAAGCTGTGGGTGTCACTTCTGTTCAAAGTATTAAACCTAAACAAAATCTATGTCGGTAGAATGGTGCTGAACTGTTGAAAACTAAATATAAATCTATTGAAGAAGATTTTCATCGTAAAAAACTGATCACTTGTAAATGACTTAACCTTCTGAACTAAATATTTTTTAGAGTGTATTTATATTTTTGGAGAACTTACTTTTTTATATTCTTGGCAGTAACAGGTTAGATAAAGGTATTTTAGTACAGTAATTGAATGTGGGAAACTACTACTATTTCCATTAAATAATATTTCTTCTTAAATAGTGTATTTTCATTTTACTTAATTTTTTATAATATTATAATCCCAAACATTTTATAAAATATCATTATTTTATAAATAATGAAAGACAAATGTAATTATTATTGCTTTGAGTGGGATTCGATCGCAAGACCTCCAGATTTGTAGTCAAATAACAATAACCACTACACCATATCAGTCGCTTCTGCTCTTAACTTACAGTCTAAAGTAAGCTCTGTTCTGACGGTGATGATGATTTATTTAAAAAAGTTTTCCCATAGTCTAATCTACAATTCTATCTAAAAAATTGGGTTATGTAACTTGTCTCATATTTCGGATTTTCAACCACGCCGATGTCTAATTCTTTCCGCTTTGAATTTATAGAGTTTCTTCACAACATCTTCATTTTATTTCTTATTCAGATTTCATTATTCTTTTAATGACCATATGTTTAAAGAAGATTGTTTTATTTGTAAAAATCATACCTTTGTAATGATATATGGAAGAATGAAAATTTTTTGAAAGTACAATTCCGTGTGTTGAATCCAGTTTCACAAAACAAAGACACAGCGGGTTTCCAGGATTATTCTTAATATATACTTTTATATTGATGTTATGTATAAAATTAAGAGATGCAAGGTAGCTTGAATTTTGGAATAATTTGAAATTATATATTGATAGTAATTAGTAATGTTTTAATTTGCCATTAATGCATTTTTTGTTTTTTCTTAATTAACTTTTAAAACCATTTCCTTAATGTGAATAAAGCCTTGAAGACTTTTTTTTTTGTGATTTGGTGTTGATATGAATGTCAATTTCAAAAAATATAATGATTAACGTCCTTGAAAATCTGAATAAACTGGTGTCTTAGATCCTGAATATACTTGTTAGTGTCAATTTAATACGTTATCATTAATAGGCAGTGTATGGACAATCATGGATAAAAATATCGGTTTAATGAAAGTATAACGGAATTGTTTAAATTGAAATTTAATCCGAGGTGGAGTAAAACACAATTCACAATACACAATATCACGTTTACTACTCCATATCTCTACTAAGTTTCTGCTTAAATTTAAATGCTATTGATAAAATTAAACACAAGAGTAGCTCATTGTAACCATTGCCCAAAATGCCTCATTCCAATTCCAGGATAATCTCAATTTAATATTTTATATTTGTATAAGTTAAAAGGAATTTGTATCTTTAAAAAGAAATTTCTATAAAGTTGTGTAACGTGTATAAATTTAGAAATCTAAAAATGAACATAAAATATATAAATCAATTAATTTTAATTGCAATAATTTAAATGTGAATAAGTATATCGGAAAATTCTAATGACCCTATAACGATTCATATTCTTGCCATATCAATAATCATAAATCATAAATAACGGTATAAGTATGATGATTTGTAAACAGTTTTATCAAATCTATGTGACACGTTTTATAATTTATTATTTTATCATTTAATGTATAAGATACTCTATAAATGACCCTACTTGCAATATCCTTTACAAGGATGTTATATTTTATAAATAACATGTAAAGGGGTAAAAACCTTTTTCCATTTGTTTTTTTTTTTTTTTTTGTTTTTTATTGTTATTCGTACCAGCAAACAGCATTTTGAAATGATTTCATTATATTAATCATTATTTTACTTATGATTTTGATGAATGAATTTCTTAGGTACATACTTCTGGAATGGAAAGAATTTGATGATAAGTCAAGAAATTATGATGAATTTGAGGGACATTTTTGTTTGGTTTTTTAAAACTAAGTTCTCTTTTTTGTTCTTATTATTTTTCTGCAGATAAAATTATTACAAAAATTGAATCAATTTAATAAAATATCGAAAAATCTAAAATTCTTATCCATTTAACTCTGATGATGATAACTTAAGTCTAGACTTTAGAAAGAGTAATTGAAAAATGCAAAAAAAAAAAACAACAATCAAAACAAAAATGATTTTCTATTCTTAAGCTAAAAAAATTTTTTTTCCCGAAAAACAATTTTTGAATCGACCATTCTGATTTTTTTGTTATAAAAACAATAACTAATCTCTTGGGTCTATTGACTATGAATGAATTTAAAACGTTATTTTTAATTTTTGCTTTGTAATTTTTCTATTAAAAAAATCAAATGGCCTTTATAATTTTTTTTGAATCGCAGAATGTTAAAGGGTCACGTTCGTTTATTAACCAAAAAAAAAAAAGTCATAATGTTATGTTATTTAATGTGATAAATCTAGATAATAACAAAAACAAAAACAATAAAAAAATGAATACAATGAGCACCATCTGTTGCCGATAGTAGAAGAACAAATCTTAATGAATTTTTAAAAATACCAAATTTTTATTTTTATTTCTATCTTCGTAAAATAAAGATTATTTTTTATTTGTTACGTTTTGTTGTTATCGTGGATATGAATTTATATACATACAGTAGATCAGATGATATAAAATGTAAATGCAAAGGTAAAATATATTTTTAATCAGATCTCATAATGACATATTAAAGGTGGTATCAATCAGTATTGATAAATGGCTAGTTGAAGCCATTTAGCAGAAGTGGATTCTCCTTTTTATTTTCATTGTCGCAACTGCAAGAATATTATATAGGCTACAGAGGAAGGCTGACTTGAATGCTTCCTTTGTAGTTTCACAACTTTAGACAGTTCTTCAAAACAGTGTAGAGGAAATGCTATCGATATTTAGTTAAAATCTTATCTAATATTTGGGTTCGAAATCTCGCTTTTCTAAGTGCCGTTTGATCAAGATCTTGCTTTGCAAAATATTGTTTTCGAAAATCTTTCGTTTTTTTTTAAAAAAAAAATAATATTTTAAATTATAAAAGTTCTTACGTATTCTGGAAAAAGCAGAAATATCCCTTTTTGCATCCAACAGCGGCTTTGGAACAAAATAAATAAGGTAAATATTCTGGAATAAAAACGATATATTGAAAAAGCGAAATTTTGAAAGGGAAGATTTTAAGAGACGAGATTTTGTTACGCTCTCTTTAATAATATTTGAATATTTGTATTGTTGAAATTTTTTTCAATTGCTTTCTTTCACTCTAAGAGAGAATATGAAGAGATCAATTTCCGGCAAGCGATTATTTAGTTATAATTAAAAAATTTTGAGGTATGCATAAGTATGCATAGAGAAAAGGAGATGAGGAATAAAATTTTCTAAATGGCTTGAACACAGCACATACAGAAAATCACTGCATTAAAATTAGTAATCTCGTAGAATAATTTTCTACAAAGTATTGAGATAACATTTATTTACTTATATTTGCTCTTGCCGTCTTAGAATTTTACGTATTGTTTAAGCTCTGATATTTTAATGTTATCTACTGGTGTTGCTGGGGCGTTCTCTAATTTGGTTTAATTATATTTCAAATGTTTTAAAAATCATGTGGTCAAGTTATCCATTTCTTACCTAAGTTACTGAAGCCAGGTTTTAGTTAAAGATTCAGATAAGAACAATCGCGTAATTTAAGATACAGGGATAAAAATATTTTTAAAATTTCTCAAATAGGGAGCAGTTTAAGTTACATATTTTTGAAAGATTCTCTTATTTAAGTAACACTTGTTCTAGAATACGTATTTTGAAATTTATTCAGTCGAGGTTGAACCACTGTACCATACATTATTTATATTTTTGTTAACATTTTATACTTTATTTATTTATTTATTTTTTTTTTGGTTTTTTATTAAATGCATTTTTGTCTAGAAATTTCAAATAAGTTCAATAGATAAAATCAATGAAACATCATTAGAAAGTCATTTGATCTTAATTGAAATGAATAAAAAAAAAATATGATTTTAATTCTCTAGAGAATTTGTTGAATAGGATATGAAAGCGGACTGAATATGTATGTTTTTGATTTAAAATTTATTAAAATCATTGATTCAAGTAAAACTCATTTGAGTTTCATTATTAAGGCGTAAAAATGAAAATAAAAAATGGGTTCCCAATTGTTTAATTAAGAAGAAAAATAAAATTTAAATCTAAAAGAGATGACCTACATCATATTATGAATGTTTAAGATTTAATTCTGATGATTTTTTTTGTTTTGCATTGGGGATATTATGAGGGGTTGAATAATATATTTGGATAACAGAGACTGAAATAATAAAAATAAAAATGTTGTGATGTAAAGATGATGGGTAGAATAAATTAAAATTTTAAAGTCGAAGTGAATTGGGAATCGGTTCAGAAAAGACTGATGGAATATTTAGGCAGATCTTAGAATGGAATTATCAGAAGGACATTGAAAACGTGTAGTGGATTGAGAGCAGAAAGCGACAAGGTAAACGTAAAAGGAAGAGCGGATAAAACGCATGGTGAAGTTTTACAGAGGCTCTAAAATCAGAAATAAAATCACTTATTGTGGTAGTGTTAGCAGAAGTTCGCAATTTTGTATTATAAGAATTTCTATTCTAAATTCTATTTGAATACAACTCTAATTTGACCTTGGATAGAAAATTAAATTAACTTATTGATAGCGTTTTCTTCCGTTACGATATCATGTTGAACGAGATGCTGGTTATTTTTTCTCAAAGTTAGTAACCAAAAGGTTCCTGGTTCAATATTTTCAATTTTCTTTGAATTTAAAAGGAAATATAACACTGTGGTCTTGTGAAAGTGAATTCTAACATTTAATTCTAACATTCTAAAATTATAAATTATGTTATAAAAAATAAAAAATTATTATATGTGATTTATTATTAATATTACTCTACGTAAAAAGCCACTTAGACTGTTTATCACATTGTCTAAAATTCTAAAAAAAAAAAAAATGTTGACAACGTTTTTCTGTCTTTTACGATGTTATTAAATTTATTTTGTTCTAACCAAATTCAAATTAATACAAGATTGAGTAAATAATGAATCCTGAATCATAATACTATTATATAAACGAATATAATTTAATTAATTTATTTTTAAATTTTATTTTTATATTTTATTTTATTTTTACAGAGTCTATGCATTGGCCAATAAACAATCTGAATTAGAATTTGAACAACGTTCAATGGCCAGTTTACTTTCTAAATTTCGTATTGATTATTCAGATTTAACATTAATACCGGATATAACGAAAAAACCACAAGAGTCAACCGTACAATACTTTAATGAACTTATCAAGGATTTTGTTGTCTCCGATGATAATGTTCCTACAACAGATGAAGGTGAATCAAGTAAGTGTCGATATAAAAAGAAAGAAAATTTCCAATTTTTTTTTATTTGAGGATATTAAGGAAAACCTAATACGTTTTCAATTTATACATTTTATTATTATGATATAAAAAAGAAAAATAAAAAATTCATCATTATGTTGTTATAAAACAACCTCCTATTAACATAGAAACTTACGCTTGTGTGATTTATATTTTGTAAATGAAATAAGAAAAATCAATTATAGTGTGGTGTAAATGAAAAGAAATTAAAAGTCATACAAAATTAAATATCTTGAGGATATAAAAATGGAAGCAACTACAAGTACATATGTATGTATATGTAAGAGAAAAAGAAAAAAAAAACTATTTACTAGATTCCCTTTAAATAAATTTTTCTTTCATAAGACTTAACGAAATAATGGACCAACATTTGTAAAATTGTTTTTTATATTTTGTTTCTGATAAATTGTCAGTGAGTTAGGTTGATTATTTTGTTCTTGATTTAATTTTATTGTTAATGTTGGAGGAAAGAGAGGAAGATTGGAAGAAATTTAAAATTGACAATAAAACAAAAAAAAAGTAAAAAAAATCAATAATGGTAAAATGACAATTTTAAGAAGGGTATTGGTATTACTTTTTCTTATTTTACGCCTCCGTTATCGATAACAAGATGAGAAACTGTATTCTTGGTTGATATGTGCAAAAATGTTTCTATATTTTTTGATAAGTTGTGTACTTAAATTATAGCTTTCAAGAGAAAATGATACTATTGATGAACGTGTTAGTGATGAAAATCAGTTGAACTATAAAAGTATTGAATATATTATTTACTTTGACAGTTGCCCATCAAATATAAAACTACTGTATCGTATTTGATATATACGAAAATTAGTTTCTACCAAATTATTTGTAATGGTCGGAAATATATTTATATATAAAAATTTTAAATTAAATTATTTAAACTTTAAATATCGCAAATGTTGATAGAAATTTTGATATATATTTGAATTAAATTAATAACAAATTTATACATACTCTGTATCAGCTTTAATAGCTTTACTAGCTCATACAGAGTATATATAATATAGAGTATATATATATATATATATATATACATATTGAGATATACTTACTTATTCACTTACTTTGAACGAATTCATTAAATTTCTAATGTACATCTTATATGCTCCATCTTTCGTCATAGCATTCAAACAAAAGTTTTATGGTTTCTCTTCTGCATTCTTATTGCCAAAATTTATTTTCAACTTATATATTAAATATTAAATAAATTATTCAAAATTACTTATTGATAAATAAAATATTTTAAAATGCAGTGTTTAGGTCTCATTTTTGTTATTTGAATGGAGTATATTTCCATTAAGAAATTTTTTAAATAATAGTTTTTTTACTTTATTTATTTATTTTATTTCTAGATTCGAAATTTACAATACTTTTACATTTTACATAAAAAATTTTTAATAAATAATTTTGATTAAATTTGACAAATTTTGGAATAATATTCTATTCAGAGCCTTAGCCGTAGCTGTCTGGCTGTATATTTTATTCTGAAAGTGTCTTTTAAATATATGACTTATAAACTTAATAATTATACTACATTAATAGATGCATACTAAAAATTTGACACAATAATTTTTCATATACAATAAACAACAATTATTTTACTATGATTTTAACTTTGTACATTTACTGTAAGAATATATTTTTTTTTTCTTTTTTGAAATTCCCTACACTATCCATGTTTTTTAATTCATTAGGCAAATCATTAAATAATTTCAAACAATTATACAAGCAATTATTCCTTTGATTGTTTGTTTTGAATAAGGTCAAATAGGAGTTGGATTTGTTCCTTGTATTGTAACTATGGATGTCTATCATTCTATTTAGAATAAAATTGTGTTTAATAAAGTTGTTAATAATTTTAAAAGATATGTCATATATTTAATTCAAATCTACAGATATCATGGAGACTCATGTATTTTTCATTATATACTTTTATATTGAATCCAATATTTAGTCAACTTTATTGTTTTAATCCAATTTATCATCGCTTTCTTTATTCTAAATTTACCTTCTTTGAAAATTAAAATATAACTCTTCTTTGTAAATATGTGATTAAATAATCTCATGATTAAGTTTTACTAAATACAATTTTAATAATTTAATTTTAATTTTTTATTTTTTTTTTTTTACTTTCTTTTTCTATTTATTATAGCAGCTATTACCGAAAGTGATTTGATCGCACTACAAGACAAAACAAACCGGTACTTACGTTTAAGAGAATATTTATTGGAGAATTCTATGAAATCTGATTTAGTTGTAATGACATTACCAATGCCACGTAAAAATATTGTTACCGCACCACTCTATATGGCATGGTTGGAAAGTTTAAGTCAAGGATTACCACCATTTTTATTTGTTCGTGGAAATCAAACAAGTGTATTAACATTCTATTCATAAAAACAACAAATAAAATAAAACAATAATAATTAAACGCTTAAAATTTATGTTAGAAAATTTTTCTGACATGTCAATTGTTTTATAAAATAGACGCAACACACAAAAAATAAAACAGGAACAATCAAAAACACAATGATATAATAATTAGTTAGTATTAATATTTCTTTATTTTATTATTTTATTATTTATAAAACTAACAGTAATTTTTAAATGTAAACAAAATGATCGGAAGTTCTCAAACATATTTTTTCTTTGTATAAGCATCATAAAGACGTCTGCGTTTTGAAAAGCGAATTAAATTTTGACGTCATGTTAGCGTCATATTATTATTTATTTTGAGAATTTTCTGTTTATTTTTTTCGTTTTTATTTATAAGATATTAGATTATAAATGTTTATTTTGCAAATAAAATTAATTGTATAATAATTGATTTTTTTTTTTTAAATAATTAATTAATTTATATATGTATAAATAAATGATAGAACAAAATTATTATTTATCAGAGAAATGACCTTTTAAAAATTCTACTTTAATTTTTTTTTAGTTTTTAAATTTAATTATTTTAAATAGAATTTAATTAATTTGGTTTTACTAAAATATTTAAAACACTAAAATCAAAAAATGGAAAAATTAGATTATATCACAAAAGCATATAAGTACATGTTGTAAAATTAAATGAATAATTTTATTATAAATATTATTATTATTTTCGATATTGTCATTATATTATTTAATAAAACTATTTAGAAGCTTTTTAAGAAAAATGCAGCAAGAATTTTCCAATTAAAAAATAAAACAAAAATTAAACTATAAAAAATGTACAGAAAATAAAGAGAAACTAAGAAACTACCTATTTGTATTTTAATTTTATTTCAATTATGAATAATTCAACAAATTATTAACAATTGAAGTTTATGTGGCATTGATTGTAAACATCATAATTAGGTCCTAGCAACCGTATATTGAAATAATCTAGAACAAAATCAAAGTTGTTGTATAGAATTGCATTGATTGGAATTGTATTGATTTTGCTAAAAGTGTTTTCTCAGTAAGGAGTTACAGAAATTAGTAGTTAACTGCGTCGTTAACTTGGGGGTAGAAAAAAAAAGAGAAAGCGTCAAATGATTATTATTAAACAGATATAAAACAAAAATAAATTACATAATTAATAATGTGTTTGCTTGCATTATCTGTAAAATCTGAAAAATGGGTTTAAACCGTTTCTGTTGTAAGTTTTTTCAATTATCTTAATTTTATTTTGAATTCTGGTTTATTTTTGTTTTTATGTTGTTTTATGATTTAACTTATTTTTTTTAGGTGTAGATGGAAGTATATGTTTTATCTTTATATTAATAAACCATTTGTCAAACTCTTGCAGGTACGATACAAATCACAAGTTGTAATTATATACAATCAATTTTAATAAACGATAGATGTACAACACTAACAAAACATTCAAATTAACAACTATAATCAATTTAATTGATATTTCGTTAAATTAATATTACGTTTCGTAATATTTTAAAAGTATATTCTGGAGCTTTGGAAATTTAAAATTATTGGAACAAAACTGTTTTTAAACTGCCTTTAAATTTGTTAAGTTAAATTTATTCTTTGAAACAATTGCAATACAAATACAAAGTTTTTTCTTAAATTTTGCAACGCAAACTTTTTGATCTTTTGACATTGAAATTTTTTGGCAAAGTGAATTAAAGAAAAGTCGAGCATTCTTTTTAAAATGAAATATTTTTGAATTGTGTATTTTTAAACTATAAACACTGGTTGGCGCAGTAGATTGGCGCAGAATGGTACCAGGTACAACTCCCGATGAAATAAAAAAATGATTTATGGGGTTTTCGACGTGGCCCAGTACCTACCCTCAGTCATTGGTATAAAATAAACGATGACATAAAAAAATAATTAAGAGTATAATCTGACAACAACTTAAATAAAATGGATCTATTCTACTTAAGGGTTGGTTCTTGATAATAGCAGTAGTTTTCCACATTTAATGAGTTGATAAGCCAGTAATCTGCTTAAGTTATACTGTCAAAAACATAAAAAAATAATTTAAAAAAAATTTTAAAGAAATTTTACAGCTTAACTGTAAAAGTATTATAAAACAATAGAACCTCTAGGTATGTTTCACTAAGTTTAATTAATATCTATATCGATTTTAGTTATTATTACACTATCATAAGGAAAATTCATCAATTTTCTGATAATGGTGTAATGGTACCGAAACCGATGAAGGTATCAATTACATTTAGTGAAACAAATATAGAGCTTCTAATTTTCATTATTAAAAATGTATTGTGCTCTAGAAGTTACAGCATCATATTCGATAAAATATGCTAATTATTATAATTACCTTTATAAACACCAGATAAAAACGAAGAATGCACACTATAATTTTATTAATACCCTACTCAATATTTAAAATATTCGTATTACATATTTATTATTTTTTTAGTAATACTTAATTTTTTTTAATTTTCAATGGATTTTTAAGCCTTTTAATTATATTTTTAGATTTTATAATCGGAATTAATTGACTTTCTTTTAAAAACCATAAAAACTCATAAATATAAAAAGACATAATAAGATTATTCATTAATAAAAATTATTTCGTTTTAAGAGTACATAATCCTTTTTGTGTTCCTATAAATTTTAAAGAAGTTGAATAGAAATATTATACAATTGAAAAGGATAATACGAAAATGTCCTGTCAATAAAATATGGTGGAACAAAGAATTAATGGACTGTATGTTTTTGATTTTTTTTTTGTTTTTGTTTTGATTTATCTTGTTGAAAATATTTGGCATGAGAAACTTTTAACATTTAATAAAATTTTATATTTTAATGATTTTGAATTATAATTTTTGAATAAAATATAAGAAGAAGAAGAACAACAAATGAAAAAAGGATTATTTAATAATAAAAGAAAGAAATAACACAAAAAATATGAAATCGTTTTAAATGAATGAAATCTTACATAATTTTTTTTAGGACATTTTATGATTTTATTATTCCATTAAAAATTTTATTTTTCAGTAAAAGATGAAAGTGAAGATCAAGAAAATCTAGTAGAGAGTGGTGATAGTTGTGATTGTAAATTGATATTTTAAATCATTTTTAAAATAGAATGTTGAAATTTTCTTTAATATCTATTAGAGCTTTGTTTTTATTTAGAATTAAAAAAAAATTTATGTGTTTTATACATATGCTAGAAGAAACCCGCTGGTATATACCCGGCCGAACAAAAGAAAGGCATTTTCTGTGAAACGGCAGAATAAAATGATTGTTAATAAAATTAAACATTTGAAATGTTGAAAGTATCCTTGTTTTCATAAATGCAAACCTGCAGTCAATCTGCATATTCTGAATTTATGAACACACTTGTCAGATTTTCTGAATGCTGATCATAAATGCAGACTCAAAGTCTACTGGGCGTCAACTTGGCAGAATAGATTTTGAATAAAAATAAAATTTAAAATAGTTCAAATATGTTATAAGTTAAACTTAAAATACAAATAGACAGTTAGATAGTGAATATTTTTTATTTTTGTAATTTTCATATTTAAATTCAATTAATTTTACTTTAATAAACTAACTTCAAAATTTGAAATACTCAAGTAATTTTTATTGCTTGTCATCTAAATTTCTTGGTATGCGTGACTACTGCCACGGAAAAGATAAAGCTAATTAAGCTTTCCGGCGAAACGAAAAACCGGCGCGACGGTCGCTTCTGATGGGTCAAAAGCGAACGTCAGGGTAAAATGTGCTCTGACTGAGACGATCAACATTCAATCAAAATACCAATAATAACAAAAAAATAATTTATATAAAATAAATTATAAAATCATAAAATTTTTTAATAATTATATAAAATAAAATAATTTGTATAGAATAAATCAATTTAAATGTATTTCATAACGAACTGTCAAATAAAGGATTAACTCGATCGTAGTCAATCACAGGATACAGTCGAAATACTCGCATATAAAATTATGCCCACTGTCAATAACTTTTATTTAGCCGTGTTTCTGATAGCATTTTGTGTTAGTAATATGAATATTAAAATCTATTTTTTTTTTGCTATTTGGTTTTATTACGTTCCAAAAAATTCCGTTTAGTGTTCTAAACGTGAGAGCAAACTGTTTAAGCCGTGGAAAATCTTATTACAGTGAAAGAGTATGGAAATGTTTTAAAATTCTTCTAACATAAAAAAAAACAAAATAATTTTTTTAAATTGAATTTTTTAAAATGGACAAAAGATCTGCAAAAAGATGTATATTAAGTATGTATAAGTATATTTTTCAGTATAATATATTTAATTTTTTTTTATTTTGGATTTAAAAAAAAAAATGTGAGTGATTGTAGATGCATTAAAAATTTCTGGTATTAATAATATTTAATGTTGATAAAAAATTTCAATTAGAGATTCGAAGGAGAATTAAATTTAAAATAAAAATACTTAAATTTTTTTTATTTTATTGAAAGGGTTAAGTTTTTTTAATTTTTATATGTTCGTTATACATATTTAGAAATAATTATTCAAAATAATATTTTTTATGTTTTTACTCCCAACAACAAATTGTATAAATCATCATCATCATCATCATATTGCGGCAACTACAAACCGTGATTATCTTTGGCTTTCTGCATAATGTTTCTCTATTCAGATATCTGTCTTTAGAAACAATATGCTCAAATCTTTCATAATCAATAAGATTCCCATTTCATTTCATTAAACATTAATAAAGATAATAATAATAATTTCAAATATGCAAAGAACAAAAAACCAGCTAATAAAATTAAATAAATTTAATAAACAACTAATTAAATTATCAAAACTAATCAACTGAAGCAGTTAAATAAATTTCTTACTGAACTGCAAGATACATGACTGGGTTCTTGACTGATTTAAAAGTATTTAATAGTGTAATTAGATAAATTCAATGTAATCGTAATAATAGTGTTAACCTTCGCTTGAGCAGCAAATGAAATATACGTAATCGGGCAAGATTAACATATGTTAATATTTTTGGTTTTTCCATATATTTTTGTATGTAGAATTTTTTGACAAAAATAATTGATTTTTATGTTTATATGATTATTTGTGTTTTCTAAGATATTTTTTTGGGAATACCGGTATTTTAGAAAAAGAAAGTGCTACTGGGCACTTCCGTTTGTTACAAGGTACTTATAACAGAGTTAGCAGTTGCTACAACAACAGTGTATCTATTTCAGTAAAATAAAAGAAATAAATGAATAAAATATATATTAAAAAGAAAGAAAAACGCATAATTCGAATATCGATATTTGTAAAAATAGACAAATAAAGATTTTAGTAAAATAAAACAAGGAAAAGCCGTTTTTCTTTCTTTTTAATTTAAGAATTTTACTACAAACAAAAAACAAAATTTAAATATAAAATACATATATTTTGGTAATATTATTACTGAATTTTCAGTATTTGCAATAATATGGAAGAGTTCAAAATTTTATTTGCCGTTCAGATAGAAAGGTAAGTAAATTTTGTAATTTTTAGTAATAGTGCAAAAAACACAAAAATTTGTGTTTTTCTTCAAAAAAAACCCATTTTTTATGTGTCTAATGCAACATCCATTTTGTTTTTCACTTCATTTTTCACCCGTCTGTGGAATAAATCGGTATCGCAAGTTTCACTTACTATACAAAAAACAATGATGAGCAACATTTAAAAAATGTTGCTTAGTTTTGAGTAATTGCCTCTTTTTTTCTTAAGTTAATGATAAGAAATGATGTCAATATAAATTTTTCAACTCTTTTATTCCAGTATGTTAAATATAAATATTGCTAGTTTTTAACATTATTGAGTATAGTTCTCATATTTACCGTAAGAAAGAGTGTTAAATAATTTTCTAACTCTTTTGCTCTAGTAAAAGTAAAATAGTGAAAAAAAATCATCCGAGAAATTTGCAAGAACAAATTTTTGGTCTGGTTTGGTGTTTTAAACAAATAGGAAAAAGATAGTTAAAAAATATATTAAAATTATTAATATTATAGAATATAATAGTAAATTTAACTATTATTAATAAGAGCTTAGTACCTTAATAATGTTTATAGAAAAATTGCATAAATAGAAACAGCATATGCTTTACCTGCAATATTTCAATATGTTTTACCTATATATGTATGTCAACATTATTTTTCACTTTATTCACTTTACACTCACTTTTTGAGTTGGAAAGTGAATGCTGCTATACCGAAATTGTCACCCGGACGGAAAAAGAGTGAAGTGAATGAAAAAGTGAAGGTTGCGATAGGCACATTAAATTTTATATGTTTTGGTGTAACTTTTAATAAATTTCTTGAGAATCAAGCAAAACTGTTCAAAATATATGAAATTTAAAAAAAAAAATGCCGTTATAGGTATATGACACTTTTTTTTCATTGAGTTTTACTATGAGAAACACAAAAAATAAAAAAAACAAAAAGAAAGTTAAATAAAAAAAAATTGCACATACATTGCAGATACAAAAACCTTATTTTTACAGGTTATCATTTGAGGAGGAACAAACATATTTCTCTAGGTTGATGGAACATGTGCTAGATAATGAACATGCTGATGTAGGACCACCGGAAGAAATAGTATGTGAACCAGTTGCCGGTCCCTCAAGAGTCGAAAGTAATGGTAATGCTGGCTATGATGAAAATGAAGATTATCGTATTTTGCAAAATGAAAATGAAGAATAAGTTGCTGAAAAAGAATGCATCTTATGGTCACGATTCTGAGGATGAGTCACTAGATGATGAATCAGAAGTACAAGAAGAAACTAATCACATTGTTCAATCAAATCAATATTTTATTGGAAAGGATATGGCACAAAATGGAAAAAAAAATTCCATCAACATAACAAAGGGCCAGACAACAAAATATTTTCCGAGAAAAATCGATAGTTCCGCATCCATCAACAAAAAATTTAACTGATTGTGAAACATTCTTCACAATTTTCAATACATCAATGGTTAACATAAATTTTTAATTTAACTTCGTAATATAATTTTTCTTTTTTATAACATACCAAAAATTTAAAATTAAAAACAAAATTGTTTTTCAAAAAACCTTTGGTGTTTTATTTATTTTATGTTTTAAAATTTATCTATTTCAATTTAAAATATTTCAGAACCTTTTATCTTATTTTTCAACTCTCATCGAAATAATTACAAAAATTTTATAGAATACCATACATTTTGTATGAATAAAAAAAATATTCACAAATTATATGTTAATTTTATGCAACAACGAAGAAAAAAAATTAAATTGCCGAAAATACGGACATAGATACGTTCTTCCGAACTTTACTTTATATATTCAATATTTACTCAAAACATTAGGTACTGATCTCTGAACTTTGATTAAGATCGGACAAATAATGAAGTTTTTATTCAAAAGTAAAAAAGTAAATATTAACATACATTAATCCTATGCAAGTGAAGGTTAAAGAATTTCCGAAATACCAGTTTGAATGATTTCATCAGAGCCTAACTTGTAATAGCTTTGGTTTCCGTTCCATTACTTAAGGTCGGTTTGATGAGGTAATTTCCCAGACAAATTATTGATGTATTTTAAAAGTGTCTTAAATAACATTGCTATATTAACTATTGACATTGACTTATCTTTAAGATGAAGATTTCTTCAACAAATTAATATAAGAAAATATTTCTACAAACGCACGTTCATTATTATGGTGTTTGATGGAACTCAATTACATCTTTTATGATAATATTATTTTCTTTTTAATATGATTTCTCTTGAAAAGTAATAATAAAGAAAGTAAATATTTTATAAAAAATTTTTTTGTTTTGATATTTGTTGAAGAAAATATTACTAATTGTAATGTCCTTGATCCTTTTATACATAATTCTAATAAGAATAGTTATCATAAATATAATTAAATTTTATATTCGTATATAAAATAATTTCTTCTTCAATTGGTACTAAGAACATTAAAAGGATTTTTTTGTTTGTTTTTATTTTTCTCTAAATACTGATATGATACCCTTAGACATTACAAGGATAATAATAATGTAATGATGTTAGAATAAGAAGTTGACACTTTTTTCAATAACAAGGCATAAAAATTAAAATAAATTCTTAAAATTCTCATTTGAGCTGGGTGGTATGATAAAGGTTAATTGAATTTCTAATTTAATTTTTTTTCAATCAATAATTCACTATATATACATTTCTATAAATAAGAATAAACTTTGAATGTTAATATATAAATAAGAATGACCTTTATATACTTAGTTTAAATCTAAATTATTTATTTTTACATCATATTCATATCCTTGAAAAATTTCTATATAAAAAAAAAATATTGAAAAGGCTCAACTTTACAAAATTATTCAATGGTTTAAGTATTTGTTTTTATGTATGTATATGACCAAATTATATATTGTATTTATTATAAATCATAGGTACTTTTGAATACTGTAAATAGCCAAAAATATTAAAAAAATCAAGTAATAGCTTGGTATGCCTTTCTATTTGACCTTATAGATCATCAAGAAATATTTTCGGTTTAATAAAAAGCTTTCAGTTCATTACATTTTTTTTTTATACTGCGCTTGCTCCTGTAACAATCGTTTAACTTTTAGTTTTCTTGGAAATTTGAAGGTTTTAACAATAACATTTTTAAGAACCCGTCTGTAGTACATCCTTTGTATAGTCGGAGATATTTGCCACGAAAGTATGTTCACCAAAATTTTAGGCTCACGAAGTATTCTAAGCTGCGATAAAAAATTATTTTTGGCAATTTTCTACGTCTTGCAACGCTATAAAAGAAGGTGTTGTGTTTGATGAATTAAATTTTTATATTTTTTGATGTTGTTCATGATTATCATAATTTATTAAATTCACATTGTTTTCAGTTTAACTAAATTTGAAACCAGTGGAATCGGAGCGAGATATGGCAAAAAATGTTTGAAGTAGGGGTAAATGTATTTACTGATTAGCTAACTCGAAATGTTTCTAATTGATCACAGCTCAATTTTAATTGAAAACATAATCGAAATTTTTGTATTGTTAATTGACAATTTAGATTGTCAAAGAATTATCCATTTGGTGTTTAGGCAATTAATTTTAATTAGAATTACCTTGGTTTGATTAAGTACACGTCCTTAATATATATAATACCGTTTTTCAGGTTAAACGGTTCTTTTTGTTTTTAGTTCAGAAATAAGACTAACATCCTTAATTTTTGCTTTAAAATTTTATAAGCAAAATGCTGATTGTGCATTATGAACATTATTGTTGATCATGATTTGAATGAATGGCTAATATGTTTGCATATACCACCCAAAAAACCCAAAGAAAAATAGAAAGTTCAAATGAACTTAAAAGTAGTAATTTGATTAGTAAGAGAGATATGCCTGGGTATCAAATATCGATAATTTAATGAACATTACAAGAGTTCAAAAGTCCTTTGTTTTTATAAAATTTGGTACATTGAGCTTTCTTCGTTTTACAACTATTACATTTGATGCTAAGTAAAATCAGTTATATTACTAACTGTGCTATCCAGGACACCTCCTATACTGATATATCAGAATATAATATAACATCATTGATGTATATATCCGGTATGATATCCACTAGTGGATATGCAGCACAAAAAATGAAACTAGAATGACAATTATTATAATACAATAGACAAAATTAATAAATTTAATAAACTCCATGTAGATGGAAAATCTTTTATTTAGAATGTTAAAAAAATGTAAGTGGAAAAAATTTGGCCCCGATTTTATTTCAAAACCAAAATCAAAAGGACAACTTTAATCTTTCTTATTATACCAAAAAAATTTATTTCATTTTGTTAAACAAGTCTTTTATTAAAATGAATCCAAAAAGGTTGATGTATGTTTTTCTTTTTTCTTATTTTTTTTCTTTATTATTTAATTGCGTCTTTTTTTCTGGAAGAGTGAGAGAGATGGGAAGGGGTAGTCCGATGCTGTTAAAACAAAACAGGCGTAATTTTATTTAAATTTTAAAGATATATTCTAATGTGTTTTATTTTAAAATTCATAGCCATAACATCAATGTTTATATCCGGCTGGATTGAATATTAGCATGACGCGGACATGTATTTTAATGTAGATGAAAAATAATACCGTTATTTTAAATTTTATCACAACATAAAATTGTATTTTTTTTATTTTGGAATATTTAAAAAAGGAGATCAAAAATGTCATGATGTAGTTCCAGAAAAATTTAAATTTAAGTTCTTTTAAAAGATTATTTATTCAGGGAATATTTAAAGTAATAACTAAAAATTTGTAGTTAAGTTACATAAAGTAATAGTTGCAAGTTTATACTTAGAGTAGGAAACTTTAATTGAAGGGAATACGTAAATATTTCAATTACAACAATCTACGAATGTGGAATGAAATAATGAAATTCAATTGTTAATTTAGATTTGATTTCAAACTGAAACTTGTTTTTCTAAGTTTATATAAAGAAAATACATCAATTTAATGAATTAATGAATTTCAAATAAACAATAGAAAATTAGAAGTTTTTCTTAAAGTGTCATAGATTTATTTATTTTTTTCCTAAATTTCTTATACCATATACCAACAAAACATTATTTTTAATTTCTGAAAGGATGCGTAAATGATAGCTCTATTTCAATTAAAATAAAAAAAGATCTTTATTCATTTATATTAAATGAAAAACTAAAATTGTTGAAAATTGTTATTTCTGTGCCATTAACTCAAGCTATACATTATTTTCTATACTATTTTCATTCGTTGTTTAAGGCGACATTATATTACAAGTTCTCTTTGTATTTTTATATAATACAAACAATAAAGTTTTTACATTTTTGTTCAAAGTTTATCAAATCATATTCTTCAATCTCCATGACTAATAACAAAGGAAGTGTGATTAATTTGTCAATTTTTTTGTGATTTGTACAGAAATGAAAAATAATAGAGAAAAATTATTTGCAGAACAATTAATAGGAAAGGAACTGAATGAAATAATTTTGTAAAAGAAATTTTTTTTTTTATTTTATATTACTTGTCATTGTGTAGTTGGAATAGTGCAGTTATAGTAATAGCATTTGTAAAAAATTTATTTGATAAAGTAACTGAAATTGAGGTGTGGTAAACAAATTGATATAGAAATATTTTTTATTTTTTTACGTATTTGTCGAAATTACTTTATTTCAGAATATATATTTGTTGTTGTGTTTGTAAACTATTCTGTGTGTTTGTTGATTTGTTGAATTTTTGTTTTTTCTTCTTCTTTCGACAGATCAAATTGAGCCGTTCATGCGACAGATCAAATTCAACAATTCAACCATTCAACAATTCAACAAACACACAGAATATTTTGTTGAAAAAAGAGAAAGCAAAATTTCTTCCAGTTTGGATATTGATTTTTGCTTTTGATATTTTATTCATACTTAAATGTCAATGTGTAGTAAATTTTCGAAATTAAATAGTTATAATAGAAAATGAGATTAATACCTCGTATTGAAATCAATATAATTTACAATATTAGTATATTCATCTGCACCTATTTTATTCAATTAGTACCCAGTACTATCCGAACCTCGTGAATGTATAAGATAAACACATTCTTAGTAGATAATAATACAAAATTATATTCATTCCGTTTAAAATTTTATTTGAGTGAAAATTTAATGTGACTTAATACTAATTTCATCACTCTTGAAAACTTTTTTGATTTGTAATCTCTTTAAAATTAAGAGAAACACTTTGCAAAAAATATTCAGTTCAATAACACATTACAAAAATTGTTTATAATTCGTGCATTAAAGATATAAAATTTCCTTTCAGTTTTTGTTGTTTTTTCCGTTTTAGTAATTTTTTAACGTAGTTGTCATCATTGTTGATCCTTAAACTTTTTCATGAAATTTTATAACCACTTTGGTACTTAATGTTAGTTAAATACATGTTCTACTCAGATTACAATTACATATGACTAAGTTATATTATATATATATATATATATATATATATATGCAAAAAACTAAAATATTAACAGTGTCTAGACAATAACTCATAATATTAAAACGTAATATTTAGCATCATAT
Source organism: Argyra leucocephala (assembly GCA_963942445.1). Lineage (NCBI taxonomy): Eukaryota > Metazoa > Arthropoda > Insecta > Diptera > Dolichopodidae > Argyra > Argyra leucocephala. The sequence continues at coordinate 100,613,009 of OZ012679.1, read as the reverse complement.
GAACTAACCAACGAACTAACGAAAATATATTTGCTAATAGTCAACTCTATAGAATAAAAACAAAAAGAAGAGAAAAGCCATTTTCATCGTGTTATTTATTTATATTAAATAATGTCCTTTGGTTGTTTTTCGTCAATCATAGGATGGACAATCTGAATGCCTGATCAGAATAAAAAGGACATTCAATAATAATCATAATAGCAACATCAACAACAACAATACAATCAATTTTTAAAACTTTGATAACATTTTGTAGCCACCTATTTTTGGTTGGTTCCCAATATCTGAAGCTATAAAAATTTGTTTATATTTTATTTTATAAGGTTTTCTATTGAAAGTCATAAATAAAAGGCTTCCCCGAGAAATTAGAAAAGATTTTTTTTTTCTTTGTTAATTCCAATCAACAAAGAATGTCATAAAAACATTTTTTTTTTTGTATTTTATTTTAGTACCAGTTTTTATCGATAGATTTCGTTATTAAAAAAATTTTTATATAAATTATTATTAAAAAGTTTTTTGTCTCGTTATAATTCTAACAAAATTTTTTGAATAAATTAGAAAGATAATGTAAAATTGATGTAGAAGATGTCGATCGTTTGCATATATAATTTGTAAAATACAACATTACTTAAATTAATGAACCAATTGAGTAATTGAGTTAGGTCGAGAATACTCATTGATGTACTTGCCAAATATTATTATATACTACTAGCAATTACTTCGGTCCTCACAAATATAGTTAATTTTCTACATTAGATTTATTAGTAATATGCAGTTTATTATAGCAATATCTCAAGCCTCTGTTTTAGTTATAATTTTTTTAGGATTAATTAGGATAATAAGCAAATAGACTTGATAATGACCCAACACTAACCCAAAATTTAATTAATTACAGTATGTAAGTCTAGCATTTCTAAATTAAACAAATCTTAACCCGAAGCTTATAATATAAGTCTTCTTTAGCCTTTTCTGAATTTGAAGTCTATCGAACAATTTTTCGGTCGGCATATTTCGATAATATTGCAGCCTGTACTTGTATTTTACGAATAACCTTAGTTTCTTCATTTACATTAAAAACAATTAAATACAAATCTTGATTAATAATATTCTTGGTAACATATTAAGGCGCATGTACTGACATTCGTAAAGATTTTGAATGGAATTGCTGGATATTTGCTTGATGTTAGACACTGAGGCAGAGTCCCGTAGCCATATTCCGTACATCCAAATGGGCTTGATAATTGCTTTCTATATAAGCAACTTATTTTATAATGTAGGTTGGGATTTGGGCCATAAAAATTCTGGTTCAATAGTCAATTTAAAGATTTCCATCTTATGGTAAGTTGCCGTTTTTTTAAATATTATATGCTTCTTCTAGGTAGACCAAATGTATATTGAAATAATTAGCTTCATTTTTCTTTTGGAGAGTAGAGATCGCTTTAGTTCTAAATAACTTGAGTCAATTCTCGAACTACAGAACGTTTATTTGAACAAACTCTGAAACTCTTAGAGAATTTCTATGGATACCCATAACCACTGTATCATCAGCTAATAATTACAGCCATGGTATTTCTGTTTACTGATGTTAGCATGTCTGCTGGTAACAGAGTCGGGATCAAAATATTTACTTGTGGAAATCAAAATTTTATTGTACGCGATTAGCTTCATTACAAAATATTTTTTTTCAAGTATAGCTAGATTAAAGTTCTAGAAGGTATTGCTTAACAGTATTGCTTATTCTCAAAGTTTATTGTAAGCTCGATGAACTTTTTCAATTGTAATATGCTTTTCTTGGAATCCGGTTTGATGACTAAGTACTAGACGATTTGAGCTTAGGATTGGTTTAAATTTCTTCAGAGATATATTTTTCGAAAATCTTTGAAGTTATTGGTATGATGCTACATTTTTTAAAATTTCTCTCTCAGGTTTAGAAATTTGTAATATTTTTATTTTGGTTATTCTCCATTGCAGCATAAAATGAGCGCGGCTTGAAAATTTAAATATGCAACTGATTGGTTGAATTATAAGCTTGCTTTTATACAGACACAATTTAATTAAATCAAAAATCTATATTTGAATAACTTTTAATCAAACCTTTTTTATAGAGTAACCAAAAATGTAAAAATAAAGGAACTGTCAAATTCTCAGCTCTACTTTCTAAAAATAAAAATTAACTATCACCAAACACTAAATCGTATCTTGGTTATTTAATGTGTTGTATATTGGATTGAAGTAAATTTATTTATTAATAAGATTCTAATATAACGGTGGCTATTGGTGATATTGTAAATACAAATCAATCTTTGTACATGATTATCTGATTTGAAAAACTCATTTAAAATAACTTGGCTTATAGAGTTGGTTAAAGTGTGTTCAGTATATCGTATGCTTCATTTCTTTTATTCCACATCCCATGTTCATCTCTACTTTCCTTTTCTTAATTATTCTACTCAGAACTGAAGTTGTTTATCTTATTGATCAGCTGAGTTAATTGTGATTGAATATCACTCTGTCAGTGTACTATATAATAAAAAAATTAATGCTTAGTTGGTAATTTCAAATTAAGTTGGTCAATTCTAGATTAAATTGATAAATCATGTACATATATATATATATATATATATATATATATAAAATTAACAATTTCCTAAGTTAAAATCAGCATATAAATAAAATACAATTTCGTTATTAAAAAATGTTTATATGAATTCTCGCAATTTCTTACTAGATATTTTCATTCCTGTATTTTTCAAAAATTCTTTAAATCGATATTCTGACATTGTTTTGATAAAATGGTTTCAACAAATAAAAATAACAATCAAAATAAAAACAAAAGTTTTGATTACAAAAGAGTTCAAAGGATACAAACAACATTATGCTTCTTCTACCCACATTACAGGAATATTTTCAAACAAAAAAAATGGGATCATTTTTATTCTCGTTATTCGGAGACTGACCTATGACAAAATCATAAGTTACATCGATCTTAAGGTCTCTAAAAATGTATATATTTTGTATATATGTATGTGTATAGGATATATACAAGGTGATTTATATTTTAGTGTACTGTTATGGACCGTTGTTAAGAATTTCATTAAATAGTAATATTTTTATATGAAACATAGGCTTAAATTCTAAAGTTAATTGGAACTTAAAATAATGTGTCAGTTTACGTAAATTCGATTTGGTCAATGAGAGACAAAAAAAAAATTAACCTCAGTTTTTAATAATAGCCTTATATTTTTAACATGAGGGTCTGCAAAAGTTGCTATCTGTTTGCATTCACAAATTGTAAGGCTCTAAACTGAGAATTTGAAAATGTTTGGTATTTTTTGATATTATGTAGTATTTTTCATGATGGCGTTTTTCAATATTTTAAATAAAGAGAAACCCTAAGTTATTTTAGTTACATCAAAATGAAGGTTGATTAATGTAAAATTTCTGTTTTGGGGAATCTGATGGATATGTTGTATCGACGTAGGACCTAATGACCATATCCCAAGAATAGCTGGAATTTCTAGCTTTCCAAAAATATATAGCTTTAGTGGAGCATCTTATTCTTTAAGGACGAAAAGGACATTTAAAAGTATCCTTATCGAATAGTCTATAAGATATAAGTATTTATTAAAAATTGTTTTTCTTTTACACTTTTTCTATATAAAACTAGGAATGTGCCTTTTACGAAATAACAATCTTCTGAAGTAAATGTTACACCTTTTAAGTAAAAGAAATGTACCAATTTCCGCCACCTTAAGGAAAAATTAGTTTACGTTGACAAAATAAGCAAAATATAAGTTTTTTTTATTTTTTTTTTCAAATTACAATATTTAGTATTTTTTAATTAAAAAAAAAATATTTTCATCTAATTATAATTTAATTCTTTCTAAATAAAATATAAAATATAACTGCCAAAAAAAGTTTGATTGTACGTATTTCCGCTCGACAATTTCAATCTGAACTAATTCCGCCCTTATATGAATTCAATTCCGCTTTTTGAACCTATTTGCGATTCACAGCACCTATTTACGATTTTATTCAAAAAAGCTATTTAAAATAATTAAAAATTAATAATTAATTTTTTAAATAATTAACTAGTACTTCCTTAAATTATAAAAAATATTTATTATATATAATAAAAAAATATTAGTAAGTAATTTGAAAAAAAAAAAATAAATAGTTATAATGTAAGTAAAATAATTTGACATAAATATATATATACATTTATTTCAATATGAAAATTAAAAAAATTAAACAATGCAACGATTCAGTATTTCAAAAAAAAAAAAATAATGCAATAATTATAACATAATATTATAACAATGCATATTATTTAAAATAAATAAATAGAAATACAAAATATTTCATATACATACAAAGTAAAAATCACATTTACTACTTCTTCGTTTTGCATTTTTTATTTGTATGATTTCGAGTACATTAAAAATGGAGTCCTCCTCCAACCTCTGATGTTCATTAAAACTGGAGGCTCAATTTTACAAACTCTGTCACTGTCTGAATGTATTAGAATATCTTCTTTTACAGGCCATCTCTATTTAACTTATTGTGAAATGCATACAAAGAAATTATTTTGGTAATTTATAATGGACGACTTAGTGAAATTTTGGTGATGATAAGGCAAGATAATAGATTTTTTAAATTATACAAAATTTAATATAAGTAAAACATAATAAAAACTTATTCTTTAGGGTATAAAATTTGGAATAAAATTTATCTAATTGTTAAAAATAGTCGAATATTTTCCTTTTAATTTTACTAAATATGCTTATCATACAGATACGCGTATTTTAATAAAAAGAAAATATTCGCTTATTTTCAACAATTAAAATATAGTTTTTTCTTTAAATATAAGACTGGGTATGAATTTAGTGAAAATAGCTTACACCTGCATATTTAGTTCGGAATTAGGACATATTGCACATATTACAAATTTTTATAAAAACTATAAATTTAGTTGTAACAAAAAACATATATGCGAAATTAAATTTATAGGTCGTAATTAGCTCCAGCTTAGTTTGTTCAATTTCAATTTCGAAATCGTCCAGTTGCATCCTATATATAATCAAAAATAGGTGAATAACTTAATTAATTATTTCGATATATCATTTTCCTAATTCCGTCCGGTCGATCGTAAATACGTACAACATAAATTTATGTGTACCTAATTCCCGCTCAAAACTAATTAGCAATTTTAAATATTTTTTATTTACAAATTGAAGAAAGTATGTATTATAATCTATTTAATAATATATCTTTCACAATTATTTGAATAAAATAAATAAGTGAACATCATAGTTTAACAAAATAAAAAAAATTTTAAACGTTTGAACCAACATTTTCGCTAAAATGTCTACCTAGTTTAGTTTTCTATCAATAACTTATTTGTTAATATGAATACAAATGTGCATTATTTTGCATTACAGCGAGGAAATAATATTCTTTTTTTATTTCAAAAATAAATTTGGAAGATAAAGCGTGGAAGTGTTGTATTTACAAAAAAAGGGCTTGGGCGGCATAATGTACTAGGGCGGTGATAGGTACATTTACGTTACTGCTTATTATATTACTTTGTAATAGGCGCAACATTATTTTCTTTATATAAAGACACTATAAAATAGATAATTTTTTTTAAAATCAAGCTTTTGAAATATTTGGTTTTTAAGGAAAAAGTATGAAAGATTGGTGTTTTTTTTTTTAAAATTTTCAATTTTGAACTACAATATTTGCTTAACGGCAGCATCAATCATCATCAATCATCATCAATCATCATCAAATAAATATTAAAATATGCTCCAGACCGTTATCTTTCTAGAATATATAAATATCTAATTGATAAAACATCAAAACAACAAGGATACTTTCAAATATCCTCTTCGTCCTTAAAGGATAAGATGCGCCACTAAAGATATTCATTTTTGGAAAGGTAGCAATTCCAGCTCTCTCAGGTCATTAGGTCATACGTCGATACAACTCCTGAGGGAGAGGAGAGCCAAATATTACTTTCTAATGAAGATCTGAGAAATATCATATATTAGTGTGCTGAATATAGCAAAGCAAACACCCTGTACATAATAAAAAAAATGTCCATTCTTTTCTATCCTTAATTTAATTTTTTTTGAAAGAAAAAATATATTTTGTTGTAATAAATTCTAATATGACCTTGAAAATTTGTTTACAAGTTTTGCGTGTTTCAAAATAAGAAAGAGAAAGATAAAAAAAAATAGTACACTTTGTTACGGAAACTATATAATTGTGTATACTTTAGTATAATGATAATTAGTATTATTGTTATTAGTTGAGTAAATATATATATAGTATGATATCTATAAGTGACGTTCCTATTCACAATAACTTATCATCAATCCCTTAAATAACATTCTTGAAAAGTTTTTTTTATTTGTTCATTTCTTGGAAGGACTGAATAAAGTTCTTAGAAAAGGATTTTTGTTTTTTAATTCTAATTTTCAGTTTAAAATTTTAATATTTTGCTTTTTGTTTACTGATAAATTAAAAAAAAAAAAAAAATGTTTGAAAATCAATTTTGGCATACTTTTGTTGTGGTCAAAGTTTACTAAAGATAAAAACAATGAACTATATAATTATTTGTTCATTTATTATTCAGTATTGTATCAATCATATAATTGTAAATGCGACGTGTTGTTCGATATTCTTTACTTATGACAATTCATAAGTTATTATATAAATATCTGCAATTGTTTTTGATTTGATTTCTCATTTGATTTAATTCATTTAATTCTGCCGCCATCGTTAGACCAGATATGATAGAGAATATTCTATTTTTAAAGTTTTTTGATAGGTTTGTTGCCTATAAGCTTTTAACCTGGCTATACAAAATCCAATTATTATTTCTATATACTTAAATCGTTTCAGAACTAGCTTACAACAATATGATTAATCTTCTATTCTTAAAGAATATAGATTTTACGTTTCTTCGAGATATTTTAATACTTTTTCTTTGACACATAAGTTCCAACTATTCATGTTGATGATACTATGTATCATTGTCCCAAAGAGTATTAACTTCCGTTTGGTGAATATTTCAAAATTTTTAGAATATTCAATAATTAATATTATATATGAAGGGGTTGTCGGGCATTGATGGTATATATAAGTGTGATAAACTCTAAAAATACACTTTGAAAAGATTATTCTCGAAATATTCAATCACGGTTTTATATCCGTTGTAATTAGTTTGAAAGAAGGTGACAGCCATATCAATCCGTTGTCGTTTTGACACTAGATCACCTTTGAGCCCTTCACCACAACATAAACATGAACTCATTCTACCATTTCTTCACATAAACATTGAACCATTTCTATCTCTGGGCAAGTCGCTAGCTGTAACAAATAAGTAATAATACGCTAGATGGTGTTATAGGTAGAGTCCCAGTTTCGATTCCCGATGAAGCAAAACAATAAAAGCTTGCAGTACCGTACTTAATTAAGCACAAAAAGTTGATATCCCAAAAAATAACCTTTGAGAGGTCCTCCTAGTCCTAACTATCTGAGTCATTATATATTTCTATAATCCTAACCGTTGTATCATGATATTATATATACATAATATGTATATGTATATATTTTTTGTTTCAATTCACTGTATTAACCCATTTAACCCATTCAAGTGGCATTTAACTGAAGTTCTGATTAAGTTTTTTAAATTCAACTAAAAATTGTAATTTGCACAGTTGAAATTCTTAATTTAAATTTGTGAAAATTATTTTAATATTCTCTTACTATAAAACAATAATGTAAAAATAGATACAAAAATAAAAAGAAAGACAGAAATAAAAATAGAAAAAAAATCAGTGTGAAGGATAAAGGACGTTTATTATAATAATGCAAAGAAATAAAAAAGTTTGTATCCTTTTAAATGTTCGATTAAACTCGGTATGTCTTTCAAAAGGTTATGTATATAGTTTGGCACGTATGTAAATGAAAAGAGTAAAATATCCTTTTGCAAAACATCCCGTGTTTGAATCCTTTTTTTTTACTTTTATTTTTATTTTATTATCTTTTTTTTTGCATAATATTTAAGTTGATTTAAGCTAAAAGTAGTCAAATGAATACGATATGTTTTTAAGACAGGGCTGACGAACTTTTTTGCTATTCATATTTATATGGTTTATATTTTAATTTGAGTATTGGCGAGTTCTGTATTGTAAAGGAAAGGTTTTTAAATCGTCTTTAAACCTTTAACATTGGGTTTTATTTAGCTGATATATCAGCAAATAGTTAGAGCATAGACAGAAGATACAAAAAGTCTATAAGTGTGATAGAGAAACAATGATAAAATATCAACAAAATGACTATAATATTGGGAGAAATATCGAGAGAGTCGCCATAAATATCCGAGAATATTTAAAATAACAAATCTTCACAAATTTTTCTATAATTATGACCGATATTTTCAATACTAACATAAACAAATGTGTACTTACACAAAAATTTGTTGAGAGAGTTTCGCATACTACGGTCTACGATACGATTGCATTTTATGGATACAAAATCAATATTTGTACATAAAAACTCATATATAAATATTATAATTTTACTCCCTCATATGCATTAACGGTATACTAAACCTCTTTATCTAAACTCCAATTTATCAGTTAAAAATCCCATGAAAACCACCGGCCTTTAAGATAAAATTTATAATGCGGAAAAGAATAATGCTTTTTAAATAATTAAAATTATCGCTCTTAAAATTATTAAAAAACAAATCAATTTACTTCAATTCATTAAAAAACATATGAAAAGCATGATTTATTGTTTGGCTGGTTTACTTTTGCGTTTCAAAAAGCCTTTTTATACAATTCGGAATTTGTGACATTGTAAAATAATTTTGACATACCATATAAAATGTAAAACTTTGTAGAATTGTTGGGGTTTTTTACAATACGGAACTCAGAGTATATATTATACTGACATATAAATTAATGTAACCATCATTTTCTACTTGGAATGTTATTTTTTATTTAAAATTACAATTTTTCAGTTTTTCAGTATCGTACATATAATGATTATTCTGAAAATCTTAGGTTATTTAGCGCTGGATTACGGAGAAATAATTTTTTTTGCAATTATAGACGAAATAATGACATGTTTTTTCGATTTTTTTTTGTTATTATTGTTATGATAATGGGTTTTTTTTTATTCACTATTCATGAATATATTTTTTGACTTTTTTTTTCTTATTCAAATATTTAATGAATTTTTTTTAATGTTCATGAAGACATAACATTATATGTGAACATTGACCGGACCTGTGGCTAAAAATTAAAGCAAGGTAAATGAACATTACTCGTGTTCATTTGTATGTTCGAGCTGTATAAGTACTACAATATTGAAGTTTGTAAATAAAAAACAAAAACAAAGAGTTTATATTGTTGTAGAGGTATTGATACAAATTTGGATAGGTTTATGCTCTGTGAAGTTTGATGTATTCGTGCTAACAATAGAGGTTAACAATTTTAATTATTCAAGATTTAAATTTATTGAAAATTGTGGTAAAATTTTAAGGATTTTTGTATTTTTAGAAAATTTCCATAAAATTAATAAAAAGGTAGGACTATTGGTAATAAACAAAAATCAACTCAAATTCAAATGATATTTAAATAACAAGTTATAATAATGTTATTTAACAGGGAAAAAATATTGCGTTATTCACATGTAAAGTATATTTATAGTAATCACAAATATTTTTTTGTTAAACATCAGATATGTCGTAAATCATAGATCTTTAGGTGATTGGTTTGATTTGATACAGGCGTGCTAGTTCAAAATAATTCTTATATGAGTAAAAATAATTCCTCAGTATAAAGGGTTTCAAATTACTTGAATTTTGCAATTTTCTAGTGGTCTCGTGGCTTATTACTTATCGTTATAGATAGAATTATAGGTATTTGTTTTAAATTTTCTGATATGTTAAAAAATTGGTACCAAACAAATACAAGAAACTATTTTATTTTACGTACATGTTACATAACCAAATATCACATGTAGATGTTGAATAAAATTATCCGGTATTTTTAATTAAGTTAAAAATATTTCTTGTTAAATTAAATTTAATTTTTTTTTCATATATTTATGTACGTATATGAAGATTTACTGTTCAAAAAAAATATTTTGAAAATAAAAAAACTATCCATAAGTTTAGTTTTCATGTTTCTTTGTAATTTTGTTGCAAAATTTCCAGATACCGAATCCCAGCATCAGCAGGAGCATATCCAATTGGCACATTTGAAAGATTCCGTCATGTAAATCAAGAATGGCTGTTTCTAAAAAAGAATTCTTAAGAATACAAGGAGGGCCTGATTTCTTCGAACCTTTCAAATGAACAACTCAATATACTCAATATTTCGGATTTGGAGAGTGCTGACACAGAAACATCTAAGGTAATAACAATAAACTAAGGTAATAAACTATTCAAAATAAAAGGTAATAAACTATTCAACACGGCAGAGATAACCACAGATTTTTCATCTAATAGAAGGGGTCGTGGAATGCAGGATACTAGGATCTATATGATTCCACAACAAGCCTATAAGCATTTTTTTTACAACAAAACATAAATGTGCTAATGCATCATTTAATTAAGTTATTTGGGGCAAGTTATATAGCCTAGGATACATCCCAAGTATAAAACGGGAAACGTGAGTAGTTCTTATTCTCAACCAAGGTGCACCAAAGACAAGTGACATCGTCAAGACAAAGTAGTATAGATTTTTAATAATAAAATATAAAATTTTTCTTGAGAAATTCCTTGAATGTGAATCAAGACGCATATCAAGCAGAAAAATCGACAGAGATAATTTTATTACATGAGCTCATTAACCAAATTGAAGATACGCTTCGAAACAAAGAGATGTTGTCATGCATATTTGTTGATATTCAAGGTGCATTTGACAATACCATATGCAATATAAATCAACCAGTCGCGGAAGCTAAAAAATTTGACTCCCCTACTATAATAGAGTGGCTAATCAGCATGCTCAAAACTAAAATAGTACTAGAAAGGCTAAATAAATACTACTTAACCGTAGCATCAAGAAGAGATGTCCCGCCGAAGGAGGTGTAATTTCGCTCTTGCTTCGCATTCTGTATAAAAAAATAATTCGAAACATTTGGTATCCTTTCCACAAGTAGTTACCAGAATTTTTATATTATCGGGCTTCATCGGGAATCGAACCTGGGACTTTTCTGTTCAAAGGCAACTCTACTCCGCCACCCAATGTGTACATTTTTTATTAGACTAAGTAAATGTATGAAATAAAATTGAGATTAGTGATATGTATTGGAATGAGAATATGTTCCAGAATTAATATCGATTTTCCAATTATTTTTATTTTATATCAATGATGAGGATAAGAATTTTAGATTTGATGGTCGAAATTTTTAACTGAATTTTGAATTTTTTCAAAATAATTTTTGTCATATGATATGAGTAAAATTTTCAATGTATACGAGGAAAATTTTTTATTTGTTTTATAATCCTTGAATATTTGTTAACTTTTTGGTTGAAAGCATTTTTCATAGTAACAAAAATAAAGAAAAAGTATCCTATTACAAGATGATTAGTTTTTCTGTAATTACCGTTATTTATTTTACTATCTGTCTAATACTTACGATATTAATTTATTTTTAAATTTTTCAAATACGTATAAAAAGTTTTGTCGCTAAATTTGCATTGATATCACGTTTGTAATAAAATAAAATAAAAGGATGAAATTTAATGAGTCAAATCATAATACATAATGAATTTTGTAATTCATGCATTTGATTTGCATTAAAAAAGAAATTTAATTGTTTTTAATGAATCTTCTTCCAACATAAGCGTATTTTTATGAATATAGAATTAAAATGTACTTGAAGTACATATTATTATATCGCAAAAGGTTATTGACTTGTGGTTCGGATCCCTATTACTGGAAATTAAAAGAAAAAAATTAATTTGGCTATCCGTCAGACTAGTGCTTGGATGTTAAGAAAAAAACAAACAGCTTGATAACTAATGCGTGATGAATATAATAAGGCATATAATGCCCTAGGCAGAGTATACCCCTAACGTATAGCTCTGATAAAACCTAGGAAAAGCCTTCTGGTTTAACAACTTCAGCTCTGTCAACAAATCCGACTCTCACCTTCCCGAAGGTAGGCAACATAGTTATTTGCCGGATGTCTCCTGCAAACTTACTTTGTAAGGCGAACGAGAGCGAGTGAATGTGAGAACTTAAGCACAATAACTAAATAAACCGGTTAGGCTGGATCAATCCATGCAAACGAGGACTTACGTTTTCGACGGGCGCGAACAATTGGTTAGTTAGGATAGAGGGAAACTCCGTCGTCAAATGACCTGGCCCTCCTGGTAGAGGGTTTGTGGGTACTTTTATCTGACCTACCACAATAAAATGAATGCAGTAATTAAAAATGTAATGGAGAAAACAAAATATAATATTACCCCAGGTGGCAGACCAGTTGCACTGGAAAATCCACCCTTTTCGGAGGTGGGTCCCACGGATTCTGGGAGGGAGCAACTATTACATGCAACAGGAAATTTTAACAGGAGTTCGTTAACATCAAGAACTCCTCCTAAATCAATAAACAAAGAGAGTAAAACAACAAAAACTCCTTTGAAAAACGTGCCAGTAGAAAAGCAAACAAGAGTCGAAAGCGTTGGCCATAACAAGATCCACCTAGACTCTGTAGATGTAAATTTCTACAACGAATGGAAAAAAGAAGTAAAGGCAAGGAAAGAAATGGAAAAGATAGTGATCAGTCTACAGGATCACATTAAAGACTTAGAAAAAAAGGTTACCTTATTAGATAGAGGTAATTCACCACCAGAGGGAAGCCCCGAAACTGCCCAACAGAAAAAAGAGTCACCAAAAACAAAACAAGCAGCACTTGGAAACAATACTGCGGATAAAAAGGTTAAAAAAGAGGAACTTAAACCACCACCTATTATGGTTCATGGGTTAGGTAAATAATTTAATAAAGCAGACTACTAAAAAGGAATGCAAGTACACATCTTACAACAATAACGTCTGGAAGATCAATGTTACTGATAGTGACACATACAGATGTCTAACAAACGATTTAACACCGAAGAAAGTTCAGTGGCACTCCTATGAGGACAAAGGTACCAGACCAACAAAAGTTATGGCCAGGGGATTACACCATTCGTGCGATGAAAATGAAATAGTTCAAGACCTGAGAGATAACGGTTTCCAGATATTAGAAGCCAAAAACATAATTATTAAAGATAAAATCGAAAAGAACGATGGTAGCTTTATCACTCAAAGAAGAGGATTACCATTGTTTATGTAAACATTCGATAATAGAGAAAATATAGAAAAAATTTTTGCTATTAAAACAATAATGAAAATAGTTGTTAAAATTGAACCATTAAGAAAAAACAAAAAGTTAATCCCGCAGTGCAAGAGATGCCAAGCTTTTGGGCATACCCAAAGTTATTGTAATAGAGACTGTGCTTGCGTTAAGTGTGGAGGTAAGCATTTCACAAAAAACTGCATTTTGAAGTTGGGACAAAAAGCCAAATGTATTAATTGTCGTGGTGATCATCCGGCAAATTACAGAAAATGCCCAATTGCAACAGAACAGCAAGCCAGAAGAAATAAACAAGCAAAACTACCCCAAATTCAAAAGATTAATACTTATAAAAATAAAAAATTCGTGGACACGAATAGAAAACCTACAGTTGTAAATGCTGTACGTAATGTAAATGTTAAATCGTATGCCCAAATTGTGAAAAACTCCCGTAAGGAAGATGATTGCTCAGCCAAGCATATATATAGTTTTATCCTACGGAAACTAACAAACCAAGACGAATTTATAAAAACATTATCTGACGAGATTACAACGATAAAAAACCATAGCAGAAAACCACCGCAATCACTTAAAAAATAAGCTACACCCTTAGAGTTGCTGCATGGAACGCAAATCGACTTCTCCAACACATTTTGGAACTCAAAATTTAGTTCGAAGGACCAAAACATAGATATATGTCTAATTTCTGAAATACACTTCACAAAGAAATTTAGTATTAAAATTCCTAATTACGTTTGTTATCATACTTCGCATCCAGATGACAAACCAAGAGGAAGAACAACAATACTGATAAAAGGCAACATTCAACACCATGAAGATCAGAAAATATAAAATGCAATGATGCAAGTTACAACAATTAACATTAAGGTTAAAAATAAGGACTTCAAAATCTCGGCTATTTATTGCCCACCAAGAGCCTCACTTACTAGAGTCGACTTCATAAATCTCTTTAAAATACTTGGAAACAATTTTGAAAATAATTTTATTTCAATTTATCAATTGCAGTTTTAGAGCATTGGAAAACGTTTTCAAGGAAAAATAGAGCGGAAAACTTTAAATTTGATGTCCATGATAAATATTATACACATGAATATAATACAAGTGATTAGATATACATTGATTATTAAATAATAATAATAATAATAATAATAATACTTATAAATAATATAAATTTTTATACATATCACCTAATATGTTTTAATATTATCATTATATATGTAGACATAAAATTTCACGAGAATATATAAATAATAGAATCAATGTGAATTTAGTTTTATAAAATAATATATGTATACGATAAAGGAAAAGAATTTTTTCCAACTCTTGGTCATTTTATTTAGTTTAACATCAAACTGTATCAGCCCATGTATCAATTTAATTAATTTTGCTTATATAATTCTTATCAAGAACATACGTATCAGAAAATCTGGTTTTAACTTTACATTTTGATTTGTTAATTATATATTATTGTGAATTTTGTATTTATATAGACATATACATGTTTTTAAAGGAAAATTTAAAAATAATTATTTTAAATTAATTGAGATTTTACGTTAAAAATAATCCAATTATTAAAGTAATTTTATATTTTTTTACTCTAAAACTTTTCATATTACATCGGTGCGAAGTTTCCATTTTCAAGGGAATTATTTGCAGTAGAAACTAAATTACTTGAGCTCAGATTTTTCAAAAACAGCTGACCAAAAGTGGCTGAAAATTTTATTCTAACTGCCAATCTATATTTTATATATCTATGGCATTTACGGTTTGAAAATGTAATCTAGAAGTTTTGCCAACATTTCAAATAATAAAATAGTACATGATCCATATGAAACGAAATTTTTATTTTTCTTAAATTCTAACCTTGAACAAATAAAATAAACAAAACTGTATATAAGTACCTAATAAGTTTAAATATTTTAATATAATTTAAAATATTTTTAAATAATTTTATTTCTTTATATAAATTATTTTACATTTTAAAATCAAATATTGTGAAGTGTAGGTGTTAAATTAATATATGAATTTGAATGAATAGTTCTAAATAATTTTGTAAAGTTAAAAATTGTTCAAAGAGGTCCTTATATTATTTTCTATTGAATATTTTTAAAGGAAATTTTATTTTAATTCACAAATTGATTGATATTTTTGACTTTTTATTTTGAAATTATTTTGAAAGCAAATTAACAAAATAAGAAAAAAAAAACTTTTTTAATTAGTTTTACATTCATATTAAAATTTTGTAAAACATTTTTGAATAAAAATTTCCTGCTCTCGATCTCGTAACTTCATAAACAAAATTATTAAAAAAATTAAATTAATACATATAATAAATACCCATATCGACACACTTTAGTTTTGTGTGCTTTGTGTAGATGTGATCACAAAACAATTTTAATTTTTTTTTTCTTATGAATGAATTTGCACCTGTTTCATTTTGTTGTAAAAGTTTAATGTAATACATGTTGTCATAAAAATGTATACCTTTCTCTTTTTGCTTAAGATAAACATAATGTACATAATAGAGTATGTAAGTAGGATAGGTATATTTTCATTTCATAAATTTATTATAAATACAAATGCCAGAAAATATAAATTTTTGAGGTGAAAAAAAAACATAAACAAAAAAATAAACTAAAAAATTATTACAAGAGAAAATCCTAAATATTGAATGAATTCATATGTTACTATGCTAGGTGATAATTGTTTTAGCAGAATCTGTTTTAAAATTTTACTTTAAAATAAAAATGTCATTAAGTACTAAAATTCACTTTCTGTCAATATACCTCAAAATTTTTTCTTAGAACAGGAGACTGAATTAAATATTTGACAATTTTGTTTTTCTTTTTGGTGTAGGTAATATCAGTAGCGATGACTGAGATATCAATAAAAAAATGTGAGAGCTTTTTAATGCAATACTAGAAGCGCCAGTTCATATGTGAGAATTGTACTTCATTTTGGGTCATATGACATGCTTTATAGATTTTCAAGAGTTCACAGGAGAAGAAGAAAGCCTTGCAGTGGCCAAGAAAACCTAAACAATTGACTGCGTTTTTTGCAACATCAAATATATGGTCATTCCAGATCAATTTTCGATTTAGGTGCATACCTAATATAATTTAAGCTTTCAAACCGCTGGTTATCTTCCTAAAACAAAAGAGTAGGATCAGAAATGACAATTTTTCCGGAGATTGTACAGCTCTGAGTTTTAGAAGTGTAAAATTCGACTCTATTCCACAATTAGTTAGTGCGGCCAAATCATAGCTGAGGGAACTGGCCATGATATCTCATTTAGTTGATACAGCAATAGATGTAGCTTCACATTTTTTATGAAAATCGTAGGAGGCTACTAGAGTGCTGTCGTCTGAAAATCTGTGGATTGGATTGAAAGTGGTTTTGGCAAATCATTCCCCGAGGACCAGTTCTCTCAACTATCCTATTCCTTAAATTTAAAAAAGGAATAGAGTAGTTGAGATAACTAGTCCTAGAATTGATTGGACTTAAGTCCATTTACTAATACTTTGAACGTACGATTCGAAAGAAAACTTTTAATCCATTTGAGAGAAGAGGGACCCAGACCTATAGCTTGACACTTTGCTATTAATGCACTATGCCATTCTCGATCGAAAGCTTTAGAAATATCCAAATCCACAGTATTTGTTTCAGCCGAATAGTGCAAGCAAATATTTAGCTTCTGGTTACGGTATGTCATTAAATCATCGGTGGGCCGGTGGGCCGGTGGGATCACTCCCTTGACTATCTAGATTTTTGTTTAGTAAGATCTCCATCACTTTTGAGAGGATTGATATTATAGCTATAGGCCTGTAATTTGAGGGATCGCTTTTGTCGCCTTTTTTGAAAATTGGATTAACATGCACAATCTTCCATGGTGTTGGGTATACTCCTGTAGACTGTAGAGTAGGTTTTGAAATAGCGAAGGCTATTTGTTTTAAAACCATATCAGGGATGCCATTGGGATTCATAGATATTCATAGATATTCAGATTCTTAAGTACCTTAACAACGGCACGAGTTCTGAAGTAGACTCTTCCAAAGAACGAGTTACTTATAGGAGCTGAAAGTGGATTTTGGGACGTTGGAGGAAGTGTGGAATTAGCAGAAAACAATTTAGCAAATAAATTTTCTTTTCAACCAAATCTGATATTATTTTTTCCTTGTCTATTAATGGCGGAAATGAAAATTCGCAAAAATTATGCATGACGTTTTTAGCAAATGACCAAAAGGTTCTGCTAGTGTTAGGAAGATATGAGATTTCTTGTCTCAAGCTTTGAATAGCATGTAAAAACTTTTGCTTGGTAATGACCTTTTTACATTTATTGCTGACGATGTTGTAATTCTTCCTTGATTCCTCTGACTCATTGGTCTTGAGATTTCCTTTTGTAATTGAGATTTTTCTTTAATAGCTTTCCTACAACGTCGTTGAATCACAACGGCGATTATTTTTGTACACTCTTTAACGAGTTAGGGATAAAATGTTTTATACCTAAGTGAATCGTTTTGCTAACAACGTCTGTAGCAACCAAGACCAATCAAACCTTGTTAAATTTTTTTTTAGATCATCCCAGTTGGCTCGATTATAATGCCAGATTAATGTTTTGGGACGTATATTTTGGTTCGTCAATGTGCTTGTAAGGAAATACCATTTACAAGACAATGGTCAGATTGGCCAAGTCCAGAATTGACGGAGGTGGAATATTTCTCTGGATGAAAGGTCAGAAATAGGTTTAAGAGATTCATTTTATCACCGATTCGGTCCGGGATTCTTGTTGGACTTTTTACAAGTTGAGAAAGGTTGTGGTCAAGTTTTGGCTATTTATATAACATAGAAATGTTCTTCGTTAATTTAAAAAATTTATGGTTGAATGTGCGAAGCAGGAATTTGATTTGAACAAAGCAATAATAGTTATTATGAGTTATTTGCGAAAATATATTGCAAAGAGCCGCTGTGCTGTGGGTCAACTTTTGATACAGTTTTGCATAGCTTGGATTATCATTCCTTTTAAACTAAATTAACGTATAAACATTTTGTTATATCATTTAATTCATGTGTGGTTAATTCCCATGTTATAAAATTTTGAGAGAAAAATTCTTCGAAACGAATGAAGATTAAGCCTACGAATAAAATTAACTAAATTCTAGATAGATTTTCGTGAAATATAAATATTTTTTTTTGTTTTAAATTTGCCTTTAAAATTTTAATTTTTTTTTTCAATAAATTGCAAATTGTACAATCATAAATAATTTTCTCAAAGAAGTGTATTTCTCGCACTAACTTAAACCAGGGTTCGGAGTGAACAAACACGTTTTTGGAAAGAGAAGGATCTATTTTCAGTCGTTTGAAAGTTCTCCGGAAAATTCTTTAAAAGTGACATCAAGCATGTTTAAAAAAGTTTCTGTTTTATTTTAAATGGTAAGGATTTCACAAACATATGACTAACGAAAAACATTTCTAAACAGCACTAAAAATATAATTACATTTCTTTTCCTGAACAATTTTTGTCAATTTCCACAATTTCTATCACCCAGTTAAATTAATATCACTATTTCGGTGAATATCGTAGAAAAAACTTTTAAAAAAATATGAAGAGAATAGTGTCAGGACTTCAGGAGTGTCAAATAGTTAAACCAGATAAACAGAAACTTTGAAAATATGTTATGAATTTTATAGGAATGTGCTACTATGTAGTAATTTCATTTACTTTTATTACTTTATACTAAAATATGCATTATCCTCTTGCACTAAATTAGTAAAGTTAAAATTTCAAAATGAATTTTTAGCACAAAAGTTGTAAAATGAAATGCGAATGCGTGAGAAAAGTATCGTTTATTATATTTAGTATTTTCCCTCGTTTTTGTGTATTTATGTATATACTTATAATGTTATATTAATAATATTTATTTTTGTTTCTATTTTTACATAAATTTTTATCATGACTTTTGTTTTGATTCCAATTCTTCTTATTTCATTAATAAATATTCACCATAAAAAAGTATTTCAACACAAAACATAAATGAAAACAAGAACCAAACAAAAAAAAATCCATATGCATATTTAAAAAATATTTATGTATTTGTGTTAAATGAATTATATGTGTAGTAGAGAAAGAAAAAAATTAGTATATAAAACAGAAATGTTAACAAAATCAACAATCGTGTAGCAGTAAATAAACCAAATGTTGAATAAAAATTGTTTAAAATTATATTTCTTGATATCATTCCGTTATTGGAACTCATTGCGATAAAACGGTATTGTTTTCGTTACATTTTCAACGGTCGTACACGTTTCAATTGAATTTTTTTTTAAAATAAGAATCGTTATTAACCGTCGCGGAATTTTAAATATCACACATATCGCTTATCGCTTATTGCTTATATTTAATTTTTTTTTTCAGTGAAAAAAACCGAATTAATTGCATTAAAAAAATATTTTATAATAATCAAATTGTGATTAAATTAAATTATGTAAATTAAGAAAGAAAATTTAATATTAGAAAATAATACAAATAATATAATATTCATTTTTGTTTTTTGATATTATTGTGAATAATTTATTAAATGAATTAAATTTGAAAAAACTTTTTTGTTCTTGATTAAAAATTTCGGCTTTTGAAAAGCAACTAAAAAAAATGAACAAAAAGAAAAAAAATTCATAATTTTCATAAAATTATTAAATAAATTAAATTTGAAATTAAATTAAGTTTTGATATAAGTGTAATTTGTGTCTTTTAAATAAAAGTTTTGTGAATTTTTGAAACTAAAACAGCTGTGTTAATAATAGTTTATTAATAAAAAAATAATAATAATAATAATAAAAACAAGAATAAAAGAAAAAAATATGTTCTTGCTAAAATTTTTTCATATTAAATATTAATATTTCATTTTTGTGTGTTAAATAATAATAATAATACTTCAAAAAAAGGAAATTTAAATAAGCTCATAATAAAATCTATTAATTTAAAAAAAAAAATTAAATAATATTTATTATGTTCAAAATTTTATCAAGGTTTTAAATATTTTTATCAAAAATTTGTAAATTTTGTAAATTTAAATATTTTTTAAATGTTTATAATTTTGTTTTGATATTAAACCTTAAGTACTACCTAAAGTACACATGGATTAAAAATTTACTATTATAAGCCGGAAGTCTCTGATGCTAGCGCCTATATTTGGCCATAATTTTAATTACGGTCAGTTAATAATAATAATAATAATATTAATAATAATAATAATAATAATAATAATAATAATAGTGATAATAATAATAAAATCTATTATTTATAAATCAGTTTTAATTTTCATATATTGCCAATAATTTTACAATTATATGAACTAAATAGTGCATTCCTTTTTCACGGAAATGAGATATTTTCATAGTATATTCATGTGCATTCATTCTACCGACCTTCGTGATAATATAGGTTAATATAGATATAATATAGATTGAACATAGGATATGTTATTTGACTATCAAAAAAAAAGTTCTAGGTTCCAATCTAACTCAGGGTATGAATATTTCCATCACTTATATTGTGTGCAAAAAATAAAAGTATTTTCACACAAAAATTAAACAAAATAACATCGGGGAGAGGGGAATACATTGGCCTACGTGGGAGGAATAAGAGATTATCCCAGTGGGCTAACCATCCAACCAATTGAAGGCCTGACTTTAAATTTCGAAATTGGTAAAGACCATATTTCTGGATTAATAATAATTTTTATATATATTATAAAATTCTGTCATAACCTCTTTAGACCCAAGAAAAAATTTCACTTCAATTGATTTTACACAACTAAAATTAAGTAACGTAATCGACTCATTTAGTAATGTTTTTTACCATATGAAGTTTATTTGTGTTTAAACTCTGTATAGTAATGTGTGTATACCATTTCTGTGTATAACAGTTACCTATAAAATTATTGTTGTTGTTTATTTTTAATTTATTTTAATTGAATTGATATGATGATAAAATAGTAGTATATAAGTGGACAAGTTTTTTTCGATTTGGACGCTTTAGCTTGGAATTGATCACAGTTTTATTGTTTTCAAAAAAAATCCGCTTTCGGCGCATGTGAAACTCGCGTTATTTGAATACAGCTTTTATAGAATTTTTTTTTCAATTCCGGAAACTGCAATATTTTGGCATCATCTTATAAAGCGACAATGTTCATATATGATCGTGAAATTACTATAATTAATTAATTAAATTAATGGATACTTACTTAAGCATATTTGTATAAATAACAGAAGCAAATTAAAATTAACGTATTGTATTGTAAATTTTCATACACATAATAATATATTAAATAATTTAACAGCAAAATAAAATAAATTTACCAATACATAAATGCAAAAAATATTTTAAAGCACTTTAATATCACTAGACAAACCAAATATGATAAATTAAATAAAATAAAACAATAATAACAAAATAAACATTTTGTGGTCTTATCATTTCTGGAATACACAATGAATATGGTTTTTAGGTTGAAAATAATATTATCCATTTTATATCCCCTTAGGTTGATATGGAATAATCGAAAACGAAAACAAAAAGAAGATATTATTATGTATATTAAATTATCAATACTGCAAAAAGAACTACATATAATAAAGAAAAAAAATATTTTTGTTTTTATAATTAAAATTACGATTTTGAAGCTCACAGTGTATAGAGTTGATTCGATTGTGTCAAATAAAAATGTTAAAATTTAACATAATTATTTAAATATCTATGAATTATGAGTATATTATCAATTTGCATAATTTTTGTTAATGTGTTTTTTTTTCATATAAATATTCAAATTTAAATTAATTTAAATAAAATGTTCATAATTATTTTAATGCGGTTAATTAAAAGTTAAAGATATTTCATATTTGGTTAGATTAAAGAAACCAAAAATCAAAATACAAAAAAAGTATTAGGTATTTAATGTATTTGTGGGTAATTATAAAAAATATTTAATATTACTTTCAATCATTTATATAGTGTTGTGCTTACAATTCAAAATATTTTATTTTTTTTATTTTATTTGGTTATTAATTCTGTTTAATTTATATAAAATATATTGTTTTTGAAAAAACAAAAAACTTTTATAGTATACTGGTATTATGTCTCTAATATTTAGTTATATTTTTATCGTTTCAGAGCATAAAACTCTGATGTAATAGCCAGAATCTATTGTTATTCTGACCTTAGTATCAATTTCTTCAAATCATTAGGTTTTTTATAAAATTTAAAAAAATAGTCTATTATTGATATTTTAGATATTATTCGTGGTCACGTTCGTGTCTAGTAGAATTGATTATTAAAATTTATTGTAATAAATATAGGTAACTAGAGTAATTAGTTAAATAGCTACACGCTGGGTGGCGCAGTAGGTAGAGCGCTTGCCTTTCAACCGAAAGGTCCCGGATTCGATTCCCGATGAAAAAAAATGCTTCATTGGTTTTTCGAGCTGGTCTGGTACCCTTTGTCATTGGGATATAATAAATGACAAGAGATAATTGAGAGTTAATCTGGTAACAAATTAAATAAAATGAAACTATTCTATTTAAGAAGGCTTAGTTCCTGACAATAGTAGTAGTTTTCCACATTTAATGTGTAGATAAGCCAGTAATTTGTTAAAATAAATACTCGAATTATTGTAGATAGTGTAAAAATTGCAGTACCGTACTTAATTAAGCACGAAACGGTGATTCTACCTAAGTTACTATCAAGATCATAAAAAAAAGAAAAAAAATATATAATGTTATATCAAATTCTAAATTTATTCATTTGGTTCTATCATTAAATTTTTCAAATGTATACTCATAATAATGATATGTCAGATGAAAGTAACTATTCCTGAAGGCTTTTATATAAAAAAAAATAAAACTATGATGTAGTTTTGTTAGGCCAAAATTCAAATAACCGATTGGATGCGGTTTTAAAATCCCTTATTTAAACTTTTTTCAAGACCTAGGTAGTCACAAACAGAAAATATTATTAAGGAAGTTAATACTTTATTGTATATATATAAAAACAATACCTTAACCGAGTAGTGGTTAACGAGGTTCAATTGTTGTTATTTGAAAACTTCATATTTATATTTATAACATACCGGGTTCTCGGCGAAACCTATTTTTTTTATTTAAAATTTTCAACTACCGGTGAAAAGGGTTTTATAATTTTTTAGATAAAAATTGCGTATTTGACTTTAATTTAACATTTGTTTTAAAATTGACTTAACGTTTATGTTTCAATCCATAAAAATCTAAAGCATCTAAATAACTTCTTAAGCATAAGAATATTTTTTTACTACAGGGCTTCAATATCATAAATCTATTAATCACTGGTTAAAGCAAATTTGTAAATATATCATTTCTTAAACTAGTATATAATATAATATATTAATTAATTAATTAATCATTCTTAGCTAATTTTTAAATTTACCATTAACTATTTACAATCATCTCTTTTGAAACACTATGTTCTAAAAAAAAATTTTTTAAAACTAAAGTTACTAATCTGAATTTTAATTTGCAACATGAACTTCAATTTATAAATACTGTGTGTATTTATATACTACTGATATAGTATTCGAATTCAACTACCTACATGTAGTAATCGTAATGTTGTCTGACTGCTAATCAGAAGTCTCCGGGTTCATATTCCGCTCAGAGCATAGAAATTTACTTGAATTTTTCTTTCATAATGGAATTTCATAAAATATTTTAGTCTAATTTGATATTAACTTAAAAATATATTGGAAAACTGTTTAAAAAGGCATAGTTCCTGAAAATAGTTATACTTAGCCACATTTAATGAATTTGGGTATCAGAAAATTAATAAATAAATAAATAACTATAAAACATTAGGTACTCGTGCCATTTTATGTAAATAAATCATTCGCAATGTGAAAAGTTATTTCCGAACTAAGTTACGGATTAAAGATTAGGAATTTTAAATTTTTAAATTAATAAAACGCCAGTAATACCCGTTTCGATACAATCATCTCTTTTGTAATCAATGGTGTTGAATTGAAGCAAAAATAATGCCATTTAATTATTCCAATTATTTGTTAATCTCTAACTCTTCAAGTGTATGAAAATACATTGCTAAAAGCTGGGTTTAACTTATATAACTATACCCATACTATTACTTCATTTTAGTTGAAACATGTTTTGATTTTCTAAGATTTTGTCAGTTTTTTTTAAAATAAAAAAAATTAAATTTAAAAACAAAGTTTTTTATATATATTTTTTATTACAGTCCTTGCAAATGTCTTAAACGAAAAATACCTTTTTGATCAGTCCTTCAAACTGCCCTAAAAAGACGAGACCGGTATCATTATTTTATAAATAAACAATATAAATTTTTGTGAAAAAATAATTAAACATTTTTATATTATTTTTTTAAATTAAATTAACCATGTTTCTCCAACTGAAATACTAAAAGCTTTGTTAAAAACGAAATATATATATTTTAAATAAGCTGTTAGTAATTTGACACAAAAAAAAAATTGTGATCAACAACTTACACAAAATTTTACAACTAAAACAATTTAGGGAAGCGAAGGCATGATTTAGCGATGAATACTCCTTAAAATAATATACAAGTGCAACTGAATCAAAATAAGAATTTTAAAAACAAAAGTATTTAAATGCATTAATTAACGTTTTCTAGTTTGTTAAGCCATTATGTTACTCCATGGTTCATTCCTTGTTATGGTATTCCAATAATTTACACTCATAACATTAAAAAAAAAATATTTATCGAACATTAACTTTTAAATGAAAAAATTCTATTTAAAATCATTGAACCTAAATATAATGAAATGATATAAAGGTTACTTGTAAAAAAAAATTAATTTAAAAAAATTAAAATAGTAACGATAAAATCGTTAAAAAAAAAATATTATCAATCAAATAACTCTCTTGTTTTTTTATGAATATTTGTTATTGTTTTTTTTTTGCTATTTCGTTTTTAAAAAAACAGTAGTTTTTTAAAAAAAAACTGACTAGTTTTAAATCCTTTTATAATAATGTTTGTTTAAAATTGGAAAGCTTTAGAATTTACATAATAAGAAACAAAAAAATAATTGAAATAATATAATCAGAATAATATTATTTCTAGTTCTAGTCAATAAGGATCACATTTTAATTGGTAATTTAAAATGTACATATTTTCCTTTTTCTAAGTTTTCTAAGGAAGTTTTACAATTTTTAATTATAGACTTTATATTCAGAAATATTAATTGGTAATTAGTTGTATAACATACAACACTGGTCTATTAGAACTAAATTGATTAGAATATTTTTTGTTCTTAATTGAAAATAAAAAAAAAATAATATGTTTTGATAAGATAATTTTTGTTGTAGCTCTTCACCATCGCTTTTCAGAGTACTTACCAGCGTATGGTATTATTTTGCTCTAATAGATGTAACCGTAGGTACGGTAGATCATATAACTACATTAGTGATGATCAGTTTAATAAATCAATTTAACTAGACCCAAATCAGTTTTGATTTAGTTTTTTTTTTTTTAAATTTTGTTAGCACTCAGATAATTTGTATGATCAAAAAAATTTTAATATGCAATAAATGAAATGAATAGACAGTTTATATAAAATTGATTTGCTGTGTTAAACTCAGTGATTTTAACTTCTATTCTTAACTTCTTTTCTATATATGGTATATAAAAGGAAAAGTTAGTTTGTTTGTTATAGATATACACTATACCCGTCCATAATATACACAGCACACTTGTATATGTTTCAAATATAAAGTTATTGTATTATGCATAGTTAATTATGATAAAAAAGAGAGAGCTAGCGAGGTTGTCAAATGACAGGTTCGGGTAGCTGCTATATAACTCAGAAATGGTAAAATTGAAAATGAATCTATTAGGTACCAATTAAAATGAATCTGTCACTATTGAAATTTCTAAATTTATTGCATTTAACAAGTTTTTTGACATTTTTTCCTTGAAAATTAATTTGTTCCATTAAAGTTAATAATTCTTCTATCGAATGTAAATTGAAATACTAGAATAATAATAGAAGTATTAAAAAGTAAATTTATTGCATTTAACAAGTTTTTTGACATTTTTTCCTTGAAAATTAATTTGTTCCATTAAAGTTAATAATTCTTCTATCGAATGTAAATTGAAATACTAGAATAATAATAGAAGTATTATTGCATGTTCATGTTATTGAAACACAAATTCTAACAAATTGTAATGTACTATTGATTGGAAAATGAACCCATTATGTGATCGAATATCTGTTATGCAACTTATTTTTTAGAAACCATTTATTTTAATTCGGTTCATAAGTAAAACTTTATTGAACTAAATTGTATGCATTTTTTGTTGAACACTAACAACGTCGAATGACTTTGCTAGTTAGTATTTAAAAAATCTTAAAAAATCATATTATATTGTTGGGTTAATATTAAAGTAGATGGACTTTTCTTCCTCTTTATACCAGAATTTGTGTATTGTTATTGTTATTTTAATTTGTATAACTACTTATTTGTTAAAATATCACATTTATTCTGATTCTGATTTTATTTCAAAATCGGTTAAAAAATAATCATACTATATAGATGAACAAAATGTTCTAATAATGTAATCAAATTCAATTCAATAATTTTAATTCGTATTTTTCAATTTAAGCTAAATTAAAAAACACAAATAAAGTAAATATAACAATATATAAATGTCAACATAAAATTATCATAAATAAATGTAAGTTAAAAAAGTTTTAAGAAAATAAAGTATCATTCTGTATTTATAATGCAGAATAGAATCACTCAATACTAAGATTTATACTCAATATAATACTCAATAAGACCAAAATAATCTTTGTAGTACAAGAAATTAAAGTTGAAATTTTTATCAAATTTTTTTCAAATTTATTTTTAGTTTCTAATTTAACTTCATAAACAATATTCAATATAATAATAATAAGAAATTTATTAAAATTTAAAACTTTTAACATTACTTAATTAATTTATTAAATTAATTTGAAAATTTACAGGTTCTAAGAAATTTTCAGAAATTTTGTGTATTTTAAATAAATTAAAAAATAATTATATGTTATGTACATGCATTTTCTTTAAAATTAATCAAAATTTCAAAATTTATAAAAAGTGTTTAATAATATACAAACATAAGTATGTATATGAAACGTTTCAAATGTGTAATTTTTCGATTTAATAATAACAATTAATTAATAAATATTTATAATACATAAGTAAATTTATTACTTATTGCTTTTTAAAATTAAAAAAGAATAGTGCATAAAAATTGAAAAAATATAAAAATATTCATTGAATGGAGTTCTAAATTTGATTGAGAGATGCGATAATAGAGATATTATAATAAAAATGATAATCTCATTTTAATAAAGGTTTGAATTATTTAATATTATATTTTTTAATCAAATAATAATTTATTATTAATAATTAGCTAAGCCGCCATACTCTGCTATGGCATTATTTGTAAATAAAATAAATTAATATTTTATTTTTATAGATTTTATTTTATCGAACATAAATAATAATTGTTTTTATTGTTAAGATTATTGTAATGCTTTTTTGGTCATACCACGTCCACATGGATACATGTAACATATAATTATCCGTGTGAGAAGCATTAATTCTCTTAATTTAATCCACGTACTTGAAAGATACATGTTTGGTATCATTATTTGCGTTGTCGTACACATGTTCTCCTTTATATAGAAGTTATATATATATATGTATATAATTTGAATTTAAAATGAAAGTTAGATTTTGTATAACCTAAATACGGTTCTTAATTTTAATTCTTAATAAGAAATCATTTTTAAGTCATTTACAAAATAATTTGTCGAAAAAACTTCTTGTTAATGATTTGAAATCGATCAAAGGCGTTTTGGAGATTTCTTATTGAAGTGACATGATGTACTATCAATTAAATGTATTAAGTTATATCATAGTCACTGCTGTTCAGCCAGTAAAATATTCTTTTCTGAAGCCTACTTTACAATATTTACCATAATGCATTTTTGTTTTATTTATTTAAACACAATAAGATGTTAAAAAACAGAATCAAATGCCAAATAAACCGTCTCGAGTAGAATTTGATAGTTGTGTTTTTTTGAAAATCTGTCTAAAGGCTTCCTCAGACCGGCACGATTTTTTTATACAAAAAAGCGGTACAATGGCTTGCAGCAAAAATCCGTGCGGAAATCGCGCAAAATCCGCTTAAATGAACCGAACTAAAAATTCATTATAAAACCTTAAAAAAAATTTGTAAATACATATAAAATTTTATTTTTTTATTTTATTGACATAATGATTAATCACAATAGATATGGATACAAAGAAAAGGAGCACTAACATCTTGGTCTTTGGCTTGTTAATTATTTAGATTTACAGTTTTAATTTAATACAATTTTAGTTTATTTTATTACAATATTCTGATTTGAATTGCTCATTGCTTTTTTTTGTTTTATTTTTTTATTTTTATATTGTTGTGATTGTAATTTTATGTTGGAAAATGTTAGTTATTTATTAATTTAATAATATCGACGGTTGTTTCTTTTAGATGTTCGGTAGGATTTTTTGAAAATAGTCTATTTCTCTGATTATTAAAGAATATGCAATTGATTATTTAGGATATTTTCTACTGTTGTAGGTGAGTTGCATTGCAATGTTGACAAATTGTTTAGTTTAGTTATTGGTTTTGTAAATAAGTATTCATTGGTTAATTTTGTGTGACCCAGCCGAAGATGAATATAATTTTTAGTTTCTTGTTTATTTATATCTGTAGGGTATTGAGATTTTGTTTTATTTGGATTGATGGAGTTATAGCTGGTTGCAGTTTATTATATTTAGTTTGCTGGAATGACTATTGATGAAATGCTTGAAATCTTGTTTAAATATTTGTATTTGTATTATAGGTAGAATTTCCCTTTTCGTGCTTAATAAAGTACTGTACTACAAGTTTATACTACAATATCTACAATATTTCGAATATATTTTTTATTTATCAAATTACTGGCTTGCTTATTAAATGTGGAAAATTACTGCTATTGTCAGGAACTAAGCCTTCTTAAATAGAGTAGGTCCATTTTATTTAATTTGTATATTTGTCTCTTTTAAAAAAACAATACATATAATAAATACAAAAAAAATTAAAACAATTTATACCTTAAAAAAATAAATAAAATATATAGTTATATAGATATATACACATAAAATAAATATATATATTTATATTTTTTATAAATATTAATATTGTTTACTAATATTTTACTTTTTGAAAATTTATTAAATCATAGGCGGTGTCTAGACGGTCAGTGAACTGAAATCCATATATTTGTTGTTGTTTGAGGAGAATAAAAAAAAGGTAAAATGCTTTTAACTTGTCATCAGTTTTTCGATTTCAATTGTTCCGTGTTTCATAGCGAACGTTTCTAGTCTTAATGTCAAAATATATACTATAGCATAGCCATAAACACAGAAAAAAACGTATTAGAGAAGCAACAGTTGAATTTTACATTTTAATCAAGGCATTTAATTAGGCACATACCTATTCTTTCTTAAAATGAACCAAACAAATAAAAAATGGTGCAATCTATAAAAATTACTTTTTATTATTGTTTAAGTTTCACTTCCACTTGTGACATAAATGACAATTCACAGTTTTCGCCATCTGTAAATTTTTCATTCAAAACTGAACGTGTAGACCCTTCTCAGTTTTAACTGACAGGGAAAACTGTCTGAATAACTGATCGTCTAGACACCACCATAGGATATAAATGACAACAAGTTTTTAAATATTATAAGTAAACTTTTACTTTTTACATTATTGTAGAGAAAATCGAGATAAAAACGATTTTTGTGCGGAAAAAATTTATGTGAAACTCAGCGGCGAAATAACACTGAGAAAATGCGCAGAAATCGCGGTTGGTGTCATACTCATAAGCCGCCAAGTAATTATGGTATGAGAAATACTTAAGGAAAATAAATTTAGAAAAGATTACAATAATACCTATAGTACATTTCTGTAAATTTTCCATGATATTAGATAATAAATTTTAAAGGGTAGAGAATATTTTCAGATTGTTTGATGTTTTCAAGGGAATCATAACCCAAAGTTTTGCTGTTGTAATTTAGGGCTAAACAGCTCTCAACAAAATGAACTATCTTAATCAACTACATTGTGTTTTGTACTGTGTAATTTTTTCTATTCGTTTTTTCTTTTCTATTCTGCATATAGAAAAATACTAAAAATATTATTTATTCGACTTTAAATTTTCAAATATTACAAACTTTATTACCACAAAGAAAAAATTTACAAATTTCATCAATCGCAGAATGAGATGGAAAGCAACCCTATTACAAATATTCACAAATGTTCATTTCTACATAACTCTATAAAAATAAAATAAATATGTATAAAATATTATGTACATAGAATGCAAAAAAAAAAAAAAAAAAAATTGGACAGGCAACTGAAACAATACAATTTTTGTATGCAGAGTTAATGAAAATTGGAAATTACAAAAGAAGAAAAATATTGCATTGTGGTAGGTATGGTTATAGGTTGTGAATTGTGACAAATTTATTTGGTTAACCACAATCAAACCAGATAATTAATTTAAACCAAAGACAAATTTATATTTTTTTGTAGAAATTAATTAACTCGTTGTAATAAAATTGTTACCATTAATTAAAAAAAAGAAATTATAAATTTTGGATATTGTTTAAGTTGATTTCAATTCAAATCATTGACACATATCAAATTAGAGAAAATGTAATCAAAAAAGTTTATTTTATTTATTTAACATAAATAATTGAAATTAATATTGAACTGATATTTTCTAAATGAATGCAACCAATTTTTATTCGCACTATTAGAAAGAATAGAGACCATTAGTATACTATATAATTATATCATTTATAATTTAAAAGTAATATTTTAAGCTGATATAAATATAAATAAAATAGCCAATATACACAGGCAATTCAATATAACACATGTAAGCCAATATAATCAAAACTACTATCAGGATAAATAAAACTCATGATACATAAGATAATTCTTATCTTCTTATTACATCAATGTAGGATGTTGATAATAACAGAAAAAAATGTACTTAAAAATAATTAAATAAAGATATATTTAAATGGAAATAATTATATTTTATAACAAAAATACCTAAAAACGAGGTATATAGATAATTCAATTCGGTTAATTGTTCCAAAATTAGGTATAATAATCGAATCTAATAAAAAATAATGGTTTGAGCTAGAATGAGAATATGAGCTCAGAGCTTGATAAAACATAGATAATATACTATTCATTGAACAAAAATATTTAATTTCAAGTATTTGAGTAACATTATTTACATAAAAGAATTTCAAAGAATTGCAGTTTTATAAGTTTTAAGTAAAATACAATTATTCAAATACAACTTTTTACAAAAAATATTTAACTTCATTTCTTCAAATACAAGCAAAGTATTTAAATTTTATGTTAGTTTCCATTTTAAATTTGTTAAATACTTTAGTTATTAATTACTCAATTATTAAAATACATAATAAAGAAATTTATATAAAATTCAAAATCAAATAAGTTACACCTGTATTTGAAAAAAAATCAAGTGTAATACTTTTATTAACAAATATTATTATTGATAATATTTTAAATTCTTGAATACACCACAGCTCTGTAGCAGATATAATACTAAAGATGATAAAATTAATAAATCATAAGCCAATTTTCAAATAAGGAGTTCAAGTCAATTCCCAATGCAAGTGATTTCGATAACGATATATATCTGATGTAGTGTAGAAATGATCAGAAATAAAAATGAGTCATCACATCAGTAATTTAAAATTTCAATTCAACGATATTGAAATAAAATTCAAATTGAAAAGGAATTAAAATAAATTTCCATTATTTTTTACATCCTTTGAATTATTTATTATATATATAGTATATAATATAATTTTATTGTCTTTATAACCCATTCAAGATCATCATTATAAGACACTTCAATTCTTTATTGAAAAAATTCAATTTCTTCCTAAGTAAATTCGAAAATAAAAAAGAGAACAAAACACTTTAAATATAATTTTCTTTAATAAAATCCTAATGAAACTCTCACAGTCACAGTCCTTTCTTTTTTTTAATTTCTATGGTATATGCTGGGAAATAAATAAAAAAACTAAATTTCTTAAAGTATGAATATGAAAATGTATTTCTTATTTTATATAATATTAAAAATCAATTTTCTTCTCTATTCGATTTCTCTTTATTTTGCTTCCTGCGGAAATTCCGTAAGAATGAAAGAAAGAAAAAAAGAACAAAAACAAAAATATTTATATTATATCCTTTTTAGAATATATTTTTGGAATATTTTAATGTCTGTAAATAAAAAAAAATTAATACATTTCAAATATTTGTTTGATAAGATATCGTATGTATCAATTTTATGTGTATCTCAGTCAATATTTACATTTGACATTGAAAATTATATTTTGAATTTTGAATTTAGTGGTTTTTCCATTGATAATAGTTGTAATATACTCGCAAGGAAATAAATAATTCGAATACAAAACGAAAAACTACGAATTTTAATACATGAGAATGTTAAGGCATTTTTTTTTTGTTACATACATACATATGTATATTAATATTTACGAGACATGATAATTTTTATATTTGCACATTTCAATTTGGTTGACCTTTGTTTTTCAATTTGTTGACAAACTATAGGTCTAAAGAATAACACCAAAGTAATACAGTTGTAAAATTCAATTGGGACGATTAAATAAATTGAAAATAATTTAAATATAATACATATTATACTGTGGCCTATAAATAAGTGAAACATGTTAAATAATAAATAAAAGACATTAGGGTATTCTTACAATTAAATAATTTTTACCTTGATGAATTTCAATTTAGTTTTATTCTAGGTCATCATCTGGAAGATTAATATTTATTATGATGGCGGAATAATCGAAATTGATCAAGATAAAAAATTTAAATGAAAAACTACAATAGGCTAATTTTATTGCTAATTAATAAAATGTTTTCATAACAATAATTCTCCTCGGAAAATTTAAATGTAGTAACATACTGCTGAAATGCACATATAGCTCTACTTCGACAAATTCATTGTACCTATACGTTTCGACTAAGCAGACTTAACTTGATATGTTTATGTTGGTTTACTGAAAGAGCTTCTTATATTATATGATGGATAAATATTCTTCTTTTTTACTGCTACTTTTTACTTTTTTTGATGGTACACGTTTTGTTGGCGATATTTGCGACTAATTTGGAAAAATTTGCTCGTGACATCTCGTTATCTGTACCAATTTTCCAATTATTTTCAATCAGAAAATCTACAATCTTTCGATATTTCGTTGACTTTTAATGCTTTCTTCGATACTTAATTGGACCAGCTTTTACTATGTAATTTCTCATTATATGGCCAAAATAGTTTACATTTATGCAATTTAAAATAGTTTTCTCTCGTTTTCCATTATTCTGAAAATCTTAACGTTTATGAAGTGTCTACGTAAGATGTCTTCAACTACCAGTTGTAGCACCACATTTCAAAAGGTTATTATTTGATATTTTTACTTTTATACAGTTCACAATTCTATACCATACCAGTAGTACTGAACTGAAAGTAACACATGATTACAGGCTACTTTTTTATATTTTCGAAACTTATTTATTTATGTACTTTGTTTAGATTAATCAAGTTAAAATATCAACAATTTAAACTAACAATGAAATTTATAATTAAAAAAAATATGTTATACAAAATCGAGAAGATAAAAAAGTTCAGATTTTAATCCTCTTCGACCTAACAACCCAATTATATACGAAAACATAAACACTATTTGATTGGGATGTTATATCTATCGTAACGGTGTCGATGTTAGTGAAATTGTTATTTGTGCTCAATATTTGCTCAATGTTTACTGTGTCGGCTAATATCGTCAACCAGGTGTTACAGATCATTTATATTGTCAATCAAGAACTTTGTGTCATATATATAATAACGAATGTTATTGAAATGATAATATCCATTTATTTTAATATTTTTTTTTATTGACAATAGATAGCCTGTTGAAAAATATTTTCTGAGTAATTATATTTACAGTATGTAACCTTCAGGAACAGTTCTATTAATTTCCGATATAAATATAAAAAACTATAAAATGCAGTTATTTCGTTAAAAAATACTACTCATAATTGCTTTTGATCATTAGTATGATATCTTGATCAATAATTAGGATATGATATAAATATAATTATGATAATTTTTAGGATAATGGTAAACAGTTTAAGTTCTAGCCTACGATCACAATTTCAGAAT
This sequence comes from Argyra leucocephala, assembly GCA_963942445.1. Classification (NCBI taxonomy): domain Eukaryota; kingdom Metazoa; phylum Arthropoda; class Insecta; order Diptera; family Dolichopodidae; genus Argyra; species Argyra leucocephala. The sequence goes on along the minus strand of OZ012679.1, from coordinate 100,578,222 downwards.
TTCGTTATTTAAATATTAATTATTAAATTCTTTAGTATGTATGTATTCATTTTAAAGTAAAACAATTTGAATATTTTTAAGCAAAATTGTTTCAGTTCATTATCTATTTTTGAGCAGGTCAAAGTGGCCCTCACTCATTTGTCAAAAAATTTATTACTGCTTAGATAAGAACATCAGACGTATATTACTAGAAGAAAGCTTGATACATTTGATTGTGCAATATAAAATCATCCCAACGACCAAAACATTAGACCTAAAAAGGACGTGATACACTCTGTCATACAAATATGAACTAAACCAATCTATAATGGAATAGAATCCACGCTTAGCCTCTTTTCAATGGAATTGAAACTAAAAGAGACTAATTCGGTAAGATTAGTAGTAGTGGATTTCCCCTTAAGGAATTCATGTTGAAAACAGGATAATAATGGCTTACAACGATTAGAGAGAGAGAGTCGTATACAATATACTCTCGAAAATTTTGAGAATACAAAATAATTTGGAACTTTCTTTGTTATGGATCGGAGTTATGAAGGAAGTTTTCCATATACTCGGAAAAATTCCCGATTAGATGGACAAATGAAAAAGCCTGGCTAATGGTTGTATCGACGTATTAATTCATATTTTTAACTACGAGAGGTAAACCATCAAGACCAAAAGAGTAATCATCCTTTAATTTGTTAATTTTATAATAAACATCTTCATAATCAATATTGATCGGCGTTAGTGTGATTTGTGGAGAGTTATTTATATAGTTGAAATAGTCAGAGTTGGCCACGAAATTGTTATTAGGGAAAGCTTGACTAAAATACTTTGCAAATAGGCTTAATATTACCTTGGAATCGTTATTGAAATTATTTTCGTGTTTGAAAGTCATAGGATAGCCATCCCATTTTCTTTTTGAGTTAATAAAATTTTGACAATGTACTCATTGTAAAGACTTTTACATAGTTCAAAAAATTCGGAGAATGCACTCAAATATCGGTTATAATCAATTAAATCTCTTGACGATAGAAATTTTTCCATAATTTATTTATAACGTTAGGATGCGAAATTGCTTATTGCACCAAGATGGAACCAAGCACAAATATTTTTGAATCGATATTGGAACACATCGAGTGAGGCAGTAAAATAAAATAGAATCAAAATTACTAACTGAGCTACTTAAATCAAAATTATTTGAAAGAATTGTATTGAAATCAATGGGAGATAATAATTCGTTTAGCCTACCAAAATCTTATCTTAATAGAATTTATAGGTTATTTCAGAATCTTCAATATCGTTACCATTCTTAAAAGAAAAAGATAGAGATAAAGGAGGATGGTATAGATCGATTTTAGAAAGAGTGTGTCCACTAGCCTCTACCAGACAGTTATTTGCGTTACTTGAGAAAATTAGATCAAGTTATTTTTTACCCAACTAATCTGCTGGTGGCCACAATCAGTAAGTCTGTCGATAAAATTAGCTTTTCTTAGGGATGACACATTAATATAGTGTGTTTCATCTTCTGATTGTCTAGGCACCGCGTCTAGGAACCGTTGATATGCATCAATGGGACTAGCGGGCATACGATGTAGCATACAATGTAGATAATCTTACGCTTCAATCTCATTTTGACACAGATGACTTCTATATCATCTGTATAAGGAATCAGAAACAACTTCACGGCCAACAGGATCACAAACGAAATCCACATCCTTTACATTAAAATCAGAGGAAAAGTATTCGGTACTCAAGAAGCTATCACCTAAATTGGTTTCAGTTAAAATAAAGACATCGAAAGGTAGTTTTTGAGAACAAAACAATAAATCGGGAGCCTTAGAACAAAGTCCCCTTACATTTTGATAATAAAGGGACTAGCATTTCAGTTTTTTGAGTTAGTAAGACATCAGTTTGACGGCAAAACAGCTGTATTACCTTTAGACATTTTGACAAATTAGTCATAGATAAAAAAAAAAAACAAATTATTATTATTTTATTTATTAATTTCATTATAATAATTAATTTGATTGAATTGATCACCACTATTTGATGATGCCCACAAGTATTACCCTCGCATTAATTTACTATGCTTTTGAAGTACGGTAATAATTTTATCACAATGTGAGCTTATAGTTCAAAATAAAAAAATGCGCTGATTTGAATTAAAATCAAATTGTAAAAATTTGTTATTTAAAAAAAATATTGGATAAATTTTACGTACTCCTGTCATATCAATAAAAACGATAAAAAATAGCTGAATAACTGACAGCAATAAAATATATTCAATAAATATTTGAATGTAAAAATGTGACGACTGACAGAGAAAAGTTGATGTTATGACGCCTTTTTATATTGAAAATTTCTGGGATTTATTTTTTAAATTCTAAATTTATAGAATAAAAACAACATTAGTATTGTCATACACATAATTTAATAACAGGAACAGTAACAAACATGAGAGAATGCTAAATTTTCAAAATATATTGTAAGATAAATTGCCAACGAAATTTCAAGAAAGCCTTAAAAACTATTAAGTCTTATCATTATGCCTACTTTTTGTATTTATTAAAAAATAAAACTAGCAAGTTTTTTTTCATTGATACATAGTGTTCTGAAATATATTATGTTTTTCTAAGTCTCAACAGAAATGGATAATTTATTCTATATCGTTATTTAGATAACATCTTTATATTTTAAAAAGGGCTGATTTAATTGTTGTAAATTGTGAAATTGCTGCTATTCGTTACTGTCTTGTTGGTATTTATAGATTACATAGATATAGTGTTGATTTTTTCTAGGATGAGTTTTCAAATTTTATGAATAATCATACTAACAAAAATATGATTATTATAGGTGACCATAATGCTAATTAATATTCTCTCTAGTTCTAATTTAGTTGATAATTTTATGTCATCCTTTTCATCTTATGGTTTTAAGTCGCTGCTGTCAGTACCCACAAGAGTTGTTAATAACTCCAGCTCTTGTTTAGATCACATATTTGTACGTTTAAATAGAAATAATTGTGTTAAGTATCTAACAGAAACCTTCGATTTAAAATTAACAGACCACTATTTAATTTGCATTCAATTGAATAATATCCAGGAAGTTAGGAAAAGAAATCGTGTTGAATATTTGAACATTAATAAAATTGATTATGATGCTTTAAAATATCTTCTAATTTTAGAGCCATGGCATCAGGTATATAACTGTTTAAATCCATCAGGTGCATTCGATATATTTTTGAACAAATTACAGTGTTTTATTGAAATCTGCTCTAAGAAGTTTATTCCAAAGCAAATAATATGATTAGGTTAAAACCATGTATGACCCCTATTGAGAAAAATAAAGAAAAAAAATTATCTTTGGTCTTCATTGAAAAAACATCCAAATAATTCTAGATTGAAAAAGTGCTACATAAAAATCTGTAAAGAATTAAAACTAGAAATCCCTAAATGTAATGACTTCTATTAAACAAAGAACTTTTTACGTAATAGTAGTAATGCAAAAATGAATGGCGCTTAGTAAATGAAATCTTAAACAAAAATGATTCATGTGATGATATTATTTTAGAAGTTAATAATGAAATTGTTTCGTATCATACGGTTGCACATTTGTTTAATAAGTATTACTCTAGTATAAATAATAAATATAAATGTACAAGCACAAGTGATAGCTTAAATTGTTCTTGTAATAATATCTTAAAATTTGAAGCAACAAATACACATGGTTTTGCTTTTGTAGAAATTTCATCATTAGAAATTTATCAAGTTTTAATCTCTCTGAAATTTTCCAGTTCAACATCGCCAGATAATATTTCAAGTAAGATACTTAAAAATATTTCGCTAGAAATTGTTGATATCCTCTTTTTTTTTTATTTTTAATTTAAGTGTCAAAAATGGCATCTTTCCTAGTAACTTAGGTAGAATCACCTATTCATGCTTAATTAAGTACGGTACTGCAATTTTACACTACAATATTTACAATATTTCGTGTATTTATTTATCAAATTACTGGCTTATCAACTCATTAAATGTGGAAAACTATACTACTATTGTCAGGAACTAAGCCTTCTTAAATAGAATAGCTCCATTTTATTTGAGTTGTTACCAGAATATACTCTCAATTATTTTTGTCATTTATTTTATCCCAATGACAAAGGGTACTGGACCAGGTCGAAAAACCGACAAATAATTTTTTTGCTTCATCGGAAATCGAACCTGGGACCCTTCGGTTGAAAGGCAGGCGGTCTACCCACTGCGCCACCCAGCGTGTATGGTAGACATGTAAATAACAGTACACGCAATATTGTGAACGTATAAATATGTACATTTAAGTAATTATGTTACAGGTGATTGCTCTGACACAAAAAACTAAAACAAATTCGCAAATTATTCGTTATTTGTAAAACTTTCCCAAGTGCAATAAATGTAAACAAAAAAGAAAGTGAAAATATAATTATGGTTCTGTAGGAATAATTAAATACAAAAATAAATATTTAAAATAATTAATTAATAATTTCAATATGATGTATCGTTTAGAAATACGATAATTAATTCTTAAATCTTACATTGATATGAGGTGCTGTTAAGTTCATTATGAGATGATAAATAATAAAATTAGTAAATTAAAAATAACATAAAATCATAGCTTGATTTCTGTCGCTTAATCTTATATTTACGTAATATAAATTTTCATATTTTCGACATTGCGTTAAATACCAAATATTACCGACCAAATTCAAAATTTACTAAAATCAAGTTTGTCTTTTTTGTAACAAGTCATTCAATTCTGATATCTATGTACATGTTTGATTTATTAATTGTAAACCTAATGAAGACCTCTCACACTGCTATTTTTTATAATTCAAAATAAATCAAAATAAAAAATTAAACTACAGGTTATAAAATGTGATATAAAATAGACACTCTTATTAAATTTTAATTTGACTTAATTAATTTAATCCATATATTGTACTATGTATATTGTGTAAATTCTATATATTTATTATTTTATATCTATACAATCATAATTACCGTCTCTATTTCTCATTTGAAAAATAAATTCATTTATCATAATATATGGAATCAATAATCAATTACCTTAATATACAAAATTTTGTGCAACAGTGTTTGACAATTGTATTTAAGTTAATTAAAATTTTGTAATATGAGTTTTATTGATATCATTCTAGAAAATTACTTTTAATAATAATTATTAATAATTATTACTAAGATTTAAAAAAAAGAAAAAAATAGATTCATTATAATAAACTTGAACTAAATTCACATTATAACTCATTAATTCAATTCCTATTAAAATTTTTATAAACGTTTTCTTAAATATAGTATATGGATATCTATTTTATATAATTGTAGTGCTTTTACTACATTTTTTGTCAGATAAGTTATTATATTTGGCATGTAGGCTTTTAGGCCTTTAGGCCCATTTCCACTTCTCAACTAAGTCGACTCTTTTGATAAAGGCCAATAGGTTTGAGAGTTTTATCCTGCAGAAGTTTTCTGAGGTTATTTAGTGCTTTTCCAAAATTCTGAGTCTCAGCCTTGAAAAAGCTAGGCACTCTCCTACAATGTGTGTGGAGGTTTGTTCCTCTTCCAGACAGTGTCTACAGGTTGCGTCGTCATTTAGTGCTAGTCTACACATAAGCTTATTCATGTTGTTATGACCAGTAAGTATGCCCACCCTCTTCCTACAGTCTGTTTGTGTTGAAAGTTAGAGTCAGTCATTTCGTTTCCAGTCAAGCCGTTATGACGCGGTATCCGTATCATTTGTACCTTATTTTGGAGCCCTATGAAGCTTATGGCTTCCGAACGTTCTTCCACCCACCCGTCTTTACTCTTTTATTATATTCACTGCTGCATTTATAGCAAAGACATCAGCGTGGAAGACTGTGCAGTATTAAATAATAAAAATAAAAATTAAACTATTTCAAAAGTGTCTGTACAAAATCTTGCTCACCTTACATTACATTTTATATTATATATTTTGTTCTAAATGTTGCATTTATTAAATATATCAACATTTTCATGCCCGTTTTTGTTAAATGTTTGAGTAGATATTTAATTTATTTTTACTTTATTTATAGTTTAAGTCCTTCTTAAAGTTTGCTAGTAGTAATTTTTTTGACTTGCCAACATCGTTAAATAGCAATATATCATTTAACTTAAAGATTTAAAAATAAAACAAAACATAAGCAAACTAAATTATAATGAATTCGCAATGAATTTTTTTCCAAAATTGTCATTATTGTTGGCGTCAGAGTTCAGAATCAACATAGACCTTATTTTTTAATTGTTATGTACATACCATCATATCATTGTATATATAGTTTTACTTGCTTTATTTTTTAGTGTTTATATTGGTTTTTTGACATCAATAAAGATAAAAATTTGATTTTTATTGATCAAAAATATTTTTATCTTCATTTCGGTTTTGTAATATTTTAATATATTATGTAGTTGACTAAGATTTTTGATTACTAGCTGAATTCATTTTAAATCACACTACCTATAACATTTTTAGAACAAAGTTATTAATTATGTCACTTAAGTTACGGTATTATTTCAAACAAAAGTATTTCCGTTTTACCAGGTTTTACAAATGTATATTGTATATATATAATATATATATGTATATATACGCGTATGCGTGTAAATTTTTTTTTTTGTTTTGTTTTTTTTTTTAATATACAAATTAAATATAAAATGTCCAATGTAATTCAAACTGAGGGGGTCGAAAAGGTCAATTAATTGTTGAGGTAAATAAATAATTACCATTTTGTTGTTACCTTTTTCTTGGTTCAATAGTTTGTTTCTTTGTTTTTTTTTTTTATTACAAAACCTAGTTTTATTTATAAATATTTAATTATGTAGGTATTGCTATAATTTTGTTTTTATTAATTTTTTTTACATCAAAACCTCGGTGAAATAATTTTATATTTTTCAGTTCTTTTTACCGGTGTTGTTGTTGGTGTTATTGTTTTTTAATAGTAATTTAATATTAATAAGGGGAAATTATTATAAAAATGTATTGACATTTTGATAAGTGAAATTGTGTGGATAAAGTTCAAATTCTAATGAAATTCAGATCAGCGATTTTAATATTTATCTATAATTAAAGGTAAGCTTTGTTATGGTAAGCTTTGCTTTGCTTTGTTTAAACATTTTGATTTATTAAAAGTATAATTGCAGTTTATTTATTTTAAATTGCAAAAAAACGTAATGTTGATATATATACACTCAGGAAAAAACATAATATTAAATGTTTAATAGTACAGTTATTAATTCAATATGACGGTTTGATTTAATAAGATGCATACTATTATTATATTAATAGTAGACCGCATTAATGTAATTAGAAATACTATAAATTTAAAACTGTTCTACTCATTGAATTTATTATATTATACTATTATTTCAATATTACAAAACAGTTAATTTTTAATAACATTGCCAGAATTAATTTAATGGTATGGTTAACCACATGTACTATTAAATATTGTACGCATACTATTATTTTTATGGCCTTAAACTATAATACTGTCATTATGTCCTGTATTTGCCGCGCTTTTTTTTAATAATAACACATATATTTAATAGTATATAAATCAACGATACCATTCGGAAATCATTCAAAAAACGCGGTAAAAATAACCTATATAGGACCCAGTAATGTAATATTTGTTCAAAAGTAAAAATCTGTTTAAAGAGATAATATCACTTGTTTGAACTTGACTTGCTTGCATTGAAGGAGTAGAAAAAGTTAAAACATTAAATAAATCAAGAAATTAAAGTATTAAAAGGAAATTCAAAAATAAAGATAAGAATGAATTATAGAAATAATTGAAATAAAAGAATAAGTAGAAATTTAAAAACAAAATAAACTTTAATAGTGCTTAAGTTAAATGTTATAATATGGTTAAAAAAAAATCTAATTTCTATAAAAATGTTTACTAAATTAAAGTTACAAGTTAATAAACTAAATACTATATTTGAGTGGACATGAAAAATAAAAATAAAAATAAACGTTATTCAAATAATAGCGCTTAATAATTATAATTAAATAGTGATAAACAATTTTTGCTAAATCAACTAAAACAATAATAAAGAACTAATATTTCATTTAAACAAAAACATTGAATTGTCCAAATCTAAGTGTATCAAAAAATAAAATTTTGAGGATAAATTTATAGGAAAAGTTTCTATTTGACAAAGTTGGATATTCAAAAAGTTTCACTTTAACAAATCGAAGAAATAGTTTTACACAAAACTGGTAAATTTTATTTAAATTTTATACAAACAGTGGCATGATAATTATTTTAACGAGCATTTCCAAACCGGTGTTGTGATTGTTATAAATAATTAATCTTAAAATAATTTTTTCTTTTTGTTAAATCTAATTTTAATATATTTATATGTTTAATATTAGTTAGTTATTATTGTTATTAGTGATTTTGATACATTTAAGCTGTGTTTCTATTTTTATGATAAAGTACAAACAAGTCTTCTAAAAAGTACAAGTAAAATAAATAATTTTTATGGAATAAAATGATTTAATAAATAATAAATATTGTTTCATTTATTTCGGACTGCTTTAATCTTACGTAACAAATAAAGGTACATACTGAAAAAATAAAATTTACTTCATTAAATTAATATAAAGTATAAAACTATAAAAGTAAAAATATGTATTTAATATTAATTTAATGTGATGCTCCTATTATAAAAAAAAGTATACCACTTCGACAATGCTATTAATAGTATGCATACTATTAAATTTATTAAATAAATATTATTAAAACTATTATTATAATAGGATATACTATTAAATTATAATGTGATGAACTATAATATTTACAAGACAATACTATTAAAATAATGGTACATTTCAACTATTGATTTAATAAGATTCAAATTGCTATTTTAAAACTGTATATCCTATTGACGAATTTTAATAGTAAAATCTAATTGAATTAATAGGAAATAATTTTAATTTTATAGGATTTTTCCTTGAGTGTACTTATTTCTTTTTTTTTTCTCGTATGCAATATTGCTTATTTGTTCCAAATTACTCATTTCGTTTCAATATTGTAATGCTGATGCCCTAATGTCATATAATCTTCTCGGTGGTATTCCTATTAGTAGACGAAGAGTATTCCTATTGGTTGAACTCTAGCACTAAACACTCAAGAAGTATGTCAATGGTAGACGAAATACGCATATCTCTATGATAAGCATTTTTAGTAAAATTAAAAGGAAAATATTCAACTGAATTCAATTCTGAATAACTGTGTACTGTACGAGTACGAGTTTAATCATTCGGATTGTGTTTGTCGCATATGTAACAGATGTAGCTGTTGCGTTTTTCATCTCTGAAATTTTAATGGTTTAAATTTGCTATAAATTTTAAAAATTTATACCTGTACTAAGTTTGAAAATATTTACAATTTGACCTTACAAGTAACCGAATTCAAAAGCTCAAAGTAATATTTTTCTTGATTCTAAATGTAAACAAAAATTCAAAGTATTTCTATAAAACAAAAATAACAAAAATCCTAATTGAACATACTTACATTTTATATGAGTTAATTAAGATTTATAGTATGCTATAAATAACAGGTGCATTATTGTTGGTAGCAACTTATTTTTTCGTTTATTTTTTTTTCCAAGTTTTATTTTATTAAGTCTAAAAATATTGGTTTTCGTTTTTGATTCTTATATGTTTTTATAGTTCTATTTGTAATTTATTAAATTCTTTTATCGACGCATAGGAGATTCCATCTAAGCCATTGAATTTTTTTTTTCTATTTTTGTTTCATATTAAACTTGAGCTACGGGCATTATGTTTTGTGTGTTTGCTTATTGTGTAAAATTAGTGTGGTTGTATTTATCAAATTGTTTTCCATATTAAATATTTGCAAAGCTTGTGAGATCTATAAATGTAGGTCAGTTGGCAAGATATTCAATAGTTAATGTATATCAACTGTTGGCTTTCGTTTTTCAAATCCATTGAGGTTCTTGTTTGGTTTGCTTTGGATCCTTTGTATCATATTCAAATTCATTCAAGGAAATACCCTACTGCCACATAAGGATTCAATATTTGATCGTTTTAGATGTGTTCGTTCTAGTTTTGACGATGTATGTTAATATATCTTCCTTGTATAATTTATCTTTATTAACAATTAATTATTATATATATATATATAATTATTTTATATGTATATATTTCATTTTGGGGCTATCTAAATATAGCTTTTTCACTCTGGTCGCAAGATACCCACATCAAAATACTCAAAATTGAATAATTGATATGTTCGATAATTCGATTATTAATGGATATTTTATGTGAAATTGGGTCTTTGAAGATAGTCATTAATTGCCTTCTACTAATACCAGTCATATTGTACAATTCTGCAGTTTTTTATACATAGAACATCACCAAATTATATAAATTAAAATTATTTCATTTTTTTTGGTTAAATTGTTGGTTAAACTTAAGTGACGTATTTCAGTCCGTAAATATAGTTTACTACCATATAGATTGCCATATAAATGGCATAGTTGCAGAATATTTTGCGTTAGATTGAGCTGTCTGTTAGAGGATTTTTCCAACAATTATGCTTTTGTAATAATTAATTTCTTAAAAATGAACTACTGTTTGTCAAATCAACTGTGATGAATAATTATGAAAACGTTAAACTCTGAGTACAATATTAATATTAGTAAGTAGGGTAAACAATAACAAAAAAAAAATTAGAATTTAAGAAGTTATGATTCTGTACAATCAACTTTTTTGATAATAAAGCTTGATTTAGGTATAGTCAAACAACTTTAGGCATCATATAGGTAGATACATTTTTTTTTTGTTTTTGAGTGAATTAATGAAAAATTAATAAAAGACGGAATTGATTAACACCAGACGGATTTTACAAAACAAAATTGAAAATTTTAATCGTAATATTAATTTCACAATTTTTTAATCTATTAATCTATAAATTATAATTGAGTATTTTAATTAATAATAAGATATGGTATATGGAATGGAGACAGACGTATATGGAATTAAAGTAAAATGTAAAATTGTATTATTTGTAAAAAAAAAAAATATATATGTATATATATTTAATTATAATTTATTTATATTTGAATAAATTTTTAAAATATCAACAACGCACAATTTCGAAATATTTCGATTAGAAATTCTGTTTAATTTTATGATATTTAAAAACAAATATTACGCGCCATTTTGCATTTATTTAAATTTTTTATAAATTTAATTTTTATTCATGAGTTTGAAAATTAAAAAAATTACGTAAATTTGTAAATAAAAATAAAAATTTGTAATTTTCATTTTGAACTTAATTTAAAAGTGAAGTACATATTGAAATACATTATACACATATAAAGTTTTATGTATAGTAAGTAATTGTTTAATTTTTTAAATAATTAAATGCCTTTTTTCATTGCTGGTTTTATTTGTTGTTTTTGTTTTATTTTATTAACAGTGTCCAAGAATTATTTATCATAAAATAAAATTTTAAATAACAAAAGTATTGGTTAAATGACTATTTGATATTGACTTCTCTGATGCTGATGAAAAAAGAGAAAATTTTTATGTTCCGCGATGTAAGAAAATCTTGGAAAATTGATGACAGCTATTCCTTTTATGTTGGTCTGCCTTTATGTTTCTAGTATTTGTAATCTCTTCTTAGAAAAAAAATTGGAACATATACCAAATAATTACTCAGTTATATTTATTTTCCAACTTTCTGAGAAATTAAACTCCAACATCAAACTCATCAATTCATAAATTCTTTGGCAACTTAAATTTGCAATAAACAATACAAAATTATTAAATAAAAAAATATTGAAGAGTTATTTTAGTATATTTAATATATTTATTATAAATATTACTTTTTGCATTGCCTTGTATATTGTTTGTATAAGTTGTAACTGATATTACAATTTTTTAATGTTAGCAATAAATTTTTATGTTATTACCCATTTAAAACAATTTTTATACAACGTGTTTTTTAATGAAATTACATTTTTTTGCCACATCCATGAATACTTTTAATTGTTTATGGAAATTATTTTGATAAACGGAGTCAAACCGATTCATCAGAAAACTTTAAATTAATTTTTAACCATCAGATTCTTCCCTAATTAGTAAACACCTTTTTATTATTACTTGTTTTTGCTTTGTTTAAAACAAAAATGTATAACTTTTAATAAAATATTGCTACCCTTGCCATTTTATTTGTATTAACCGTAAAGTTTATTAAATATACATGTTATAATAGTATATTTTCAGAAATAATTTTTTTTTTTAATATTAATAAACTGATAAAGTAAATTAGTTTGTCCCGATGAGATATGCATATAGACATTATACTTTAGTCTTGTAGTTTTCGCTTATTATGCTTGGTAATTAAACTTTACTCATTACAATATTGCTTCAAACTTATATTCCGGATTCAAATATTGCGGGCCAACAGTTTTTGTTTTCATATTTTACTAGTAAATTATGATAATCATATTTTGTACTTGTTCCTATTATCATACAGTAGCAGAACATCCCATGATCACGCATAGTTTAATCATTTAAATAAATTTTACATAAAATTATATTTTAACTTATCTAAACCAACTCTAAAAGAAATATTAGAATTATCATAGAGAATAAAGACATAATAGATCAAGCGGTAATTGGATGAGTTCACATTGAATTGCAATTGTAGTTAACAAAATCTGTTGTAAAAGCCAGCTCTCAGCGTTCAGATTGTGTCATCAATTGCAATTACATCTTCATATGTGTGTGCAAATGTTATCATTCTGATTTTTTCATTGGTTCATCATCGGTTCATCATCAGTTTTAACTCTGTGCTCTTTGAACGTCGAAAATAGAATAAATATATCCATGTAAAGAAATACAATAACAAAAAAAAAATATTTTTTTATTTTGAAAATAATTTAGAAAGTTTATTTTGAAGTGTAGCAAAAAAAATTAGTTATTTATTTTAGTAAATCATTGCTTCATATTTTGATTTTGAAAAAAACTGATCGCTGTTTTATTACATTACATCATACTACATTCCTGCGTTTATTTTAAATCATTAAATCATGTAAATCACAAAATGTGTAATAATTTTTTTTATTTTGTTTTCTTCTCCCAGCACAGTTGTTTTGGCTCAGCCGATCTACAGATTTGATATTTTTTGATATTTTATGAGCAGTGTGGGGACAGAATAGCTTATAACTTCGGAAGCATTGATCGCCGTATAGCATTTCGAGAATTTTTTTTAAAGGAAGCCTTTCGAGGATTTGTTTAATTATGTGAAAACAAAATTATTTTAGGATTTTCGTAGTTGAATTATAAATTTAAAAGATCATAAATTTTGTGAATTGATTTGTTTGGTTTCCACTACTCTCCTTTTAGTTTCAAGTTTCAACGACACAATCTCAAAATATTTATTTGCATTAATCTACGATTACATACATCATTTTAAATTACATTGCCTGCGTTAATTCTACAGTGAATCCTTACACAGTGAATGAATGTACACCAAGAATAAGCCATTAAAGCAATTATTCTATTCATCAGGGTAATTAATAAGCCATAGTTTCAACTACTTATACAGTACATATACGCAACATTAGATAATTTTGAAAAAGAGACATTTTTTGTTGACACTATTGCAGTACAAGTTGAGTTTTTTTTTCGTGCTACTGTCAGTAACTTTGATTGAATTAAATTTTTTGTACATTGTACGATGATACTGCAATTTAATACATAAAATGGAATAAGTAATGTTTTACTAGTATTTAGTTATTAATTAATTTTCTGGTACATCAAGTGATCGAATATATGTAAAACACAAAAACTAAGATCGTATACTTAATTATGAATGTGTATATAAATATGTATGATCGGGTCAATTTTATACATGAAACTTCTATATATATACGCAATATATTTTTCAATATTTCATATTTTAAATAAGCACACATACTTGATTCTTGACAATTCCAACTTTGATACAAGATAATTATTATTATTTTGGTAAATTTTTACTATATAAATAAAGATGATTTTGTTTTTTTTTTTTGTTCTTGATCCTCTTCCTGTGTATCTTTTACTTCATATTTTTTTTATACTAGTTTTCTGATATTTATTAACACATTTAGTGAAACACTGGGGAAAAGAAAATCACATACAAAAGAGAGAGAAAAAAAACGTATAATTTAAATGCATGAAGAGTTGTTGCACTTCATTTTATTCTTTTTTTCATTTTTATCCCTTCATGTTCTTCTGAAATTAATATGAGTTTTGCTATTGCAGTATTTCGTGTTTAATCGTGCTATTTTAATATCTTTATCTTTTTTTTCCTATTTTTATTATTTTTTTATTTTGCTATGCTGTGTATAGCCATTACCTTTAAAGTTTTGACTGGTTCCTTCTGTTATAAAATTAATGCTCTTGAGATTTTAAATTTATACTTTAAGTAAAAAAATAAATTTAATCTGCAGTTATTCTATAGAGTAAAAAAAAAAGAAAAATATTAAAAGAAAGGAATACGTAATGTTATAAGAGAGAAGGTGATAGAAAAATATTTATGAATATTTTATAGATGAGATGAGATAAGCATCCTATGAACTTTTTTAAAATAAAATATATTTATTTTCTGCAATATGAATATAAAAACTTAAATTGAGTTATTTTAAATTTTTTTTGATCTTTTTTTTGTTTTAATTTAGTTTGAAGTTAATATTTTTTTTTATTTTAAAAGGTTTTAAATTTATTTTATTACACATTTTTAAAATGAAATTTTAAAGTAAAAAAGCTAAAATATAATAATGGATGACTTTTCTGTAAATAAACGTAAAAAAAATTGAGCAAAAACTAATTGGCTAAGTGGATGTATTTGGAAAAGGAAGATCATTGTATTTAAAAATCGTCCATGCCCAATCCATATAACTTAAAAAGATAAAATTGTGCCCACAGTTTTGAAGAGTTCTCAAAGTGAAAAATATGCGCACTCATTCATTAGAAAATAAACAGGACGTGGTACATTTTAAAGCTATCAAATGAAAGTTTCAGACAACTGCCAAACAACTTCTAGTACCGATCAAGAACATTCCAAAAATCAATTATGTTACAGACATAAATAGGAACTCTATCAAAAATAAACAATCTTGTATTTTATAGATTGCCATTATAGATTTTATAGTGAAAAAATAATTTCTGAAAAGGTACAAATCAAAGAAAATGTTAGTAAAGCAGTTAGGTACCCAACAAAATTTAAATCTTTTGGATTTGAGAAAGCTTTTCGCATTTATTCCTCACCACCCATACTAATAATCACAATACCATATTAATAATAAAGTACAAATATAAAAGTATTACATACTGATATTGAAACACAAATTCTAACACACTGGAGATTTTGAATAGGATCCATGTATTTAAATATCATTTGCTATGGCACTTTTCAGATATTTTTCGGAAATAATTTTTTTTAAATTTGATTCATAAACAAAACATTATTTAAATAAACTTTATACATTTATATTGGACCCGGACAAGAAAGAAATAAAATGAAATGTAATAAGAAAAATTACATCAAATCATTTTAAAATTATTTACATTTACTAAATGGTCTACGATGATTTGGAAGTAAATTATTAGAATAATTACTTTCTTCAAACAGTATAGGTATAAAAAAATGGTTGATAAACTGCTTTACATAATATTATGTTGAATTTCGACTATTCTTTTTAAAATTAATTTATAAAATTAATCTATATGGTACAATTTATTAATCACGATAACTAGAACACTTATAAAGCCAACTCACAGTAAAACAAATCAACTCAACTATACGAAGACAAAATTATTATACGGGCGGAATTACCAGCTGAATCAAGTTCATAGAAATAGAATTAAATAAATATCAATGAATGCAAAAAATACAACTAGAAAACACTTACCCCCAGAAAAAAAAAACTGAACAATTGAAAATTATCGTATTGGAAATGTTGCCATATGAAGTTTTTACAAATTAAGTAAAAAAATGACTAAGGTCTGAAAAAAAAATATTCTCCGCTCTATTCAATAAAATTATAGATGGAGGTTCCTTAACAAATATGGCTGTATAATTCTTTTTTTTTTTTGCTGTTTTCTTATAAACAGCCACTAGTATAAAAACCTCGATAAAAACAAAATATCAGAAATTATATTAAGTCTAGCCTGATGCAAAGTATACCTGGGCATAGAATACCGAAATAAGTTATAACAGGAAGAGCTGAAGGTAAAGACAACCATTTGTAAAACCACAAAAGCGCTGGAAGAACACATTGACTACAAGAATACAATAATTATAATATAATGCAGCAATTCCAGCAGGGGTTTTTTGAACCGAGAAAATAGAAAAGGTACAAGCCAGTTCAGGTTCAAATTAGACTCTCTCGGAAGTGACGATGAAGTTGTATCGGAGAATAATGCGTAACAGAACCATAAGTGACAAATGAAGATAAGAAAGAAATTTTAGTTTTTCATAGTCTTCAACAGTTTTGATTTGTAAATTTTTTTATTAAATATTGTTGAACCAGTGAACACTACCACATACAATATTTTCATAGTATATTTAAATGTTTTTATATCTTTAAACAGAGAATATTTTCTTCCGTGAAAACTCTCGAATCAACAAATCTAAACACAAAATAATCATTGCATTTATAGGATGCATGTAGAGTCGCAAATAGTACGGAAAAGCCATTAGAAAGCGATAGTATAATATCAATATATAAGCCCACCCTTAGTAAACGTTAGGATAAGACTGGAAGAAAAAAAATATTATATATTGATACTTGTTTGATGGTGAACAGTTCATATAGCTTGCATTTACTATTAGAGAGAAGTTATTTATTCAAACTTTGACTCCTATTCTAGGATACAAAAATAAAAAAGATATTTTAAACATTCACACATACATTAACAAAATTGTAAAGCAGGATATGTATGATATGGCGTTTTCAAATGAAAATAGAAAATAAATTTTCATTTCTTCGTAATATTACAACTAAAGAAAGAAGAAAAAGAATGCAATCAAAACTTATGGATTATATAAAGAGGATACCTTCACTATAAATAAGTTTTAAATTAGTTTTAATGAAATTTTATGGATGAATTATAAATATAAATGTATATATATATATATATATATATATATATATATATATATATATATATATATGTATAATATGTATATAATATTATATTTTCTATACATATTATTACGATTATATCACGATATATTATTCGATAATAACTAAAAAATTCTTATTTTGCTTGAATATTAAAACCGTGTTTTTTAAATTTATGGCATTCTCTTAAAATAGTAAAAAATATTGAAAGATTTCAAAACTTAAAGTTTATTGAGATTAGGAAATAATTTGTCTTGTTCCCTTCCCTCAATAATTTTTATTTGAATATATCTCTATTCGTAAACTTGATAATGCAACATAAAATTCTTCATGGCTAAATACTACCTCAGGTAATAAACTCGTACTTTTTTAAAAGGTCTGACTTTGTGCCTTATTTATGGTCATAAAAAGGGCTAATTTAACGGGTAATTGACAATTTCTGAGAATAAATGGCAATTCTCTGGTAGTTGTGAATAAATATAGTTTCCCTTGTAGCTGTACCGATTAGGATTTCTGTGATTATTAATTTTTATTTTAAATTTTTTACTGCTAACCTAGTTCCATTTAGACCATGTTTGGTATTTAGGTTTTTAAGTAATATTATCATACTACCCACTTTCAAATTAAGGTTATGTAGAAGCATTTCACTTGGACAGCACACATTTAAAAATTCCACGCGTCAATTGTTTTCATCGTTTTCACCGCAATCGTCAATAGAATCTGTGCTTAAATAAGTTAGATATAATATTTCCCTCTTTTTGTGTTATAATTACTGCTAAATAATTTCTGTTTTTATTATTGTAATATTAATAAAATACCACGCTAACGCAGCAGCAGCAGCAGGACATTGCCTTTTATTATATAAGATTATACTCTTACATAATTTCAAAATCAATTCTAGAATATACATACATACATATATCACAATCAAAATTAAAAGTCTTTTCATTACACATACACACTAAAGTACATTTATGATTCCACAGCTGAGAAGAAAAAATTTGTGTTTACCTTTTTGTATTTTTTTTATAATGAGATAGTTGCATAAACAAACGCATCACGATTCACAAAACACAAAATGCTTGTTATTTTGTTTTTTTTTATTTGATTTTGATGTAGCAACGGTTGCCACGGTGCCGTTGACAACAAGATTGTTCCGCTTTATTATATTAGATTTAGCAAATTATACTAGGTTTAATCTATTGTACAAGTTTAGATTACAAAGTTATAAAGAAAATTAAATTAATTGAAATCTAAAAAAATTGATTGAAATTTCGTTTTTTTAAGTTTAATAATATTGATAGCAAAGAGAAAAACGTAAGAGCTAATTAAAATTAAGATAAATGTATCATCAAACAATCTGTTTAACAATAACTTTTAAAGTGGTTTATCTAGTGTGAGTATAGAATACAACTTGGAATTGAGTTACACAGTTTAATTGTATTAGCCAAAAATAGTCGCTTATCGTTATCAATTAATAATGTAGATTGTTGTGTTAAAAATCCTGATTGACCTAGAGAATTGTAAATTTTCATAACAGTTACTTAGGATAGCGAAATTGAATTAGTAAACATAAAGGATCGATAGTGAAAAAAATCTAGAACACGACAACAATGAATGTAAAAAAGGTGAAATGTGGTTAAACTTGCGAACTGAAAAAAATATATCATACCCACATTGGTTATTTAGTGTTATAAGAATTGAATTTATCGATAATCTTAGACAGTATTAGTGTAAATATTGCAAATGCATCCCGGCGGTACATCATAATCTAAGTGAACTGTAAATCTATATATATTGTGATGGCGACATTCATACAATCTTTTCTGAGGTTTTCCTGGTAGGCGATTGATATTGATTTCGTCATTTATTACTCATACAATTATTTTATTGTTATTCTATATAGCTGTCATAATTATTACAGACAAAGATATTAAGTACAATATTGGTGACAAATTGACATATAATCTGAAGTTTAACGACTCTCAACTTAAAATTCAATTTGTTTGATTTTTGGATAATCAAATGAACTCAATTTTTAAACTCAATTTAAATGAAACCTTTTAGTTTAGTTCAACAAAGGAATGCCAGCTAGGACAACTCAATGTATAGTGGCGACGATTCTCTACAATACTACCCAAACATAAAGTGGATCATTACATATTCTCTGAGCAGATCTGTAATTGTGACAAATACTTGGAAATGTTGAAAAATACTCGTTTAGATCTCTGTCAGGTTATTAAACATATAGTCTTCGCCAGACTTGGAGGGTCGTAAAGAATATCTTAAATAATTTATATTACGCTCTCATTGTTCTTCGTTTATGAAAGTCACAATTCAATGCGTACATTTTTCAGCTTTCTTTTTTATTTTATTTCAGTTTTCACCGAAAATAGCACTGAATGAATTATAATAACCGGGAGGAATTTTTTTTTTAAATTCAATTTCCAGAGATTTAAAATGTTCATTTTTTTTTCTTGCTTTATTTGTGTTTGTACTAAAATTTATCAATCTTAAAAGCAAGATTTCTTATTGTTTCTGTTTTTAGTCGACTGCCTCTTACATTAGAGTTCTTAGATCTATTTTAATTTTAACTTGTTTACTTACATACATACATATTATGTATTGTGTTAATTTTGTTCTTTTTATATGTTTAATGTATAATTCTTTTTTTTTGGTTAAATTAAAAAATAAACTCAAAACTCATTTCTTAATATTAAATTAATACCTAACCTATTTAAAATTTTCATCTATAGCTATAATTATTTATTACTTTATATCCTTTTTTTAATTCCTATTTTTAAATGAACGTTACAAATTAATTATAAAACTTTGAAATTATTATTCAGCATTTTATCAACTTTTTAATATTTTTAATTTCTTTTTCAAATTTTCAATACTGTAATTAAATTAAAATTATTTTTGATATAAATCGTTTAGATAATATAAACCAATTTTTGTATAAGCTGTTCCATAAATTATTGTACTATAGTATTTTATTTATGAAATTTTTGAATAATACTATTGAATTTATTTAAATGTAGCAACTCAACTGTTTGTTAATAAAAGTGAAATTTAGCCAACAATAAATCCCCCAAACCTCCCTTCGAATAAAATGATAAAGAAAAGTACAAAAAATTTCAATTTTGTTTTTTGTCCTATTTCTTAACTTAATGAAGAATAATTACTTTCTCTAGAATATCCTAAAGATTCTGAGATTTAAATTAAAATTTTGGAAAAATTCTCTACACTGGGATGTGTTAATTTAATTTATGGTATAAATCCTTGTTCTAAGATTTTGCTTTATGATTACAAATAAGAAAATTATTACTAACAATTTTTAAGGAACCCAGATTTTCTGATAAAAATAAAAATTCTTGAAATTCCTTTTGGAGACTAAAATAAAGGAAAATTAAAATAATAATAAAAAAAAATGTATGTGTATGCTTTGGTACTGAAGCAAGATAAAACAAATTACCCTAAATGAGTTCAGGTCATTTTCAGCAATAAAATAGAAGTAAACTTTTTTTAATTGTCCTATTTTTTTTTTGTTTTGTCGGGGACTTAATATCCTTGAAATCTTTTAGTATTATAATAAAGTTTATTGCGTTTTCAGAAAAAAGGAAATGCCTATATAGTAATTTTTTATTCTATATTTTCTTAATTTATTAATATTTCCGCAAATTATATCCTTGCGATTACTTGAAATATTTTTTGTTATAATTTATTTAGGTACTATTTTAGAATAACATTTTTACGGACTAATTCTGGATCCAAAAATAACAGCATGTGAAATGTATAGAAGCAAAACTTTTTGTTTTAAAGAAATATTTTTACTTTAAAATTTATTTTAATTGATGCAAGGAAAATGATTGGAAAATACAAAAAATTTGGTTCCATTTACTTGCATATTTTTCTATTCAATACTTATGTAACGAGAATGAAAGTAATTAATAACAAAAAAAAAATATATAGGTTTTAGACAAATGTCGTCCAAAAACCAAATAATTACATTTTATTGATTTTTTCAAACTGAAACAGTTGGCAATAAATTTGCTTAAGCTAATTCTAATGTAGATTATTTCACTTGATTTCCATAATATTTTTATGACAGTTTATGGACAATTTGATCAGACTGGAACACCATACAGATATATGCTTTGCAAAATTGACTTGAAGATTTATATTTTGTTATTTTTCTTCTTTTTTTTATATTCTTGACAGTAACTTAGGTAGAATCACTTTTTCATACTTAATTAAGTACGGTACTGTTAGTTTTCTACAATATTCTAGCATTTTTTTTCAAATTACTGTCTTATCATCAACTCATTAAATGTGGAAAACAATGCTATTGTCATGAATTAAGCCTTCTTAAATAGAATAGCTCCATTTTAATTTTCAGTTGTTGCCAAGTGTATCTTAATTATTTTTTTTTATTTATTTTATCCCAATGACAAAGAGTATTGGACCACCAGAAAAGGATTCGAATTAAGACGAAAGGAAGTTTCGAATTAATATTATTTTGATGAAGGTACAATGGAATTGCTATTTAGTAAATTTCTGTTAGGTAAGAAGTAATTTTTTTTGTTTTTAGTAAAGAAGCATTAGAGAAGTTTAATATTACATTCTAATATTGCATTTATTTCATAAATGTATTATGCAAAAAATTTTATTTACCTATTTAGAACTTACAAAAAAAAAATTATTTTTAAGTCTTCGTCGGGAGCGTATATGTATCAAATTGATACACCCGAATTAGTTTTGTCTACGATTTCTAAACGAAAGCGCTGAACATGAACTATAGTGTAAATTATTTTTTTTTACGATTTTTATTTTAATGTACTTAAGTCATGCCGGGACCTTTGTAGAGTGAAGTTATAAAAGATTTGTTCAAAATTGATACAGCGCGATGAATCACGTTATTTTTTAAATGTTGTAAAGTTTAAGACATGAACTGGAATTATCGTTTGAATTAGTTTTACCTCATTTAGTTCGGAGAAGACCTATGACTAATTTGAACTTGGATCTTCAAAGTCGACTCGATATAAACCTACGAATGAACTAAAGGATAAAAGTAATGAATGTATAAACAATGTATAAATAATAGAAAGCTGAATAAATATAACTATCAGAGTAAAAACCAATCTGTTTGGACCATGTTCAAGTTTTTTACAAATATTGTTGCCATGTCACAGAGATGAGAAATTTGCATTATAATTATAATGCATTATTTTTCGTAATTATGAATTAAGTAGAATGCAATAATTTCTTTAATAATGCATTAAAATAGTTATTTTGAGTTATATTTTGAAAATGATTCATTAAAATAATGCATTACATATAATGTATTACATATAATGCATTAGCAAAAATAATTTAAATTAATTGAATTACTTTTGAATTATTTAAATTACCTTTCAAATAAAAAAATAATTCAAAAATAATTCAAGTATTTCTAGAATTCTATGAATTATTTTTTTCAATTCAAAAATATTTGACGAAAATACAGGTAAGGGATTAAACTGATATAAAATAATTTTAAAAATTTGATGTTGTAAAATTTGGTTATAAAATAATTCAAAAGTAATTCAATTAATTTGAATTGTTTTTGGTAGTGCAGTATATGCAATGCATTATTTTAATGAATTATTTTGAAAATCTAATTCAATCTAATTATTTTAAAGCATTATTAAAGAACTTAAGGCATTATTTTAGTTCATGTAAAAATAATGATAATGGAGACCTAATGCATTAAAAATATAATATATTAGTCCCATCTCTGCCATGTCAATATGTGTATAGATTCTTTCTAACATATAATACCTTATTATAATCTGTTATTTTCTATATTTTTTATGTTTGGTAATTTTAATTGAAATATAATTGTGTTCATTTTTCGATTTTGTTACTTTTTGAATAAAACATAATGTTAGGGTTTTCTTTTTTTTTATAGACATGTTAAATTAAACATGGTCAAATTTAAGAAATTAATAAAAGAGTATTCATCATTAAAAAAAAGTTAAGTGAAGAACAAGAAGTAATATATGAATTTGATACAACGTACCCGAATTTGTTTTAAAAAGACACGCGCCCGACGAAAGCTTAATGCAGACTCATTCTAAAATCAATGTATTTAAATTTAAAGAAGAAATTGAAGTTACTGAAATTGTATTCGTTTCCAATTCAAATTGTTTCCCTAATATTTCAAGGACCTACTTCATAATACTTTGACAGTATGGAAGTTTTTACCCTAGAAAAAATTAACAGGTCGTTCAAATTAATTATTGACAGGATGTGTTGATATATAAATTTAATTTTGTTTAAATTCCTAGTCAGTTTTTCTTTATTTGTAATATTTAATTTATTATTTTTGATCGAGTCACGATTTAAGCTTTTAATTGATGCTATAAATAATTGAAGTGTAAAAACCATTCATATAATATGTACTTGTGATAGGCTGATACAGTAAAAATTTAATGTTCTATTATAAGTAAATAAATTTTCATGGCTCTTGATGAAATGAACTTCAAAGGTATAATATTTAAGTATATATTTTTTTGCATACTCATGTTTAGTTACAAAATTTGCCAAAAATTAACTGAATAACTAAAATTTTTTTTTTTGTTAATTTTAGGGAAAAATAAATACTAAAATAATAAACAATTTAAAAACAAAATTATGGTTTGTAATAATGTAAATCACTTCTAATAAAAAAGTGGATAAATCCCAACAAGAGAAATAGTTTTTATTGATTTGACACATATCAATTTTGACAGTGACCGGTATCAGCGTCACAAACAATGATATAGAATTCTGCTAATAATTTATTTACATAGAATAAAGGTCACAAAACTAGATATTTCAATATTTCAAACTCAATTTTATTTCATGTTACGATAATCCGAGTAGAATGTTAGTATGTGTAAAAGAACAGAATATATACCTAATGGGGAAAATATTTGGTATGACTTTGTGTGTGTAAAGTGTAAAGATGGGCTAAAATTGACAAAGTCATTATTTATGTTGAGCAACATTTATGTGTATTTACTTGGTTTTACTTTTACATGTTCTATTTATCTCAATTTATTTCCGATTAATTTAACTCTTATTTGTTATGCATTATCCCTTTTTTTTTTACAAATTTGTTAAGCATACATTGTTTACACTAAAGTTAATTATCTAATTAAAATTAAAAAAAAAAACAATTTGTATTTTTTACATTAATGTTTTATAAATTATAACTTGAAATCATATCTATTTAATGGTTTTCTCCATTTTGAATCGTTTGAATTAGTTATTTACTTGATTGAGTATTAATCTATAATTATAATAGACAAGCATTTTAGGACCTCCACATTAGATACCTTTTCATTTTATCTCGCTTTTCCTTAATGAACTTTTAATATATAAATAAGTTGTAGATAAAACAATAATGAGCATACGCAGTTGAAAAATTTTTTAATCATACGTTTTTATTATTCATCAAATATATTATGCATATGGAAGTTCTTATTAAAATCAAAAACAAAACAAACAAATCGGTTATTATTACTTGCAATGAACCTATGTACATATGTCAAATAATAACAAAACAACAAATACCTCTAAAATAAAAAATATAAAAAGAATAAAAAATAAAATTCGTTCATGAAATCTAATCAAGAATTCTTCATTTTTAGTTTTTTTAAGTAACTGTTTCTAAATTTTGGTCATTTGGTATATTTTGTTTTTTAGTCCATGCCACTTTACTATGGGGAATATATCATAAACGAATCAGTATATAAGAGGTGTATTTATGTGTCCAAAATAAAATTACTAACCCTAAAACTTTTTATTAAACATGGTGTGGAGTTATTTATGCTTTATCGGGAGAAGTCTATGTCAGTACGTAAATTACTGTCTTTTTCAAAACTTTAAATGTGGCTTCAACTTAAATTATAATTACTCAACAGGGGCCCCTAGTAAGTTTATATTATAAAATAATATTAAAAATAGACGAAAAGAGGGAAACAATGTTTTGTGATAGAATTTAATTAATAAATTTTTGTTATTTGTTTGTTTTTTGGTTTTCTACTGTTGTTCTACTCTTAAATTTTTTTAAATTGACTTATTTTAATAAAATAATATTTAGATAAAACTGAAGAAAATTTCATATGTATGTAAAGTACTCTCAGAAATAATTATTATGTATTATTGTAAATTTTTCAATATATTATTATGTAGGTGATCAATGTAGTGAATCATTTGATCTTTGAAATTTATGAATTGCAAAATATTTTTATATATTTGTATAATACACACACAATTAAAATTACGAAAATTCTTCATGATTCTGGAATTCATTTTTTACATATATACATACCTAATTCATATATGATAAGTTTAAAAAAATAATATATTATATATTCACATTTTCTTTTCTCACTTTAATCTTCCTAATACATTTGAAAAATAAACAACCTAAGAAAATATAAAACGAGCACATCATTTAAATATTTTACAAATTTCTATAAAATATTTCCTTTTGAACTTTTATCATTCTTTATTCATTCATTTCAATATTCAATATCTATTGATTAGTTCAGTATTCTTGTCAATACGACTCAGTTCAGTGTTATTTTTTTTAATATTTTCACCTTCTGACTGACGAAAACGAAAGTTTGTACATTTATACAATATATTATGTAGGTATTTAAGTTAAATTTTCAAAGAAATATTTGGTTGAAATTAAGATGTCATGTACTTAACACTAATGACATTTAAACAGTGTTGATGATGGCTTCTGATTTTGTTTTTTTCCTTCTTTTACTTTTATTATAATTCTAAGATAACTGGGAATGATGTTTAAATCGATAACAGAATCTGAAATTAAGCAAATTCATGAAAGGAATTGAATAATAGCTTTAGCAAGGATATTATTTTTAAATCCTTGATAAAAAAAACTAAAGAATGAGAGTACAAAAATATTTTCCTAAAATATATGTACATATATTTTTGTTTTAAAATTTATTTCACGATTCTGCTTTCATTCAAATACTTCAAAGTCATTATCTACTTTCAACTGTAATAGGAGATCATTATTCTAGATTTGAAATATAAAGATGAATATAACCTTCAATAAAATCCAGTAAAGTTAAAATTTTGAAATTTATTTTCTTGTTCTATTCTGAATTCAGGAAGCTGTCAAAAATTTAACCAATCAAAACATTTTTATTTTAGAATTTTTGCACAGAATAGACCAATATAAAAAAAAATATTCTGCATCAAACAAAATATATGAAATTTTGAATTAGCTACTTTAATTTTGAAGTAAATAATCTAAAAGACTATTATCAGATTTAAATAATTTTATTAATATGGGTGATCTTTTAACCTACTGAATAGTATTTAAATTAATTTATTTGAAAAATAGATTTTACTTATTTGTTTGTATTCGTATGATTCTAATTTGTTAAGTTATTTAATAAAATATGTAAAAGTAGCTTTGTCAGTTTTATTTTGACAATTTTATTTACTTTTCAATGACGTAAAATCAAGAGAATGCCATATGTTCATAGCAGCCTATTAAAATAATTAGGCAACTGGGTTTTAGTTTATTTTTTATACAAAATTAAATGTTGAAACAAGTGTCCTACTATAGTCATTTTGGTATTTCTATTAGACTGTGAAAATGTTTTGTATGTGGTGTTCCGTGTGCGACATTTAAATTTTATTTTTATTTAGGTAATTGGTAAAGTTTTTGAATCAATATAAATATTATGTTAAATAAATAAATAAATTAATATATTTATAATTTTTTTTTCAATTTGTGTTAACTGAATTTGAAAAGAAAAATTTGCATATTTTCATATAATTAAATAATATTAAAATTCAGTTAAAAAAATTTAATTGATATTTTATTCACTAGTGTAATATACCTATAGAGAGTTTTGATATTCATTTAAGATTTCCATAACAGAGGGTGGGCCATGAGGGCCATCTGGCTCAGGCCCCGATTTGTGAAAAGGCCTCCATTGATTTCCTAATTTGGTCACAGTGTAGTTGCGGAAAAATTAAGTTGAAATATTATTTTTAGTTCAACAATATATTTATTTTAACCAATAATTTGTAAAATATATCAGAAGATTATGCAACGATACAAATATTGTAGTAAAAATTCAGGCGCACGCACGTACCTAACTTCAATCAATTTTTCAATATATGGATACATTCGAATGCATTCTTTTGACAACAATATGGCTTAAAATATTAACGTTATTGCAACAAACTAATTTAATCATTGAAGCACGCAATGCAACACTTGAGATTGCCGTACTCTCCAAAATGTCAACTGATTTTTAATTAACTCGTCTTATTAAGTTGCAGTTTGATGCTGAAAAACATTATAGAGTTAATGTTTTTATATACATTATTGATTTGGCTACTTCAGGCTTGACATGTCGCTTTGAGTCTTTACGCCAAATTTGCCAGAGTTTGGATTCCTTTGGACTTTTCAAACTTTATCAGACGAGGAAATAAAATCGAAAGCAAAAAATATGCACTTAAAATATCCAAAGGAAATTTCAAATGAAATATGTGATGAAATGATATTTTTAACAAATATTTGAAGTAAAATTTTATATAGAATCATCTTCATCTCCAGCTGCTAAATATTTTGAAAAAAACCTAATTGGATTGTTTCCCAATATATCAACAGCTTTAAGAATATTTTTAAGTTTACCCGTCTCCGTTTCTTCAGCAGAACGCAGTTTTAGTGTGTTGAAAAGGGTGTTGATAAATTTTAACAGATCTGTAATGAGCCAAGAACTGTTGAATGGGCTATCAATTTTACATATAAATTCAGAAATTACACGAAATATTGACTTTTCAATTATTTTAAAAGATTTTGCGAA
This sequence comes from Argyra leucocephala, assembly GCA_963942445.1. Classification (NCBI taxonomy): domain Eukaryota; kingdom Metazoa; phylum Arthropoda; class Insecta; order Diptera; family Dolichopodidae; genus Argyra; species Argyra leucocephala. Next base: position 100,550,126 of record OZ012679.1, on the reverse strand, counting down.
CACTAAAGCTCGAAAAGCTTATTTGTAATTATTAATTTAATTTTGCTTAAATAAATTAAAAATAATAAAAGAACTATATGTAAATTTGTCTTTTTACAAAAACCAGAGGCTTCATATTTCTTATTGGCCTGGGCTCCCTCTTAGCTCTGCAAAGCCCTGTCCACTAACATAGTTTTACGTTATGCTTGAACCTGTTAATAGGTAAACTATCGATTATTGTGTTCAGATCTTCTATGTTCAAAACTTATCAAAAACCATATAAATTTTATTCCGGAAGTAAAATTTCTTTTCCAGAGTTTGATGATCTTGAAATTATCGTGGTTAAAGGCGGTCCGAGGAGGCGGTCCGAGATAAAATTACAATAGAGATTAAATTGCAATAGAGAAAAGAGATAAATTTGCAATAGATATAAAATTGCAATAGAGAAAAGGTTAAGCGCTTCAAGCAGTTTGTCCATTTAGAAAATAATTGTAACCATGTTCTAATTCGTACTTGTGTTCTTTGCACGATGAAACAAATTTTCACGGACCCCCTGAATTAATAAATACTTTTATTATTAATTGCTACATTCCTCTTGATAGTCCTAACACGTGTATAGATACATATAACAAATTTAATAAGATTTTTGGCATTGTGGCAAATATCCTGAACTTAACTGATGAAAAACTTATTTTAGGTTATTTTAATCTACCTAACATAAGATAGATATCACATGACGAAGAATCGTTTTTGATTCCAACTAATCTAGATAGTGAACTTCAATGTACATTTATACACATATCTTAATATTAATTCTGTACAACAAGTTTCTCCTATACGTGACTTTCAAGAAAGACAACTCGATCTGATCTTTACCTCAGATTGGAACAACTCAACAATATTAGACTATCCATTTCTATTTGTTAACATTAACTCCTATCATACTCCCATTTGTTTTTCGATCTGCACTAACGTCCCTCCTAACCCTGACGAAGTTTACTACTATCGTTTTGACTTTAACAGAGCTAGCTTTAACGATCTTACTAACTTCTTTTTTAATTATGATTTTACTTCATTATTTGAAAATAATGAAATTGCACATATGACTAATAAATTCTTTAACTCAAGCCCGTCTTGGTTTGCTAAGGGAATTAGAAAGCTTAGAAATAAAAAAAATAAGGATTGGCACATATTGGCACATGAAAACCAAGAGTTAAATAGACTACTATTCATTCCGTTATTTTTTCTATCAATTCCAACAAAACAGAACTACGGCGATAACTACGTATGTAATACTTCTTTTGAGCTCGTACACAACCCTTAAGTTTTTTGGAAATTGATAAACTAAATAAGAAAAAGTGATGAGTTTCTTTTCTACCTCATACCCTAACACAATTGTCACCGCTGACGAAACAATGTTCTCTCACGTAGATTATTACCTAAAAACTACGTTTAAGGAATTTGTTACTGATGTTAGTCTCGTTAGAAAATATTTGAATAACTTGGGGAATAACGTATTTCCTGAAATTGTTGTTACCGAGCTAAGCGCCTAAAGAACTGCTCAACATAAATCTCCTTCATCTTTAATACTTTTATCACTAGTGGCCTGTTCCCATCTACTTGTTCCCCTCTAATATCCCACTACTGGCAGGATTCATTATCACTTTATGTTGACTTATTTATTTTAGACAGTAATATTTTATATTAATTTTTTTTATTTATTTTTCATTTACTCTCATTAACTTTTTCAATTTCGTTTTCACGATAATGTAGGTACCTAGACTATACTTCAAAATAATTTCCAATGAACTTTTATTTTAAAATTGATGTTCTTAGGAAGTGAGAAAACCAAGAAAAGAAAAATATTACATCAAATTATTAAGTGAAAATTTCTTAACATTTTTTTTGGAAAAACCAAAAACGAAATTTAAAGGAAATTTACTGATTTTCAATAATTTTCAATTGCGATTTTAGAAATTTCTCATCGTAAAAAAATTCAGCTGTGGCTTATACTATATAATATATTATAGAATTTTTATTTATTGTTTTTCAAATGTAGTATACGTATAACAATTCAATTTCAATCAAAACAACAACAACATTTAATGGGAATTTTGAAAAATGACTTATAATACTATGCCAATCATTTTACTTCATCTTGATATAGGCTTACCCCTGTCATTCCAAATGAAATATTTTAAAAACATAAAAAAGAAAAAAAACGATTTAACTCAAGAAATTCTTATACCAACTCACTTCTTTGTCACAACGAGGATTTACTTATTTTGAAATTTAAAAAAATTTATATCATTATACAATATTTGATTTGGTTAAGTGCTTAAATTTGGCAAAAGATAAGTTTTGATTTAAAAAAGAGACTAGGGCTATCAAATATTTCTTTCTTTTTTCTATTTAACAAAATTTTATTGATGGTCTTTTAAATTTTTAATAGGATATTACTTATATCTTTAAATGTTATTCCTTTTACATCCACCACAATGGCACAACTTTTTCTGATTGAACGAATCAAACGGGTTTATTATTGTGGCAATCATATTCTTATAATAAAGTACACAGTTATTAGATAATTTCTATTTAGTTTTGTTATAAGCCGTGTTGTTAAGATACAGATATGTTAAATTAAGCCCTTCTTCATTTTCTGCTATAGTGATAGGTACTGATTGTATATCATGGTGATACTGTTTTTTATAGTATGATGACCATCGTTATTAATCATATTGTCCCAATTAAAATATATATCTTAGGTTCTGTTCAATTTTAAGTGTTGTTCAGTTCAGTTTTTTAAGAATAATTTATTTTTCAATAAATGGTAATATATTACAAAATTTAAGTTCTTAAACATGATATTTAATATTTGTAAATGAATATAATGATAATCGTATAGCGTTGTATAAATGAAATTTTACAAACAAATTTATAAATTCTGCAATCAATATCGGTATCATATGTTGCATTCAAAATCTCTTGGACAAAAATAAATATGCTCCAGTTTTAGTACAAAAGCCGAATTCGTATTCAGAAAATGTATACAAAGAATACTATTGCTGATTTGGAGCCTATTCAGCTGCGTATATACAAAGTTCCCTCCGAAAATTAAAATTATTCTAAGTTAGACTAATTGAATATAATTTTTTTTTTTCAAATAGTTTCTAAAAATGAATTTCATAATATCTCTCGTAATTTCCAGTTTATATTTAAATTCGTAGATAATTTATTGATTTATCGATTATCATCGAGTCAGAAATTGTTGGTTCTTAGAAAATAAAAGCAATATAAAATAATTTTCTTAAAGTAAACTTCCTATAAATTATCACACATACAGATTTATATTAGATACATCACAACCACTTTATATATTTGTACAAACATATATTTGATATATACAAAATTTTATCAAAGTAATTTCCGGGTTTATCTATTTTAGAATAAAATTATTTAGGACTTATTTTAATACAGAATTTAAATTTCAAGAATAGAATGAATAACCATTCAATATAACCATAATGTATTAAATTTTGTAGCCATTATTAGAAAACGATAAAATTATATTGTTTTCATAAAATGAATTTCAAATGAATCACTTATCGTTACGATTGTTGATTGTTTTAATTTTTTTCCTTACCTTTTTTTGTTTAATTTTCTTTTTATTTCTGAATTGAAAATTTCCAAAATTTTCAAATACACTTTGGTTGGTGTTTATTTATCTTTAGAAATTAGTTTGAATATTGATTAAATGGTGGATAATAATTTATCGATTCCAAAATTCAGTTTAAAAATTTTAACAATATTTTTTCGGCGTTTGTTTACTCAATATATTGCCAATTTGTCGAAGAAAAATTCTGGAAGGATAGAAGTTCACTGCAAAATTTTCAACATTGCAAAATGGCTACATGGAAAATTGGCCATCATATCTATACAGCGAAATTGCTCAAATTAATACATAGTATCTTTCTTTGACAATGTTGGCTTTGTACGCGTTTTTGACAGTTCGACAAAAATTTTGAAAGGGTTTCGTTCTATTATAAAAATTTCTAATCTAGTTCCAATGGATTACAAAGAAAAAAGGGGGCTCAACGGTGGAGCTGATAAATTTTAATGTTATTATAAAAATAAAACTAGTTTATTAATTCATGAACCATAATCAATATTTCATCATTGTATTCATTAAATAAACCATTAAATATGTTCGTTGTAATAAAGAATTAGTTTATTTGCTTATTAATATTTTTTATAATATAATATTAAAACTACATTTAACTATACTATTCGTAAAGATAATAAATAATTTTATAAATCTGCAATTTTTATTCAGAATATTGACGAATTAAATTTATTAAATTATGAAAACTTTTCATTAGAACAACAAAAATGTAATTAAATTGATTTATAAATGTTTTAATTAATCTGCGAAAGAAATTCGTAGTTTAATAAAAAATATTAATTAACATAACGAACTAATTATAGATTAAAAAAAGGTTAGTATTAATGTATAAAAAAAACTTTAGTTGTCTCAATGAAAAAATTCATCTGCTGAAAATTAATTAATATTTCGTTAATATGATTTTTTTCATTATATTTACAAACCAATTTTTTTAAGTGCCTTTGTTTCCGTTCTTTTTTCATTTGTTCAGGATCTGTGTCATCTATATAAGCTTTATTTTCTTTAATTATTTTTTTTATAGTATTCCAACATTAAATCAAAATAATCCGATGTATGTAAAAATATCAGGTTTAATTTCAACATTTATATAACACTAGCGGACCCGATGCGCCTTGCTACACCCAGTTGAAAAAAAAATTTCGTATTACATGCAGCACAGTGGTACATGTAGAAAATAAAATTTGTTTGTTAAATCAAAAATCATGCAAATTGATTCTAATGTTCTTTATTGAAACAAATAATAATAACTTTTTATTTTGAATTTTAAATGATTAAAAAGTTTGAAATATTAAAATATGTTACTATTCTATTGCATTGCTGTTTGGTAAACAATATGTTTTTCCTTCGTGCGCAAATATAAATAATGCCGAAGGCTCACCAACACGTGAACATCCTACGTAAATTTTCCCATTTGAGAAACTGTCATTTTTAAGATTTAACCCACATACTTATGGTGATTCCCCGTGCGATTTATTTATTGTCATTGCAAATTATTGTTGTTAATATAGATGCTTCGATGATATTATATTGATTAATTTATTTATTACTAATCTTGTGGCATTACATAACAGTGGTTGATTTAAATTAACTTAATTATGGGCATACCAATTTTTAATTGCAGAATATTTGGTGTAGTTCCTGGTAAATCGAGTGAATTTAAAAATTCAATTGGGTAATTCAAAACTTCATCAGGATCCATGACGCAATAGGTTGACTTATTGAATTACTATATTTATTTCATTGGCATCTTAATTTTTTGCTGCCAATATAGCTATAAATTATTACTACTCAAAAACTTAGAACTTAAACTAAAATAAACATCAAACAACTTAAATAATCTTGATGTAATGTGATATAAACTTATCTTAAACTATCCTTGAATTTAAAATTTAAAATTATTTTGATTCTTACTATGTAATAATTTTTATTATTTTAGAGTTTATAATTAAAAACTTTATTTATTTTTAGTTTATAATTAAAAAGTAAAACAACTCAACTTATATCTTTAAATGTTATTCCTTTTACATCCACCACAATGGCACAACTTTTCCTGATTGAACGAATCAAACGGATTTATTATTGTCGCAATCATATTCTTATAATAAAGTACACAGTTATTAGATAATATCTATTTAGTTTTGTTGTAAACCGTGTTGTTAAGATACAGATATGTTAAATTAAGCCCTTCTTCATTTTCTGCTATAGTGATTGGTACTGATTGTATATCATGGTGATACTGTTTTTTATAGTATGATGACCATCGTTATTAATCATATTGACCCAATTTACACTATGTTACAAAATTCAGTTACTATAAAATTCTGTTGCAAAGCTCAACGCGGCCAGACTGTGCTATTTTTAATTAAAAAATTTTTATTGCTTTATGAAATAGCTAACTTTTGATATTTAATTTATTTCCGGTTAAACACTTTGTGAATATGCACATTGCTGGTGTATTTACATGTTTTATTAATGGGGGTGCATATGTGGGTGCATAGTGCGAAATATAATGAATGCTGTCGTGATTTGATTTTGAAATTTCTGTAGATCTTGCTTTTAAAGTTTCAGAACAGTTAACCTGTCCTATAAAAGACCAGTTCGAACTTTCAATTAAAATATATATCTTAGGTTCTGTTCAGTTTTAAGTGTTGTTCAGTTCAGTTTTTTAAGAATAATTTATTTTTCAATAAATGGCCATATATTACAAAATTTAAGTTCTTAAACATGATATTTAATATTTTTAAATGAATATAATGATAATCGTATAGCGTTGTATAAATGAAATTTTACAAACAAATTTATAAATTCGGCAATCAATATCGGTATCATATGTTGCATTCAAAATCTCTTGGACAAAAATAAATATGCTCCAGTTTTAGTATAAAAGCCGAATTCGTATTCAGAAAATGTATACAAAGAATACTATTGCTGATTTGGAGCCTATTCATCTGCGTATATACAAAGTTCCCTCCGAAAATTAAAATTATTCACAAAGTTAGACGAATTTAATATAATTTTTTTTTTAAAGCAAAACAACTCAACTTCCTTTTATTTTACTAAATTTTTTTATTTTTTACAAACACCGACATTTTGCCATTTTTACTGTACCTAACTGAAATATTCCGCCAATTATTGTACTTAAAATTACAATTTCTAAAATTTACCAATTTTTACAACACTTTTAAACTATTAACCTGATTCTGCAGTAATAATAAGAACTAATAAAAAAAAATCAATATAGGTATTCAAACTTATGTGGTATTTTTTTTATATTTTAATATAATAATAAGTTATTTATTATAGGTTATAAAAAAACAATATTATATGAATGTTTGATTTTTCACCCGATCATCATTGTCCTGCAATCCCATCCGTGGGGCATAGGGGAGATATAATAAAGCAAGCTGGAATAAGTCCTAACTATACCGAAACAGGTAAAAAATTACAGAATGCGAATTTTTAAAATAACTTTTTTCTATTACAATAACCTCTTAAGTACAAATAAATGTTCAATAAATTGTCTGTTATTAATATCTTGTAGGCTTAAAAAAGGGCTAAAGATTACTCGCACATAAATTAAAATAAAAAAGAATTATTGAAATGCGTATTAAAAATATTATGTTTTAAAAATCATAGAGTTAATATATTATTTTATAATTAAATGAAATGATCGATATAATAATTAGTATACGTTACATATTCAATTATTATTAATAAAATTACTTACTTTACTAAGTTTTTATAAAAACTTGTTTTCTAGCGTTAGAGGAACATTTTTGTATAATTGTCGAAAATAGTCAAATATTTTCCTTTTAATTTTACGAATTTTACTTATTTTACCTGTTTAATAAATTTAATTTATTAGTATTTTTCTGATAGTAAATTGTGTTTATTTTATATTGTATAGAATATATTGTATATATTTATGCGAAATTTTAGTTAAAAAACTGGTTTCAATTTATCTATAATTTTATTTGACTAAACATTAAATTTAGCATAAATTAACTAACTTTATAATAAATTATCAAAATGTGTATCTATTGGTTTAATGGTAGTTATCCAATAAAAAAAATAAACATATTTTTGATTTATATGAACCGTTTTTAGGTTGTTAAGTTAATAACGTTGAGAATTAAAATTCAATATTTTAAAAAGAAACATTTTCTTTCTTTTTTTAGTGATGAATTATGACGTAATATTCTTCTAATATAAAACTATAATCTGGTTCTAGGGCCATTTGCGTGTCCAAACTTGACATAAACCATTATCATAAGCCATAAAGCTTATATATAAATTTTTGTCAAAATTGGTGCAGTAGCTCTTCCGGAAAATGGTTTTAAACATACAGCTTTCTTTTATTATATAAATATATAAGATTTCCAAATCTTTTAGCAGACCTTCTTTGAATTCAACGTTTTCTTTAGCTGGATTTGTATCATCGAAACGCATTATTAATTTTCATTTAAATGCTTGTTAATAATATTGATTTAAAAGAAATTAAAATTACAAAACGTCAACTTAAAAAAAAAATGTACATATTGATTTCAAATTTGGAAAACTTTATGTTGATTTTTGGCTGAAAATGACAATGATAAATAAGATAATGTATTAGAGAGAAAGAGAAAGCTATAGCAAATCTGCCAATCTTAGCTATAGCAAGCTGCCAAATTTATTATATAACTATATATCTTTAAGTAGAAGGAAACAAATGGGTGTTATTTTTATTAGGGACTTAAGATTAATGTGCCTATTACAGGTGTCACACCACTTTTACAGTCATTTTTTCCAGTCACCCGAATGAAATTTATTTCCGTATTATAAGTCTCATCCGACAGCAACAAATTTCTGAACGTATTTTTAATGTACTTTGACAGAAAAACTCATTTGACACCTGAAAAAAAAATAACATGAACAAAGTTGGTTGATGTTATTTTTTATAAATTTTTGAAAGTTTTTAATATTTAAAAAATAAAAATGTTTTTATTTACAAGTGTGGATCAATATTTTAGTGATAGTGATTCAGAAGAAGAAACAGAGAATCCAAGTATAAAGAGAAAGGTTCTTAGAAATAGTTCAAATCCGTTGGAAATTGATAATGAAATTATGAAATTGACAATTTGTAAAATAATTATTTTCATTCATTATTTAAATTCATTAAATATTTCCGATTGAATAAAGACGCTTTTATTGGTTTGTTTGAGGATTTGAAAGAAAATTTAAAAATTCAAAATAAATTAAAATTTGTTTTTATTTCATAAATCCTTAACTTTCTATTTAAAGCAAGACAATAATATTATATAATATAAATTCAAATTCAAATATATATTATATATATAAATTATTTCAATAAATTTGTAAATATTTACATACTCTTTCTTTTCAGAATCCATTATTTAAATTTATATAGACACAAAAAAATACAAAATTACAGACAAACGGAATCCTGTCACATATAAATTGCAAGTGACAACTGAGTCGCATTTTTCAGTCAGCGCGTGACAGTTGTAATAGTAATTAGTGTTGTCACCTGAAATTACTCGGATCCGACAAAAAAAGTGATACCTGTAATAGGCACATAAACCTGATTTTATAAAATAATCAAAATGTATGAAAATTTAATAATAATTGTTTTAATTTTTTAATAAAAGGGTAATTTTTCTATGTGAGCATTTTTACGCGTGGGCAATTTTGAATGTGAGCATTTTCCATGTTAGTACTTTTTTGAATGAATTTTGCTGTAGGGAATATTAAAGTGGGCATTTTGGAGTGTGGAAAATTTTCCAGTGCACCTTTTTCCAGTTACCATTGTAAATGTAGTAGTTTTATTTTTGAATTTAATTGTATAAAATAATTTGATTCTTCGATTAACAAATTTTTGAAAGAAGTGTAAGAATAAATCAAGTTAAAAATGTAATTAAAATTTTTGGCAAAGTAAATACCTTACTTCCTGCGAGAAAATAAACTTAAAAACTCATTTTCAAATTTGAGATGGATGAAATTTATTAAGTATATATTTCGTTGTAAAGTTTTTGAATTTTGGAAAATATATTTAAGAGTAATTTTTAATCAAGTGTAATAAATCCAATGATGCACTTTATGTATCTACCAGTACCTATATATATTTATAGATTTCGATAATAATCCGTAATTTTATATAAAGGATTGTAAAATCAGTATGGATATAAATATTGAAGATATATTAAGATAAAATTGTTTTCAAAACTGTTACTAATGACATCTTAGGTAAGTTCCCAAAACGACAAAAAAACAAATTCATCCTGACTTTTGCCACAAAAAAAATTCACAACAAAAAATCCACAAAAAATAATCCTTGTTATTGCTTTTATTCATTTCATTTTATTATCTACGGTACTACAAGTTTTTACTATACATATTTTTATTACAATGTTTATATTCGAGTAATTTATTTTATCGAATTTCTGGCTTATCAACGGGAGCGTATCGAAATCCTGTCAGTCAAAACCCCAGCAGGGTTTCAACATTTTAAATGCTTTAGGTAAAATATAAAAATATTTAGGTATTCATTTAATTTTTTCCAGAATATTTACCTAAATCATTTTTACTCAGGTGTACAACGGGCCAGGCCTAAGTGCGTAGGATATAAACCAACTGGGACCACGGTTCACCATATCAACCAACAAATCATTTTTATGTGTAGCCGCTGTTGGATACAAAGAAGAGAATACCTCCTTTTTGCAGGATTAATCTCGGTACAATTTTATGAATTTTGAATTTATAGGTTTTTTGTGGATTTTTATTTCTGGATTTCGGTTTGTGAATTTACTGACTAACCTACAAGGTTTAACTAAAGAATGTATAATAAGTGTAAATAATAATATAAGTTATCCAGATTTAATACAGGGTGTTTTCTAAACATTTTTTGTTTATAGTATCTCAGCGAGCATCAAATACAGGCTAGGTATATAATTAAATTCAAAACTGAAACTATTATTTTGTTTTATTTTTTAAATATTGGTTTATTATTTGTATGTTTATTATTTGAAAGCACTGTTTGTTTTAATTTTATTGTTTTTGGAAAATATTGTATTTAAAAATAACTTGCTTTTTCTTATATAACTAGCAGACCCGATGCGCTTTCCTACACTCTGTTGACAAAAATGTCCGTACTACACGTAGAACGGTGATACCTTAAATTAAAGTAAACTTTATTTGTTAAATCAAAAATCATACAAATTAATTATAATTTTCTTTATTAAAATACATCATAATAATAACTTTATATTTTGAATTTTGAATGATTATAAAGCTTGAAATCTTTGAATATGTTACTATTCTACTGCAATGCTCTTTAGTAAACAATATCTTTTGTTTTTCCTTCATTTGCAAATATAAATAATGCCGAAGGTTTACAATCATCAACACGTGAACTTCCTACGTAAAGTTGGCCATGTGAGAAACAGCAGGTTTTTAAGATTTAACCAACATACTTGTAGCGATTTACCTTGCAATTTATTTATTGTCATTGCAAATGCTTAACGAACTGGAATTGTAATACATACGTTTAAATTGAAATGGCATAGCTGATAGATTGATTGGTATTCGTGGATTTAATACAATTTCTCCCATATATTTGCAAAATATAGTTGCTTCTATGATATTATTAATTATTTTTTTCACTAATGATCTTGTGCCATTAAATAACAGTGGTTGATTTAAATTGCGTGATATATTTATGGGCATACAAATTTTTGATTGCAGAATATGTGGTGGAGTGCATTAAAAAATTCAATTGGGTAATTCACCACTTCAAGATTATCCAAAACACAATCGGTTGATTTATTGTGTATGTAATTGTTTGGCCACTTATTTTGTTTTAAATGTCTCTATTTATTTCATTGACATCTTTATTTTTGCTGTCAATATAGCGCAATCACTCAATCACTAATAATTTGTATAATTACGTACAATATTAGGACATACACTTGATATTAATTTCAACGTTTTGAAATCAGCTGCTAATAATATAGCCCCTCCAAAAGGTTGTTGGTTGTGTAAGATGAATTAGGAATTTAATTTGTTAATCCTTAAAAAAAAAAAGAACTACTTATATTAATGAATTCTAATGAAGTGGATGTAGTCACGAAAATTAAAGACAAGAGTAGTATACTACATATTATAGAGTGGAAGTATAATAGATATAGTTTTTAAAATTCAAAATTCGGACGTATGTATATCAAATTAAAATTTATCGTTCGTATGTCAACACTTTACACAAGGAACGAGAGTGTACTGTCTTGACCATTGGAGAAATAATGCTGGTGAAATTATAATTCTTTGAATTTAGTTGAATTCGATTTGTTCACTGCTTTTTTCAGAAATTGCACCATGTAGTCTATTCCAATTAGACCTATCTGCATTAGTAGTATAAACCAAATTGATTAATATTTTCATTATTTTTTTAAGAAATAGCTTTTGGATTATATTTAATCTCTAAATTAAATAAACTATCAGAACCAGTACAGCCAGTACAAATATCAGAACCAGTTCAAAATCGATTTTCATTATTATTCTTTCAAATAATAGGTTTTTTTTTAGAAACACAAATTTACTTCTATTATCTAAGTAACTTTGAATGAGAGTAATAGCAGAAGGTTCAAAATTAAAAGCTGCTCTAAGTTTTAAACATATTAAATTATGATTAACACAAACAAAAGCTTTTATGAAATCAAGAAGAAACATTAATACAGCATGTTTCTTATCGATTTCACAATATAAATTTATTGTTTAATTCGTTTACATCAAAGCTGTCCATGTTGTCCATTTTGGTTTCTTTACTGATTCCGAGCTTAGCGGTATTAAACCAGAAAAATTTTGAAGGCAGCCGAAGATCGAGTATCTTAGAAATCTATTGTTTTTTAGCTTGCCTAATCTTCAAGCTTACCACGTTCTTTAGCCTCTTAAATGAATTTCTGTCATTCGAATTTCTTGTTCATTTCAAATCTCATTAACCATATCTCTATCATTCGCCATTTTTACAATTTCTGTATATAAATACGGAACAAAATCAGCACGTGGAATGAAAGAACGTAGGGTAACATGCTGATCGAAAATCTTCAGAACTAGATTATTAAAAAACGCAATTTTATCGTTAATGTTATTTATTGTGTAGATGGAACGCCACGCTAATCTAATTGCAGAATGGAATAGTAAGGAAATATTGCAATTCTTGTAATCACGATAGGTAATTTTCACTTTCGGTATCTTAAGAAGAATTTTATATGACAGGTATATCATATCATAATTAGACACACCCGGGAGAGAAATCTGTCCAAACTTTTCTACTAGCTAATTTTTTCAGTAGATGTCAAAAATAAATCCAATAGAGAGAAACGTGATTCCCCGAATTGAGTTGGTACCGAATTATTAATTTTGTTCAATGAATAGCTCTCAATAGTTCGAAAGAAAACAATTCTTAACACATGATTATTGTTAAGTATATTAAAGTTAAAATCCCCACCAATGATGACAAATTCATAGTTACCAGCAAAATTATCTAAAGCTTTTTTAAAAGGTTCAAGTTTATATGCTGAGGGATGAGGAAAATATACGGTTCCTAACAGAATTACTTTGTTTTTACATTTTAATTCGGCGAAAATAAATTCAATATCGTTATTTTCCACAGAGTGAGTTAGAACTTTAACAGGTAGACCACACTTAACATAAATTGCTACACCACTTCCCCGAGTTCTGTTACCAGAACTATCCAGTTTATTCCTAAATCTAAAAAACTTAAAACCTGGTATTCTAACCATATCAAAGGTTATGTTGTGATTTAACCATGTTATATTGAAATGATGGAAAACAGTGTTCATAATGAATTATTGAATACGATTTCTTATCAAATTTATTCGAATTTTGACGAGCGGGCGAATACTAGTTATAATCAAATTGGCAAATTAATGGTTAAGCTGAATAATAAATTTCTAAATTGTAATATACAGAAATCAACTACAAATGATAACTTTATTTAATAAAATTATTCTCTGCAGTTGATCTAACTTTAAAAAAATTTATGAAAAATTTGAAAACAAAATTGATGTTAATTTTGAAAGCTGACTAATTTTGAGCATTTTTCTGTCAAATTTTCTGAAAATTAGTTAAGGGATATTATATTTAAAACAAGTTATAATGCAAATTTTCGAATAAAAATTATTAAAAATTTTCAAAACGGGGAATCAAAATTATAAGGTCCAAAGTATAAGAATTTGATTATCAAGACAGAACAATTTTATAACGTACTTTTTGTTATAATAAATTAATGTTCTATAATTTAGTAAGATAGGTAATGAGATTTCATCATTCTTTTTGCAAACAATTAATTTCAGAAAAAAAAATATAAAATTCAGTAATAAAATTGGATTTTATTTTAAATGTAAAAATTAATGTTTTGATATTAAAAAAAATTTAACAAAATTTCTTATCATTATTATTTTTTAATTGACCAAAATTGTTTTTACAAGCAATTATAGACTTTTTTGTTTTCTATTTTGTGTTTTAATTTCTTTTATCAGATCAATTCATTTTATTTGGTCGGATCATTTTATAAAATAAAAAATCATTTAGTCATTTACACAGATGAGTATAAAGAAAAGATGGTAACTGGTAAGAAAAAATGGTGACTATGTATATACACCAGTTCTATGAAATTTGCTATTCTTCTTTGATTATTCTATTTTGGTATTATAAAATTTAGTCATCGTAAATTATTTTTACAGTTCGATAGATTCTTCGAATCACTTTTATATCCACTTATACTCCTTAGAAAGTATACTTGTCACTTAACAAATGTAAACAAAAAAAAAAAAATGAATAAAAATTATTTTTAAAGCAAAAATTATTTGAATATAATACAATAAGTAAGTAAAAGCTTACGGATAATAGCGCTCTTATTTTTAATTTGATAAAAACCTTAATTTTATTAATATGTTATTACATGTTGTATAATATGTTACAACATATGTATAATATGTTGTATATTGATCTACCATTTTGTTTTTTAAATAAAAAAAAATAAAAAAACCGTTATTGTTTAATGAATCTTGAATAAAATATTTTAATAAAACAAATATCAATAAAATATTTAAATTCATGATGTGTGTCACAAAACATATGTTTCATTGTTTTGCTATTTTAAAATAAATGAATGACAGTCAAATTACGCGGTTGAAATTCCATTCCAATTAAGGAATCATTAAAGAATATTATATTTCCTTTTGTTTATAAATGACTTTTAATTTAGATACGGAAATGTGAAAAATATTTTGAATCAAGTTGTTTTAATTCAACTCAGTAATTCTGTGATCATTTTATTATAGAATTATGATCATTTTTATTATTTACTAATTTCGGAATTATATAATTATTTTAAACAATTTTAGTGATTTATACAATATTACAAAAAAAAAATTAAATACTATAGAACTTTATTCAAATTTAAAAATTCATTAAGGAAAACTGTAATGGAATAAATTTGAATTTAATCAATTTTGTAAAAGGTCAATTTATTATATAAATTTTCTGAAAAAAAAAAAAAAATATTTAACTTCCATATTAAATCTTTACTATTTTTTGTGAACTTTTCTAACTTGAAATGTAAATTGTAAAAATTCAAAATACCATCATTCTATAATATTCAGTAGAATAAAATATGCTATATAAATGCAGATGCGTCACTTATAGCATAAAACTATTATTCATTTTGTTACATTGACACCCTGTTCAATATATTTTCTTTATTGATATTTCATTCAAGGTAACTGAATTAGAGTTATTTCTAAATAATAAATATCTCATATTTACTGTACATTGAATAATATGAGTTTATTAAATATACATACATATATATATTAAATTATGGGATCATAAATTTGTTAAATATTCTTGATTGTAAATGGCTTCCGTTTAACAATTTTTCATATATAAAAATATATCAAATTACGACGACTTGGTTTTAATTCAATTTAATTTAATTCAATTTCCATTCTTTATCGACTGAAACATTTTTGTCGAGCCAATTATTTATGAAGTTTTTTTTTTTACTTGCTTGCGCTGTACTACCTGTACACTGTACACTGTACTACCTACACTGTACTATCTGTAGATAATGTAGGTGATAAACGATTTAAAACAAGCATAAAAAAGGACCTAAAAAGTCGTGTAAGAAAATTTTTAGTCAACTGTCAATTTTGTTTTCCGGAAGTTTTGCAACAAGGTCTAATGGTAAGTTTGAAAAATTACCATAAAATTTAATTTTCTGGCTCTCTAGAATTTTTTTTACCAAATTTATGATTAATACTGAGCACAAGGTACCTTATTTATTTTTAAGTTATATTTAATGTTCCAGTTGTTCCGTATTATTATACTTGAAATGCTGGACACTTGAAATTCTACATTACTTCAATGGTATAAATATTTATGATTTATTCAATTTTTTACTATTCTGAACATAACCAATATTTTATTGACTTCCCATGTAGAATATTTCAATGAAAGCAGTAGCTTTAAATAAATAACGTACATATAACTCTTCCTCTTAAAGTGGTTCGACTCAGCAGGAGTAAGGATCAATTGAATTAAATAAAAAACAAATAAATTTGAGACCTTTTCGTATCAATGAAGTATCTCTCAAGATGATAAACTTTTCCAAGAATATTTTTTTGGTTTTTGTTTTTGTTGTTTTGGAAGAAAATGATTTTTGGATTATCATAATATCAAAAATGTTCATCACGTACGAAATTTTTCCAATCGTCCATTCGCAAATTATGAATATCAAAAAGAGATAATCACTTTCTCTTTTCATTGGTTTACCTGACATTTATTTCAAAGTTCAACACGAAATATTTTTAAAAAATATTTTCTAAAACTATTTGAAAAAAGTTCTTTTTAAGAATGTTCAAAGTTTTAAGAATTTTTGTCTGAATAAATTAAATTTTTTTTTTTTGTTTCTTAAATTTCTTTTCTGTATAAAAAAAAAAAATATATTTTTTTGTAACTTTGTATACACGTATAGCTTTTTTTAAAAGAAGAAATGTGTGAAATTTACTTTATTTTGTTTTAAAATTTTATGTAGGTAGGTCTTTGATGAATATAGGTAATGCTAATTTAAATTATTGCCTAGACTAAGTTATTATTGGTCTCTAATAAAATTACACATAATTTAATTTTGAATTGTGTCATGGCTTAACTAAAATTTTAAAAATAAATGAGTTAATTTTACTAATATGCTAACATTTTTGAGTAAGTTGATTTGATATACACAAATGGATCCAGTGTGTAAGTAAATGGAAGAGAATGATTTGGAAAATGTTTGTCTTAATTTATTTTAAAACTTATAGTTTTTTTTTCCTAAACTCCTAAAATTTATTATAAACCTTTAACAAATATTTGCAATTTCATAGAACTTGAGCAACTTTGCAACAATCTCCATCTTTATACAAAACCTGTTTAAATCTTTTACACGTATACTTTTACTTTCATATTTTATCTAATAGGATATTATAGACTGAGATGACGAGCCGGATATTACATCCCGCATCAGCAAAGCCCGTACTGTTGACAGACAAACTTTCAAAAATACAATGGTCAAACAATATATTTCTGTTCAAATAAAATTTTTCAATTCAAATGTAAAATCAGTCTTCCAACCAAGATATCCGTTGGACAAAAACTGTAGACGTTGATATTCAGCAAAATAATAACGTTAAGCCCACCGTACTGAGCAAAACTTTACAATCGCAATCATGTAAAGGTTTTGCACTTAACTAACTAGCAAAACGTTAGTTAAGTGCAAAACCTGATGATTTAAACAAACAAAATATTCAAAATGTGTCAGACTAAAACCTTTTATATCTCAAGAATTTCTAATGACATCTTGTTTGATCAAAGATATCTGAAGTTATAAAGCTAAAATTGTATTATTGATTATTTTTAAAGATTAGTTTTAATTTTAAGTTAGGAGATTTGAGTTTAGTGAGCTAAAACATTAGGAACATTTTCTCTACTGAATTTTTAATTTCTAGGCGAGAACGGAGAGTTCTTGTGTTATATTGATTTTTTCGTATTAAATAAAAATAAAACAAACAATTCTGGTGCCATCAATACCTAATTTAACGAATTTACGAATATTTCTTACTTCCCAAATGAATATAAAGTTTTTTTTTTTAAATTTTTGACGACCTTTGTGTGGTAGATTTCTAGTTAGAAAAACTAAAACCGCTTAGAAATACAGAAAGTTTTTGTGATTTTGGTAAAATGCATATTAACATCTTATAATTCCAATTCTATGGGATGAACACCCTAACTGCTTTTACACAGAGATTTGGAATACACAGTCACATACAAAGCTTTTCTATAGAATTTTTATGGTTATCTATTTATTTAAATGTTGAAAACTATATCTATTGTATCTATTGTAGAGTACTTCGCCTTCATAATAGCATAGTTCCATTTTAATTTTTACTGATAACCAAAACTCTCAACTATTTATCATTTATTTTATCCCAATGATAAAGGGTACTGCACCAGGTCAAAAATCCAGAAAGCATTATTTTGCCTTCTTCGGGAATCGAACCTGGGACCTTTCGGTTGAAAGGCAGGCGCTCTACCTACTGCGCCACCCAGCGTGTTCTAAAATTTTATAAAATTATCAATCGATATTACAGGATTTTTCGATTCTATTTTTTGAGTTCCAAAGTTATTGAACTAATACAACCTAAATCACGAATTTAGAAAATTAAAAGTAAAAAAAAAAACAATAAATAATATTAAAAAATTTAAAGGTAATTTTTTCATAATCGACCACACAAGGGTTAATGTTTGTAAAGTGTTTTGTAAGAATATTGACAACGTTTCCAAGTATTCTGGTATAAATAAACTTTTTAATATTATTTATATAGTAAAAAAATAAATTTCAAAAGTACTTATATGAACATATGTATATGAAAATCACTTATGAAAATTAATAATTTTTTTTTCCATTTTTCCAAAACTAATTTCAGAATTGAAAACTTCAAGGCAACTACCAAAAATTTGAATTGAATACAAAAAACCAAACAAATAAAACAAAAAAGATGTCCTTTTCGATGAACTTTTTAAATGAAACAGAAAAAATTCTAAATGAAACATTTCTCGGTACAAATAATAGTAATATAAGTGTACAATTTCAACATGATAATAACTATACTAACAACAACAACAGCAATGTCAATTTAAATATATTTAATACAATAAATGCATCAAATCAAATATCAACAGGATCAACAACAAATTATAATATATTTGAAAATGATGGAAATTTAATATCAAATAATGAATATTCAAATAATTTTACATCGGGTCAAAATATATTAAAAAATATTACAAATTTTTTAATAACAACAGCTGATACATATTTAATCAATAATAATAATAATAGTAATAATAATAATAATGATACAACGACAGCACTTAATTCATTTTTATTAAATGATAATAGAAATATTGATAATGTTACAACAATTATTAAAGATTATCATAATATATTTAATGATCCACCAATACGATATGAGCATGCACCACAATTATCAAAATCAGCTGTTATTAGATGTGTTGTATTATCAGCAATGGCAATTGTATCATTATTAGGTAATACAGCAACAATGTGGAATATATATAAAACACGTATGACAAAACGTCCATCTAGACATAATTGGAGTGCAATATATTCATTAATATTTCATTTATCAATAGCTGATGTTCTTGTTACTGGTTTTTGTATTATTGGTGAAGCCGCATGGTTTTATACAGTACAATGGATGGCTAGTGAATTTGCATGCAAAAGTGTTAAATTCTTTCAAATGTTTAGCTTATATTTATCAACATATGTTTTAGTATTAATTGGTGTTGATAGATGGATTGCTGTTAAATATCCAATGAAATCATTAAATATGGCAAAACGTTGTTATAGATTATTAGGTGGTGCTTATGTATTATCATTTCTATTGAGTATACCACAGGTGAGTAAAATTTTGATTAGAAAACAAAAATATATATATATATTATACATATAGTTATATACAACTACGATATAATATTTGAAATTTTAAAATATATAGCTATGTTGTATTTATCCTTTAATTTTACAATAACGCGATTCAAATCAATATGTCTTGTTATTATAATAATAATTACTAAAAATGAAACATTGTCATAGAACCACAATATTTGAGCTATGCTGAAACTTTATACTCCCAAAGGGAGCGAAAACTATAAATGATTTATAATATTTCTATAGTAATATAAGTACAATACAATGGTAAATGCAGTTATTAATGATATTTATATATTATGATTTATTAGTACCTACTCTAGCTTAATACAATTACACATAATTAATTCTGCAAGTCATTTCTAAGAACGAATTAATTTAATTAAACAAATATTAAAACTCTAGGTATATTTCACAATTTTATTAAATATCTTTATCGATTTCGGTTATTACACCATCATCAGAAAACTGAAGGAGATAGATCGGTTTTCTGATGATGTTGTAATAACCGAAAACGATTAATATATCTTATATATTATAATCCACAAGATGAACGCGTCGGAGAGTAAAAAAGCAAGAATAGTTGAATAGTAAATTACACCACAAAAATATTAAAATTTTAGCAAGTTCTTAAGACAAAAATAAAAAAATACGCAAAACAGTGGTGAATTCTTTAAATATTTGAAATAATTACACCATATAAACGACAGTTATTTCCGAGAAGAGCGACATCTATTTTAAAATAAATTTGAATCACAGACAATTTTTAAAAAGGCCTCAAAAAATTCTTTCACTTTAAATAAACATACAAACTTATAGAAAAACAACAAAAACGAAAACACAAACAAAAACTTAAAAAAAATCAAATCACACTCTTCAAAAATGATATAATAAATGTAAGTTCATTTGCTTCGCTGCTATTTAAAAAAAATATATACAGTAAAACACGGTTATATTATAGTCATTCCCTAAATTTCAGTAATATTTGTGACTATAGGCGTAGTAAAAAAAAATTGCATTTTATAAACAAAATTCAATAAAATATCTTTCGTAGCTATAACAATTTTAAACTTTAGCAATTTTGCTATGTAATCACAAAATATACATATTTGTAATAAAAAACAGTAAAAGACAATACATAAATCAGTTTTTTAATAAAATAATTCACTTTTGACTTATTTTTTTGTTTTATTGAAAAAATTGGTCTTATATTTAAATGTGACTATAAACGACATCGATTGTATGAACTTTATTACTTTCTTTCAAACAAATTGTTGACTATAACAGAATTGTGACTACAAACGTTTTTGATTATAAACGAATTAAAATACATAAAAAAATATTTAAAAAAATGATGACAGTAAAATTGTTGACTAAAAGTGAATATTGTGTCTATAGCCAGTTATATTTATACTGTAATTGATGTCAAATTGATAGAGATAACACTTGGTGTCCTTCGAGGATTCCCACCTACCTACAGGAAATAAAAATTAAATTCATACAAATTGATATGAATCAATGATGATGTTGTTATCCAGGATTTTTTAAATAAAGTTACTACTGTGAAATTGCACAGGGGCTCACTAGTTCAATAAAATTGAGAAACATACCAGAGTTTTAATATTTATTTAGATGAATTATATGAATTATTTTAGTTACATTCTAATTTATTTATAATGATTTAAAAATGCGTCAATTTCACTTTTATACAGATTTCAAGAAATTTCATTATGGATTTCTATCATGTTCTATATTGCACTGTGGATGTGAAATGATGCTTCTTTATGTATCAAGTTGTATTTTATTATTATATATTTAATTTTCTGGTTTAATCTCCGGTCTAAACTAATTCGGTTAAAATATAAATGATAACAAAAATCAAATTTCCCTATCAATATTATTATTGTTGATTATTTTCAATAACTTTTTATAGGAAAGCACCTATGATGAAAAGTCAAACCCAAGAATAATAATAAAAATGAGAATATTAAAAGGTTATAAGATATGGCATATTTAAACATAGAATACACTAGCATGATACAATCTCTAAAGTCTCTGAAAGTAATCTTAAGTATAGAAAAAATATTTTTTCTTATTTTTCTTATTTCTATACTGTTATTCTCATTCCTCCCGATACTCTTCCTATTTTCGATCGATAAATTAATAAATAAAAGAAATAAATTTCAAATTTTTTTGAAGTACGAAAATAAAACTATTTTGTAAAGTCATTAAAAGAAGATTCATATCCTATAACTGAAAATAAAATTTGAAAAAAAAGAACTAATATTTTTATAAAAATATATACATATATAAAAATATTGGTTTTGTATGAAAGTCCTTAAAAATAAGGAATATAAAACAAAAATCATCTTAAAAGGATCATTAAACCTTTTTGCAGAAAAACATTAAAATGAAATAAAATAAATGATGCTCTAGGTGAGATTAATAAGTTTGTTTTTTTATTTGTTGGTGTTACCATCTCATATGTTTTATGTGGTTAAGTGAACAATATGAAATAAAATAAGAGACAACATGAAATATTTGATATATTAGTAAGTACCTACTTGAAAAGAAGAAGAAGCAATTGAACTGAAGATAATTATTAAGAATTTTGTTTTTTATATTTTTGTTTATTGAAATTATTATTTTTATAATTATATAAATTTTATTAAAAAATACTTTTTGTGAAGAATAAGATATTAATTCGAATATCTTGCTTTAGAATCTCTAAGTTTACGTAACACAAAAAAATATTCAAAAAGTACAACACAATTTTTAATTTCTGTCCAACTCAATTCAATTAGTTGTCGCCTTCAGTCTACCTTCTTCCTTCTATGCCACGATAACAAAAGAGAGAAAATGGAATGCATTGAGATTGAGAGATAATTTTTGAAATAAATAAAATTTGGTGAGTAAAGGAAAGCTATAAATTAATATGCGTTACTACTTCTTTTAGAGAGTTACAAAAATAGAATATAAACATTTTGCTCTTTATATCGAATTTAACAATTTGTCTTTCAAAACTCAAAATGTCAATTGCAAATTCTTAAATTTACTTTTATTAAGATTGGACTGTGCTAGAGCTTTATTTCACATTCCTCCGTTCAACCAACACCCACTCGCTATTCCTAATTAAATCCCTCTCACTAAGTTCGTTATAAACAAGGCTACCAGCAGTATTCTATAGTTCAGATCTCAATAGGTTTGACAGCAACATTGATCACAATATCCTACTTAGAGATCATTTTGGTGATATGGGAAAGGTATGTATTAGACAACATTTAGTCTCAATTTCAAATAAAATTTGTTCATTTGTATACCATCTAGATAGGATTGGGTAGGTAATTACGATAAACTAGCAATTTACATAGACGATTCAAAAATTGAGGTTAAAATTGTTTCTAGAACTATCAAGCGAAAATACTAGAAACAACCAAGATTAATACTATTAATATTATCATTAGACCAAGTATTAGCTATGAACGGTATTACGTATATTAACAGTAAAGTGGAAATAATGGCACTAAAATCATGTTATATAAAATTGTTCTTGTTAGGCAAATACAGAATGATACTTGAGAATATCCAAAATAACACCCAGTGTTGTTTTTGGATATTTTAATATGTAAGGTACTGAGGTAGTGGATGAACCAATTAGAGAAGGAGCTGAAATTAATCGATCGCAAAATGCAACAATCCATATATATTCGTAAAAGAGAATATTGACACGGTCACAAGACGACATTTGAATTCTGGCATAAGCTTAGATCCTGTAAAACTTTCTGGGAGTTATCACCGAAAGTTAATAAAGAGAAAGCAAGGAAATTGCTTCAGCTTGAAATAAAACCAGGATAATAATGGATTTATTGACAGCTTTAACAAGCACTTATAACTATCGAATCTGAAAGAATCTTGATAGTCAAGAAAACATCAAGAATGTTCTCTGCAAGTTCTCAGATCTGAAGAAAATTAGGTTTACGTGGTCGGGAGGGTGAATATTTGATAAGTTTTGAAGATAGGAAAAGTTTCACAGATTGTTAATTTAAAAGTTTTTCGTAAATTGTTTCACATTAATTTGTTTTGTTGTAGAAACAGACGTAGATAAATTATTAATAAATAATGGAAATTCTTATAAGAAATTTATGGTCTTTTAACATCAAATTCATTTTTATCCCAGGTTTATTTAAAATATTCAGTAATATAGTCTGACATCAATATTCAACGCGATTGTTTATATTGTGTAAAGTTTTAGTCTATCGAATAGG
This sequence comes from Argyra leucocephala, assembly GCA_963942445.1. Lineage (NCBI taxonomy): Eukaryota > Metazoa > Arthropoda > Insecta > Diptera > Dolichopodidae > Argyra > Argyra leucocephala. The sequence continues at coordinate 100,526,134 of OZ012679.1, read as the reverse complement.
CGATTACTGTATGGAATAGATTCCGGAGTCATAGTCACCTCGTAAAGGTTTGTATGAAACCTTCAAATTAACGCATCTAATCACTGACCGATTAAACATTTCTCCTCAAATATACCTCCAAACAGCTCTAATATGATTCAAGTTCAAACTAACTGCTGTCATAGAATAAAATCACTTCGTAAACACAATTAAAAAATATGATTTATATAATGTAAAGATTTACTTTGAGTATTTATGCGTATCACAATATTCATTTTTATATTAATTTTAACCAGTAAATCTCGAGTCTTTTATTAAATTAAATTTATTTGACTTTATTAAATTTTATAAAAAATATATTTTAAAAATAACAGAGCTGATAACATTTTAAGTTTATACACTCCGTAATAAATTTTAATATTAAATCGTCATCATAATATGATTTGCTATCATTTTATTTACAACATTTATACGCTAACAACAACATGATGTATGTTAGACACGTCAAGAGATAAAAAAAAATAAATGCTGCTATACATATTTGCGTAGATTTTATGATATTGAGTAGGTATTGAATATAATGAATAAAAAAGCGAAAGTTCATCGTATTTCATTGAATTTAATGATGATCTGTTATGAATATGTAAGAATAAATTTGAATTATGATGGTACGCAACAAAACAAAAAATGTTTTTTGTTTTCATCAACAAAGTATCTATTTATTTCAGAATTATTTTACGTCAATACTCTATGAAGTCAGTATCCTTTTTACTAGGATAAACTTTATATAACCTACAATACAGTTTTTGAGATTTCAATATGAAGTTTTTGTCTTCTTTCTGGATATTGAATTATTGCTTCAATATTTGAAAAATCTATTACAGAATAACTTATTATATGAAAACCTACTATATTTGAACGGCTTTGTTTTCAAAGTATTACCTCAGTTATCCCAAAATTCCAATGTCGTCCCAGTTTTTAATTTGATTTTTTTAGTAGGGCTATGAAGTCTGGCTTATGTTATCTTTGATTTCCCGTTGAATATCAAAAAACTTTTCGATGGATTGCATAGAAATGGTTGAGTAAATTCTTGTACCAGAATATTGTCATGTATATTAATTCCCGCCACACCTTGTTGAATAGCTCTACCATCTGTACAGAAACTATATTGGCCTGTTTGTTTGATCATGTGGGATCTTCCTCAGTGTTATTTAATAAAAAAATAATTAATTTAGAAAGTAAGAAAGTGTTGCTTTTATTGATGCTCAACATAACTAACAATTAAGAAAAAAAGTAGTTTTTCAAATTACTTGTTAGTTATTAAACTAATACAATTCTAAAATTATATTTAGCAAATACATCAAGAAATTAATTTTATGAATCATGAAATCTTATACGATGTGTCATGTTGATGTATTTCTAAACATACTCGCAGTCCGTTAAATCATATTACTTGGGAAAGATTTTGAAATGTTTTTAGTATATCAATTAAGTAGGTAACCCAGAAGATACATTTAATCAAAAATTCGGTTATTCAATCTATTAATCAACTGATTGAAATACTTATCAAATCATCATTACTGACATCATATGAATTCTAACATGCTGAGTGCCACAGTAGGTAGAGCGGATGCCTTTCAACCATAGCGGCTGCCTTTCAAGGTTCGATTCCCGATGAAACAACAAAATGCTTTACCGGTTTTCAATGGGATAAAGTAAATGACAAAAAATAATTGAGAGTATAATCGGTAACAACTTAAATAAAATTGAGCTATTCTGAAAATAGCAGTAGTTTTCTACATTTAATGAGTTGATAAACCATCAGTAATTTGATAAAAAAAATGCTCGAAATATGTAGATATTGTAGTATAAACTTACAGTACCGTACTTAAATAAGCACAAAAAGGTAATTCTATCTAAATTATTGTCAAGACCATAAAAAAAAATACTTAGAACAAAATTTTATTTATAAAATATTACAGTTAAGACCAAGGGCTCACTAATATTTTGTCCTTCATCTTTGTAAGTTCATAATGTGGTATAAAAGTTTTAGTGGTTTAATTTCTAAATTGTGTACAAAAGGAAAAAAAAGAATGTGGTGGCATGAAAAGCAATGTATTTTTAAATCTTCCTTTATTTATACAAAAATAATTAATTAAATTAATATTAAAGAATTAATTTTAATAAATCAACTTTGAAAGTGTTCAAATTTACTGCTAAAACTCATTATCAATATAAATCAAGATAAATTGATTTTCTCGGATTATTTTGGAATTTTCTTTGAATCTAGATTATTTTTCTTTGGTTATTAGAAACTATTATTTTTCTTTTGGAATTTTCAAAATAGCTTAAAATTATTGATTCATGGCCTGAAACATAGAAAACTACGTTTAGGTATTGGAAAATACTGTTTTATTGAAAAATCATTAAATCTTAATTTATTACAACCACTGGTCCCATATTAATGAAATATGAATTTTGTTTAGCTGAGGGGTATTATAGCATTATATTGTTGTATTAAAGTTGATTGTTAAAATTAATAAATAAATTTGGCAATAACTCAAAATAATTTTAATTATTGTTTTTGTTTTAGATAATTCAGAATATTTTATTGGATTTTTAGTTTCTTCAGAAAATATGAACTATTTATGATAAATATATTTAAAAAAGGAGACATAAATACGATGATAATAAATATGAAATTATGGCCGCATTGAAAAAAATATTAAAACTTATGAAAATTAACAAAATACTGGTATCATTATTAAATGTTTACTGAAATTTTCCTCCTTCATGTTTGTTGTTCAATTTATTGCCACAGGCAGATCAATTTGTCAACTGTTTAACAGCTTATTTATAAATTTTTATTATTATATAATTTTTTCAAATTATCTGTGAGCTTAAAAAGAGAGTTAAATTGCCGAATAATTTCAAATTTCGTACACAATAAATTATGACAGTGATATGTTTTTATCGTTAATAACTGTTACAAAGTTTTAAGTACAACATTATTATCAGAGTAATAAGATGGTGTAAATGAATGTAAATAGAAAAATTGTTTTATCAGATATACTTAAAGTAACTAAATATATTATTGCATTGTTTTAATATACGATTATTATGATTTATTTTACAGTTGATGTGCAGTACTTTAATAACTAGCTATTCGATTCGCCAAATCTGGTTAATATATAGTTGGGAGATCATTTTACATGAGAATATAATTTAAGGCAAACAGACTTTATTATTTTTTTATTTATAAAATAAATTGTATAGTTCTTCATAAATTGATGCAGTTCGAGAATCGTTACGTAAGCGTCCACAACAATATTGACATTACACTAAAATTTAATAATTTCTTTCAACTCTAATAAAATAGTGGAATAATGTAATTCTAGATTTTGAATTTACTTATTTTGGTTTTCTTATACCGCGAATGTTCAGTTATAAGAAGAGTGAAAAAATACTACATCATATTCATGCATTTTCAGACTTGAATAAGTATTTTCGAGTACTGAAAAAATAATAAAAAAAAAATAATCAGCATTTAAAACTAACTATACAAAGATAATTTATTTATTCTATATTCTTCTTTTACTACATATTCTTTTTAGTAAACGAATGCGCACCCAATTTATTTTAATAATCATAAATAGATAATTACATTATGTTATTCCATTACTTTAAATATCATTTAAATACGAATTTTAAGTTCAACTTTCAACTTTAAACAAAACAAAATGAATTACAATTACAATTATTGCTAATTTAAGGACTATTATAGAAAGTTTTGATTTTATATTTTAGCTAAAGCATAAACAAAAATTTTCAAAAAAAATTGTATTAAATAAAATTGAGAGAATTTTATTTTCATTTTAACAGTTTAAAATAAATTCAATCAACTTCAGCTGGTAATCAGACATGTTTTAACTTTGAAAATGCTTTCAAATAACTACTTAAGTAATTCATTAATCTGTCTCACCTGTCATAATCTTATACACTTTGATCTCAAGATATCAACATTACAATTCCAAGCTTTTTAAAATGTTGTGATAGCGGTCTGAAAATATATTTATAATATTTTTTTTAAATATCTAAGTATTTCTTTCTTGAACTAATGTTCAAAAATTTCAATTAATCTTAATAAAGTGCTCAATTTAACGAAAAAGAAAACAGAATTCTAATATTCAATTAAGTCAATCAGGTTCAAACCAAACACAGAACAAACAAAATTTACAAATTCTTACAGCGTTTCTTAATAATTCATAATAAAATTAAGAAATTTTTGGTACATTAGCAACAGTGTGTGTCCGTATATACTCGTAATTATGAAATTTTCTTTAACATTTGCACTCCTTTCAAGACATCCTACATTTTTTTATTTTTGTATTTCTTTTCTAAATTTCTTTTTGTTTTTATTATTATTATTATTACTGTTTTCGTTTATTATTATCTTTTTATCTATTATATTACAACCAATTCTATACATTGACAATATAAGATGAAATTTTCATAAAATCCACAACAAAATGTAATAAACTTTGAACCAAAGAGTAAAAAAAAATATTCAAGAAATAAATTATTCCTCATTAGAATTCAAATGATGTTGCCATCTGCTAATAAAAAAAAAGAAATACATATTATATAAGTTATGATCTAAAACAGAAGTTCTTAAACTTTTTTTATGTATTGCAATTTTAATGCGACATAATTTAAAAAAAGAAATGAATGTATATATTGTTGACTTTTTAAAATTATATTGACGTTAAACTAAAATGTGATTAAAATCAATTCCGATGAAAGAAGAAAACTGAATTCAATTGTCCACATTTTAGAAAGCATTTCTCTTGGTTTTTCCGACTGCTGGCTTAATTTTAGTGGTTTATATTGTTCTATAGTGTTTCTTTTAACCACATATTAATTATCAATTTGTCAAGTTAACATAATTTTTTGTCAAATATATCACCTTTGTCTTTTCGGTATCGCATTCATTTGTTGCTGCTGTATCAGTCCTACATTTTTCGTTATTTATTAGAATGGCTTTAATATGCTTTATATATTTTATAGATTTTGACCTTGTTACCTGTGGTCATTTACTTATTTTTCAATATATCTTCACGTAAGCATCCAGAGACTAAAAGAATTTTGGTTTTTAATCACAACTTTCACCTCTTTATATCAGTAAATTTCGATATCAAAATTATCGAGTTATCAAAAATCTATCATTGTTGAACAGCTTGCATCAAATTTGTCTTTTGTAACACAACTAAATATGTTGCTCTTGTATCTGTTTGAAGATTATAATTGTTTTATATCGGTGAAATTCAATAGATAGTTTTTGAAAATCATCTTCAAACACTAACCAAATAGCAAAGGTTCAAAACAATTTTTCTAGCTTCTACTTTCTTTTTTTTTTGTTTATTAGTCACATTGAAGGAAAGTACATTATCTATTGAGAAAATTCCTAACCCCGGCCTTGCATTTGTTCATCGCGTATCTAAAACTTTGTTAAAATTTACATAACACCTGCAACAATTTTGATAAAATTATAAAATATTGGGAGTTAGCTCACTCTGGTTGTCATATACATTGGATAATATGATGATATTTAGCTGTTGCATAAAATAATACTCGTATTTGAAAAAAAAATTTTAAATAATTTTTTACAAAAAATTTTTAAATCTCATTTTATAAAAGAATTTTCTTATTTCAACTTTTATCATTTAACCACTTCTGCTATGTAGTGAGTGATATTGTGTTTTTGTTGTTTTCTACACCATCTCACATTCAATTCATATTACATAAATTCTGTAAAAATCGCCTTAGATACCTTTTAAAACTACTGATTTAAAAACTTAATTTGAAAGTAAAGAAAAATTCTTTTACAGTTACATTGAAGTGGAATTGGTCTTATTTTTATGAAATTAAAGGACTTGTAGAAAACACTTTTAGAAAATTTTATTAAATTTCAACAAAATAAAAATATTTTACTTAAATAAATTTAATTTGATAAAAAATAATTTTTCATAATATTATTTACAATTTTTTTTTAAAATTAATAACAAATTATATCTACGGTATGTCGATTTATTGTTATTATTAATTATATAGATACAATAATTTCATATTTATTGCAATGCTTCTGAATGCTTATTTTTATTTCAGTGCTTTTTCCCCAAACTAAAAAAATGATCTAAAAATATCCTCATTTTATTTTTTGAAAAAATTTTTGACATTGATCCCAAAATTTCTTCTATTTCTCTTTCATAATTATTATAAACGAAATAAAAATTGTCAAAAAAATTGCCAATATTTAGGCTATATTTGAGCAGGATACATTTTCTTAGGAAAACAGTAAAATGGCGAACTTTTTTTTTGTTTATTTTTTTCGTTGTATCAACTGGTTTTCAAAAGGATTATTATAGATAGATATGTTATGTACTTAATATTTTGATTGACAATTTTTCATGGATTTTTTAATTTTTTATGAAAACCAAGTTTTTAAGGTAAAAAATTTAAAATAAATTCGAATTGGTCGTTTCTTTAACATAAAAAAGGGGTTGCTAGAAATTTTGAGAGAAAACCTTAATAAATAATTTACACGCTGGGTGGCGCAGTAGGTAGAGCGCCTGCCTTTCAACCGAAAGGTCCCAGGTTCGATTCCCGATGAAGCAAAACAAATGCTTCATTGGTTTTTCGAGCTGGTCTAGTACCATTTGTCATTGGGATATAATAAATGACAAAAGATAATTGAGAGTTAATGTGGTAACAACTCAAATAAAATGGAGCTATTCTATTTAAGAAGGCTTAGTTCCTGACAATAGTAGTATAGTTTTCCACATTTAATGAGTTGATAAGCCAGTAATTTGTTAAAATAAATACTCAAATTATTTTAGATATTGTAGTGTAAAATTGCAGTACCGTACTTAATTAAGCACGAAAAGGTGATTCTACCTAAGTTACTGTCAAGATCATAAAAAAAAAAAATTAATACAAATTGTAAAAGTTTTCTGAGTTAGCAACAATTAAAGTTACAAATATCTCGTTATAATTAAATAAAAACTAAAATATTTACATAGTTTCGGTACCAAGGCGTATGAATCAAGTTATAAACCAAAAAATGGATGATCAGATTTTATCTTGTTTGTATTTTTACTTAAAGGACCATGCAATCAATTATCTTTTTTTTCTTCTTCTTCATCTTGGCTTGGTTGTCACGTATGAAACCCCGACTATTTTCCATTACTTGCTCCTTAGGGCGTCGCAGATTTTAAAAATCTCAGTTTCCCACCATGAAGAAAGATTAACAAACTTCTTCTGCAGTTTACAACTCGGAAAAGGAAATATAAACACAAAACCAAATAAAATGTGTAATTACAACAACTGTTCAGAGGTCATTCCTAATTCAGACCACCAGATACTTCTAAATTTAGAAATATAGTAATAAATTAATCCTTAAAGAAATGACTAAATATACTTACTCTATTAACATTTAAAACATGAATCCACAGATTAAAATATAACTGATATATTCGCTGGCTATTTAATTCTACCGGTAATTCTGCTGATGTATGAGTTGCGACAATTTGATAAACTAGATTTTTTGTATTTGAAAATTACTTATATATTAGTTTATATTCTGCTGTACTTTAATTTGAATCAATTTATTTGTTTCTATCGGGTCTACTACGTAATCTTGTTTTTTTTTAATCTTGTTTTTAATTATTTTTAATTTTAAAATTTTTTAAGAAAATTTTTTAAAGTAAAATATAATTTTTATTTTATAATTAAAAATTTAAAATAATCAAAAAATAAGGTGCTTGAATGTAAATATTTAGTTATTTTTTAGAAAAAAAATTAATAAACAAAATAAAATATAATAAAGGTAAATATTCTGAAAAAGGGATATATCCCGGTTTTTGCATCCAAAAGCAATTACGCATAAAAATAATTAAGATAAAAACTTTTTTTTTTGGAGGATTTTGTGGCTCGAAGTTTTTAATATCGAAGTTATTTCGCAGCGCCGATAAAATACTCAATATGCAAAATAAAGGCATTCCAAAATTTTTATAATATAAAAATACTAGGGGCCTCTGTTGAGTAATAAGAATTATAAAAAACTAAAAAAATAAACAAAAAAAAAATTCAAGTTGAAGTCAAATTTAAAAAAAAAAACAGTAATTTACGTACTGACATAGATTTCGCACGATATAGCAGAAACCACTCGTGTTTAATAAAAAGTTTTGTGGCTAGTAAGTTTTATTTAGGACATATAAATACACATCCCTTACGGTAAGTGACATTTAGTGTATAAAATTACTAAAAATAAAAAATGTTGTCGTTAAATAGGTATATACCTACATAATACATAATTTTAATAAAAACTATATTATTAAACTTAAAAATTGAAGAATTCAAGTGATTTGTTTTTTTGTTGTTTTTATATTTTTTATTTTAGATGTATGTATTTGTGTTTTTGTTTTATAATTTCATGAATTTGTTTTTTTTGTTTTTGTTTGACATATGTACAATGTACATTATATTCACTGCAAATAATTATAATAACTTATTTGATTGTTTCTGTATTTTATTTTAATAACAACTCACATATATAATATGCATAATATATAATATATTTGCTGAATAATAAAACAATATGAGTAAAAATTTTTCAACTGTGTGCGCATTATAATTTTATATACAACTTATTTATATATAACTTATATATTAAAGAGAAGTGAAATAAAATGAAAAAGTGTCTACTGCGCAGCTCCTTAAATGCCTGTCAATTATAATTATAGGTAGCTTCTGGTCTTGCTAGCGAAAAGATTTTAGTAAGGAATATAAAAAGCTGGTATTTTAATTTTAAAGTCGGGGGCTACTACCTTCAAACCTCCGCTACTCATTTATTGAAACCCTTTCTTTGCCGACGGAGGTATACGTAGACGGTGAGAGTTTAGTAAAAAATTTAAAAAACAAGCTATTTTATTTTTAAAGTCGGGGGCTGCCACCCTAAACTTTATTATTGATAAATATATAACCGTCCTATATTGTTGGAACCCTGTTATTAGTGACGGCAACATAGTTTTATCAGTTCAATCAGAAAGCAATATTTTATCACTTCTTAAAATTTTAGCAAAAAAATTTGAAGAAAAAACATGTTTTTTTGAAAAAAGCAAGATTTTTTAGGAAAAACAAGATTTTAAAAAAATAATATTTTAAAAAAACAAGATTTTGAAAAACAAGATAACGTACCGCTCCATGTTTCATATGAATAAGTTATATGAATAAGCTCATATATGAAAACTGTTTTATATTATGCCTAAAATTAGAAAGGAATCGTTGGCTTTATATAAATGTCCTTCAAGTTTCAACACACAATTTCATAATTTATTCGTTACAAAATTTTCTTGGTCAAGTATTTCAATGCAACTGTAAGCAAATTAACAATTTTGTTGTTAAATGATTTAAAGAAATTAAAACATAGTCCCAAGAACCTAACGTACATACACTACAGTAAAGTTTTCGAGCTTCTATATCACATATACGACTACAAAAAGAAGACACTGAAATCATTTTTAATTTAATCTACTCACACACTAAACATTTTAAAAGAAAAATGTTAAACAAAATCTTAAAAGTTAATTTTTGTCACTCATATTGTTCTTACAAGTTACAAGTTACAACAACAACACCCAACTTATAATAAATTTATTCTAAAATTTTTTTTTACTTAAATGATAGCGTAGGCAATATTCAATTATAATGTTATTAAATGTCAAGTTTTATGATGATTTGAGTTATTATCTAATTTTTTTTTATTGAAAGTGATTCAACTTTTTGTCTTTTAAATTTTTTTCTACTGTTTTTCCCCTGTTATTATTAGACACTTTGATGAGTGTATAAAAAACAATATGGAAATTGTGAAAAAGAATATTAAAAAGAAAAATGATTTATTAACTTTTATACTGTATATTGTAGACCTGTACAGTGATAGATATTAGGACAAATAGAAAATAGTAAAAAAAATGATTTATTACTAGTTTTATGGTTTTGAGATTGATACTCATAATACCTTTGATGATTTCGTACGTAATATTAAATTATATTTCAAATAATTGAACAAAAAAGTTAAAAACTTATATTTTGATAAAATAAAAAACAAGAAAATAAATTTGATATTAAGTCAAAGCTTATTTTGGTAAATTACAATTATTTTAATAAAGTTGTTCTTGTTCAACTCCGGCACTTTAATTCTCTATCAATTTTTTATATTACATATTTTCACTTGAAACTTCAAATTTCATAATATCAAATTCATAATTTCAAAATATTTAACTGCTCAAATTAAAAATTTTCTTATTTTTTTTTAACAATTTTAACAGAAATTGAAATTTGATATTTAATAAATTTTGCAGAACTTCTGAACTTTGTCCATTTAGTCTTCCTACTTACATTTTCAGAAGCACAAAAACATTATAAATAATGTAAATGTGAAATAACGAAACGGCAAACAAATTGAAAGAAAAATTAAAATCTGAAAGTTGGAAGAAAAAAAAATCATGCTATGCCTTGACATTTAATTCTTCATTTAATGTTTTTTATCTCTTTTTATCTCATATTCAAAACACAAGTTGGCAACATAAGAAGAAAGATCACTAAAAAATTGCATAATTAAAATCCAAATGGAAAATCCATGTGAGCTAAGCAAATTGTATTGGATAATTGGCCGAACTCGCCGTTGTCACTGGAAAACAAGCTACTGATTTATAAAGCTGTCTTGAAACCGATATGGACCTACGGAATCCAACTGTGGAGAAACTCAAATATTGCAATATTACAGCGTTTCCAGTCAAAGCTATTAAGATTGATAGTTGGCGTGCCTTGATTTATCTATAATTATGTCATACATCGTAATTTGCAGGTGAGAACTATTAAGGAGGACATTAGAAGCATAAGCTGAAAGTACCAGATAAGATTAGCTGCACATCCAAACACACTGGCAAACAGCTTGTTGGCTGCAAGTGATGTAAATCGTCTAAGCGTCGTGTAAGTCGTAAGCGTCCTAGCATCCTGCAGCTACTCAGTGGACAATAGGAACAATCAAATGAGGGCCAAGAAATACAATGGAGTATAATGTGAGCATCATGCATGGTTGACCACTGGGTTATCTCAGACGCTACCCGCTCAGCTAGTAGCCACAAATTTTCCACAATTCTACCAACTTAATTTCCAATTATTAAGAATAATTTCAAGATTAGAATAAATGAATTACATTATATTAAGATAAAGAGATTATAAACTCATCAAAGGTCTAATGAGCAACGTATTAATTAAAAATTAACAAAAAGTTTTTTCAAAGTAGATACTAAGTAAGCTATGCAGTATAATATAAAAAAAAACTTTTCCTAAACTTGATATTTGTCTTCGAACATTTTCTAAAGAGTTGAATATTTTAGAAAATAATTTAAATGGAATAAATTGAAATTTAAACAAAAAAATTAAAAAGATTTTTTTATATGTTGATCCCTTTACCTAAACAAATGGTTTTTCAGATCGATAGTCGAAAATTCATAGAGCTAATAAATGTAAATCAATCATGCTTATCTAATAAATAAAGAATTTTAGTTTTATTTAGAATAAATAAAATATTAATATTAGTTTTACTTGATGAAATAACTGTTGCATCTTCAATTTTCTGCAATAAAAACAATGTTTCGAATCGATTTGAGTCACTTTGGTTAAATACGTTCCCAACCTAGGCAAGTACAAGAACGTATTAATTAGAAATTACTAAAATTTTATGTATTTATTTATTTCTCTAGTATTTAGACTATTTTTATTTTATAGATAGCCAAAACATTAGGTGTAAACATATCAGTTGGTAATGGTGTTAACGTTAACGGTCGTCTTGAATTTATATAGGTCATAAATATAGAATTGAACATATTTGGGGAAAACATAAAATGGAATTTGGTTACACAGTCGGAATGTTTTTGTTATAAAGGGATTTGCTTAACTTGTTGTCTTCTAGATGTAAGATATTAGAGATATAAAATCTCATTCCGCTCAGGCTATAAATAATAAAAAATATATAAAATAGCGAAGCGTGTATTTGCTTGTATTCCCTTCAATTTGATTTCGTGGCCAAATTCCAAATTCAAAACATCAAATACAAAACCCCAAAATTAAAAGTTTTAAAATTCCAAGACCTCAAAATTCTAAATTCTGAATGCTACATCGACAGGCGATATCTTCTTTTTGCCCTAAAATGTAGTTCAAGATATCGCCACAAAGTCAAAATCTAGTGAAAGGAATGTAGTTAGGGAATTGATTTTTACACAGATCGATAGAGCATGTTTTTTATACATTATAGGATGAAGAAGTCGATTTCGTCAAAATGTGACGATATCTGGTTCTTCCGTTGATGCCTCCAATTATGCTTGTATCAGCATTAAAAAAATACGACATCTGAAAAAAAAATGAAAATTATTATGGAAAAAAGAAATTAATCAAATGTAATTCAGATTACACAGCACAGTGAAAAAAGCTATAATAAACCTGTGTATATTATCATGTGATTAATAGGGCATATGTACATATAATATATTTTTGTAAAAAATTATCAGCTGCTAAAAAAAGCGAGCATGTCAACCATTATTTTACGGATCAGTATTTATTTTTCTAAAACAATTATTGAAATAATCATTTCTGTTTCTTTTTTACCATTTTTTATTTATTAATTCATTTAATATTCTATCTAATAACATAGTGCGACACCTATCTGGAACTTATTTGGATTATGAAAATGTAAATTAAAATGTCTGCTTCTACTTTACTTTTGTTTTGCACTATATACTTTTATATGGGTAAAATTTTAAATTGAAATTTCTAACTGAAAATTAAAAAATATTGAAAAAATATTTAATTTCGCTACGATTTCTGTTAAATATCTATCATTTATTTAAAAAAATAAAAATCGGTTGAGAAATGACTCTGGAAATTGTTTCGAATTTTTTTCATTTACAGATTAAATATTATGATGTTAAATTTTAAACAATCGAAGTAGCTTTGCTTGAATCAATTTTCAACTATTAAATTACTTTGTCAGAAAATTCATACAAGAATCAAAATATTATAACTTTTACATAATTTTTCTTTTTTTTTTAAATAACGAACCCCAGGGGGAAATATTAGTAATTTTATTTTAAGTTCTCAATTTGTAGTTTTATTAAAAAAAAAATACTTGAAAACTGTTAGCAGTCTAATAACAAAAAAGAAAAAAATAATAAAAAAATAAAAGTTTTTCAACATTTTCCAAACACAACAATGTTAAAATAAAAACTTTTATCTTATTGTTTTTTTTTGGTTTTGATCTAGGAACGATGAAAATATAACCATGTAAGTTTGGTCACACAAGCAAATCAACATCAATGGTATAAAAAAGTTATTTGACTTTAACTACATATGTGAAAGGCAAAATTTAATGTCATGACACTTTTGTAACAGATCCTCTTTTCTTTTTTTAAACTTTCATTTTATAAAATTTTTTGTTAAATTTTGTTGAAGATACTATCAGGAAAATTCGAAGAAAAAAAATACCTAATATTATCTTTCATACATCATATTATATACTGATAAATTGTAGTTCATTTGCTAATAGCAACTACTGCTAACAATGTTAACCCTTTTTTGTGTTTTTAACAAAAAAAAAAAAAAAAACTTTTTACAGAGAGAAAAAGTTATTATAAAAGTTTTTAAAAGTATTGTTTTTTTTGCTGTCCCAGTAAAACATCCCTATAATAGCATGACAAATACAATTATCTGTCTGTTCGGCCGGTATCATGGAAAAGCAAGTCAACAAAGTTTGGCTTTGATACAATTGCGTTCAGTTACATGTTCAGTTGGTAAAAATCTAGGTCATTTCTACCAAAATTAATATGAATTTCTTTTAAATGAAGTAATTGCAAGTTTTTATTGTGTACCAACTATTTTATAAATGTTAACTGGATTCAAAGAACAATATGAAATTTAATGATAATATTTACTTTTAAATATTGCTTGAATTTTTATAGCCAAATAGATGTACATATTTATGATATCTAATATTTTGTAATTATTTATAAAATCAATCAAAATAAAAACTAGGAACTGTATAATCTAACACTATAAATACTTACTGATCAGTTCAAGTCAAATTATGATGAACGAAACCACTTTTTTAATAAATATTAAGGTTCTTGTCAACTTGTATAAGTGTGGTAAAGTTCATCAAAATAGGATTTTGCTGAATAAACCCATTTTTGTTAAATAAATGACAAACCTATGTGTATGTTGGTAGCAGCAAACCCATATGAACTATGTAGGTGCTTGTCTTTATTTGTGTTGGTTTTGAATTACCATTGTGAATGCTTTCTGCATCAATAATATATCTGTTGCCAAATTTTTTGAAATAATCCCAGTATATGCTCTTAGTAATATATTTTTATGTAGGCTCTAGGGGGCTGAAATGACAAAGTATCCGGCCGGATCTTGAATTACTACATTAGTTGCATGGATGTAGTCTAATTCATATTTTTCAATTTCACGTTGTTTGATATCTCTTATATTTATATGTAATTAAACATTTTATTTATAACATAACTGCCGTGGTAGAAAGGGAAGTATACTCTTAGCTGTATCGTATGTTGGCACAAAGGATACTTGTCGTGTGTAATTTCTATACTTATAAAAGGGAGAGATTGTTTGTTTGTTCGCTATACATGCCAACAGTTTTAAAGATAGAGTTCTGAAATTTTGCACGGTTTTTTATGTTTGAAAAAAAAGAAACCGGACGCGGTACTTTACAAATATATCAAATAACAGGTTTGGGTAGCTGCCTTACAACTCCTAGCACCTCTCAGGAATATTTCAAAAATGAGCAGACATGAAAATTAACTTAAATACTCTTTCAAAATAAAGAAATACGACTGTTACTGATTTGGTATAAATAACATTTGCAATAAGCTAATGAATTAATGAAGACAACTGTATAAAGCATTTCCGAATTTGAGGATTCAGTTTAAAATTTTTGCATGGCTATGTGAAATCGCTATATAAATTAGCTACAAAAAATGTGACAATTAGTTTTATTAATCAAAAAATACTGCAGAGTATTCCAGAGGGTCCATATATACAAACCGATAGATACAGTTACCAATGAAAATGATACTGTTAACTACCGAACAGAGTAACTTTATTTGTGTAATTGTAGAAACAGAGTTTTTTTTATGCGTTTCTTTATTTGACAAGGTTTCCTCCTCATCTCCTCCGCAATGTGAGGAGCATTTGCTTCTACGAAATTTGAAGTAGCTAAAACTACTAGATTAATTATAAGAACTTTGCATCCTCATTTCATTGAAGAATAAATTCAAATTGATTGTGGAAAAGGCGAACATATCTTTATTTCAATAAATACCGCAATAACAAAGAACATGTTTTTTTATTCTCCATCAGAAAAAATCCGAAAATTGTGTACAAAGAAATAATTTTAATATAAGTATAGTTTAAATTGTAGTATTGTTGATTTTGTTATTACAGTGAAAAAAATATTAGAATACTTTTGATAAGCCAATTTTTTTCAATTCGATTCATAAATCAAACTTCATTGAAGTAAATTCTATACATTTTGTGTTCGATCCGGACAATGGGTATAGCTTTGCTAGTATATTATATAAATAAATTTTAAACACTTAAATACTATACTATTTAAATAGCTCAAATTGTATTTATTTATTCATTTAATCTATAATTATAAAAAAAATTACACAAATATATCTATACAGAAATGTGAAAAAAGAAAAAAAGAAAAATTGTTTTATATTGTTGTTTATGCAGCAATAGATTCCGTTCTTAAAATGGGTTTAAGAAAAGTACTGTATTTAATTTATATTGACTAATCAAAGATTTTTCTTCTTGATTGTATTGAGTTGACCTTCTGAAGCGGTGCTGATTTAGTCGGTAACTTCTTTCATCACAACTTTGTTACCAATGATATCATTTACCTGGTTTTGATGTTGTTGTTAATGGCAATTTGGTTTTGTTCTTCTTTGTTTCAGCTCCAATTTATGCTGCCAGTTTTATCTGATAGTAAATTCCTCGAGCTTCAGCTGCATAAGAAATCCCAAATACGATTTTTGTTGATATATTTTAATACTTATAGTGATGAGTGATGATTATCATCTTGTCAGATATTTTTGAAGATTTTTGAAGATAGCTGTTATAAAAAAAATCATTGTTGTTTAATATTAATAATTTTGATATTTCTTAAAATGTAAAATTAAAGCTATTATCACTATTACCAATTCTAATAAATTTAAGTTTATTATTAGTTGTTCTTAGAATTAACTATCAACGATTTAATGAAAAAGTTGAAGTAATTCGAAAGATAAGTAAAATATCCAATAAATATTATTCTATTGTATCGAAAGGAAAATCTATTGTCAGAAAAATAGCTGACCCTAGAAAACTAGAAAATTGAGAATATAAAAATACAAGAAATAACAATCGAAAAGTTAATTATTTTATTTTTAAAATGAACTGAACAGCGTACGCAAAATTGTTGACAAGACAATGTAGTAGAGTAAGTACAAAGAGCAATTAGATTAGATGGAGATGAAGACCAAAAAAAATATGCTTAGATAGTATCGAAAATCGTGCTGGAATACTTACTTACTTAGGTGGCCAACAGACCATACAGATTCTGGGCCTGTATAGGCTCGAATAGAAGAAATAGAAGAAAAACTGAAATATAGATATGTGGAAGGATACGGTGAAAAGGCTTCACAAAACGAAAAATTATATTATATTAATATTTAATTAGAAGTTACAGATGATCACACTCTATGATACAAAATAAATGAAAAATATTTCATATCATAAAATTCATACTGAACTACGAACAAATTTAATCCTAGTAATTATTTAAAATTTTAGAATATAACTTAAGAATTTGAGTTTCAAATTAATGAAAAAGTTAAAGCAATATCAATTGTCATCACCAACTGATATTTGAAAGTTTACACGTATCTTATACTCTTATAGATTATAGAACAATCCCAATTCAATTCAAAGTTATACATTTTTACTTTAATATTTCACAATTATGTTTCATCATAAATTCATGTTATTGAAACAAGTTGAATTTGATTTTGTTTTTTTTTTTTATTAATGTGGCATAAAAAGGAGGCAGTAGTTTTCTTTAAAGTCCACAAAATCATTTCTTTTTAAGTTTTTTATTTCTAAAATGTTTTTTTATAAAATTTGTTGAAAATTTTTTATGACATTATCATCAAAAAGTTAACATCAAAAGTGGTAAAGTAAATAGAAGAAAATTAAGATTTTAAGCTGGTGGGTTAGTATATTTAATTGAAAATGCTAGTTAGTTAATTTTTAAATAAATTAAAACTTAATTTTTTAAAGTGCCACTAAGTAAATAAATGATGATAGAGGTAGCTAAGTATAATAGTTTAAAAGAAAGATTACTGTGTGCGGTTAAAAGTTTATTTTTAGTATGGCATAACATTTTTGATATGCCTCTTAAATAAAATATTTTGAGGTGAAAGACACATTTTTTTTTTTGTTTTACTTTTCTAAATAAGTATTTTCGTAGATTTTTATTTTTAATTGTATTAAAAATTTGTAATGTAGCTACTCAGATCCGCTTTACTTAATTAAAATAAAGAGATTTTATTTAAATATAATTTTTTTTAAATATTTCCATTTCTGTTGAAGGTAGTAGATTAATTAAATATAATACAAAAATTATTGTTAAGTTTTTCTATTATATTCCTGTTTAATAATTACTTCCGTTTCTTTTTCTTTGTGTGGCATATCAGCTGAGAGCGTAAGCTATACATACCTCTAAAAATAAATTATTCTGCTGCAATTTGAGAACAAAATTTACAACATAATTTGCTATTCTGGAAAATGTTTTATTTTTATTCTAATTGAAATTTTTTTTGCTTACTTGGAACTGTGGCATAACAGTAAAATTTCTTTTATTTTTGGTTAATTATTTATTTCAACGATTTATGCCTGAATAAATAATTCTCATAAGAAGGCTATATAATATACATATAGAATTTGTAAATATACAAATTTGAATTTTTTAATTTATTGTTTACAAAAAAAAAATTAAAGTTAAGTAGCAAGTGAAACAAAAGTGAAATAAATAAAAGTTTACAATCAAGAATCATAAAAAGAAGAATAAAAAAACTAGTCTTAAATTAATTTAAAATTAAAGCAAATTAGATTGACTATAATTATCCAAATATGATTCTGTAAGTTTTTTTTTTTAATTCTACTGTACTTAATGATTTAAACTGAGTAATTATATTATTATACATATATGTAATTTAATGCCAGTATATAAAATTGTAGGTGTGCCGAATTGTGCGGTTTTTTACGATCTAGGTGAAGTAAGTTATGATTTTATGAATATCTTGCCGTTTATTTGACGTAGGGGTTGTATGTATTTTTTGAGATGCAACTTCGGGAATGTGGATAACTAGTTTTAGTTTTATTAGTCTTTATTTAGTCTTTTGTAAGCAGTGTCTCCTTATGGATAAGCTCAGTACTTTCTCTCCAGTTATAACAATTTATAATCTATCTTTTGTTTGGAAGTTGTTCCCAGTAGTTTTATACCATAACTAATATGGCTGTGGAATAGAGAGTAATAAATAGATTTTTTTGTTGCTTCCGATATTAATTCACTGTTTTTTTGTAACATCCCTGCAATTAAGGATAATTTAGTACTAAGAATTGATGTATGAGTATAGCCATTTAAATTGGGCATCGATTCCTAGGTACTTAAACTCTGTCATACTTGCTCTAATTTATCATTATCTATTTTAATATTTATTGGTGGTACAATTCGATTAATGCAAATAAATAAATTTCTGCTTTAAGATCAATGTTGTGTATACTATCAATGGTAATCAAAAATAACAGAAGTCCAATAAGGAGGCTCCCTTGTGGCACACCGAATTTAACATTTTCTTTTTCACTTTTTGTTTAAGATATTTGAGTATATTGGGAACGATTGTTTAAATAAGAACTGAACCACTTGAATGCAACTCCTTTTACACTATGACTTTGAATTTTTTTTAACAGTATTTTATGGTCTTCTTACTCTCAGTATTAGTGACTTTAATAATAATATCTTTATGTCATAAGGGCATTCTTTCAAGGTATGTTAAGGTGATTGTTTTTTTAGTTTGTGCTTAGTTAGTTGTAATCTTCACAACCATCGTTTTTCGTTTAAATGATATGAGAATTTTTTTGAGTTTCTAATAAAATAATAAAGTGCACGTTACACCGTTGTTTGAGCTTGGTGCAAGATATACCAACCCATGGTACATTTATTTAGGTTTTGGGGTCGCAATAAAGTTTTTGATTTTGGTTTTGTAATTAAGTGCACAACAAATTAACTATTTGGCTTGGAATAAATGAGAACTTAAATATTTTATAGTTTCTAATTTAATTTATATAAATATTTTCAAAATAGCCTAATTCCTATTATAATTGGTTTCATTTATTTATTTTATGTTTTCAGTTTAATTTTTTTAATTTTGTTTATAAAAATTATTGGAAAGTAAGAATAAATAAGGAAATAAATAAGGAACTAAATTTATATTGTATTCTACATCTTTAACAAATATAAAATCTACACATTTAACACTTCATAATAGACTAATATTGTCAATTATTAATTTTGTTAAAAATGCTCTATAATATCGATCTCTCATGTATTCATTTTAGATATAATTTTATAATTCTTAAGCATTTAAATTGTAAAATTTTTTGAATCAAGCAACAAGTCAAATCAATTTACAACAAATAAAGGAATACGAAATGTAGCTACTTTTATTATTATTGATCTTTTTATTTTCTTATATTATTTATTTTAACAATTTATAATTTAATATCAATAGATTTTGATGAATTCTCATCAATAATATTATTTTTCCGATAACAAAAGGGACATTTTAGTATAGATTTTTTTTTAACAAGAAATAAAAAAATTCTAAAGAATAATCACAGTAGAAAATTTTTATTATTATTTTTTTTTCTTTACATTTCTTAAAAGGCAAAAAAATCAATTTTTTAATTTGGAAAAAGTCAAATAATTCTGATAAATTATTAAGAATAATATTATTTTTGTTTTTTATTTGGTTTTCTCGAAAAGGACGAAAATGAAATGATTTTTGTTTTTTTGAATTATTTATAACGATGTTGACAGCAATAATTCAATTTTAAAGTGAATCAAAATATTTATTTCTGTCAAATAAAGAAAAAAAAACAAATTTCCATTAAACGTAACTAACCTTAGCAAGGTTTTTAAAACAATGAACAATGGAAAATTTTATTTTTAATAAGTATTTTAAGAACTTTAAAATTTTCATTCAAAAAGGGCATTAACATTCTTGGTTTTTGCATTTTTACTTTGATTTGGGGACATTTGAAAATTATCGACAAAAAATCAGAATAGGATTAGAGGTTTTCCCAACAGTATATTCTACATCCGCAATAACATATTTTTTTTAAAGATAAGCCAAAATTAAAGTTTATAAAATTTAAATGGGCCAAGAGTTGATAAATTTGCTCAAATAAACTAAAAATTTTTTTTTTATTTTTTTCTTTAGATTTGTGTAAACATAATTTAAGTGTTGTTTTTAGGATTTTATTTAAAGCCAAAATATTAAATAAAAGTAATTAAAAAATAGTATAAAATTAAAGCTGAATGTTAAAGTAGTATACTCATTTCGCTATGTAACTGCGAAATTTATTTTATGCCAATTCTTCTTCTATCCTCGATGTTTTCTTGCACAGTGAGTTATAAAATTTTGCATTTTTAATCCCGACTTTTTTAAACTAGAATTTATGCATATGGGTTATTTTTTAGACTTAAGACTCTACTCCATATGACATAATCATACATAACAGTTCATAAAATGCAAACGGAGACCAAAAATTTAAATATTTGCAACAAAGTACGTTTCTATTTACTAAATGAACCTCTCCCACCTGTTCGATATAACATCTTATTTCTTGTTCATAGGTCCAATGTTCATAGGTGATTTGCTTTTTTGGAGAATCATTAATTTTTTTACCAAGTTTTATGTTTTATGGGGATTAATTTTATCAATTCAGTGGTACAGATTCTGTTCAGAAATAAGTATTTATTTCAACAAAAGAAATAAGTATTTATTTCAAATTCAACAAGGCGATAGTGAAAATAAAAGAATAAATACTTTTAGAAAACTAATACCATATAAACGACTGTTTATTTTAAAACTCAATAAGATTAACAAAATTGATCCAATCCTTGTTTAGCTAAATTCTAAAAATTTACATTAACACTGGATGTAGCAGTTCCAAGCTTACCTACAAATATTTATCATTTTCGTATTTAATAAAATTTTTATTTTTTCTTGCTATTATTTGTATTAATGATAATATTGTGTTTTGCTATTTTTTTTTCTCCTATTACTCCGCGTGGGAGCATAGTGCTTCGATAGTGAACCTCCATTCCTCTCTTTTAAATACTGCTTCCTTAATATCGTCCCAGGTATAATTGTTGATTGTTAATTCTTGATCAATTGTGCGTTTCCATGTGTTGTATGGTCTGCCGGATCTCCTTTGTCCTTGTGGATTCCACTCTAGAGCTTTTCTTGCTATATCACTTTCTAATTTCCTTAGTGTATGACCTATCCATTTCCATTTTTTCCTATTTATCTGTCTGTTGATCGGTTCTTCTCCAGTTATCATCCATAAATCCTCGTTGCTAATTCTTACCGGCCAGAATATTCTGCATATAATTCGCAGCACTTGTTGATGAATACTTGTAACTTCCATTTGATTCTGACCGAAGTGAGCCATGTTTCACTGCCATATATTAATGTTAACTTTACACATGCTCTGAATATTATTAGCTTTGTTGTTCTTCCTCCGCCATATCTTCGTTAGGCTCCCAAATGTTCTTCTTGCCTTATTTATACGGCTGCTGACATCTTCTGTTGTACCTCCTCTTGATGTTATGATGCTCCCCAGGTAGTTGAATTCTTCTATGTATTCTCTGTGTTGTCCACTCACTGTTATTGGCTCACTATCACTGTTGTTTGTCCTCATTACCTTGGTTTTCTCGATATTTAATTCCAGTCCCGATTTCTTTGCTTCTTCCTGTAATCTGTTTACTTTGTTCTGTAGGTCCCTGTGCTGTGTTATACAAAAATTAAATTGAACTGGATATGACCTAATCAATGTTAACTTTGTGTCGTAGTTTTGTGACTATCCTGCACAATTTTATACATATTGTGTTGAAAATGGCGGATGAAATAAATCTGGTCAATACATATAAAACTAAAGTATATGTATTCCTAAACATTCACAAAAATACGTATATAGTACGTTTATTCGGTATCAATATATAAATTGTTAACTTTAAGATTTAATATAATTTTTAAATATGGCTCTTTTTGCTCCTCATATGCAATTTAAAATTAATTACACAATATATCGTATAAAAAACAAAATAATAATCAATATAATGTTATGAAAACTGACACAATTTCAGTCAGCAACCACATATGTAACATCAATATCAGTCGACTATATGTAATGTTAACTCTGTATTAAAAAACCAATTAATCCAACTACATTTTTTTTTTTAATTTTTCATTTAAAAAAAAAACGCAATTTACCACTTTTTATGTATTTAACAATTAATTAAGAATAACAATCGTAATTAATATTCTTCGAATTTATATAAAATTTATTAGTTATTAAAACACTTTAACTACTAATAATTAACTTTTGCGGTTGCTGTTGTTTTTATTCTATTAATTTATGCACAACGTGAAAACTTTTATTTTTTTATTAAAATCAAAAATTTAAATAATTTTTCTTAACCCTTTTGTGCATTACGACTATAGTACATCATAATGAAACTGATATTGTCCAGTTGGAAGTTCTGAAAACATTTGAATGTTTTGTAATAATTTATATAACACTGTGATGCCATATAACTGCAATAACTAATTAATTATGAAAAGAACCAGCTTATTTATTTTATTAAATTGTAGTACGAGTAGAATAGATAGTAATGATATAAAATGTTCAAGCAAACAAAACTCGGTTCCAGTTTTTAACAATATTTACGTTTAACGTATTTTTTTTTAAATCTATTTCATTATTTTACTATTCCCTTGAATTTTTACTGTTCCTTGAAATTATAAAATCGATTTTTTATAAATAAAAATTTAACTTAAAATGTTTAAAGCTTAGAACAGAGTCTTGTTAGTACTCCAGAAACAACAATAAAAATATATTTTTAAACAGAATTAAGACATGACTTTTGGGTATCAATCATAGAGAAATCGAACTTCTATTAGATATCATAATTTGATTTCATAATTTGGTTTTCATTTGTTTACTATTTTTTTTATTCATAATTTATTTTTAGTATGCTTCTTGGTACTTCCTGGTCTTAGTTTTGAACTTTGCTAATTATTAAATACAAATTGTTTATTTTTTTTTTTTATAATCTACTTACTTTATTTTTAATTATATTAATGCTAAAAACTTTTGTCATTAAAGAGGTATATACCGACATATATATATAATTTTAATAACAACTATATGATTACTACAAATAACCAAAATTTAGAAGCGGTTACTTAAAAAAATAAAAAATGATGAATTCAAGTGATTTGTTTTTTTGTTGTTTTTATATTTTTTATTTTAGATGATTTTTTTGTTTTGTTATTATTTGACATATGGACAATGTACATAGATTCCATGCAAATAATAATAATAACTGATTTGTTTGTTTTTCATAATAACCCACATAATGCATAATGTATTTGCTGAATAATAAAACCATATGAGTACAAATTTTTCAACTGTGTGCGCATTGTTATTTTATATATACAACTTATTTTAATATTAGGAGTTCATTAAAGAGAAGCGAAATAAAATGAAAAGATGTCTACTGTGCAGGTCCTTATATGCTTGTCTTTTATAATTATAGAAATTGTTACCCCACCATAACTTCTCTTATCATTATTGTTAAATACCTTTTTTTTATGTGGCATTTAACACTATTTTGATTAATAAAAAATGCCTCTGACTATACTTTCTTTGTACTTTTAATAATAATATTAAATTAATTTTCTTTAGTTTAAAGTCATGAATTATTTAATTATTGTAAGTTTTTTGAATATTGGATTATAAATTTAAAAAAAAATGTTTTTTAATGTAATTGTAGAAAATAAAAGACTTGAAACTTAACTTAAACTTTAAAATAAATACAATTTCATACAATATTTCAATATTAAATTACAAGTAATTAAAGAGCTTTTAAACAAAATATCAAAGTTCAATTAATCGTCTAAGTAATTCAAGCAGATCAAATCAATTATTTATTATTTTATTTTATTTATTTATGGAATTAATATCTATCGATGCAATATTTATACTCAGGCAACTCGTTGAAAAATTAATCGAATTTAATAACTCTATCTTTATATGTTTGCTTTGTAAATTTGAGTTAACCTTTCGAGAAAGTACAATTTAATGATGTAATCTAAATATTACATGAAATAGAAATCAATCACAGTTTAATGGACTAGTATAAGATCTATATACAAATAATATAGATATAATATTATAGAACATATCACAACATCAGTATTGATATTTTGATAAAATTATATTATAGTCTCAGTTCAACTCTGTTTAACTTTAGTTTTAGTCGGATAAAAGAATATCAAAATTTCTTGTGAATAAGTTCTTACAGCAAATATTGTTGTGTATTGTATTTTTTTTTAAGTCTTTGCATAGAATTTATAGTTTTTAACTGTTTATATTGTTTAATTTAAGTTATTTTATTTCAATCAGAATATTAATTCGGCCAAGAACTGTATTCGAAAATAACTAATCATGAACGCTTGGATCTCTAAGAAGATCCCTCCATATAAATAAAATTTAGAAAATTCATCCAATATAGTACAAACAAAAGAACTGTTTACTTAGGTGAATAACAGAATATTTAGGTCCTGGACCTGACTCATCAACGTCCTCCATTTTTATAAGCACGTGCGGATTCTCTCCACAAACAAAAGAATATTCATTTAAAAACTACGTTTTTTCAATATGTAGTGGGAAAATTCAAATCAATTCAATGAACCGCAATGGGTTAATAATCCATTATTTACAAATTGTTTTTCGCTCAATTAATAAATACTATTTCACACTTTTCATTCCGAAATATTTGCAAATACAAAAACAAAAAAAAAAGTAAAGTAAATATAAAATTTTATATAAAAAAAATTAAGTATAAAAACAAATCAAGGATATTAACAGGATATAAATATAACACAACAGGCAGTATTTAACTTTACTTCTTTATTGTTGTTTTTATTCTGTTTTGTTTTTTCTTTCAAGATTTCAATTTTCAAGATTTCAATTTAATTTATTGTGATTTTAACAGTTTAACGAAAGTTTTCTGAATACTCATAATAGAAAAGGTGTAATCGCATATTCAATATAATATAAAGAATGTGTTTGTGTGCGTTTATATGACTTTGACTTTGTATACATATATTAAATTGTATAAAAAGATTTGTTTTTTTTTTTTTTGTTTTATTCATTTTTAAAAAATTCTTTTGACTCTACGAGTATAACAAATTTCATTGAGAATTTAGAAACTAAATTTTATTAAAAGTAGAATATAAAATGCGAAACAAAAAATTTGTTTTTTTTTTCTTTTTTATTATGGTTTTTTACATTAATGGTAACAAACAGTTAGCGGTAATAAAAATGAATATCTTTTTTCTTTCTGTTAGTTACTTTTTTGAACTTATTATCACTTAATGTTTTTTTCTTGATTTTTAGTTATCCAAGTAATTTACGTTCTTTTAAAGTTCATTCTTTTGTTTTATTATTCTTCACCTTCAACATCATATTGTTTGGTTGGGTGTATATGGTAAAATAATTAAAATTACCAAAAAAATTTATATTTTTAATTTTCGAAGTTAGAGAATAACTGTATGTTGGATTTTAAAAAATTTAATAAAATTAACAACTAAAGAGTTCCTCTTTAAGAATATGAAAATATTATTTTTGTTGATACGGAGAAGGGAGTCTTGTCATTTCGTAGTTGATTGAAAATAATTTTTGTAAATTATGTTCACAGTAAAATATGAAAATTAAAATTTACCTTTAATAAATATATATATGTAATATGTATATATATATTATATCTAAAAGTACATTAAAATATGTACACCTAATACAGTGATGTAAATCTTAAGAGACTTAACAAGAAAAAGCAATTTTGTTAATTTTATTTTTATCATTTAAAATTTGGATAGATATGCGTATGTAATGTTGGATAATAAATATTTTTATTTCTATATACTTTCTAAAATTGTTAAGTTCTTTCATTTTTATAAAGGTGGAGAAATTATTTGGTTGTGTTTTATGAACCTGTCAACTTTATATGGTAATATACATTTGAGAAGATTTAATGAAATTTAAATTTTTTTTTTTAATTTTCTACTCCTACTCTATTGCTTTGATATGTCTTAATGTTATATACTCTTGCTTTTGAATTTTACATACTGACTTTAAATTATCTCATCAAAAGTATTTTCTTTAAAGTTGATGAGTTCTTCATTTAATATTCGTTTCTCTTTACGATATATAGAATTTAATAAAACTGAAATTTAGAAATTGTGTGGAACTTTGATGAAAATATAATTGGAATTTAATTTTAAAACAATATCACGTAAGACAACAAGAATATTTTATTTATTTTAAATTAAATTCAAGAAATGAAATTCTCTTGCTACAAATTCTTTATTTTTAAATAAATTTTCATCATAAATTTGATATATTTGAATTATAGTTAAAATGCTTATGCAATAACAACAAAGCACAATAATGGTACTTTGATTTTTTGTTCTATATAATGTCCAGTAACTAACTTTATAGTTAGAAATACCTGTTCATACACATTATCGTACTGGAATTTATTTCGAAAAACGGAATAATATTTACATATAATTTTATTCATTTTGTGTACATTAACCATGTTTTAATGGGAACAATTATTCCTTCAATAATATTGACACACATTTTTATTTCTTGTAAATACCAAATTATTCTTCGAAAATAATTTTTAGGAAATAATGAAATGTAGAAAAAAATCATTTAAACATCCTTACCTGGAGTAGGATTCAAACCTGAAACATTAAATTAATCTCACTAATTGTTGGTGTTTCGGCTAATCAAAACGTCTCAATCAATTAAATATCGGACTAGGATTAGAAATTTCTACCCTAAATAATCCTAGCTAATCGTTGCTGTTAATTTCAAAATATCTTGATTTAATCCATTAAATCTAGTGATAGATCTTTGATGTTTCCGTTTCATAAAATATCTCGATTCAATCAAGCAATTTCGGTTCGTCTGCGTTACTAAATATCAGCGAACATAAAACGATTTCGAATCCTTAATTAAAAATACCATACTCAAGATATAAAATTAAGGTATTTTCTCCTTCTATTTCGCGTCTTATTCTGAGCGTAGTGACAATAAAATAGATTAGATAGCTAAGAATATTTGAACTAAGTATTTTAGAGAATACATTTCATTTCTTTAATTTTCATCAATTTTGCTTATTAATAAATATATTTTATGTAATAGTTTTCTTATCGTAAGCTGGAAATTTTTAAAAAACTAAAATGAGCTCGTCGTAGCCTTATATTACATATAGACATATTTTACACATGTTTTTACACAGAAATATTGTTGTAGTTAATATATTTTATATTATTCATTAATATAACCAAATTTGGATTCTAGAATTGAAAATTTTTACTTTCAACAACAAAATCAAGGAATAAAGTTCGTTATAAATCTCTTATATATATTCCCATTTACGAATAGTTCAAAGTAGTTGTTTTATATTTCGATTCATTTTGGTATATGTTTAGTATCCTTGTAAGTTTATGACAATTAGTTAAGGTTTATAGTGTTGTTTTGTTTTTAATATTCTAAATAAAAAAGATCTAGAATTATTACTACACTTTCATAAGGACATACAGAACACTTGAAAACCTAATAAGAAAATATTTCTGAATTATAACTATAAAATTTTTGAGGTTTAATTAAATGCTGAGTACCTAGTTTTTCTTTGTTTCACTTTGGTATTTATCTTTTTTATGAATTTTGTAATAAATTTTGTAAATATCACTTAAAATGACTTTTATAATTAAATAATTAAATAATTTAAAATGAAAAATATTTGCTTTACCTTGTTAAAAAATATATGTATATACAAATATTTAAGAAACTAAAATGAAAATTACGCATTAACAGATTCAAGTATACTTTACTTATATATGCTAGTCGTTCTCTTATGTAATGGCACAGAAATGATTTTATTAAAAAAATTCTTAATTACCACATCATCATTTAAATACTTTAGGGCATAGGACATAAAAAATTCACTTTTGTTGTTACATCAGATTGAATTGCAGATACGATTTTCAATAAAATAAATATTTAATTTGATTTTGTTCTTGGTTTCTGAATAATATCACTTGATTCCTTTTTTTTATAATGAAATCAATACGTAAATAAAGAATTTTATTTTAATTAGTTACCACCCTGTATATAAGATTTTAATTTTTCAAAACAATGCCAAACCTTAGCATATTAATCAAATTCATTCGATTGTAAAAAATAACTTTAGAAAAAAATCTATTGTACGTTAATGTTGATTCAGTTATTTAGGACGTGTTCGAACCTATTACACTAGCACTAGTACTTCATACTTTTACTTTCCGAAAGTACTAAAATTGATTGCACTAAACTATTTTTCACTTTTTCAAAATCTTAGTTTTTTAAAAAAAATCGAAAATAATCTAGTACAATCTAGCTATAGGTTCGGATACGACTTTAATCTATTTTAGACATGTTTCGTATTACCATATAAAACGTTGCATTATATTGTAAAATTTTGAATACTATAGTGCAAAGATCTGGATCGAACACGCAATACATTTAATTTCGGAAAATAGTTTTGCATTTTTTTGTAAAGGTTTTAAAAAATGATTGCAAGCAAAACGTAAGTTGTTCTTAAACCGAAACAGTACAACAACAGATGAATTCTAACCCATTTAAGACTCCTACTCCCTTTCTATGAATTGTTAATTTAAATTAATTAAAAATTGAAATATTGTCATCATTATTCTGCAACCCCATTTGTGGGGTATAGGGGCGGAAATAAAGTGTTCCCAGGATTTCTATCCTGCGATTGATCATTTCATTTGCGACAATGTTCGATGCTTACTTTGGCTAAGACTATTTTTGTGAATATTTTTCTCATGCACCCTATTGATTGAATTCGAAATATTGTTTCGCAATGTTGTTGTCAGGCTAACTTAAAGCATTTCTGATTCAACGCCATTTCCTCTGTCGGATTTCCACGTCTATTTGATTTTCATTTGTTTGTTACCCCAGGGTCATATATGACTAACCATTAAGTTTTTTATAACTTTTATAGTTTCTCAAAATTATCTTTAGCTATTTTCTTTGAACCATTAATTTTTTTAGTTGAAACCTGTTCGAATAGTTTAATCCTTTTAAGGCATCTAACAAAGCCTTATTTGTTAACTAAACGTAATGCTTTCGTATTGACTTGTTGACATAGAAAAATCTAACCTCTTACCATATCGGATATAAGAAGTTTTTAAATATTGGGTACATTTTATTTATGTGCATCTGTATGTGCAATTGTGTTCACGTTATATTTCTTTTTCTGAATATGTTATTCTCATCGAAGTTTAATATTTAATTTCATTTGTAATGTTTTCGTATATGGTATTTTTTTTATTGTGGCTGTTGTAAACAATAAACAGTAAACACCACCTAGTCTCTTATAGGAAAGTTACTAAAGTTGCTTTTTAATTTTAATTCATTTGATTAATATTGCACTATGGTAAAATTTCAAATTACATACTAATCAAATTACATACAGATTTTATACTGACCTGTAAAAGAGGGATCAGTTTCAGTCAACATTGAGTCATTTTTTCGTGATTTAGGCTTTTCTAATTAAGCCTTGTCTAAATGTTTCACTTTGTTATACATCTTGGCTGTATTAAAAGTTAGTATAATAAGGGCTGTGTAATAAGTCATTTCAACATACAAATATTTTAATTTATCAAATTGCTGCAGAATAAGCAGAATTGAATTTTTTTTCTACATATGAGGTTGTTGTGTAAGATGAATCAAGAGCCATTTTAATCAACTCAATGAACGATCGAGAAACCAAAGGTAGTATATAGTAGAAGAGTTGTATAGGTGAAATATTTCCAAAATATTTCATGTATCATCCGCAGTTGTTGCTATTGTAATACTCTCTGTTGTATCTGGTATTGTGGTATTCTGGTATCTCAGCTTTAATATCACTTAATGACGATTACTCATCCTCTTGTTTTAATCTGAATACTCTTTCTAATATATTTATATGAATTAATTAATTAAACATAGATTTTGGGAAGCATACAATATTTATTAAGTTGCGTTTATTTGAAAACAATTAACTTCATTATTTCTTAGGTTTTGATTGAAGATTGCTTCTACGAATAAGTGATTTTTATTGTTAACATTCGCATTTCACATTTTAATGCTCTTGCATTTAACTGCCTATTAATTAAATATTCCATGCTTTTACATTTAACAATAATATTTATTATGGATTTTAAGTTCATTAAGTGCGAAATCAATTGAATTATTTTATTCATAATCAAAATATATATACAATATAATTATTATGATAAATTAAGAGACGGAAATTTATTCATAACTCTGTAAGACATAAAATTGTTTCAAAATAAAGAATAAAAGTTAAGCCTTAAAGGAATTATCAAACAATTTTGATTTATTGTTATTTCAAATAGTCGAGAACAATGAACTCGTAATATATATATATTTCAGATAATTTGTATGTATGTGTTGACATATCGAGTGTCCTTAAGAAATGTATATGCACTTTAATATTCATTTTCTTCTAATTTTTTCTATTTTGAATTTGTTATCGGAAAATGTAATGCTTATATTCGTGAGCAGCTTGTGTATGATAAAGATAAGTTTTATCTGGCAAAAAACCAGCAACAATCAAGAAGGTGAAAATTGACAGAGAATGCAACGAAATTTTTAATGAAATGATGCGCAACATTCGCGATCCGCGTTATCAGCTAAATTTGCATAAAATTTGAACATTTTCACTGACTAAAAAGTTCTTCCTTCGATTTCTTTAATTTGTAATTTTAATCTAAAAAATTTATACATTTTGCGTGATTATAAAACTGGAAATTTTTGTTAATCATGCAAAGTGGGTAGACATTTTTTGTGACACTTAGTATTAGTAGTTTAGAAGATTCCTTATAACAATGCATGGTTAGGCTATTCCATTGCTATATACTTATAATGTATTTCCTTTTGTTGTCGGAATCAAATATTCATTTTAAATAATTTCGAATAAAGTTTTCAAATTTTATACATGTTTTCAAAATTTTCATCATTAAAGTTAATTTTTTTTTCTTGAATTCTGTTAAAATATCCTTTTTCCAGAAATTGAAGAACTTGTTTTTTGTTTTTAAATATTAATATTAATCAATAACATCCAGACTAATATTGGAATAAAAAAGTGAAAAATAAAAAGAAAATTATTATTTTTTTTTGTTCATTGAAGTTCAATAAACTCGAGGATTATGTGTAAACCCCTTTAAAATATTCGAAGAAAAATTTGACTTCTTCTTTTTATAAAAATTAACTCACCATTAATTACAAGTATATATATATGAACTTCAATAAATATTATTTAAGTACTAAAAATATAGATTGTGTATATGGAATGGTACCAGATGGTTGCATGAAAGGAAAAATTGAACATCAAGGAATTTATATTAAAGTGTACTTACACTCATATAGCTAAGTACCAAAGTAATACTTGAATGATTCGCCAAGTTCAAGAATCATACATAATTATAAAATCCAAAAATCTTTTAATTAATTCTTTTACTAGAGTTATTGGCAAATAATGTTGGATCTCTGTATTGAATATATATATATATATATATTTCTGTAACACAGAAAGATTACTTAATTGCAATCATTTCATTAGATGAACCACTACACTTTCAAACGATAATAGCAATTTAAAATAGACAAAATCTGAAACGAAGATAATTAAAGATTTATAGCCTACAATTTTTTTTAAGAAAGTTAGTGAAATCGTGCTCCACATCGGATTGAGATAAATTAAGTTTGAAAAAATATAGTAAGAATATTTAATATGCTTTCTTAAAGAATTTCCTAAATCTTTTTAATATGAAAACCTGTGGAACGCAATATGCTCTTTCCATTTATCCAATTTATCCATACTATCAATAATTAAGTTTCTTACTAAATAAATTTGGTTATTTTTATAGGTGAAATTAGACAAACCAAAAATTTTGTTTTCAAATGTTAAAACTTTAGATTTCTGAATATTTAAAAGTTTGTATTATCACTATATTTAATCTGTAAATTGAAAAAAGTACGGAACAAATATCTCAACCAACTTTCATTATTATTCTTTTAAATGATAACTATTTAAAAGAATATGTAGGAAACTAAATATTTTGTCAATTTAAGATTTTACACCATGTATAAGTCATTTTAACATACAAACATTTTAATTTATCAAATTGCTGCAACATACCCATAGGCAGAATTAAATTTATATGTCATTTTTTTTTTACATATGAGGTTGTTGTCTAAGATGAATAAATAAAAAACTAAAATAATACAAAGTATTCATGTTTAATTGAGTAAAATTTTTTTATCAAACTTCCTTGAATTACGCTAAGTGGCCGAATACTAGTAATATCTGATTTTGAAGAAACAACCTCAACCATATATCCTTTAATTCTAACTCGCTACCTGAGGAATATTAAATAGCACTATAGTCAGCAACAAACTGTAAATGTTCTCTAAATGATAGCTTGGCCATATCACTAGTATACACTTTAAATAATATCGAGCTCAAGATTGTTATGTTATCTTCTATCTATACTATATATAAAATTGAATGTATGTTTATGCCCAAAAAGTATTTTCCACTTCCCGTCATATAGGCAAAAACCGAAAAGTTCCAAAAAGTTATCGGAGGAGGGAGTTATGTTAGATTTTCTTTTTTTTATGACGTCACTATGTATGTCAAGCAAATTTGAAACAAAATTCGCATCATCTTTTTTATTTATTTTTTTTGTACCTCGCTTTTATATCAAAATGAATGTATCTATGGTACAATTTATACATGAATGAATATATATAGGGTATATTTTCATATACATACAATGTTACTCACATATTCACATTATTGAAATTTGTTTTTTAATTTTTTTTTTTTATTGCTTTACATAAAAAAAAAAGATTCCTTTACTAGGTAGGTAGCAAAGAATATCAAACATCGTTCGATATCCTTTGGAAGGTAGATACCAAAGATGTATCTATGTACATATTATGTAGTTTTGTTTTTATAATTTATTTTATTTTTGAACTTGATTTGTTTTTATTTTTTTCTATAAACATGCAAAATCGAAACTAAATTGACAACAACACACATTTTGATTGAAACTATTCCAATTTCGTCACAATTTTCATTAAAATTTCGATTTTGGGGTGATGAGTTCAAATTATTTTTGTTTTTTTTTTCCTTCAAACAGAACCAATTTTTTTAAAACAAATTTTTTATTTATCCTACATTCCTACGTTTCTATCGCTTGCTTTCAGGAATTGAAAATAAAAAAAAAACCACAAAAATATGTTTCTGTTTTTTTTATAGTTTTACAGATGCAGTGCAGACACATAATCAGTGTAAGTCGATATTGCCTAGCAGTATATTCTTACCTTCATATAATGCCTACTTTACAGTTTTTAATATTATGGTTATTAACAATGAATTAGAAACAATGAAATTGTTATTCATATAAAAAAGGGAACAATGTTTTAGTTACTGCTGATGAAGTAAGCGTTCATGAAAGAATCATGTTTACATACCTTTATCGGTAAAAATAAGACCACATTTAAAAGGTGATATATCAGAAAAAGCTTTTTTCTGGTCTCCTTTTAAAAATTTGTGATGGAATCATAGCGGAAATTCGTGGTGAAATTGAGATCCCCAGTCACATTGAATGTCTGAACTTTACAGGAATTAATTTATAATGTGTATCCAAACATGAATAAACTCTAAACAAAATGCTCACTCTTGGATTTTCGAGCGTGCGATTCTAACATCAACAAATGATACTGGCGTTGAAATAAACGAAATTCTTGATTACCACTCCATAAATTAAAGTTAGATCGTTATTTGTAGGTACGCTACTATAATTTTTAAAAATTACTTAAAACTATCATATAAAAGCTAAGAGTAACAACATTGTCTATATTACTAAAAAAAAAGCTTGCTACAAGTGATTGTGTGCAATATATCATCATTCAGTAGAGTTGGTAAAATACCGCTATCATTAATGACAAAAATGTTAATAAAATGAACTAGATACATTCTGTTATAGTAGAGAAGCAAAAATTATAATTTAATATATTTTTCAATACTTATATACACTTAAATTAAAATACTTTAAAAAGCTAGGAAAAGCGGTAAGTATATAACACAGTTAAAAAAATTAAAATTGTTAGTCAGATTTAGCTTTTTACTTCATTTCAATTATTTTAATTTCGATTAGGGAATCACTCATTTAATATGCACATTTCTATATAACACGTGTTCTAAAATTTTATCCCATTAGATGTAGATCACTCCACGAAAATTTCTTCCTCTAGATTTTAGGTTTCATCATTTGTTTAGCAATTGATTTCAGTAAATATTTTATAAAATTTCTAAGGCTCCAAGAACTGGCAAGCTCAGATTGATTTAATAATCAGGTACATCTATCTATCGTTCACCTATTTATTAATTAGCAATCTTACTATTTTATATTTGGCTATATGAGTTAATTTATCCAAATTGTTTATTGGGATGAACCTGAGAATGAATAAATTTGAAAGGAAATGTTGTTGGAAAAATAACGATGTCTTCTTAGCATTACTACATATCATTTGTTTTGCCAACTGATTTATTCCAATTATCGATTCTTTCTGATAAAAGTTTAAAACTTCTTTTCAAGTGAATTTAAAATTTCAACTTATTTAATAAAACAAAAAGTAATATAATAAATAAATGTATTCAATCCGATTTTAAAATTTGAACAAATAAATTATTTATAATACCAATACTTTAAATATTATATAAGGTATGATGGTTATAATAATTTTTTAATTATGAAATCAAATTAATTTTTAATTATATTGTGTTGTCGTATTATCTTGTTTTTATTTATTAATTTTGATTAAATAACAATGAACACTTTTTAAAAATTAATTATTTTTATTAATATTAATAATTTAATTATAAAATGTAAACTACATAATTATAAATAATAATAAATTTCGTTAATTCCAAATAATTTCAAATATGAAAAATTGGTCACTATTGTGTTATAAACTGTTTGTGATTTTCAATTTAATTTTTTTGTGCAATCATTGCTATTAAAACTCTAAATGGGCTCAAATGTAGAAAAAAATATTTATAAAGATGATAAGTCATCATCATTTCGTATAATTGCTCTTCGTAAGTTACAGAAAATGCATGATACATGGTTACTTTACATATTGAAAAGCTTTTGTGAAAAAAATGTATAATGTAAATAATATCTCCGAGTAATAACAGAAGTGCCATAAAAGAATAAATTAATTTGCAAGAGAAAGAAAAATATTAATAATTCACTTAAATCTACATTTCTAGTTTTTTTCCCACTTTTTCACATATGACTTCCACAAATTTCTTAAATCTCAATATTGTCTCTTGATCGCAATCAAAAATTTACGTGTTGAATTGACTTCCTTCAGAGTGGTTCTAAGCTCTATATTTCGCCACCACATCAGTTTTCTTTTGCTTTTATGTTTCAATTTAATCTGTATCTATTATGGTATCCATTTTGTTTGGTTAATTTTAGTATTTATATTCTTCTGTTCGGTAATTTCCTCCTAGCCAATTGATGTTGCATATTAAAATTATTTAAAATACCTATTAAGCCTTATCAAGGTTTTATATAAATATTATACGGTGTTTTTTGTCAATAATTGTGTCTATCAACCAAGTCTCACTACCAAATACAAGTGTTACGCAACTGTTGAAGATTCTATTTTTGCGTTTCTGACTACCAGTCACAATTGTTTGAATCAAATCGAAATTACGCATCAAATAACATTACTGTATCAGTATCACAAATGTCAAAATATTGAGTTAAGTAATTAGTAATTGTTGTATTTTAGTTGGTTGATTCGCCGAACACTTCACTGAATGGATTACATTTTTTTTTTTTTTTTTTTTTTTTTTTTTTGCGTGGATTGGTGGGAATCTTCATAGACACAATGAGCCCCGTAGCTTCCATTGTGTGCCAGATTTTTACTGACTAAACCACACCCTCCCATTAATACTAGTCCAACGGACTAACCATTAATTTATTGCTATTTTGATTTTCTTAAAGAAAAATTTTACGAAATTCTATCGTATTAAATCTAGTGGCTTAGTTCTTTTAAGCCTTCTGACATCATTTTGATTATCTAGCAATTGAGTGGCCTCAACGTTAACATGTCCCTCCAGACGAGCTATATGCTTTGTTGCATATCTTTTTATTTCATTTTCTATGCAAGGAATTTCTAGATCTCTGTGCAAATCACTGTTGCGAACATACCAGGGGGCATTTACCATGTTGCGCAAGACTTTTTGGAATTTTTGTATACAAAGTACATGTGTTTGTTTGGCACATCCCCATATTTGTATGCCGTACAACCATATTGGTTTGAGTATCTGATTATATAACAAAATCTTGTTATGTATAGGTAATTTAGAATTACGACCTAAGAGCCAGTACATTTCTCTATACTTATTTTCAAGCTCAAATTTTTTCTTTTTAACGTGCTCTTTCCATCTAAGTTTGACATCTAATGTCATTCCTAGGTATTTAGCATTGTTTTCTTGGGGTATATTGACCCCATTCAGATTTACCAATGGTGGTTGATTTTCTAATTTTTTATTTGTAAAATTTACATGTACTGATTTTAACTCATTGAGTTTAATTTTCCATTTCTTTGTCCAGAGGTATAGCTTGTCGCTTGCTCTTTGCAATTTAATTGTAGCCTCGTCAATATTTGATCCTACTGCCATCAACGCAGTATCGTCAGCGAATGTAGCTACAGTTATATTTTCCATTTCTGGTAAGAATGGATTACATGACATTGATGGTGAGATAGTTATGATAGGGAATCAGATAAATTTCAAGTTATATGACTTTAAGTTGACGGCTTTTTAGACTGTAAAAAAACATTTTATCTGCATTTGATGTTTTTGATTACCAGCTTATGATTAAATAACAATGTATGAATCAAAATTGTTCCTTACATAGTAGTATTTTAACTTTCATTTTGTCATAACTTGGAAATTTTGTGTAATTCAAATTCAATTTGAAAGTTTTTAATAAAGTGTTCATATACGAAATGAAATATAATAGTCATGTCCTTCAGAAGGAACAGGATTTTTCAGTTTTTTAGGACAAAGTCTTTTATGCCAACTGATGCCTATTAGGGTTAAACGGTTAAAACAAAGTTCAAAATTATATAACAAATATTAAATAATCAGTGCTGTGAATAGATTTATAAAAGAAAGAATTTCGGGATTATTTTATTAAAAAATTTATGACCACAATGCGACGAAAAACAATTAATTTTAATTATTTTTGAAATTGGCTATAGATGTTTTTCTATTTTGTTTTTAATAATAATATTTATTTAAAGTGTTGATCACGTTTTTATTATTTTATATTAAACGTTAAATTTAAGGATAATTTAAGATCCGCTAACAACAAATATAACTTTTTTTTTTAATTGTATCGCAGTTTTATTACAAATTTTTTAGTATAAGAAAATTTCTACAAAGCTTTTTATTATATTAAGGACTTAATTCATTGGTAGATATTATTATATTGTTGTAAGGATAAAAGTAAATATATAATATCCGTGGTAAAATTTTATTTGATATCGAATTTATTACCTGTAATAAAATACAAAATTACATTGTATAATAGTCCCACCTGATGAATTATAAGATATCATAAAGATTATTTTATAATAATAATAATAAAAAGAAGAAAACAATGAAACATAATGAACATTTATTTTTTGTTAGTAGCGTTAAACTAGGTGTGAATATGATAAAATTATAAAATAAAACCAAATTTATACTATTAAAATATTTAATTTGAATCGGAAATAGAATTATCTCATTAATATTATCAGCTCATCGGCTTCATTTTTGTTTTAAGTATTAGTGAAACATTATTTTTATTAGAATTAAATTCATTATTTTTATTGCTTGTACAGACTACTTAGAAACATTTGATATCAATGTTACTAATATTTCTAACATGTAATCATTAATACCGTTCATGTAATACATTAACGATATTAATGTATTACAAACGTAAAAGCAATATTATCAAACAAAAATAAAGGTAATTGCATAAGTCTCTATTTCGAATTCCTTTCCAGTAAAAATTTAAGCGTTATTTTACATTTAGATTTTTTTTTAAAAAAAAAAATTAAAAAATTATCATCCAAAGTTTCTTTTATTGTCTAAAGTCAGGTGTTAACCTTTGTTATGTTTGGTAGATATATCAAGAAGGACATAGCTATATAATAGCAAATCAGTGAATGCTTAATTTGTGAGTTTCCATAAGTTTAATATTCGATAGTTTGTAGCACATTGGGAAGTTGTACTCGCTGTACCAGAGTAGCATACGCTGTAATAATAATTTGTTGAAGTTACAGAAAAAATTGGTTTCAAAATTTGTTTTAGTTCAATATTAAAAATGTATCTGGTCTGTGTCCTGAATCTATGTGACGAAAATTTTATATGAGTATATAAAAAGAAATTTTGGTTTGTTTCAATAGCGTTGAGCAAAATTTATGCAGTTGGTTCTTTTACTTATATAGTCTCCCACTGAAATAAAATAAAAATTAGTATATTTATTTAAATGCTAAAAAGTTACTTCAAACTAACTCAATTCCCTTGTTTAATTTGCTTGGGATATTTCACTAGTAGAAGACCTCCAACTATCGAAATATTTCAATGTCTATTTTTTTCTATATCAAAATAACTTTATTTTATTAGAAAGTCATGTTTATTTTTAATCATTTATTTATCACAATGTTAAAATTCCATAAAGATAATCTTTTTATCAAAATCTTCCTTTAAAACATTAATTTCCGAATCACTTAATTCACAATTAGCAAAATTTTTATATTATTAAATTCTACTATTTAACTCTTGATAAATTACTGGTAATTAAGGAAAAATGTTTTCTCTATCCTTGTAATTACTCTTAAATTAATAATTATCCCATCATTGTAAATTATTAAATGATTCTTTTTTATATAAAATTAATCCAAGAGAATTAAATTGTTTTTTTTTTTTTTTCAAAAAAGAATAATAAAGTGGCCATCATTACTGTTCATGTTATTTTAAAAATTAAAAAACAAACAAAAAGCCATTTCAATAATATAATGAAGCACATTACAACCTAGATTTAAAATTTAAATTATTTTTTCACTCCTATAAGTTTTTTTTTATATTTTATTGTATAAAAAAAGAATGAGTATTTTATCAATTTTCAGTTTAGTTTTCAACACTGTTATCTTTGACATTTTTAAATAGCGTAGCTTATGCAATCCTTACATTTATTTACTTAAAAAATAATGGTATATTTAACAAAATAAATACACATCCGTGATCTAAACTAGATTAGACTACTAGATAGATAAACTATACTCTTTTTTGCCTTTCACCATTTATTTTTGAATATTTTTAATTTTTTACAATTTTTTTTTTCATTGTCGCTGGGCTTATTATTATTATGTACATATAAACATTTATGCTATATGCATTGCATGTGGTTAGTCGATTGCGAAAATAATTTGTAAATTAATTACAGTTTCAAATATTTTTTTGTTTTTCAATAACAATACTCTTCTTCTTCTCGGTCTTGTGTACCTTTCTACACTCAATAATAATTTGTGTTAGCTCATATTTTTTTTGTTTTCAGGTTTGATGGATTTCTTTCTTTTTTATTATCACCTGCAACTGATTTTCATTATCCTATGACAAAATTATATTTCTAAAGCTCTTTATTTTTTCGTCAGATTTTTTCTGGTTTCGCCACCATCTTCACTCTTGCTCTAAGATTCAAATGCAAATCATTTGATTTATTGACTTTCATCATATCCTTGCAATGAGATGGGTTTGAAATTTCGACGAAAATGACGGTTGATCAATTAAAATATCGTTTTTCAAAACCTTGTTTTTCTTTTAAATTTTAAAAAAATTGTGAAAAATGCCATTTTTTTTTCTAACATTGGCTAAGCATAAGTAGGTACACTATACTTCTCATTATATTTTAGATCTGAACAAAATATAACACTGTTTAATTTCAAGCTATTTAAAATAAATCC
Source organism: Argyra leucocephala (assembly GCA_963942445.1). NCBI lineage: Eukaryota > Metazoa > Arthropoda > Insecta > Diptera > Dolichopodidae > Argyra > Argyra leucocephala. The sequence continues at coordinate 100,485,430 of OZ012679.1, read as the reverse complement.
CGAAATATTTGTAGGAACAAAAATTTAATATGCATTAATAAAATTATCGTAAATTCTTTAATTTTTGTGTGTTTTTGTTTTTTGTTGTTTAAATAAAATTACTTATAAATTAAATTAAACTTTTTAGTTTAATAATATCGTTATTATTTTGATTAAAATTACTAGAAATTGTCTACTTACCGTGAATTTAATTTATAAAAATTCTTTATGAACAATTTTTCTTTCTGTCGAATAATTCCGAATGACCTAATTTTAAGGAGAAGGCAATTCACATTTTCATGGTTCATAAAAAGAACATCCTGAAAAGTAAACATAAAATTAAATTGTTAATGTTTTAGAAATCATACTTAGTCGAACTCATTACAAAAAAAAAGGAAATTCTTATTTTACTTAACATCTTAAAACAATATAGTGAGTGGTCTGAAAGAAAGAGAAAAATATTTATTTAAAAAAAAAAAAACTTGTTTTTTTCTTCTTTAGAACAAAAGCAATAACAAAAGTGACACTTGAAAATAATGTTTTCAACATTTTCAGTTTTGAGATGACATTGATAGTAAATTTTGAATTCGCGTAACAAATTATGAGTAACGTTGAAAAGTTGATTTTTAGAAATTAAAAATTATAATGTTCCTGTAAATTTTTAAGTCGGTTTGATTTTGTTTCGGTTTTACAGTAAGTTGTAGTTTTATTAGATTTAATAAATTTTTTGAAAAATGTTTTTCGTTTAATTTATTTTTAGATATAATTAAATAGTTGTAATCGAAATTGCAAATTTTGACATTATTTGCGCTGGCCAGAAATTTTGAATAGCTATTCCTCTTTATAGTGAAGAATTGCAATTGCCACAAATGTGTAGGAACAATCAATCTTCTTGGTACGCTGTAATCAATCTTAATGGTACGCTTTAATTAATAAATTGTGTAGCTGTTATTGGACTGTAAATTACCATAGCAAAAATCGCTAGGATTTTTACAAACATTTTATATAATCATTACTATAACTTGTTTTAATGTTATTGTTTGACTGCAAAAACACATCGGGAGAAATGTGATTCCATATTTTCGAAACTGGGAAAATTAATTAATTTCCAAAGCCAATTTTTTACTATCTTCGGACTTAGGCTATATAGGGGTAGACATTTGCTGTTTTTCTTGCCTAGTGTTTCATTTGTTTAAGGGAGTATAGTGTTTTAATTTCTACTAAGTACACAATAAAATAGAGAACTGATAATTTTAAAAAATACACAATAATAGTATTATGTTTTTAGAGAAACATTCAAACTACGTGTATACTAGAATTTTAGTCTTTTGATAATGGTCGAGAATTGATAATATCATTAAAAGATAGGTACCTAATTAATAAAAATTTGTAAAACTACTAAAGTTTGATACCGTTATATTAATTATTATACCAAGTAATAAGTCGAGTTATATATTGACTCAAAAACAAAAATAAATGTTTGCAATCCCTGTGTGAAGTCTTCAGAACTCTTCAAAAATTTCTGGAAGAGTTTTTTTTTGACAATTTCTTTTGGCAATTTAAAAAGGAAAGTAATAACAATAACTAAAACAACAAAACAACAAAAACCAAAATTAGGTAGTATTTTTTATGATACATCAGGCTATTCAATTCATGTTGCTGCTACAAAATTGTTTTAGCAATAAGGGAAATAATGTAATGAAAATGAAAGGGAAATAAAAATAAGAAGAAAAAAATGTTCATCTCTAACTAATTTTCATTTCTTGTTTTATGAAAATTATAACTTTTATGATATATTATGACAGTAATCTTTATTTAATATAATGAGAATGTGCCGTATTTTGTATAGAAATAAATGAAAATCATTTTGTTTCAAGTGGTTGTTCAAGATCTATTGAGAATTGAATAATAATTGTAGTTTTTAACAACACAAAAAAAAAAAAAAATAAATAAATAAAAACAATACATATTGTCTCCCCACAGTTCTCCAGATAATATTTATACAATTTAATTTTACTCGTATATAAGGACTGTTTTAAATTTATTATACTTAGAATAAGATTTAAGAAATTTTCTTTACTTCAGGGACAAGCTTTTTAATTTTCTTAGAAAGGTATATCAGCACATGTTATCAATCCTGATAACTGTTTAAAATATCAGCACATAGTTTAAATTTACGCTCCTTGGTTTTATTCATGGCAAGCTCATATATTTACTTTTTTCTTACAAACGTTTTATCTAACATTATTTGCTCCTGCCTGAAGTCAAATGTTAGAATTACACAAATAACGTTTTTTAACAGAGCTTTAATTACCTATATGTTGCTACCAAAATTGTGTAACCCTTCGGAAGAACAAGTTTTTAAAAAGTTTTTTTTTGTTTTATTTAGTTTAATATATAGTATAATCTATATATAATTCTTCGCCGGTGTCAGCATGTACCGTTATAATTTTTTGTTTGAAAGAGAAATATTGTTTCTGTGTCATACATACATTTTGTTTTTAACATACGTTTTTTTTTGTTTGTGAGAAAGAAGGAGTGCGATATAAATGATTTAAAAAACCATTTAATTTTTGAAATTTAATTTTAAATAGCCCACGCCCCACGGGCCATGGGAGAAGAGATTACTAATGTACATGGTCGTCTGAAATCAACGTATTAAATTTATTAGGGTATGAGAGCAAAGAAATTTCGAATGATTGATTTTTTACAGGTACCTACATAACATAATATTTGTTTCGAAAACATATCTTATTTCTTAAATATCATATTATTTTCTTATATTGTCTTATAAGGGAAGTAACATTTTTTTTTTATTTCAAACAGATTATAGGTAATTGATGTATTTTCAATATATAAATTTTTTCAGGTATTGAGCCAGGAAGTTAAAAAGAATACCAAGAACCAATAATTTTTTTTTATGAATGACTCGATGCATTTTTATTTCCTTCAAAATTAAATTTTGCTATTTAATAATCAAAGATAATTTATTAATTATTAATAAGTGTAACACATCCTTAAATTTTGATAACTAAGAATAAATACAACAATATTTCTTTGAGACAAAAATTAAAATTGTTCGATAATTTTTTCCCACTTTGTGTTTTGAGTTTTTATCTCTCTCTCACAAATGAAATTCTTATTAGTATCTATTTCTTACAATCTTGGAAATCGACTAGAAAAATGATAACCAATCATTAACAAATTATAAAATTTTATTCCAGTGCATTTTCTTATAAATGGATCCTTTACCTACTATCCTTTGATAGCAGATGCGTGTGCGGCTTTATATTATATAATAATTTATGTACATAATCTTTCCCCTTTTTATTTCAATCTACTGAGAATTGTTTTTGTTTTATGGATACATACATTTCTTTAACACAAACGAAAGAGAAAAGAAAAAATAACAGCAAAAAAAACAAATAAATGTCGAATGAGCACGTAATTCTTTTTGTTTCCTCCCTACCCTTCTAAAACAAAATGGATTAAAAATATTTAGAATAATAATTTCAAATCTATTGAATACATTCTTATATATTTGAGAAATATATTTTAAAAAAAGTTGAAAAAATCTAATAAATGTAGGTAGTTTATTATCTACTAATTGTTATTATCAATACTATTATTTATAACAATCAATAACAACAAAAATAATCAAACACAACAAACATTAAACAAAAAGTTCAACAAATGACAAGAGTCGATTTCGATTTAAAGGAAAAAATTAGTTTCCAGCATTTTTTGTTTCAAAAATGTTTGATAATAATAGGATAATATTCTATTTTTTTCATTAAACAAAGGCGGATGTCAAGATTTGCGGAACAACGTTTACAGGACAGTCAAACTTTCAATAGTACAAACTAAATCTTGAAGTCTAAACGGTCCTAATCGTTAGTACCTAATTTTAGCGGTTTTTTATTTGTAAATAAAAAACAATAGCTATGTATATTTGTTTACTTAATTTTTAATATTTTAGTGTTTTTTATTTAAAAAAAAAAATGAACAGTATAGATAAATAATAAATGTACCTATGTAATATATGAATATATCCTATATCTATTTATTTATATTTGATATTGTAGTCTTTTGTATTTTAAAATTAAAAAAAACAGTAGTTTTTAATTTTTTGGTTTTCCTAATTTACAAAAAAATATAAACAGTAAGACGCCAGTTTCCCGTCCGAGCTGCCTTTGCAATGACCATCAACAAAGCGCAAGGTCAAACTCTCAATAAGGTTGGTATTTTACTTGATGCACTAGGTTTTTCACATGGACAACTATATGTCGGGATTTCGCGCACTACTGGGAATATAAATCATTTGAAAATTGTCACCGAAGAGAATAGAACTGTTAGAAATATAGTTTTTAATGAAATATTAGTTGATTAAATATTTCAATCTATATCAATCCAATTACATAGTCTGTCTGCTAATCTACTAATTTAACTAAAGTATTACATACTAAGATATTGTTGATAGGGGAATTTTTGATTTTGATAATTTATAATGTAGTACAACCTAGAATGCTCTAATTTTGATTTTTCACTATATATAACGGTAGCAAAAAGTTACGTAGTAACGGGTATTTAACTAGTATAGTATAATATATTAATATAGTGTCCACTGACTCTGAACTGTCAACACATTTATGTATAAGCTGGTATAAGTAATATAAGTATACATAATTTATATGCTTAGAATTGTTTAAGTTTATTCTTAACATGTTTTGTTGAAATAATTGAGAAGAAAATAATAATTAAAATTTACTTTTTCTTATTATTTTATTAAAAATATTATAATATTATGAATTTTTACAATATATTATAATAACAAAAAACAATATTTTCAAGAAAGTAATAATTTGATTCAAAGGAGAATCGATCAAATTTTTAATATTAACAACCAACTTTAACCAACTGAGCTAATAACCGATTAAAATTCTTTCACCAAAATACATAGGTACATAAAATAAACATTTATTTTTATTCTAACGATACCCAGCATAAATAAATAAATAAATCAATAACATTGCAAACTAAAGAAAAGCAAGTAAAAAAGCTTCGATTAGAAAATTATAGCAGGAAGACAAAGACTAGGAAGATTTCTTCTATTTAATAGCAAACATCCTAGAACGTTAATGGGTCTACTGAAATGTCATAAGGGCCTTATGTAGACTTGTTGTTTCACTGTGTGTTGTTCCAATATCGTTCGAATGTACACTATGTTATTGTTATGTCAGCGAAGTTACGCCAGTTTCCCGTCCGAGCTGCCTTTGCAATGACCATCAACAAAGCGCAAGGTCAAACTCTCAATAAGGTTGGTATTTTACTTGATGCACTAGGTTTTTCACATGGACAACTATATGTCGGGATTTCGCGCACTACTGGGAATATAAATCATTTGAAAATTGTCACCGAAGAGAATAGAACTGTTAGAAATATAGTTTTTAATGAAATATTAGTTGATTAAATATTTCAATCTATATCAATCCAATTACATAGTCTGTCTGCTAATCTACTAATTTAACTAAAGTATTACATACTAAGATATTGTTGATAGGGGAATTTTTGATTTTGATAATTTATAATGTAGTACAACCTAGAATGCTCTAATTTTGATTTTTCACTATATATAACGGTAGCAAAAAGTTACGTAGTAACGGGTAATTAACTAGTATAGTATAATATATTAATATAGTGTCCACTGACTCTGAACTGTCAACACATTTATGTATAAGCTGGTATAAGTAATATAAGTATACATAATTTATATGCTTAGAATTGTTTAAGTTTATTCTTAACATGTTTTGTTGAAATAATTGAGAAGAAAATAATAATTAAAATTTACTTTTTCTTATTATTTTATTAAAAATATTATAATATTATGAATTTTTATAATATATTATAATAACAAAAAACAATATTTTCAAGAAAGTAATAATTTGATTCAAAGGAGAATCGATCAAATTTTTAATATTAACAACCAACTTTAACCAACTGAGCTAATAACCGATTAAAATTCTTTCACCAAAATACATAGGTACATAAAATAAACATTTATTTTTATTCTAACGATACCCAGCATAAATAAATAAATAAATCAATAACATTGCAAACTAAAGAAAAGCAAGTAAAAAAGCTTCGATTAGAAAATTATAGCAGGAAGACAAAGACTAGGAAGATTTCTTCTATTTAATAGCAAACATCCTAGAACGTTAATGGGTCTACTGAAATGTCATAAGGGCCTTATGTAGACTTGTTGTTTCACTGTGTGTTGTTCCAATATCGTTCGAATGTACACTATGTTATTGTTATGTCAGCGAAACCTTGGAAGTTTGAATGTGTTCGTAAGAATTTGATTTTCAAATTTTTTTTCAAGAGTTTATGGTGTTAACATAATTAAATTTTTTTTTTTTTATATGCACTGCTCTAAGTACAAAATCAGAATCATTTTGTGTTTTGAATAAAATTTTTATACACCTACCAAAATTTTTTATTGCTCCTTTGTATGCATTAGTAAAAAACAAAAGAGATGACCAAAAATTTCTTGATTTTTTTTAACAACAACTAAATCTCATATTTAAAAAAAAAGCTCTTATATTTGTTGATGGAAGGGTGTGTGAGAGAGAGAGAGAATAGGAAAAGACAGCACGCAATGAAACAACAAGTGTACATAAGGCCTTAGATTTTACTTTGATTGATTTCTGAATTTATTACAATCTCTTATAAATGCATCTGGCAAAAATTTAAAAAAGAGAGGTCACTGTTTGTTCAATAAGCATAAAAAATGTCTGGGATTCATGGACTAACGGACAGTTTTTTGTAAAATGAGATATATATGCAATTTTACTAATTCGCGGATAATATTTCCAATAAAAATCATTATAAAGTTGTATCTTCTAATCGTTTCTTAGATTTCAAAACCACTTAGTGGTATCTACCGTACCAAAATGCAATAATTTGGAAAAACAAATATGTACAGAATTTTTGCAGTTAGAACCTTGTATATATATATTTCATTTTGCAGATACAACTTTGTTTTACATTCAAATAGATAGTTAGAACTATGCAAAAACGTATAAGTTTTTCAGTTACAACTTAATTGAATATTTAAAAACAAAAAAAAACAAGCATAATGTTGTCCTATCATTAATAATATTCACACAAACATAATAATGATATTGAAGATAAAATTACAGCATTTTTTTTCTCTTTGAGCATTTTGAAATTAATTTCATAGAGACTAGATAATAAAAAAATCAATTACAGATACTATTTATTTATTTATTTATTTATTTTAACAGTTGATCCTACAGATAAATCTGTATGCCAACTTTATAGGTCCTTTTCCCTTTCGAAATGTGGGCCTTTTTTATTAAACTATATTAATTATTTGGTATATATTTTTGTATATTATATATTTATATTATTTTTTTTTATTATAGTTATATTATATCTTTATTAATTATTAAATTATATTTGACCCGATGTGGTTGTAAAGAAAATTACATTTTCCAGTAATTTTCACCATTTGAAAAATTTTTCGGTTCTTACGGGGTTTGAACCCGTGCTCCTTCGTTCGTTACATTACTACACTCGAGTGCTTTACCACTCGTCTACCGAGGCCACGCATTACTTATACTTTTTGAAATAAAAAAATATATAATAAGGAACTAGATCCATTATCAATTTTAGACTTATTAAATATTCTAAAAGTTTAGTTAAAACTGTGGAATTTTTTAAAGATACAAAATTTCTACCACTTAGAACTGTATTACATTATGCAAGTGATGTTATTTTAGTTAAAGTTGTATCTGCAAAATTGAAATGATTAAAAACTAATTAAAAATGATAATATATTTCAAAATAAATTACAGTTATCTTCCCTCTTCAGTATTATTTCTAAATAAATGGCATTCCAAATATAATAGAAATGTGGTAAAAAATAAATAAATTATCAGTGTTTGAAATTTTGATGCTGATTTTCTTGAAACTATGCTTCGAACAGTAAGAACTACGTGATTCTAAGGTCGCAAATTATCAATTCTATGTGTATTTTGTAATTGGCTGATTCCACAATTGCCTGTTCTAGCCAGAAATGGGATTAAGTAATTGAATAATTGAATAATCCTAGTAGATTAATGGTTATTCAATAAACTAAGTCGATATGCATATATAGATATATTAAAGATATTTGTTTATTTGTAATATGGTTTGCGTGGGTAAACATAACACATGTAACATAGTGTGGTGACACTGGTGAAGAGCGCGGTTTTAAACTACCTACTTTTATTTTGTAATATTTAGAAAAAACAATGATTTTACCAATATGTTTTTTTTTATATTCAAATAATAAAAATTTAATAAAATTTTAAATAAATAAAAATAATTATTTTTAAATGAAAACATAGGAAAACCATAATGACCATATTTTACACAGGTATAGGATTAAATGATTATTTTTTATTTATTTTTTTAGCTTCAAAAATATTTTTTATCTTCAGACCAATTTTTATCTGCCTAGTAATTCGTTGAACCCAAATGAATTTCGTATTATTTCGAAATTTTTTTTTATCTAATATTTATTTGTCAAATTATTTAGATAATAATTATATTTACCTATTCGTATCATAAACCTTCAAGGTCAACTTTATTTAGTTAGGAATAGCTAAATTGTGTGTGTGTGTATGTGTGTTGTGGAAAGAAAGAAAAGAAATTGTCCTGCAGAAGGTTATAAAATTTTTTTATTACATCCTTAGATTGGATTGATGATTTCATGAGCAAACCTTCAATTATTTTCAGGATTCTTTTTTTTTTTTTTTTTGCTTTTAGTTATATGAAAAATAAACAATTTCGTATGGATAAGACCACTAAGGTTTTGTTTTAATAATATTAACTAAACAGTCCAAATGTATTCAGGAAAAAACTAATGCTTACTTGTTGTTATTAAATAATATCTAGATCTACCATATAACACGAATATACCTATACGTAATATGAAAATTTCAATTTGTTATGTAAATTGAGTTTGTGGAATATTTTATTACAATGAAAAAATTTAATTTTTTATTATTCTACTGAATAAAAATACACGCGCATAAGAGCAACATATTGAATTGAAAAAAATTTATGTTTCAAAAGTTTTGTGATACTATTATGAAATAAATTTTTCTCAATATCGATTGACATTCCATCCCATGTTAATTAATATCGATTTAATTTAATTTTTTTTGTTGTTGTTGTATAAGGTGATGTTTAAGAGATTCAAGTATGAAAGCTTATTCTGTTTTCGATTGTTTGACAATAACTTCAGAAAGTTTGTTCTTCATTTTCTTCCTTATACAGCAAGAATGCTTTATATTGTGTCATAACAGATTAGTCAGAAGCACTGATAAACGAGGTATTTGTTTTAGTTAGTTTTAGTTTAGTTTTATTACATGGACTTATTTGATACACACAATATTAATAGGAGACAGAAAGTTGAATAAACAAAAGACATATTTGTCAGTTAAATTTTGAGATTTTTTAGTTGAGGCTTATTGTAATTTTCTTTCATAGGTTTTCATCCGACGATTAAGCTGGAGTCACTTTCAAGGGAGTTGGTTCAGAATTATTCTAGTTGAAAAGCAATCTCAGTATACCGCTATCATATTCTTTTTGAACCAAGCAAATTTGTCACAGAAGTCATATTAGAACAAGTCACTAAACTATATATAACTATCGAATATATATATATAACTATTGGATATATAATAGACTTATTAAAGCTGTAAATCTTCTTAGGTTTAAAGGGTATAAAAGGTTTTTTTTTCACAATAATATAAAATACTTACAAAAAATAAAAAACAAACAAAATATATTCAATTGATTCTAGAGGGAAATAACAATGTGATTTTATGACGCCAATTTGTTGGCTTAATTTTTTGTATTTGTATTAAGTCTTTGATAAATTAACTTGTCTACTTCTATAGTTTTACAGCACTATCTTGAATCACCATAAAAAGAGTTTATTTACTCATTTAGTTTACTTATGATATCTGTAGGTGATCAGCCTTTAAAACGTATTCAAAATATTTTTCATAAATTGACGAAATTTAATGAAGGTACTATTTTTGTATTTAAGTAGGAACGAATTTTAGATAGTGCTGCTTTTATTGTAATATTAATTATAGTAAATACAGAAATAATATCTATAAAAGAGCTGCATTTGAGCCCAGATGAGAGTCAGATGACAAAACTGCTATATATTGTAAATTTTATCATTGCCCGTATAGAAGCTTATATCTCTTCTTACATTATAATACGAAGCTTTGAAAATCAACAAAAACATCACCGAAGGTGGTTCGGTGTGTATTTAAATTAAACTTATGGAGTTTATCTCAATTTTTCCACAAAATTGAAAATTTATCGGTTGTTGAATTCTACTCTTAAAGCCGCACTGGCACGTTACATTCCATGAAGCATATCATTTTCCTGCGAAAATTTGTTATTTATTAATAATTTTAGAATACTGAACCGACTGATTCCATGTAATCTCTTTGTATTTCTGTAGGGGGACCCAGCCTCGAATGTGTTATCGAATGTGTTATAAGTTATAGTTTGTGATATGTCGGATTTTATATGATGTATATAATTTTAAGAATTCACATCATTCACTCTTCAAAACATCCCTTTGTAATTATTTACTATCAAATCAAATCGAATACCGTATTAAATGTAATCCAAATTAAAGCGATTGTTAATGTTTTTTCTCAAATATTTCAATGTTATTATTAAAGCAAAAATCTTTTTTATTTTCTAAAGCTACTCACAATTTGTTTCTCTTTTTGTTCGTAATTTCAATAAAAAATAAAAACAATAAAAAAAATTTAATTACCAAAATGCTGTGGTAATAAGTTACAAATTTACCAAATGAAATAATTTTTAATTTTCAATTTTAAATCTTTTATTCGAAATACTATTTATTTTGACGAAGCTATAAAAAAGGATTATTCCAAATAGAAAATAAAGCGTACAGATTTAATTTGATGTCTGTTAATAATTAACATTTTAAGGTTCTTTAAATTTATTATTGCAAATAATAAAATCCTTTTAAATAGTTAATTAAAACAATTTTAATGTTAGTAGGGTGTATTGATGTAGGTTTTTCTTTGAATTAATATTATTACTGCTTCGATAATAAATTTAAAATGTTGAAGAATATACAAAAATTTATTAACTATTATTTTGTGGTTTTTGTTGGAAAAAAAATATATTCAAAATTCCATACAAAATACCAAATACTTTAATTTAAAATTGAATTAATATTTTTCTATACCAATACAGTTATCAATATTCTTCTACTGTATATGAACTTCCTACACAATTCTCTACACCTGCCAGCTACTCTGCACATCACTAGATGTTATATGTATATTTAATACGTTTCATGATTAAAAAATTTCGAAATTTTAATTTTGAAAGTCCAGTACGCATCTCATAATGTTTTTTTTCGAACACATTTTTCTTCGATTTTTCAGCTTGTACAAGATTTTTTGCCAATACATATTATATAACTAACACGTGAGAATTAATTAAAAATTGAATACCTTGTATCAAATTTTTGATCTCCCATGTAACCAAAACATTATTTTCCACTACTTAAGCAAACACCTCTAGCTTCGGGTCTTGAACTAATGATTTTGATGTTTTGAGTGATGTGCTCTGAATATGTTAAATTATTTACGAGTATCCACGATTATATCTATACTTATTTATATAAACTCAACATCTACTCGAGTATACCAATAAAAGAAATCTTTATACATGTTCTTGATAAAAAATGTTAAACTTTTATTTGACTTAAACCCTAATTAAATAATTCGAATTTAAAATTTGAATGGGATTGCAAACAGTTTTAAAATATTTAAAATTCAAGAAGAATCTAATTATTTTTAAGATGTTGGCTCTTCTTGTTTTATACCTCAATAATTCTAAACATCAAATTCTAATGTAAAAAGTTTTTGTTGTACCTAAATACTTGCTTTCAAATTTGAAAGAAATATGATAATACACCCACATAATGCGTTATCATATTATGTAAACCTGTATGTAACATATATAAATATTTTTTTTTGGGTATGTAGGTTTAAAATTTATTATTATATATGATATGTGCATGGGTACCCGAAAAAGATTTTACATTTTCAAGATCCTTTTTTTAATATAATTATTCTGCAATATATATATGTAATGTACATATATATACACCAATACACATAATATCAAATCATAATTTTATAGATGCGAAAATTTTTTAAAATCAAAATAAATAAAATTTCCATTATTCAGTTGGTCCTTGATAATATCGTATATTAATATATCTTTAGGGTCACGTTTTAAGGCTATAAATCGATATGTGTGTTGTAAATAAATAATCGTATTGAAAATATCAATGGAAAATCAACTTACAGATTATAAATTATTGACATCGATTTGATTTGTATTATAATATGTACCAGCTCCATTTCCCGTTGGCCGTTATAAATGGCGGAAGTAAAATAAATTCTAAATTTAACGAAATTTACTTTGATAAGCCAGTAATTTGTTAAATAAATACTCGAAATATTTGTAGATATTGTAGTGTAAACTTGCAGTACCGTACTTAATTAAGCACGAAAAGGTGATTATACCTAAGTTAAGGTGAAGAAGATAAAACAAAAAAAAAAATATATAATCAATTGAGTATTAATATAGTAAATTATTTTTTTTTTTTTTGCGTGGAATCTTTATAGAGACAATGAGCCCTGTAGTTTCAATTATATGTCAGATTTAGTGACTAAACTACACCCCTCCCATTAAAACTAGTTCGACGGACTAACCATTAATTTATTACTAGTGTTATTTTCTTAAAGAGAAACTTTACGAAATTCTATCGTATTAAATTTTGTTGCTTAGTTCTTTTAAGCCTTCTGATATCATTCTGATTTTCTAGCAGTTTAGTGTCCTCAACGTTAACATGACACTCCGGAAAGGCCAAATGCTTTGCTGCATACCTTTTTAATTCACAGGGAATTTTTAAATCTCCATGCAAGTCGTTGTTGCGAACATACCAAGGAGCATTTACCATATTGCACATCCACATGTTTGTATGCCGCCGTACAACCATATCGGTTTGATTATCTCATAACAAAACAAAATTTTTATATGTATAGGCAATTTGAAATTTCGACCTAGGAGCCAGTACATTTCTCTATAATATTTATTACACAACTTAATGAGCATCGAATTCGTACACAATAAAACATTTTAGCATAGGTAGGAAATAATTTTTCAACTTAACATTCAACTTTAAAAAATTTCAAATATTTTGTTTGGAATTATTTTCACATGCTCATTATAAGATATGGAAGTTCTAAACCTATAATTAGTACGATATTGTACCTTTTTAAAGCTGCAATTGAATTGGCCTATTAGTTATTATTATATTTTGTTTTTGTTTTATAGGATCATAAGTATAAATTTAAGAGCCTGTTTTAAGTCTGTCTTAAGAGCTTGTTTTTAGAGTCAAGATTAAAAAAGCAAAATATATCTCTGATTTTCCTGCCGACATATTAAGTACTTGTAAAAGTTGTTTTCCGAAAGCAACTATAATAGTCGCTTTCATTTAATTATCTGAATAATCTATATCCAGACTTAGTTCAATATTTTAATCCTCGTTTTCTTCTTTCCAGCTGTGATAGAAGAATGAAAACAAAATAACTTTGTATTGGTCAGTGGCCTCTACTGATCACTTAAATAATATTTTAGTCGACAAATTTAATATTCCATTAACAATTAAAACAAAGTAGTTATACAGATAGCTTGTTTTATTAATATATCAAATATATATTTAAATTAAAATAAGTATAAAAATGAATTAAAAAAAAAGTTATTTAATTAGTCGCGAAATATCTGTCATCAACACTGCTCTATGAAGTTCAATGAATATTCGTTGAATTCAAAAAAACTATCATCAATTTTTGAACTTTTATATTTTCATAAATTATAAAACTTTTAAAAACTTAATGAAACTTAAGTAAATCCTGATATTTATATTATAGACGTTGTGAAAAAATCGTCTAATCCACAATTTTAATAATTTGCCACGATTTCTTCATAACTTTTTTTTTTATTTATTAAATTTTATTCTTACCGTCTTTGACATTTTAATATTATATTTTTTTGTTTACTTTTATTTCTTTGTGTTCATTTATTAATAATGTAACATCAACAGCGAATCAAAAAATAATAATATCATAACTTCTATTCCATATGGTACACGTAAAAATTTATTGATTGAAGACCTTGAAATAAACATTGATCATATACGATATGAATCCATTATGAGTTTAGATTTAAGTAAAGGACATTCCATATATTTTTATTTTTTGTTATTATTCAATCTTTTCGAATAATTTTCCATTTAATTTATGATGTGGGGTAAGGGTAATATATTTTCTATTTTAAGTATTTGGGAGGTTATTATTAAAAAGGTTAGCTTTCGAAATGAAATAAATTCGTTTTTTTTTTTTTTTTAATATTATGATCTCTTAATATTCTTTAAATTTTTTAATGTCGAATATATTTATTAGTTAAATATACGTATATATATATAGGTGCGGTTATATTCAATCAAGAGTAGTTTTACGTTCAGGTAAGATACTTTGGAAAAGAGTCGTTTCATGTTTTTTTTTGTTTTTAATTTATAAAATGTTATTTTTATATAAAAATAATTTTAAATTGTTGATTTATACAATTTATATTTATTGATTGTTACGTGCCCCAAGGTCAGATAGATTGGTAAACAAAAAATCATGTTTAAAGTCAGGTACAGCTGCTATGTCACCAATTGAAATCGACCAAATTTTTTTAAGTTCCAATCTAACAATATTGTTATGTTGTCCTAAAAAAATTATATAAAGAGTATGTTTTCTAATTTTAATACCAACATTTTTGATTTTTAGCTATCTCTAATTTCTTTGTTAGAAATCGTAATATGTAGTAGTAGTACGCATCATAAAGATTTGTTTTCCAAACATTTTAAGCAGAAAGAAAAAATTTCTGTGACCTATGTGTCATAGTTTCTGGCCAATCAACAGCCTTGGCTATATTAACTAGCAGTTTCTTGTGGTATTTTTTAATGGTTTAACATATTTAATTTTAAAGCATTTTATCAATATAGCAGGCATTTTCCGATGTAATTATTTTTTAATATGGTTATATAAAAAAATCTGATAGCTTAATTAAATGTCATGTGTAATTCCTGATATTTATCATTTAAGATATTTTTGTTATAAACAACAGTCAAATTTCATTTCTCAAGTAAATTTTTATTTTATCATATATAAATATCGATATTTCTGAAGCAACTTCATCCACAATCCATCAAAACTTCAAGTTAAGTCTTGTATAAAAATCAAATCAATCATTAGTGAAAATAAACTAAGGAATTTAATTTATAAATTCACAGTACATATTATAATAGTGATATTTTATATGTAGCTTTTAGTAGTATGATATTTTACATTAGGTATGTATGACATACAGCTTGTTGCCTAAAGCTAAAATATCATATTATAACTTGCGTCATGAAAATTATATGTTTAATTTTAGAATACCTTTTTAAATTACAAAATTACCTGTCTTTACTTAACTCAAAAATAAGCATATAAGTCGAAATATAAAATTTTTATATAGAATGTTCAAATTTTATTATCTATTGTAAAGAAAATATCCGTCTACAAAATTTAATTCATCCACAAACATAAAAAACAAACATGGAAATAAAATATATAAAAAGATAACAAATGAGAAAATTCTAACGAAAAAATATTAGTTAAAAACAAAGCAAAATGGATAATGATTAAGTTATTCCTGAAGTTTTCAGCAGAAAGAATGGAATTAAGAGAAAATAATATTAAATTTGTTTATTTTACAGGGTTGTTGGAGATAATTGTTAATAAATAATGTTGGAAATTGTTGAAGTTGTAATGAAAAACAAAATTTGCAATAACAGCGGTTGTATAGTCTAAAAAAGAATATATTTTAATGAAATAATTTGTAAATTAATTTATTAGATTTTTTAGTTAAGAATATTTTTTAGGCTTTTAGTGACACAGTAATTGTCAGAGAATCCTTACAATTATTCTTTCTAGAGAATACTTACTCAAATATTCTTTCTAGATGTCTTGCAGACATTTCTGCAACATGTCTTGTGTAACATTAAATTTCAAATAATTTGTTACTTAGAACATAAGACAATTAAAACAAACATATATTTTTGATACCCCCCCCCTTCTCTTTATTATAGGTTATGGTAGGTAGGTAGGTAGTAGTGGTTGCCGAAAATTTTGATACACTTAGACCGGTGAGGTCCATTGTGATACCACGGGAACTTTCCTCGAGTAATACCCTGCTCGTTGAACCAATTTGAGCTTTTAACGAAACCGCGGAGGTTTTTGATACCAGTGCTTTCAAGATCACCCAGCGAGTCCAGAAAGAAGGCTCCTAAATGGGTTTTCCTTTTATGGTAGAGACCAGGGCAGAAACAGAGTAGATGTTGGACAGTTTCATCCTCCTCCACCTCTTTACAAGTTCTGCAGAAGTCGTTTGAGGGGAGTCCCAGTGTTCTGGCATTTTTACCAATCAGACAATGACCCGTAATGACCCCTATCATAGTGCTAATGTCACATTATAGGTTATACTGAGTTAGGCTTAAAAATTAAAAAACAAAGAACTCAAAAATAAACAAAAATCAAAATTTGATTCAAAGGAGAATCCAACTCACAAACCTTGTGATATTAACATGACGCCTTAACAAATTCAGCTAACAACCGCTTAAAATTATTTCTTCAAAATACAGGATATAAGATAAAAATTTATTTTGATCCATACATCGCCCAATAAAATAAATAACAATGCAAGCTAAAGAAAAGCAAGTAAAAACATATTCATGTATTTTGTTTCGTCTGAATTCATATGCATCAACAAAAACCAAATTTAATCAAATAAACTTAAACAACGTTAATAGAATAATTTTTAATCAACTAAAACTCATTGAGTCTGCAACCTGATGTTTTTTGAAATTTTCAAATTGCTTAAAGTTTAAAGACTAAAAACTAAATAAAAACAAACACGAGCTAGATTGAAAACTCTTTGAAATGAAATTTTACAATGTTAAAATATAAGGTTCCATTTATTTTAAAACTATTAATTACTCTTTATTTAGAAAAAAACTTCTTGTCATAAAATTTTAATAATAATTATATCATTTGTTTAATTTATTATAATTAATTAATAATTCAAATATTTGAGAAACGAAACGTACACCGAATGCAAATTATAAAGAAATGAAAGATTAATACGTTTGATTATGGAGATACAAACAATATGTAAAATTTGGAATCTCCTTAGTTTTTCTATTTTAAATAAGTTTTCTATTTCAACCTAAATGGTAAAAATATATTAGAAAATAATATTCTACTAGTATGGTAGTATAAGTTACCATACTATAGTAAAGTAAAGTAAGTATAGTAATTTAAACTCGAAACACATCAGTATAATAAATAAATCTTTAGTTTGTTTAATTGATTGAATATATTTTTAACTGTAATAAAAAATCATTTATTAATTATAACATTATGTAAAAAATCATTTTTAAAATTAAATTTAAATAGTGAAAAAGTTTTAAAATTAAAAATTGCAAATAAATTTCAACACGCTGGCTGACACAGTAGATTGAAACGCCTGCCTTTCTAACGAAAAGTCCTAGGTTCGATTTCCTATGGCCTGGTCCAGTACCCTTTGTCATTGAGATAAAATTGGAATAAAATAATATTACTAAAAATAATTGAGGGTATAATCTGGTAACAAATACAACGAAACTATTCTATTTAAGAAGGCTTTGTTAGTATAAACTTACAGTACCGTACTTTATTAAAGGTGGCACGTAAAGGTGATTCTAGCTAAGGTACTATCAATAACTTAAAAAAAAAATAAAAAAAACTTTTAATAATACCGTATTGGCGTATTGCAAATAAATTACAGAGATCTGTATGTTTAGTTATATTTGCCAAAATTTGCTAATTAGAAGTAAAATCACGTGACCATAAAATTCTGCGAGATTAGTGAAAATAATCTCATTTGCAAAAAAAAACTAAACGTACTCAAAATTTGCATACATATTTTTATGTCAAAAATTAACTGATTTTTAGGTTATGAGATTTTTTAAATTTGAATTAATTAGGAATTTTCTGATGTTATTTTTTGTAGAATTTACTGAATGTTTTTGTTGAAAAAAATTAAATAAAATAATTTTTTTTGGTTTTGGTCATTTTGTCAGTAAAAAATATACTTATAATAATTAAGTTTTTAGGTTAGGTAGATTACTTTTTATTTAAATGTGAAATATTTGCTTGACATTTAAAACAACAAAAAAAATCTTACAGCTAATTTTTCCAATTATAAATTTCATTTGCAAAAAATTATTTAAAACAGAGCTCTGACGTCACGTTTTAAACATTAAATTCCCTTCAATTTCTCAAAAATTTGTAAAGAGCATACAAATATTTATACATAAATTTGAAAACATTGTACATGAATTTGAATAAATTTTCGCAAATTTATAAAAATTGGTAGTTAACATACAGGCCTATTATTCGTGAGTGACGGTGAGTGGGTACTTGTACAAAATACCCATCATACCGATCAAACTTAAAAAATCTCAAATTTTCTCTTAAAGAGAACAACAAACAGATTGTCATTGGAGTCAGGTAAGTAAACATTAAATTGTAAGAATATTAAAGGTTAGTTTTTGACTAGAGATTATCAAAATCTAATATCAAAGTATAAAATATAAATAAAAATTAATCTGTTAGACTTCTTTATAATGAAAAAAGTATCAACTAATTTCACATCTATAGAAGATAATTATGACCTCAATTCCGACCATTCTGCTGTCATCCTAAAATTAAATACAGCAATAGTGAAAAAATCTAGTAAACCATTTCTAACCAACTCATCTACAGATTGGTTAAGCTTCAAAAAGATTCTGCTAGAAAAAATTAACTTAAGAGTAACATTAGACAATGAGGAACAACTAGAAACTGCTACTGAAAAACTTATGCAAGCTGTCCAGTTTGCAGCTTGGAGTAGTACTAAGACAAAAAAATCAAAAAAAATCAGCCCTAGATATCCGGTGTATATCCTTAACATGTTAAAAGAGAAACGAAAAGCGAGAAGGAGGTGGCAACAAACGCGTGACCCATCCAGCAAAACGGATCTTAATAATAAAAGTTAGGAGCTAAAGAGAGAAATAAGGAAATTGAATGATAGATCTCTGAATTATTACCTAGAAAATTTAACAGCTACTAAAGAAACAAATTATTCTTTATGGAAAGCTACGAGTAAAATGAAGAAGTCTATTGTGCATTCTGCACCACTGAGGAAAAATGATGGTTCATGGGCAAGGAGCGATAAAGAAAAAGCTGACACTTTTGCAGATCATCTCGCTGAAATTTTTAAGCCCAACGAAATGAACACTGTTATTGATCTAAATGAAATAAATAACCATGAAGACATAAATATTCCCTTAATAAGTCGAAAAGAAGTAATTAAGGAAATAAAAAACCTAAAATTAAATAAAGCCCCAGGTTTTGATTTAATAACTTCAAATGTGCTGAAAAATATACCCAACAAAGTTCTCACACTCTTGGTATATATAATGAATGCCTGTATTAAGCTTAAACACGTACCTAGTATATGGAAAGTTGCTGAGATAATAATGATTCAAAAACCAGGAAAGCCTGCTAACGACACCAAATCCTACGGCTCCCTACAATATCGAAGCTCCCTACAATATCTTTGCTCCCTACAATATCGAAGTTGCTTGAAAAATTACTATTGAGAAGTATTCAACCCATCATAGAAAACAGGAATATTAGGTATTAATCACCAATTTGGGTTTAGCCAAAAACACTCAACAATAGATCATGTACATCGAATAACAGACATTATAGAAAGGGCACTGGAAAATAAACAAATTTGTTCTTCAGTATTTCTAGATGTAGCCCAAGCTTTTGATAAAGTTTGGCATGAAGGACTCATCAAAAAGCTAAGTTGTTTGCTCCCTAAAAATTATGTTGAATTATTTTCATCATATCTCTCAAATAGAGTTTTTCGAGTTAAAAATGAGAATGAATACTCCTCTCTAAGAGATATAAAGGCTGGGGTACCGCAAGGTAGTATACTGGGTCCAATTTTATATTTGTTATACACCTGTGATATACCCGAAGTAGAAAATATAAAAATAGCAACCTTTGCAGATGACACAGCGTTGATGGCAGTTGGTTCTACTATAGAAGAAGCTACAAACAAACTGCAAAAAGCTAATGACGAAATTTCCAACTGGTGCAAAAAATGGAAAATTAAATTAAATGAAGCCAAATCTAGTCATGTAAACTTCACCCATAAAAACATAGTAACTCCTCTCTCAGTTAAAATTAATGATCTCGTGATTCCATACAAGAATAAAGCTAAATATCTTGGCATGACCTTGGATGTAAAACTGAAATGGAAAGAGCATGTGAAAATCAAAAAACAAGAACTCCAGTTCAAATATAGAGAAATATACTGGCTGATTGGGTGGAATTCTACGGTCTCGACCTATAACAAAGTTTTGATGTATAATCAAATATTGAAGCCAGTCTGGGCATACGGTATTCAAATATGGCGATGTGCTAAACAAATCCATATTCAAACTATTCAAACGTTCCAAAATAAGGTACTGCGCAACATAGTCAATGCTCCATGGTATGTTCACAATGCCGATATTCATCGAGATCTGAAGATCTCATCTATAAAAGACGAAATAATGAAATCCGCTGCACGGCATAAAACTCGTCTGATCCAACATGTCAATACCGAAGCTTCCAGCTTAATTGACAATCAAAACTTTGTGAAGCGACTAAAACGAACAAGACCACTTGAGTTAGGTTAAAACCTTTTATCTATTAAAACCTTATTGGATTTTGGTAGATCAAAGGTATCTTTTCTTTGAGTTAAATGTAAATTAATGGTTAGTCTATAAGACTAGTTTTAATGTTGCAATAATGATAAGAGTTTTTAGTGGGTTAAAGTCCCACAGTCCTTCAAACTGCATTTCCCGGTAATAGGTAGTCCCTGAAGCCTCTTTCGATGATTTACTATTATCTGAAAAAAAATAAATAAATTTGAAAACAAATTAAATGTAACAAAAGAATTTCCATAATTCTTAAATTATTTCTAAAAACCAATAAAAATCTATTGAGAATTGTTAAATCATGTGGAAATGAAATTTATAGTCAGACTGCCATAAATTGTATTTTTTGTTTTGTTCTTTTTTCAATCTTTAAAAGGTTTTTTTTTAAATGTATCTAATGTGTTATTTTCTTTTACTTTATTAATATTTTTATTTTAATTTACACACAAAATAAATAACTTAAATACATTTAAATAAAAAAAAAAGATATTTTTACGTTATGTCTGATGCTCTGATTTGTTGATATTTTTTCCTTTTTATTATTATTTATGTTTTACTTTTTTCATAGATTTTGTACAGTTGTATTATATTTCAAATTACAAATCCTTTAATCCAATAATCCAAATTCATGTATGTATCATGAAAAAGAAAAAAACAAAAAAAACCCTCGATATTCTCAAAATTCAGCATTGATAAAGAAATTTGTTACAAACATTATTTTTTTTTTTTTTGAGATATTTTACACCTTATACATTACCACAATTACATATTATTTAATAATACCGCTATCAAGAACCAAACCTTGAAAAATTCCTTGCTTTTCAAAATAAATTACAAAATTATGAGGTTGTTTGTATAAAGATCTTAAAATTCATATTGTATGCATGTAAAAATGTTTTATAATATAAAATATAGAATTCGTAAATTTATCTATATGAAAACATATCCTTAATATTATTGTTTTTTTTTTCTATCATTACTTTATATAATATTGTATCTTAATAAGGATATTTAGTTAAAATAAAATTAGTTTTTATGGAATGTTATAAATAATGAGAAATATTTTTGATTTTCTCTTGACGTACCAAGATTTTCTTTTTCGACATATTTTAACTGCATTACAATCTTGTCTTTGCCTTAAGCTATTTGACTTCTTTTTCTCATAAATAAACAAAACATTAGATTGAATCATGTAGTAAATATACAGCACTGTAGTGTAAGCTGGATCAATATTTTATTTTAAGCTCTAAGAAGAAGGTGAAAAAATAAAATTAAGGGAGTTTGGGAAGTATGGCCTTTAAATATCTTCAAATTATAAGAATGCATATAGATTTATCTGTTGTAAAAAAATGTTCTAAATTTAACGAATTTTCCTAGATTTTTTTGGTTTTCACAAGAATAATTACGAAATTACCTACAGGTTGTGTGTGTAATTACATTGAAGTAAGTTGGAGAAAATTTCCTTACAATAGCTTATTCAAAGCAGGATATCCAAAGTGGTGGTGCTGAGTAATATGGCATAATGCAATTTTCAACTTCATCCGGAATAAAGCCTGGGCTTTTGCTCGTCTGTGTATTATTATAAATTTAATTTGAAATCATATACAGTTAGAAGGTCTTTTAAATGAGTTACGAATGATCAGATCCAGAAACTCATTTAAAGAGTTTTATTTTATAAGACTCACTACTTATTACAAAATAATTATAAAATATAGAATAAATATATTCCAGAGGAATAACTATAATATTTCACACCATAATATATAATTTCCTGAAACATTATTCAAATCTTACAATGCGAAAGATTTCACTGAGTTTATTTCTACAATATTTCATCAGCTATTGCTGTAGCTGTAGGTAAACTATTATGTTTTGTTAAAATAGTATTACCAAAGCTTAACCAAACACAATTTGAGTTATATACGATTCAATACATACGATTCGTATTTTTTAAACATAACTCCGATGATTTTACAATATTTGAGTCAGAAAAAAAAAATAAAAATATTATATAAGTAACAATACAAAATTCAATTTATAAAGAAAATGTTATTGCAATTCTTTTAAAAGAAAATAAAATTTTCCAATCTACTGAATAGTTAGTAAATTTTTCCATCTTCAAAAAGGGTATTTCAAAAACAATATATAAAACTTTAACATTTTCGTGATTTCCTGATTTTTTGTACATAAATTTATTTGTATTTATGTATATACATAAACAAAACATATATATGTATGTATGCATTATGTATATAAGTACTTAAAAATTTATATTTTGAAAACCATTTTTTCATGTACAATGGATTAGTAATCTAAAAAGTTTTGTTCTTTTTGTTATTACATTATTTCAAACACCAAAGAAAATTCAAGAAAATTTCCAAAGTAAACTGACAATTAAACCGAATTTATTCCCAAAGATTTAAACATCAAAAAGACTTTAAAATATTTCTTGAGGGGTTCACTTTATAGTTATTTTATTTATTTAAGAAATAAAAAATCAAGCCCAAATTTTAGTGAATGCTTGAAAGCATGGTTTTTTGGAGGATGGAAAGAGAAAATGTATAAATTTTTAACAAGAAAATTGATAAGACTTAAAAACCTCAACATTTCCAATACAAAAAACCAGTTTTTACAAAATTATATTATGTCTGTTAAAATTATGTCTCTATTTATGCTGTCAAATGCTTGCTTGAAATCTATGAAAAGCATGTGAAGATCTATGTCGTGTTCATAACATTTCTCCATGCTTTGTTTCATGACAAATATCTGGTCAATCGTTGATCTTTGGCTTCGGAATCCGCATTGTTACTCTCCCAGTATTTCTTCAGCAAAGTAGGCTAATCTGGAATATATGACATTGGATAATATTTTGTAAACGCAGCTTAATAACGTTATCCCCCTGTAGTTGCTGCATGTCATTTTGTCTCCTTTTTTGTGAATTGGACAGATTAGCCCAACCTTCCACTTCTCCGGAATATTTTCTTGCACCCATATTGCACATATTAAGCTATGTATCTTTTTATGCAGAAATTCTCCTCCTTTTTTTTAGAGCCTTAGCTGTTAGCTTATCTTCTCCAGGAGCTCTTCCATTCTTTAATTTATATATAGCTTGTTTAACTTCTTCGTATGAAGATGTCATAACTAATGGCTCTGCTGGATGCATTGTACTCCGCTGTCCCTGTTGTTCCTCGTTTCTTATATTTAATATCTCATTTAAATATTCATACCATCTATTCATAATGTCATCATTTTCTGAGAGCGTATTACCTTGTCTATCTTTGCATGCATTTACCCTTGGTTGGAAGCCTGTTATTTATTTTTTAATACTATTGTAGAATTTTTTCATGTCACCTTGATAATGTTCGCTTTGTAATTGTTCTATTTTTCTTTTTAGTATTTGTTTTTTTTAGTTCTACATATTTGATTTACACATTTTCTTTTTTCTCTATAATTTTCTCTATTTGTTCTTGCATCTCTTTGTAGCATTTTTAGTCTAGCATTGTTTTTAATATTTATCGCTGTTTCGCATTCGCTGTCAAACCATTCTATGTGTCTTTACTGGGGTATAACACCTACAGTATTTCTGACCGCTGAACTTATAGCTTCTTCAATTTTTCCCCATTCGCTATTCACATCATATGATTGCTCTTCATTATTTTCTTGTACCGATTCAAATTTCCTTTGTATGTTGCATTGATATTGTATATAACATTCGATTCAGTGCTTAGTTTGTTTGCTTTTTATTTTCATTGATAATGCGCTTGCGAAATTGCATAATCTTTGCCCATTTTGATTTGTTGTTTCATGTAAGGAGAATTTGCCTACAATTTCATGAATATGTTGTTCTCTGCCTACTTTGGCATTAAAATCTCCTAACAATATTAGTGCATCGTAGGAGCTGACTTTTTCGCATATTTCTACAAGTTCGTCATAAAAAGAGTCCTTATTTTCATCATCAGCATCTTCTGTGAGTGCTGATATTACTGTAATATTACAAAATTTTCAACGGATCCTGATACTGCATATTTTATCGCTAATTGATGTGAATCCTAATTTGTTTCTTCAGATTTTTGCTTACTATGAAACCCGTTCCATAACTTCCTGTTCTTCTTTCATCCCCACTGTAGCACAAGGAGATGGACGGTTTATTTATCATACCCTTCCCTTTCCATCGGTTCTCTTGTAGAGCTAATAAATCCAGCTTACATTTATGAGCTATATTTGCTACTTCTGTCATTTTACCAGCTTGGAGCATGGTTCTTATGTTCCATGTTCCAATTTTTAACTCGTTATTCAAATCATTATCCATAATCGTTTTCCGGGTCGTTATTCTATTTAAATCAGTCCTTATCCGAGGCTCATGTGATGATCTCGTAACAATGTTTGTTTTCCGATGTCCGGTTGTTAGTCGTACGACCAACCCCAACTAGGAGGACCTGAGCCCTTGCAGCTCTAGTCTAAGAATCTAATGGTCAGTAGAAACCTAGTTTCCAGTGGTCACCTCGTGGAGGTACTACAAGCACTTGACCAGGAATTAAACAGTTGGGTCAGCAATCGGTCAACGCCTACCCTGTTTATTCTAGCCCAGACCACTATTAATTTTTTTTTTTTTGCGAAAGATAGGAGGTAATCCTCGAAGGACATCAAGAGCTGCAGCCGCATGTGCGTCTTGATAGTGTAGAACCCACTAAAGCCCACCTATCTTTTTTTCGTTATAACAAATCTACGTTAGATGGACTAATGACTAATTCTTTTCGTAAATTTTCGGTCGCGTGTTTAGGAAATTAAAATAGTTTCCGTGTAGGAACTTTATCACTATGATATTTCCCGAGAAGGAGATAGCCACAGCAATAGTTCCGCGTGGGAATATTATTTAGATTTGTTCGCAAAGGAAAATTATTGAAATAATAATTTCCGTAGAGGAAACTATATTATCGTAGAATTTTCCATTTCAGATAGTGACCAGCTCGTTAGGTTTCATTCTCTTGAATCGACGGACACTGCTGTCGATTTTAAGAACTGCTGCCATTTCCGAAATCACATGAGTTTGCAGTCTCTGACTGCATGTTTCTTGATCTCTTCCGTGACTGTTTCCATGTGCAAGTCACGGTGGAGATCTTTGTTACGTACGTACCATGGTGCATTTACTATACCACGGAGCACTTTGTTTTGAAATTTTTGCAACATTTCGATGTTGGTTTTCTTTGCACAGCCCCATAATGTACGTCCACACAAGTTTTAATATCTGTTTATATATCAATATTTTGTTCTGTACTGATAACTCAGAACCACGCCCAAATAACCAGTAAAATTTTTTGAGTCTGATGTTTAGCTCTTCTTTTTTCTTTCTTATATGTTCCTTCTATCTTAGCTTAGCATCGAGTGTCATTCCCAGATATTGCTGTATTGGCATATGGTACTATTTTGTTATTGATTGAAATAGGAATGGTTGCAATCTTTTTATAAGTAAAGTTTATATGAGTTGATTTGCTTCGTTGGGTCCATAAATTTATTTTATTCACTGCATTTTGAAGTTTTGCTGTGGAGTTTTCGACAGATACGTCAACTACAAGAATCGCAATGTCATCTGCAAAGGTAGCCATAAAAATGTTGTCAATTTGAGGGATATCTCTTGTATATAGTAGGTAAAGTATTGGACCAAGAACACTTCCCTGAATATTCTTTGGCATAACGTACACGAAACCATCTATTGGTCATATATGATTTTAATATTTCATAAAAATGTCTTGGTAAATCACGATGTAGTTTAAATTCAAGGCCTTAGTGTCACACTTTGTCGAAAGCCTGATCAATATCTAAGAAGATTGCTGAGCAGACTTTTTTTTTCTTCGCACGCTTTTTCCACTATATTTGTGATCCGATGCACTTGATCAATTGTAGAATGTTTGTTTCTGAATCCAAATTGATGATTCGGGATCAGATCTCTTTCTTCAATAATCGGGTAAAGTGGTTTGAGGAGCAGTTTCTCAAATATTTTTGATATAATAGGTAACAACGATATTGATCGATATAATGTTACCTCTGAAGGCGGTTTCCTTGCTTCGGTATTACTATTATTTCTGCAATTTTCCATTGTCTCGGAACATATGTGAACTTAAAACATGCATTAAATATATGTTGCAGCTTTAACAAACCTAGATCTGGTAGTTCCCGCAAGATTTGTGCATTGATGAGATCGTAACCTTGACGCTCAGGTTGTGTCTGCATATTTGTTTAATTTATCTTAGAGTGACATGCGAGATTTCCGCTTCATCTATTTTAGCTTCGAGAGTTATATTTTCATTTGCAAGATTTTGTGTTGGTGCTGTGAAGACCTCTGCCAAGTGGTGAGCAAAAATCTTACCTTTTTCTTTTGGATTACCGACCCAGCTTCCTTTTTGTGTTCAAATTTTTCGCTTAGAACCATGATCACTGGAGTGTGGTCAGACGATAGATCATCATTGTTCACGGCATATGTGTGGTTACTATTTATTCCCTTTATTATAAAAAAAATCAATCAAATCAGGTATTTTCGCTGGGTCAGTAGACCAATAGGTTGGGGCACCGGAAGAAATAAATTCACACTTATGATTTCTTCCAGCTTGAATTATTTCCAAGTATTTTAAAGAGATTTATGAAGTCGACTCTAGTAAGTGAGTGTCTTGGTGGGCAATAAATAGCCGAGATTTTGAAGTCCTTATTTTTAACCTTAATGTTAATTGTTGTAACTTGCATCATTGCATTTTCTATTTTCTGCTCTTCATGGTGTGGAATGTTGCCTTTTATCAGTATTGCTGTTCTCCTCTTGGTTTGTCATCTGGATGCGAAGTATGATAACAAACGTAATTAGGAATTTTAATACTAAATTTCTTTGTGAAGTGTATTTCAGAAATTAGACATATATCTATGTTTTGGTCCTTCGAACTAAATTTTGAGATCCAAAATGTGTTGGAGAAGTCCATATGCGTTCCATGTAGCAACTCTAAGGGTGTGGCTTATTTTTTATGTGATTGCGGTGGTTTTCTGCTATGGTTTTTTTGTTTTTATAAATTCGTCTTGGTTTGTTAGTCTTTGTAGGATAAGATTTAATATATCCTTGACTGAGCAATCATTTTCCTTACGGGAGTTTTTCACAATTTGGGCATACGATTTAGCATCTACATTACGTACAGCATTTATAACTGTAGGTTTTCTATTCGTGTCAACGAATTTTTCATTTTTATAAGTATTAATCTGTTGAATTTGGGGTAGTTTTGCTTGTTTATTTCTTCTGGCTTGCTGTTCTTTAGCAATTGGGCATCCTCTGTAGTTTGCCGGATGATCACCACGACAATTAATACATTTGGCTTTTTCTCCCAACTTCAAAATGCAGTTTTTTGTGAAATGCTTACCTCCACACTTAACGCAAGCACAGTCTTTATTACAATAACTTTGTGTATGCCGAAAAGTTTGGGATCTCTTGCACTGCGGGATTAACTTTTTGTTTTTTCTTAATGGTTCAATTTTAACAACTATTTTCATTATTGTTTTAATAGCAAAAATTTTTTCTATATTTTCTCTATTATCGAATGTTAACATAAACAATGATAATCCTCTTCTTTGAGTGATAAAGCTACCATCGTTCTTTTCGATTTTATCTTTAATAATTATGTTTTTGGCTTCTAATATCTGGAAACCGTTATTTGTCAGGTCTTGCACATTTTCATCGCACGAATGATGTTATCCTCTGGCCATAACTTTTGTTGGTCTGGTAGCTTTGTCCTCATAGGAGTGCCACTGAACTTTCTTCGATGCTAAATCGTTTGTTAGACATCTGTATGTGTCACTATGATCACATTGATCTTCCAGATGTTATTGTTGTAAGATGTGTACTTGCATTCCTTTTTAGTAGTCTGCTTTATTAAATTATTTAGTTCACCAAAGGTACCTAACCCATGAACCTTAATAGGAGGTGGTTTATGTTCCTCTTTTTTAACTTTTTTATCCGCAGTATTGTTTCCAAGTACTGCTTGTTTTGTTTTTGGTGACTCTTTTTTCTGTTGGGCAGTTTCGGAGCTTCCCTCTGCTTTCCTTTTTGTTTTTTTAAGAATCCAATCCGTTTCTCTCGTGAGTTCTTCTTCATCCATGAAGTAATTGAAGATATTGCAATTACTTGGCGCTGGTGAATTACCTCTTTCTAATAAGGTAACCTTTTTTTCTAAATCTTTAATGTGATCCAGTAAACTGATCACTATCTGTTCCATTTTTTTCTTTGCCTTTACTTCTTTTTTCCATTCGTTGTAGAAATTTACATCTACAGAGTCTAGGTGGATCTTGTTATGGCCAACGCTTTCGACTCTTGTTTGCTTTTCTACTGGCACGTTTTTCAAAGGAGTTGTTGTTGTTTTACTCTCTTTGTTTATTGATTTAGGGGGAGTTCTTGATGTTAACGAACTCCTGTTAAAATTTCCTGTTGCATGTAATAGTTGCTCCCTCCCAGAATCCGTGCGACCGACCTCCGAAAAGGGTGGATTTTCCAGTGCAACTGGTTTGCCACCTGGGGCAATATTATATTTTGTTTTCTCCATTACATTTTTAATTACTGCATTCATTTTATTGTGGTAGAGCAGATAAAACTACACACAACCCCCCTATCAGGAGGGCCAGGTTATTTGACGACAGAGTTTCCGTCTCCGGCTAACTAACCGATTGTTTGCGCACGTCGAAAACATACGTCCTCGTCGGATTTGTTGACAGAGCTGTAGTTGTTAAACCAGAAGGCTTTTCCTAGGTTTTATCAGAGCTATACGTTAGGGGTATACTCTACCTAGGGCCTATATCAACCTTAGCCTCACCATTATTGTTTGAAATTAATATTATATTATTATAAAACAGAGAAAACGCTCCTACTATACGACGATGTCCAAGAGAAGTTAATTATGAAATCAAAGTTGTGTCTTCGATTACTGTAGTTTAAGGTTGAAAGGGAAGTGCAAGCCCGAATGTGTGAATTTTATTCCATCTTGTGTCGTATAAATGGTTTATAGATATTAAGAAGTTCAGAAGGTGAAAAGAAAGTTTCACATCGACTCTTGTATACCAAACACTTTGATGCTCCTTTCACAATGTCAAAAATATGATTGTTCCAATAAATATGATGGAAATATGCTTCATATTTACTATAACTACTGAGAACAACTAAAATGTTGATTGATGGAAAAGGTGTTATACCTCAGATTATGAAAATACAAATAAAAAAACTGTATAATTAGAATAAACTGTATAAATCAAACTAAAATATCAGATTTCTTTCCACTAATATACTCTACATACTCGTAATTGTATTAGTGAAATGATGGAAATGAAGAAAATTCGACTCTTATTTATATTACAAATTTATTTACAACAAATTTAATGATAGATAGTTTGAGTGTAAGAAGAAAAAATTACAACCCAAATTACCAGGGATAATAGCTTTTGAAATAAAAACGGTCTAGTGCAATCAATTCATATCCTTAATGGATCTGGGCCAAATAATTCATGATAGGGTTTTAAATAATCAGGTCGAGAGAATATTCTTAATATATATTATGATGGTGATGGTAATAGAACCATTGATTGAACTG
Source organism: Argyra leucocephala (assembly GCA_963942445.1). Lineage (NCBI taxonomy): Eukaryota > Metazoa > Arthropoda > Insecta > Diptera > Dolichopodidae > Argyra > Argyra leucocephala. Next base: position 100,454,809 of record OZ012679.1, on the reverse strand, counting down.
AAAAGTATCATCTGTTCTTATTCAAAAATGATTAATTCATTGTCAACTTCGCCATCATCTTCATAATTGTATTTATAATAATGTAAATAATTTTATTTTATAGCCACTTGAAATTAAAAATACTTTAAAAATGGCAAGAACAATCATTATAAGATATAATTTTCCAAATAATCAAGATAAAGAAAAAACAACATAAAAGCTAATAAATCTATTAACTGAAAGATGTATATATAAATACATAATATATATATATATATATATACATTAATTTATCATAATTCATTCAATTCAATTCTTATCTAAGAACTCAACAGACCGAATTTGTGTTTAAACTAATAAATAAAAAAATTCTGTAATGGTGATAAACCAAAAACGAAATGACAGAAGATAAAAAATAAACAATTGTCACCTGTTATCCTTTAAAATAAAATAAAAATAAAATTCTTCGAACAATAAAAGGATTGAAAGTGGAAATATAATCTAATTTAATTCTTAAACATAAAGCGCAACATTTTAAAGATCCTTTAAAATGACATTTAAAGTGAATCGTTGAAATGTCTTTAAAGGAAATCACAGAAAAAAAAACAGAGATTCTTGTTAATAGCATAAAATTATTTTATCTGTGAAAAGGTATTAAAAGGACATTAACCATTTGAACTTTTAGTCGTTTAAGGATATTTACCTCTTTTATAAAGTATTATTGTAATAAAATAGAAAATTTAATTCCTGATTAAATATAAATCTTAAAAATATTCCGTTTTAAACTAAAAATAAATCATTTTTAAGGACAATTGAAAAAGTAAAAGTAAACTTTCTCGAAAAGGACACTATTTGAAAAATAATTTTGATGTAATATAAATGTTAAAATAAAAGTTATTTCACCCGACCAAAGTTTTTTTCAAACTTAATTTTTAATCGAAATCGGCTATTCAGTGGTTTCGTGGAGGATGTATAAAATCCAAAAAGTCAAACTATGACAATGGCTAGTACACGTAGTATAGCTTAGCGCATAAGATTTAATAAAGAAAATCTTTGTATTTAAAACGTTAAGAACATGTATATTAAAAAGGTTAGTTTTCGTTGATGAGATTAAGTATCTACATACACGAAAAAAATTTTATCTACAATTTTTTTTTCATTTTAGGGCAAAATAATTAGATTAGCATCTTAACTGTAACGAATGTTGGCCATATAAAGATGAAGGAGTTATAAAAATATTAGAAAAGAACTAGCTATTCCCGGCGTAACATTGGCCGGTCTAGCATTAGCGTAATAAATGAAACAATTTATTTTATTTATTTATTTTCTTTATTTTCTTAAAAAAAATCAATGTTTTACATATTTTTTTATTACATAATAAATAAAGAAAATAAACAAATAAAATAAATAGTTTCATTTATAATGCTAATGCTAGACCGGCGAAGGTTGCGCCGGGAATAGCTAGTAATTTACAATATTGTTTGATCTATCTAAAACTATTTTTTTATATTTTTTGTTTAGGTATTTATTTATTTATTATAAATTAATTTTGACCGCTAATAGTTTTGAAGAAAACTTTTATATAAGGCAGCGTTTATACGTTTTTGAATTGTATTTATAACGTATTGTTCATTAAAGTTTGGCATCCGACTTTGTTATAGAATATCATTATTTTTTTTTTTAAATAATAGTGCTCGACACTCATTTTTGTATTTCGCAAGTTGAAAAAGTGAATTTTCCGAGAAAAGGTATTTATAAACTTCTAATTGTGTTATTTCAGTATATTGAAAGATATATGTACATTAAAAAAAAAAACAAAAAATGTGTATTAAATATTATTATTATTTATCAATACAAATACTTAGAATAATTGATTTACTATTTAAATATTTATATTTCATAAATGTTCTGAAATTACACAGTATATTTATATTTGTTTATAAGTATTTATTATTAGTTATTTATAGCATATTCGTATCTTCGTATTTTGCTAGTTTAGAAAGTGGATTTTGCATGAAGAAATATAGTATACTTTGCAACTATATTTGTTTATCTTTGAGATATGCAATTAAAACTTTGAAATAAAATTTAATGTAATTGCAATCAAATTTGTAAATGTAATAAAAATAAGTAAAATAAAACTTTCATGAAACAAAATCTGATGTCTAAACGCTCCCTAACAAATACTATTAATAGAGACGTACATTTCAACAAAATGTGGCGAACAGAGATGTCGCTGGCAGTATAGATATGAAATTAAATGCATTTAAACTAAATACATACCACACTCACATTAAAAACACATTAAAATAGTCATAGACACGATTTTTGTGTTTTTATTTTATTATCATAATAGCCCTAACCTAACTATTTCAAAATGTAGCATATTTAAGATTATTCTCAAAATAAAAAACAAAAACATTTATTTATAGAATTTATATTTTTATTTCACTTCTTTTAAATTTTGGTTTTGACGTTTTGGTATGATTATATATGACCATTATAGTGAAGGTTATGATATGGTTATGGCTTTGTTAAATCATATCGAATCTATAGGCCATTTATTATATATTTAGGGGTAAAGCCAATAATTATGCTTTTTTTCTTATTGTTCAGTTTTATTGACGCCTTATAACTATTATAGTTAGGGGTAAAGCCAATAATTATGCTTTTTCTCTTGTTCTTCAGTTTTTATTGTTATATTGTTATCCCGCTAGGGTCTCTGATGTAGGTAAGGGTAGTCTGTGATTTTTCTTTTTAAAGTTTTTTTAATTTTTATGTGTACTAAATTTACCGTATATTTTGTTTTTCTTGTTCTTAGAAGATCGTAAATTTCGGTTTATGATTCTCCATGCACAATATAATATTTACTCAATGCTACTGCGCATTTGAATTTATACTTTTGAATTATTTGTTAATAAAATAAATAAATTTCAACTATTGGAATTTCTGAACATGGTTGAGGTAAAAAATATATTTTCTAAATTTACCATTTGTTTTACCGGTAAGTTTTGTTGCTGTAATATCGTAATATCTTAATATTTTAACAAAGCTATTTTATCGATATAATGATTATATTCTGATAATTCGGTTTTTGTCTTTGCTACTTTGTTTTTTTTAAAAATATAATTCATATAATCAGATATAATCAAAGCTATTGTTCAATAGGTGAATTGTTTTTAGGTTAATTTTAATTTGTTTTTGGTTTTATATGGTTTTATTGTTTTGTGGTTTATGTCTTTAAATTAAATTTTGCACACTATCGTAATTCGTAATAGTTCTAATAAAGTTGTCTAATCTAGTTGAAAAAAGCTTTGAGTTGTAAAAGCTTTGTGAAAAGTTTAACAGACGTTTAGAGAATATAGAAGAGTTGGTACAAAAATTTACGGACAGCTTAAAAGATATTTATTTACCTTTTTTATTGATAACACAAAAGATGATACGGTATTTCATATAGTTTAGAGGATCGGTGATGAAAGAATTTTTATATTTCACAGTTCTAGTACTTTAGGCTGATACTAGATGCAACGCCCCAAATATGCGAGTTAAGTCGAAGCAGAATATATTCCTTATATATTAATAAGAGGTTGGAAGATGTAAAATATTTTCTAGTTTTGCTTAAGAATCCTAAACATTTCGCAGCATCTTTCGCAACAGAAAAAATGTGATCGTGCCACGAAATTTGATATTTATTTCCATTCCAAGAATTCTTAGAGTTTTAAAATTTTGAGTATTTACATTTCCGAATAGAATATTTCCTATTGATGGGTTTTGCTTTGTGGATATGAGACAACTCTGGACATTTTTGAAGCATTAAATTTTATCTTATTTATACTTCTACATTCATGTATTTTTTGAGAACAAGATGTGTTATTTCGTTATCTGATGTGAACTGAAGTCTGAATTACTTCAACATTTTCAAAGAAATACAAGGATTCAAGGGTACTATCATCAGCAAATCTGTGAATCTGGTTTGAAGGCGTAGACAGGAGATCATTCATAAACATTATAAATAAAGTTGAAGAAAGAACTGAACCTTGAGGAACATCAACATTGATAGTCAATGGAGGACAATAATACGCTAGAATCTTTAAGCACTATGCCGTCCAGAAAGCAAGTTATTCTTAATCATAAATGCTTCTTTTCAGTTAATTTTTTATATTTGCTAGATAAACATTGTTTTCAGAATTTTGTTAGGCCCAGTTCTCATAACAGAAAAATTTGTTTATTTAATAGTTTATTTAACATTTTCTATAAATTTAATTGATAAGTTCAACCATCAGCTTTTAATATTCCCCTTAACTATACTATCTAACGTTAGAAGAATTTTAATTCCAAAATGAAAATAATCAGATATTTCTCTAAAAATAAAAACTAATATATCATTACCACTTATTACTCCTATGTTGTTAATTAGTATAATAAAAATAAAAATTTCTCTGATTAACTTGAATGGATTTTGTCAGTACTGCAACATGACCAATCGATTAATTTAACTATACTTCTTTAAAGCAAATGAGTGCTCACTATCCAATGATATGAAAATACCTCTCTAACTCAGTTTCATTGATAAACGATATGTAATTTCAAGATATTCTTATTTTTACCAGAAGCATAAAGATTACACCGTATATCTGTTGCTAACACTTTTTTCTCCTATTATTTAAAACAAATGTTAATTAAGTTTGTATTAATATTTATAGCTTATTATTTCCGAGTAAATCTTGATTTAATTATCTCACTTAATTTAAATATGTATTCCTTTCCATAAAATTATGCAAATATTTGAATTTTTTTCATATATTTCCTAATAATACCGTAATGGTTTCTATTAGTTACACAAAATTATTTTTATATGTACCTATCTATTTTATATGTATCTAATCAAAAAATTTAAATTCTACAAAATGTAATTTTTTTTGTAGGATATGTGAACATTGAATGAAATTATTGAATTGTGAATTATATTCACAATAAATTTAATTTTTATTTAATAGAGCGTAAAATTCTCTTTATTCCATTATTTCCATCTAAATACCACATATAAACGTTTATAGTAGAGCCGGTACCAAAAACCATGGAGTTCAAAATGAGAAAAAAAAATTTATTGCTAAATATTAAATATCTTAAATTCGTTTACAGAGAGAAACGAAAGGAAATCAAGAATAATCTTAAATATGCTACATTTTGTAAATATAAGTACAATAAAGAAAGGATTAAATGAATTTAAAAATAAAACGATCATAGATTGGCTATCTGATGTGATTATCTGATTACTATTTCAATTATATTAAATTTTAGTACTACTCTTCAGATTATTGTTGTATAACAGGGTGATGATTGATGTTCGATTTAAAATGAAGATGAAGTTATCTATGTTTTTACCAAGCTCCAAAAAATATTAGGAATAAAGTTTCAAAAACTAGTCTACTTTAAAGCCTAATTAAACCAGAAATAAATTTTTATAACCTATTATAAAGTATTTGGATATTTCAATCACACGAATATTGCTCTATATACAAACATATCAACACCTTAATATTTCGTATGCTTGGAGCAGAAAATATGATTAAGGCTAGATAATATCAAAATTTTAATATTCAAAGAGATCTGAAGATTCATTACATAAGAGGAGAAATAAAGCGATGTATAAAATAAACTTAATTTGCCTCAGTTCAACACGGTCATTTCAAGATATTTCGCAAATTTTACAATCAAAATGATTAAAACGGTTTTGAGAGGCTATAAATCGTATAAGACTGTTAAAGTTAGGATAAAACCTTTTATCTGTCAATAAGCGTTAAATTCAACTAAATTAAAGATAACTTAAGCTTGTTGAGCCTGAAATTGAATTATAAATTACTCCTAATGACTAGTTTTGATATATTGCAAATGGAGCTTGCTGATGTAGATTGCAGAAACTTGGGTAATTTTCATTTTTTCGACTAGCATAAATTTAACCAACATATACAATTAAGCTAAATAATTTCCAATATAAATTGAGTCGATATCGAATATATGACAATAAATATATAATAATACACGCTGGGTGGCGCAGTAGGTAGAGCGCTTGTCTTTCAACCGAAAGGTCCCAGGTTCGATTCCCGATGAAGCAAAAAAAAATGCTTTACGGATTTTTCGACCCAATTTTTTTTTGGTCCAGTACCCTTTGTCATTGGGATATAATAAATGGCAAAACATATTTGAGAGTATAATCTTAACAAATTAAATAAAAATGAAGCTTTTCTATTTAAGAAGGCTTAGTTCCTGACAATAGCAGTAGTTTTCCACATTTAATGAGTTAACCCAGTAATTTGATAAATAAATGTACGAAATATTATTCTAGATATTGTAGTATAAACTTGCAGTACCGTACTTAATTAAGCACGAAAAGATGATTCTACCTAAGTTACTGTAGATGGTAAAAAAAAAAAAAAAAAAAATTTTGAGCTGATCTGTGTAATGTATACCTAGCTAAAATAAATCCAATGAAGATATTTTTCTTAACTAGACCAAGTAGAGCGAATGAAAAAAATTCTAGCTAATAAAGATATTTTTGAATCCAAGCTACCAAATTTATTAAATAGATGAAGTATGGGCGTATGCAAAAAACTGCAGATGTTAAAGTGAAGAGAAGGCACTGGAACTGAATATGTTGTAATATAATATTAAGTCATCCCATTACCTTTTAAGGCTATTGTATCTAACATTACGTAAATAGTAAACCGTTATATTGCTAAATAAATGTTCATACAGGGTATTTTTAGGATATTTTTATCGAATTTTATATTAATTAAATTTTGATACCCACTGTTTTTTAAAAAATATTATTCACATTAAAGTTTAAATAACTTTGTTTTAACGCACAATATGGTAATGTATGTAGTATGTTATTAGGTTATAACTAACAAATTCTGATATAAAAGATATAAAAAAAAAACAATGAACGAAAACAAAAATATTTTTTTTTTTATTATTTTTTTCATCATCAACTTGAACTTGATTTGCATTTAATGTCAATTTTAGTAAAAATTTTTAATAGAAATCTTTCAATATCCTTTTCAGAATATGTATGTATGTTCAATATTCTTATAAAAAATAATACATTGAACGGTTTTATGTTTAAAGGATTTCTTTTATATTGTTTTTATTCGATCTATAAAGAAAATAATAAAAAACAAAGAAACAATAAAATAAAAATTTACATATCTTTTACACATGGTGATTTTTTGAAAGTGGTAGAAATTTCGATAGAGACAGTTGTTGTTTGATAGATGTTTACATACTATACATAAATTTAGTAAGGTTAGACAAAATAAAAATTAAAAGGACTTATGTATACCGCAACAAAGATTACAAAGTGTGAACAAAAATATTTCCAATATCTATTTTGTTCGCCAACTTTATAGAGCACTTTTTTAAATTTATGGTATACTCATCTAAGTAACTTACTCGGCAATTTATTGATAAATTTCGAAAACCATTTACTCTACTCAATGCAACAGCAACCAAGACGAACTAACTACAGTACAATACAATATCGAATCTTTAAGCTAAAGTGTTGATGAATATCCGAATTATTATCTATTTATTGGAAAATTTTACTTAAAGATATTGTCTTAGCTTAGACTAATATACATTACTGTTAATAGTGATGCATGATTCAAATTACCTTGAAATGTATTTGGATGATTTTTTGTTTTAGTAAAATCGAAATAAAAAATATTTTATGGCAACATTATTTTAAGAAATGATCCAGTGAATTGTTTTTCAATATTATGCTATTTAAAGGCCATTCGATTATTTTCAATTAGAATATCTGAAGTCAGTGCTTTACAGAAAATACAGATAACTATAGTATTATTTCGGAAATAAGGTTTCAATTGAATGAGAAAGTATTCCAAAATTTAATTAATTGAATACGATTTATTAGAGCGTGTCTAGTTGGACTAATAGATAGAAGAGTTAGTAAGATAGTAGAGTTAAATATGCCGGGTTCAGAGCTGGAAATTATATTTAAACAATAAATGTTAGAAAACTAGATTTTAACTAAAAAATTGTATTCCAACTTAGGGCGTTTCTGAACCTCTCGCACTTGCACTTGATACTCGTACTAAACCTGTCAAATCGCACTAAATTTAATAAATTTAATTTTGCGATATCTAGTTTATACTTGAGACTACACTAAAATTTTGACAACAAATCAAGTGCTAGAGGTTCGGAAACGCCCTTAATATACATTTGTTTAATTTGAATTCAAAATTTTATCACTCTAAAAAAATCACCTTTTTTCATTTTATATCTCCATGTTCATATGTATGATTCTACTTTGAAATATTTTACATGCTATTGAGTATGTAATAACAAATTTTTTTTTAACAATTTTACAAAATAGCCTTACATAAATTCTATTAAATCCTTTAAAAAAAAATTTTTTTTAATAATTTACAAAAAAAAATTTAAGGAAGATGTTTTCAAAGAAATAAGAGCGTTGAGAACGTTGAGAAGATAATATTTAAAATATTCTATAGATATTATCATCATCATTATTCTGTAACATAGGGCGGAATAATATCTTTCCATTGGCTTCTATTTGCGGCTAACCTCTTCAATTGTGGTCACATTATTTGTTGGATACTTGATTCGGTTCTTCATGTTTTTCTCCAGCTTTCAACGTGACGTGTATTCTGAGAATTCCATTTTTTTTTTAAATTCGTTGTTCATTATTATACATTTTAGTATTGTTTCATCGCCTGATTGACATTATTGAAACATTATGTACAATCAAGTTCAAATTTAATTATTATTTAAAAATAAATTTTTAAAGGTAACATTTATAGTAAAATTAATGTATGTATACAGAATTAAGTATTAAGTATAGTACTGTTTATGAAATTGAAATACTACAAAAATTTGATTCACAAATAAAATAAAAATAAAATTTATAAAAAACTTATAGTTAGATAAGTAGTAATTACAAAATTTTAATTCAGATATCCAAATCAATTAAAATAAAAAACCATTTAATTCACTAAAAAAACGTTAAACATACAATCCGAGTAATAATATGTAAAATCCAAATAACCGGTCTCTAAGAAATGTTGTTTTAATTACCTTGTGAAAAACCTTGTGTGTGAATCGTATAATCTTGCACCAGATAAAATTAATTATCCTACTTTTCGAAGAATTCAGAGCAATTTTATTGAGTCAAAGGAATTCTTCAATAATGATTAAATCATGTTTAATCATACTTTCAATATGTCTTACTTCATTACGTGTGTAAAAAATACTACAATCATCCGCAAAAATATGTATAATATTCCATGTAGAAGTAATTTATGAACGGCGTTTATAAAAATTAAAAGGAGTAAAGGACATAACGAAGGCCCCTGTGGAATACCAATACAAATATTTTTTATTGCACTATTTTTATTTTTGTTATAAACATACTGCACTTGCTTACTCAAATATATGACTACATGACTCTCAATGATTGTTCTGAAAACCCGTTTAAATCCAATTGTTTTAAAATAGTTTTGTGATCAATCAGAGCCAAAGGCTGACTTTAGATCAAATCAATAGGTTCAGATCAGTGATCAATAGGTCAAAGGCTTTTTTTGAGAATCGGTTTTTAGTTAAATGATCTTCTATTCTTTTATAAAATAGTTTTTCTATAATTTTTGAGAATACAGAGGGTATAGTAATACGTCTATAATTACAAACTATAGTCTTATCGTCATTCTTCCAAATTGAAATAACATTTTGAATTTTTCTTAAATGCCGAAGGAAATCAAGTTAGCGAAAGTATTAGCAGAGTTTGTAATTATTGTGATAACCTGCGAGTTGAGCGCATGATTTTGGTTTTGACTGTATTAAGCTCGCATACTATTTCTAATGTCATACATCTTTTGGCACATATCATTTAAAACTCCATTCGAATGTGACAATAAACGCACATCGGCGGCGTAATCTAAGTGGCTAATAATAAGTTCGAGTCTGTAGATATAATAACTATAGTACTAAAATTGTCATGTGAATGCAAAACTATTTTAAGATTGAATATAAATAAAATATTTCTTTTTATGTGAAACCCAGTTTTATTAAATAATCGATAATATAATTGAGTAAATAACAACACCATGAATGGTAATAGTTGGGCTTTTAAAAATTTTTTAGTTACCTTTCTCATTTTAAATCCTTCATTATGTATCTTTTTTTTTTATTATTTTTGTGTATCAAGAGTAATTTTAATAACAAAAATAAGCTTGGTTAAATTGGTAGTGGTTAAATACTAGTGTACGTCTGAGTTCGTAAATTTTTTATTTTGTCTCTTGGGACAATAGTTTTTCTTTGCAAATAAATAGGGCTGAAAATTATTTAAACTTAAACATTAAATCTTTCAGTTTTTCCAAAACACTTTTTGGAAAACTGAGAAACAAAATTAAACAATTTATCTCTTCTGCTAGACGACACGCGGAGCAAGCGACACTAATTAAAAAAGCAACAAGTATAGGCTAATCAAATAAATGCCGTAGCCCTATTCGACTCCTAAAGAGAGCGAAAAGGTTAAATGATAATGAATGCAATTTAAATCACTTACAAGAAGCAATTCTCATGAACATTTAAATTCTTTCCTAATAAAGTTTATTGTCAACTTTATGTCTGGAAATAATGTTAACAAACTTCATCGACTTCAAGAAAATTATATCAGAGTTTTTACCAATAGTCGATTTCCTTCAGTAAATGATAAAAGTTGATCACAATTAGCCCTTTTGCGACAGCGGTGATATATGGGACAGATTCCCTCCCAAAATTACAAAAGTGATAAAAGTCTTCGATATGCTGTCAATCTTGTCAATCTTATCTCTGCTATTAGTCAATATAATAAACTTAAAATTTTTCAGTAGTATATCAAAAGTATACAGGAAGATGATAATTGAAGTTGTATGCTAAGGACACATATATTATATTATATTATATGAAGCCAATGAGAATTGTATAGAACTTTTTGGTAAATTGTACACCAGCTTTTTGGTCCCATAATAATCAATCTGATTTGAGAACTTTGATAGAAGTAATGACCTACTTTACAACAATACCAATTTAGCGAAATAAATAAAGATAAAACGAGTGTAAATTAAAGTAACTATCTAACAATGGTTTTTGAATCTAATACCATCGTTAATAAATACAGCAAAGACGGAGCAGGAGAAACAAATGAGCCGAATTCGACTATAACACTTTTTGGCTACTACGAATACAAAAAATCTATGTTTTAAATATACCCTCTACCTTCCTCCTTTTCTAATTTCCCTTACCCACCCTAACCAAACGTACCAATTGGTACACCGACAACACAACAACACAATAACAAAAAACCGTAATAAGAAAAAATCAAATATCTAATTTGAATTTCTATAGAATTGACAGATCAAGATGAATAAGAAGCCCACTCTGAATTAATTTTTTAGTATAAAAGAAAGTTGATATGTTTAGATATTTCTTTACCAAGATCACATAGAAACAAAATTGCTCCGCAATATCACAAACTGTGCTTATCACACCATATTTGTATATCACACCATAATTGTGCTTTTATTATGAATTATTTCTATTTAAGAAAACAATTTTTCCATGAATAATAAGGACCTTTTACAATTTTATTTAGTATTGAAATTTCTTTAATTTTTTTTTGTCCTTATTGCTAGTGATTTTTGAAAATTTCCTTTCACTGTTATCAAATTGTATTAAATTGTTTATTTTTTGTCTCCTTTTTTTTTCTTTTTGTTTATTATTCACTTTAACACACAGTCATAAAATACTCCTTTCTTTATTTATTTCCTAACAGTAGCGAAATTGACACGTGTTGATATCAATTTCAATTTTTTCCTTATTTTTTTTTTTATTTGTTGTTTTATTTTTGTTTATTTCATTTTGCTTCATTTCGTTATCCTTTATATTTAGTAAAACTTCTGGTTATAAAAATATCGTAATAAAATTAGAAAAATAAAAACCAATATCGACAGAATCCTTGTAGAAATAGATGTTGATGATGATTAATAAAGTAATTCAAAATACTCTTATAAGGAAAATAATGTAAACGGATGTCCTCACAGAACTAAAAATGTTCTTATAGCTAATAAAATTTTTTTTTTCTATTTTGTAATGACAGCTAAGAGTATCAAAGTTTATTGGATTCAAATCATTGAATATTTTAAAGTTCTATAATAGGCAAATTTTGTTCATGCAATAAGTATAGTAAATGCAAGCAGCTGGAGTAGAGTAAACATAATAAAAGTTTTTAAGTTAAATTTTTCATTTCATATTTTTTTTTTCTTTTTTTTATTCTTTCAAATAAAAGAACGTAAGGATAGTAAAGTTTTTAGTTAAATTAGAAATATATATAAAAAGAATGATTACAATAAAAAAGAAAATGAAAATATATTCAAGAAGCAGATGAAATTTATGTCCTTAAATTAATTTAATTTTTATTAAGCATGTTTAACTTTTTCGTATATTGGTGGCTAAAGCTAGTAAGCCTGTAGAAAACTTTTCACCAAAACAATTATCATTTTTTAGATATTTTGTAAACAAATTGAGAAAATAACATTTAAAAGAAAGCAAATGAAGTTCTTCATCAGTCAGGCAGAAATTCATTATTATGATAGTAATCCCATATATTTTAAGAAAATTTCATCATCATCTGGTTTTATTATTTTGCAGGAGAACTTTAAAAGGCTTATTTACTGTTTTGATAAAGCAAATCAAAAGAAATCTATAAGATAATCAACAACCTGTTTCAGTACAATCAATGGGAATATGAACTGTTAAGCAAATGATGACAACAATCTTGAAGTTTTCAATTTCTTCAATGAATATTAGGCTCTCACCGCAACGACCATGACTTTTGTATTACATAAACACCAAAATCCATAATCTTGACGACTTACGTTATTTTTTCATTAAATAACAATAGCATAGGTTAAGTTACAATATTTTTACTGGTAAGGTAATTTTGAATGTGCGAAAACGCTATAACAAAGTATTTATTTATTTTAACAGTTGATCCTACAGATAAATCTGCAGGCCCATTTACAGGTCCTTTTCCTTTTCAGAATGTGGGCTTTCATATAGTAATTATTTGGCATTTCTATATTTGTATATTACATTATTTTTTTATTGGTTTTTAATTATTAAAATATTATGTTATATTTGAACCGATGTATTTGTATTGAAAATTAGATTTTCAGTAATTTTCTATAACAAACAAGGTTCTCAATTAAGATATAGAAACTGTAGATGGTGCATGAAATTATCTGTTCAATGATTTTTGTTTAGCTTAATTCGAATATTTTTAAGTGCTTCAAATGATTATTTTTAAACTTCACTAGGTTCTGTTAGAGTTAGTTCAGCAATTTTCAAAAATGAAATAGAAAAACCATTTATTTCGGAGATTTTTAAGCAATAAAAATATAATTATTACCTTCTGCTTTTCTCTATATTATTTTAGAATATTCTCCTTTTATCAATGTAGCTACTGTATAAAAGTATTTTTGGTCTTTAAACTTTAATTGATAAAAACTTGATAATTTAATATAAATGCAACATCCTATAGTTAACATCAATAACTTTATTCCACCATTAGGCAAATTTTAAATGTTAGACACTTTTTTTTTAAATTACCTCCGGTTTTCGTGTTTTGCTTATTATCATCAAGATACTGTTTATGATTGAAGTCAATTTTTCATCTTAATTTTTGTTTTTTTTGATACACCTAAAATTATACAACTTTTTCTTTATTAACTTATTAAACAAAATTAAAAATTGCAGATAAAAAACAGTTTTTTTCATGCTTCAAAATTTAAAATAAAAAATGTTGGAAAGGAATTCTATGATGTTTCTAATCTTTAATGTTTTTATTGAAGAATAAAAAAAAAAAATAATTAAAAAAAAATTTATGGTTGTAATTAAAACAAAAAAATTGTTTTTATTTTGATTAAAATTTAAAATAAAACAGATGTAATTTGAAGATTGTTTTTTATAAAATCAATATTAATGAAATTTGACAAAATTCTATTTATATTTAACCCAATATGGTTTTGCTAGCTTCATATAAAAAAACAAATAATAATTGTTAAATTTAAAGCTCAACACATTTTGAAATAAAAAGAGGTGTCCTTAAATTGAAAAAAAAAATTACACAATAGTTATTAAAATAAGAGTAAATAAAATATTTTTTGTACTTAATTCATAAATTCTGTTTTAAATTTAAATTGAAATTGAAATCTGATTTATAAAAAAAATACAACTAAACGTTGTCGTTTTCGGAAAATCGGAGGCAATTGGTTTTCGTCATTTCACATTATACATCATCAAATGCTTGTATTTCATAAGGCGTGTTATCACTTCAATAGTACTCAATAAATACTTAACTGTCTTATTTTTAAATTTTTTTCATTTTAAATAAACACACAAACTTATAGAAAAAATTACAAAAACGAAGACACAAACAAAAATTGAAAACAAAACAGAAAAACAAAAATCAGATGATACTCTTCAGAAATGATATAATAAATGTTAATTCATTTGTTTAAAAAAAATATATATTTAGTAACGCACGGTTATAGTTATTCCCTAAATTTCAGTAATATTTGTGACTATAACCGTTTTATGACTATAGGCGTAGTCAAAAATACTACATCTTTATAAACAAAATTCAATAAAATACCTTTGGTAGAAATAACAATTTTAAACTTTATTTGATTCATAAATATCAATTCTGTTATGTAATCACAAAATATACATATTTGTAATAAAGAAAAGAAAAATATAAAATATAAATCAGTATATTCTAATAAAATAATGCACTTTTGGTTTATTTGTTTGTTTTATTAAAAAATATAACGCCAATAATTTTAATGTGACCATAAACGACATCGATTGTATGAACTTATGAAGTTTATTACTTTCTTTCAAAAAAATTGTTGACTATAACAGAATTGTGACTATAAAATAAAAAATTATGAAAAAAGATAATGACGGTAAAATTGTTCATTAAAAGCTAATTATGCCTATAACCAGTAGTGACTATAGCCGATTTTTACTGTAATTCATGTCAAATTAATGATGTCATGGTACATATTAATATTAAAGAGATATAAGGATAGGCTAATAGCAGAATAAAGTTAAGCAATTCCAATACTATATGACAAAATACTAAAAATAGAAAAATACATTCATTTGTTACACTTTTATATTTTATTTCATTTTCAAATCACTTTTTCATAGATTTTTTTTTTTTTTTTCTTTGCGAAAGATAGGAGGAAATCCCCGAAGGACATCAAGAGCTCCAGCAGCGTGTGCGTCTTCGAAACCAAGGAATCGAACCCACTAAAGCCCACCTATCTTTTTTCCGTTATAACCAATCTACGTAAGATCGACTAATGACTTTTGTTTTCGTAAATTTTCGGTCGCGTGTTTAGGAAATTATTAAAGTGATAGTTTCCGTGGAGGATCGCTAACATCATAATAATTACCGTGTAGGAACTTTATCACTATGATATTTCCCGTGAAGGAGATAGCCACAGCAATAGTTCCGCGTGGGAAGATTATTTAGATTTTTTCGCAAAGGAAAATTATTGAAATAATAATTTCCTTAAAGAAACTATTATTGTAGAATTTTCCATTTTAGGTAGGGACCAGCTCGTGGGGTTTCGTTTTCTTGAGTCGACGGATACTGCTGTCGATATGAAGAACTGCTGCCATTTCCGAGTTCACATGAGTCTGCAGTCTCTGCTCGTGTTTGACTGCATGTTTCTTGATTTCTTCCGTGACTGTTTCAATGTGAAAGTCACGGTGGAGATCTTTGTTACGTACGTACCATGGTGCATTTACTATACCACGGAGCACTTTATTTTGAAATTTTTGCAACATTTCGATGTTGGTTTTCTTTGCACAGCCCCATAATTGGATACCGTACGTCAACACAGGTTTTAATATCTGCTTATATATCAATATTTTGTTCTGTACTGATACTGATAACTCAGAACCACGCCCAAGTAACCAGGAAAATTTTTTGAGTCTAATGTTTAGCTCTTCTTTTTTCTTTCTTATATGTTCCTTCCATATTAGCTTAGCATCGAGTGTCATTCCCAGATACTTTGCTGTATTGGCATATGGTACTATTTTGTTATTGATTGAGATAGGAATGGTTGCAATCTTTTTATAAGTAAAGTTTATATGAGTTGATTTGCTTTCATTAAGTTTTATGCGCCATCGTTGGGTCCATAATCTTATTTTATTCACTGCATTTTGAAGTTTTGCTTTGGAGTTTTCGACAGATACGTCAACTGCAAGAATCGCAGTGTCGTCTGCAAAGGTAGCCATAAAAAGGTTGTCAATTTGTGGGATATCTCTTGTATATAGCAGGTAAAGTATTGGACCAAGAACACTTCCCTGTGGGACTCCAGCAGATATTTCTTTTACTTCTGAATATTCTTTGGCATAACGTAAACGAAAGCATCTATTGTTCATATATGATTTTAATATTTCATAGAATTGTCTTGGTAAATCACGATGTAGTTTAAATGTAGGCCTTGGTGCCACAGTTAATTAATTTTTGATTAATTTACTTTAATATTTTACAAAAAAACAATTTTAATAAATCATACAGAAACATAACTTTATTTTTTAACATATTTTTTTTTTCTGAGAGTAAAAATTCATTAGTCGATCTATCATGGACTTTTTATGTATGAAAGGCAAAAAACAGGTGGGTTTAGTGGGTTGAGGGCACTCACTACTATTTTTTTTTGCGCGCACGTGACTGAAACCATTTGGTGTTCTTCGAAGATTCCCACCTACACCAGCTATAGAAAAAAAAATGAATTATAGAAACTGATATGAACCAATAATAATGTTGTTAATGTTATCCAGGATTTTTTAAAGTTACTACTGTGCAATTGCACAGGGGCCCACTAGTTGTTATGCAATATACTAAACATCAACATGTGTCAAAGTTAAATAATTCAGATATATCTATAATTGTTTATTTAATGTCGACATTATTCAAAATAACAATTTATTATTATTAAATTTGATTTAAATAAAACTAGGGTGCGATTAAAAGTGAAAATCAATAATTTCAACAATAAAAACATCCAACAAAAGACATTCAACAATCACAACGTATATAACTAACAGCAATAAATGATTAAAATTTTGTAAAATATTTAAGGCTGTGTTTTAGGAAACAACCATGTATAAATTTCCACATGTTACATTTTCACATTATTAAATAATCAATGTACCCATCCTATCCAAAAAAAAAAAAATAAAAAATATAATAAAAACAAGTCAAATATTTTAGGTTCATTTACATATGAGTACAAAATTTTGTGATTATAGAAAATATCCTTTGAAAAATATTTTAAAAATGTTCGTGTATTTTTTGATCTTAATGTTTTTGTTGTTGTTATTTTTAATTTTTTTTATATTTAATTTGTCATAAAACGATACTCTTTACCTTTGAATAGCATGCAAATGTTGAAAGTTTAATTACAACTTTTTATTCTGTATAGGGTGAACAAACTTGAGATTGAAAATATATGTATTAATATAAAATAGAGATTAGTAAAGAGTGTAGGATGAAAGCTAGGAATGAAATATAATAACAGTATTAGGTCTTTTGCAGATTTTTCGTCTTGTTTCCAAATTATAAAGCATGTTTCAATGTTGAACTTGATTCATTTATTGAAATAAATATTTTAGCTCAAATAGTCCTACAAGAAAAAAATCATTGATCTTAGATTATACAATTTGTTTGTTTTTCTTCTTAATTTAATATTTTAGTGTTAATTAAATAATTTAATTAAAATATTTCTAAATTAGATTTAATAAAAAAAAAAAAAAAAATGCCCGACCTATTTCTATTTTCTTTCATTTCATGTTTTTATAATATTTGTTGAGAGTATAATTTGGTAATAACTTATATAAAATGGAATTACTGGAATGGCTACTGGAAGAAAGCCTAGTTTCTTAAAATAGTATAGTAACTAGTTTTGCACATTTAGTTGATATACCAAAAATAAAACATTACTCGTAATTTCAGACCACATTTTATATACAAAACAGTATTTTACCTAAGTTACTGATAATTGGATACAAAACTATTACAATTTTGTCGCTTTAATAACCAATTTCCCTCTTTTATATTTCATGAGTTTGAAGAGTTTAATTCTCTTCAGTTCTCGTATCAAGTTTGTGTTATTATTCGTATCAAATTGCTATTCTAAAATGTTGTAGTTTCTGCATGGTGACATGTTGAAAAGCGTTTCGTTACTATAGCCACTTCCTCAATATTTAGATGGCGATATCAAATGATCATACGATATCAGCATTATCATACGACAATAGCGTATCCAACCAGTTGTGTCAATATAATTGCATGCGGCGCAAGAGAGAATTAATGTCATCATGGTTACAAATCGATCAAGATACAGGCATACTAAACTTTTTTTAAAAATTCCGAATCCATATTTAAGATTCTTGTTTATTCAAATGCACAAAACAATAAAAAACATTTATAACCCAATCAATTTATAAACCAAGAAAAAAACATTTTAAACTTACCGTTTTGCTGGAATAGAATTGAGAACTTAATTTTTAACAATCTCTAAATCATAATGTTAATCATCTAAAGATTATTTTATTTAACAAAATTACTCATTTTGATATACCCACCACACTATTACATGAGTATATTTTTACAATAAAAAGCGTTACATAGCTTTCCATAATTAAAAATCTCCCATTAAGTTAAAATTTGTTTCAATTTTTATTAATTAAAGAATAATGTGACAAAATTAGAACTAAATATGCATTTACATTACATAAAATTACAGCTGAGTTAATTCATTTCCTAACCTCAAATTGGAGGACCCTCTATAATATTTTTTTTTATTACAGTTATAATCCTTAAACTGTTTTTAAAGTATTGTCATATATCATTGAGTGAATTATAATTTAGAAATTAAAGCAAATAATATTAAAATATAATTTAAGATAATTATGTATGTATAATAAAAATGAGACTAAAAGCGGTGATTTGATTAAATTATAATTGAGTAATTTAATTGTCAAAGAGATCAGATTTAGTATTTATTTTATTATAGCTGGAGATGAAATCATGAATATAATAAAACCCAATTCCATTTTCTATGGTAGAATTCAATATCAGAATAAAGCTTTTTTTGTACTCTGAATTCTAAAATGACCACTACTTAGATGCCACTTTAGATAATAAAACTATGAGAATTAAAAATGTAAATAATATAGAAATAAAAACCAGTGATAGAACATGTATGACACTTCATTATATTTTACTTTTACTCATACCATATTCTAATACCTAATAGAGTCACGTATCATTAAAATGGAATCACGAGTCAAAAAGTAAAGTTAAAGCAAAAAACAAAAATTCTGTAATTTTATGTTAATTTGAAAAAAATACCCATCCAAAGTTACACAGTGTATATGTATGCAACAAATTTAAATAAATCATTGTTGAAAATTTGTTTACGTTCTCATATGTATATGTTTCTTAATTTAAAACATTATTTTTGAGAATAAAGGTAAAACACTTCTAAATTAATATGTGCTCTTGCAAGAAGGTTGATAATATGGTATTATTACTCTTCTGGTTGTTGAAGTTAGCGACAACCAAATGTCGAAATTACATTAAGAAAGTTTTATACTCCGTAGCAATTGTTGATGTATACATACATACCTATACCTATATGTTTTATAATACTTATGTACATTTGTGAAACTTTAAACAAAAATTTTTATAATTTTAATATAACAATCCAACCTTCTGTTAAATCAAATATTTCATACTCAAAGGAAATAACAATATTTAGTTGCCAGTTCATAATTCGTTATTTTTTTCACATAAAATCATTGTCTTTTTCTAACTTATGAGTTATCCCTTTCGATGCTAATGGGACAATGCATCCCAAAAAAATGCGTTTTAACTGTTCGGTTTTTTTGTATAAGAAAACTATGCATTTCGTAGTTTTCAGTGTCTTATGATCAAATTGTTCTTTTTTCAATTCGCTCCATTACAAACATTTCTCTCAGTAGTGCTAGAATACTTGTTGAAATAAGTCGTGTTTTGTAGTGTAGTAATTTTGTTCATCAAATGTACCTGTTGTAGCGGTATTATTCATTGGTAAGTAGATTGTTTTTAATTTTACGATGGAATAATTATTTACAGCTATGTAAGAAGTTATTTGAACATAAATTATTGCCCGCAATTCAAATTTTTAAGTTTTTTTCGAGGTTGGGATATAATTTCCCAATAGTTATATTAGCTGGTATATCGGCAGTGCTGAACATAGCTATTTTGACATTCTCAGTTTTTATTATTTTAAAATGGAAAAGTTAACAGAAGATTCACACCATGAAAGAACCATCTGATGAAAAAGATGGTTTCGATTTTTCTGGCTCTGGATCTGAGTATGTACCGAGTGATAAAGAAATAGATTTAGATGACAGTAAATCTCAAAATGATGATCATTTTGCCAGCGATAGTAGTTTCATTTTGGACCTAATGGATGACGGTGATGATAATATTCAGAATATTTCACCAAATTGTTTAGATATTGTACCACAAATTATTAGTGATCAGTCAAAGGATGTCCGGAAAGATCATTTTCAGCATTTTCGTCCAAGGAAAACTATAGCAACTAAAAACTCTCCATCAATATTGGTAGGTTTAGCTAGATCAAGTACAGAAATCGAAATATATCTGAAACTGTTCCCTAGAAGTCTATTTATGATGATAATATTTTATAATCAATATCGTTCTGGCGTTTAGTGTCTTAACAGGTAATTGTGGGAAGTAACTGTCATTATAATGATATTACCGAAGTACAAAGAAAAGTTAAAATTAGCGAAAAACTTTTAATTTCTTGTTTAAATTCAATTGAATATTATGTTAATTTTATGGGTGGCGTGGATATTTCGGACCAAATGACTGCAGTGTATGATGTAAACCGAAAATCGGCTAAGTGGTGGAAAAAGGTATTCTACAAACTTCTAATGACAACATGTGTAAATGCTTGAATAATTCGTAAGGAATTACTCATAAAAGGAGTCATCAGGCTGGACGTCCTGCAAAGAAGGCAAAGATATTTTATAATGTAAGTTATCATATGTCACTACAAGGTACCTCACAAAGACGTTGTGTAAAATACGCAAAAATAATTCTGGCAAAAAAAAGGATAAACGAACATATTATACATGCCAAGCATGTGATATTCCACTATGTTTTCAATGCTTTACTCCATATTATAAGTAAAAAGTAATATTTTTTATATTTTTAATAATTTACTATATATAATTTTTATTTTTGTTATGAATTCTTATTGTTATGAATCCAATAAATAAAGGATATTTTTTGTTCGTTATTATTATTTTTTAATTTACTCACATCTCTTGGAATATATCGTACCAACATACATAGCTGTTGGTACGACATATCCCTTTCTCCCACTCCTGAAACATGGCATTAAAATCTTTTTAGTAAAACTAATCTTCATTGCACAATGGTTATCTAATTGATTACTTATCAAGAATTACTCTAATCCTTAAAAAATAAACTCGACGCAAAAGGGTTATATAGGTAAGTCATAAAACAGATCTATTTTTAAAAAAATTTTCTTATGATATTAAGAGCAAAAGATTTTTTTTTATGGTTGTTTTGAAGAAAACATCAGTGACCGGCCTCCAAAATTAAAACTAAATTAAAAATAAATTTTGAAGACGTTCTTATGTATTACATTTAACTATTGTATATATAAGCCGAAACCATAACTTCAACCATATTCCAAGACTATATAAAGTGAACCAATTCAAATATTCAAATTCACAAAACAAACTGTATTCAAGATACTTTGAAGAATTGAAATATGATTTCATACTGAATACACCAAAACTATACCGCAAATGATTATTTAATATTACCAGCGTAAGATTAATGCGCTACAATTTCTACAATAACTACAACCAATCTTATATTATATTCCAACAATGTAATACGGATTGTTATAAATTACAAAAAATCACATCATAAATATTTTATACTTCAAAACACACAACGGAAACAAAAAATATGATATGTCAGCATCAGAAGTTTGAAATGAAGACAGCAGTTGGTAACAAATAGGTAATTTTGTCTTTAAAAAAAAGAATAAGAGCTTTTTAGTATCCTGATTAAATACAAGTGCTTTCAAAAAAATTTTGAAATAACAAAACAACTTCAATTTAACATTCATGCCTTGAGACTAAACTTTCGATTCGTTTACCTTCTGATTGATGATTATAATAATATGCATAACATCACTACTAAATATCGATGATCATAAATAGCAGAAACGAGACAATATCTGATGAAACTCTAAATTTTAACATCAAATAGGATTCAGATAAAAAATACATACTCATATCCCACAATGTATTTTTGAAATTTTACAAGATTTTTTATTTCTTAAATAAAAGTATAAAACTGAGCTACATATGTAACAGTGACTTGTCAACTTGGCTCACTTTGATCAAAAAGATAGATTGCGAATAATAATTAACCTAGTACCTTATAATATATTCTTACAGCTACTTAATCACATTTTTTATAACTTTTTTAACTCTTCAAAGAAACCTGTACCGTTTCAAAAGCACTACATTCTAACAAAGTAAAAAAAAAAATCCATTTTACATTTATATCCTTTAAGATGACGGGATCAACTACAAGTACATTATTCTTTATTTAAACACACGCCGATTTATGTATGAAAAATAAACATGAAAAGTACACTTCCTGTAAATGCACGAGTTTTAATTTTAATGTTTCCATACGTAGGTTGATTATGTTATCCCCTAAACAAAAAAAATATCAAGTAACTTCCTTTGTTTTGTTTGTTTTGTTTTTTACTTTTAATTTGAAAATTTCTGTATTACAAACTCTTTACAAATATTATTTAAAACAAAAAATAAAAAATCTTAATTTTAAAAATTTTGTTGTTGATTGTTTTTTCAAAGCTTTTTTTTAATTTTTTTCTTTTTTTATTAGATTGGAAAGTTTAAGGATAAAAACATTTCCATTATAGCATAATTTTTTATATAAATTAGTCATATAACAATAAAGTACTTACAGTACAAACCTACATCTTGTCATATACTTCATTGGATGATTATTTGTTTTATTTATTATGTCCTTATCATCTACTTAGAATTTAGTTAGCTTTTTATATTTTTGTTCTTTACTTTGTAAACTTTATTAAGTAGATTAATCCTTTTTTTTATTTTCTCCTGATTTTAAGGACATATTATATATCATGCAAAAAAATAAATTAATAAAAATGATATCTATAGAGAAAGGATATAATTTGAAAGGGTCTATGGAACATACATATATACCCATTGTAAAAGTTAAATTGAATTTTTAGCAAATAAATAAAAGGATTTTCCATTATCAAACGCATACCCATATTATTAATTATTTTCAGGTAATTAGTCGTTAAGGTAAATAGATTTTATGTTTAAATAAGGAATATTAAATTTAAATGTACACAATAATTGTTGTACGTTTTGTTAAATTAAATAAACAAAATCCTTGAAAAATATTTGATGAAATTAATAATGGAATTAATAGAAATATTCAGAATCAATCATTATAAATGTAGCATACTGATGAATGACCGCAAAATACGCTCCGTAGCGAAAATTCGGATCATATAGCGCCAAGTTAAAAATATTATACTCAAATTGGTGACCTTTAAATCATTCAATTATTTTGTTTACTTGTTCTTTTTCAATTGATAGGAGAGTATCCTTGACAGATATCATATTGCTTGAACTAACTATGATCCGAAGGGAATATAATAAACTTATTATATTCTCTTCCGTTCGTTTATCATAACTAATCTATGATAGATCGTCTAACGATTGCGTTTGCTCGGTTTACAGTGAATGTAGTGAAATTTTCACGAATGATTTCGCGAGTTTATGTGATTTGGTTTTCTTATCAATCTCTTAAGTCTATAGCTTTTTTCGATTCTTTTCATATGATCTCACCATTTTCTTTTCCTGCCACTTTTCCATCATATTATATTGAATGTTACATATATATATTTTTAATTTCATCACTTTTTATCTGATATATGAGACTTTTACTATAGTAATTTTTCTTAATAATTTTATGTCTGTAGATCGTAATGCTTGTTTAGTTTTTGAAGTTTCCGTTCGGAAGTAATAATGTGTTTTAATTAAATTTTATATTATTTCAACTTATTGGTTGTGATCATATATTTGTTTCTATAAATGGTTAAGCGGAAGTATCCCGATATTAGTGCTATTTTATTTATTTGATTCTTGCATTTTGCTTCTTCTCGAAGTTAAGTTATCGAAGTTAATTAATTTTGTCTGGATATTTTTAATGCACTGATCTTACTTACCTACTTAGATGACCAACAGGCCATGTAGGTCATGCGCCTGACTCATCAACGTCCTCCATTTTTGTCGGTCACGGGCGGGTTCTCTCCAGTTAAATACGAAATTGTTTTAAACAAACCAATATTTCGTCTCTCCAGCGAAGGTTTTGTCCATTTACTTTGAGCCAGCGATACTGTCAATGTCGTTGGCAAACCCTAACAGTTCAACATTTCTGAAAAATTTAGTATCGGCTGTGCTTACTTTCGCTCGTCGCACTATACGTCCCTAGACCAGATTGAAGAAGTCTTAAGATAAATCAATGCACTGATCAATCATTTGTATTATTTTATATCCATATATGGTTTATTCTTGCTATACAATTTTATGTTGACAGTGGAATAATAAGAGCGACAAAATAAATTAAATCGTGCTACTTCTTATGGTTGGTATTCGCCTAAATTAATTTTGAAGATACTGTACGTAGTTGTAAATATTTCTCCATTCGTTGGGATTTTAAACCGTTGACATTGGGCATAAATTAATTAAACAGTACCTTATTCATTCAATCAATGTCTCACTTTCCCCAATATTTTCTTTCCTTTAGTCTATTGAGTACTTTATTCTTAAAACTACCTAAATCAAAATTTCTATATTTCAAAAAAAGCTTCAAAAAGTTTCTACCTCAAATTAATCTTTTGTTTTTCAATTTAATTAATTTTTCGCAATCTTCCTGCAATACAAGCATAATTCAAAAATTTAAGTTTCTAAATGCTAAATTCAGACATTATTCCCAACACAATTTGGAAAAACAAGAAGGAAGAAAATTAATCTGGTTTTTTCTTCTTTATTTTTTTTTTTATGAAAATATGAATTAATTTTAGCTTTAAAAAAATATATACATTCTTTAAATATTTTTTAATACCTACTAATATTCTACGTCAAACGAAAAAAATTATTAATATCCTAGTTTACAGTTAAAGTGAAATAATTGAATTTTCCTTCAAATTTACATAAATCTTCAATTAATTTGATGTCAGAGGGATTGAATTTTGTTGTTATAAGTATCCGGTAAAATTTATATTAAAATACCTTGTAATAAGAAACTATTAAATAAAAAATTGATTTTAACCAATAGCAAGGTGCTCCACAAAGTACTGTGCGGTTTTCTAATTTATATTTTTAGAATAATTGAATATATTTCTATATATATGAATGAGTAGATTTCTAAATTAAAACCACATAATAAATTATTAAATCTAACCTTCAACTTTACATATGTATTATAACTTACATATCATATCAGAATATTAATAATAATATTAATTAATATTAAATTTAACGATATTATAAATTTTAACCTTCAAAATTTTATATATCCCAACAAATGATTAGGTCTTAAAATTATACAAAATCCCACAAAAAGGATGTTTTCATACTTATAGTATATATGAAAAATGTTTACCTACTCAAACACGATTACAGTGTTATATTTATTTTACAGGGGTAGTAGTCTCATTTACAAGAACTAGATGTTGTTAACTTCTATTAAGCGGGTCTGATAAAAAACATATTACGGCATTTGCCGTTTTCAGTATCAAAATTTTAAATTTTTCTTGGTCTTATTTGAAAGTTTTGGAGGCATATTGACTTCTATCCTTCAAATATATCACTTACATCCTTCAATTCAAACCTTAATACAGTTCTTACCTAAATATCAATTTTTCGAATATCATATTTTAATAGTATCATTTTATTAAATTTCTCTGCCTCAAATTTATCCTACATTCGCAGCCAGATGAATCATATTACTTTAATTGTATCCCTTCGTTAGTCTTCATTCACACAAGTATAGCTAGAGGTGGAACGTGGCACCTACATTCCTACCTTTTCTTACACATGTCCTTGAACAAAGTAAAAGAAGATTATCTAGGACATAAACCACATTTAGAAACTAGTATATTTTTGCTAATTTTAAGAAAATTCTAAATGTTTAGTTGATTAGCAACGGTGAACACACTTAGTAATAAATTTTAATTTTTTAAAATAAAAAAACAAAAACAAACTAATTATTTTATTATAAACCAAATTATACGAGATGTAAAGCTAACATACAAATTCAAAAAAAACTTTTTTTACTAAAAACAGTAACAAAAATTTTTATTTTTAAGAAAAACACTTCTATTATAATTATAGTTTATTTACTTATACGTATCTGATACTTCAGAACATGCACATGTTCTGGACCTAACTTATCAATGATTTCTCATGCTGCTGATCTTAAGAATCGTTTTTGTAATAATAAATCCGGAATGGTTTTATGTTCACCTATTATTTCGCCGACGAGCTGGGATTTTTTTTTATTGAATCGAGATATTTTGACAATCTGAAAATCGTGCATTCCAAGATTTAATTGATTAAATGTAACACGGACTTGATAAACCCTAATGTGATAAACCCTAAGATTAAATGCAGAATTTTTATAAAACTGTAACAGATGGTGAAGTGATGATTAAATTTATGTACCAAATCATCAAACAAATTTAGATCGAGGATAGCATGCCTGGTGACTGGAGTTTAAGTTAATATCTCAAATATTCAAAAAGGGCGATTCCATACCCTGCGTTAACTATAGAGGAATATCCCTATTAAACGTTGAAACGATAAGTATAAGACATTCGATACGAACGATTAAAGCCCGATTGTAAGATTGTTAGGCTGTGATAAGAAACTATTAGTGCAGTTTCGTCCTGGTCAATCAACCACCGACCAGGTGTTCGCATTAAGGCAAATTCTGGAGAAAGTCCCCGAATCAAATCGATACGCAACCATCTTTTTATCGATTTTAAATCTGCCTATGTCAGCAGCCCATTAAAACCGCAAAATGGTACTACGACCACATACTAGTGGTCTAAAAACCAATATTAAAATTTTATTTAATACCGATGTCATAAAATCGGTATAAGTACGATAAAAATCATAAAATCCATAGTGTACATCTGAAATAAAAACTTGTTAGATTGTACTGACACTCAATGTGGCAAATTACACGAGTCGTCAATTGCATTTGATGCTGTGTATTGCGACAACACACAACTCAAATTATATTCAATCAATTTCATATTTTGAGTTCGAATAGAGTTATGAATGTAGGTTAGTGTGTTGCTTCTTTATTTTAATTTTTAATATTTTTTTTAAATTATAAAATAAATTTATATACAAACTCTGATTTTTATTTATTTTATTTATATAAGCTCTTTATCGCAGGCTTATCAAATCAACCACTTAGGTTTTATCAACCCCTCTTTTTGACTTTTATATTCCTGTGTTAGTGGGCACAAGAGCAAGAATAACTTTTTGTTTTTAATACAAAATCTTTTTAAAAAATAATAAGTTGTAGATAGTTTTTTTTAGTTATTTTCACTTTTCGTTCCTTAAAGCAAACAGAATTGAGTACTCGTGTAACTTGCTATTGTAGCAATCGTTATTTGAAACGAATTATTTTTAAATATTTCTGGTTTAATTGATTTACTTTTGGTTGAAATTCTCATATTTGTAAACCTTCCAATTTCAATAAAATAAAACGTTTTTGGAAACCAACTAAAAAATAAAATTAAAAGTCCTCTATTGAAAATCAAAACCAATTTTTGAATCAAATTTTCAATATTTTAGGCATTTATTATGCATGTAAACATTAAAATTATATTTGAAATTAACTTTATACTCTAAATATTTTCTCAATCCAGTGTATTTTATTTTCTTTTTATTGTTAATTATGTAGTACGTTCCAAATTCCTAATAATTATGGGGGCGTTTGTAATAAGTAGTTAAATTATACAATAAAATATGAAAAGCACAACAAAAAAAGGAAAAATTAAAAAAGCCTTAAGTTATTTTAAGAAACAAAAGAAATTATACCAGAAAGTAGAAACGTGTAAAGGTATGTATATACTATACTATATAATATTTATATAATATATAATATATATATATATATATATATATTGTATATATTAGGGTTGTACTTGTAAATTACAATCAAATTTAGTTATATACACATTTAAAATGTATATTTAATAACAGGGTTACTATTTTTAATATTGAAATGTTTTTATTCGTTTTTTTTCTATTTGAATGATGTAAAGATCGAAAATTCAGCAATGAACTTCTATTATAGTCCTATTAACAAAATTTCCTTCCACTAAAATTTGTTTTAATCCTTACTCATTAGATTCATTCAATTTTTGTTTGTCTTTTTTTCGAATTTTGAGTAGATTTGCATGATTTGTGAGCACAGTAAACCCCCACTTAGTCCTTCAATATCTTCAAACTAACCGATGTTCGAACAATTTAAAATCTATTATCAAATAATAATGGTTAATCAATTAATAATTATAGAATTGTTAATTGTTGATTGCCACAAAATTTATGGTAACAGATAGTAAGGTAACCTTATAAACACAAAATA
This sequence comes from Argyra leucocephala, assembly GCA_963942445.1. Classification (NCBI taxonomy): domain Eukaryota; kingdom Metazoa; phylum Arthropoda; class Insecta; order Diptera; family Dolichopodidae; genus Argyra; species Argyra leucocephala. The sequence continues at coordinate 100,425,876 of OZ012679.1, read as the reverse complement.
CTGTTTGAAATAAGAAAATTCAAGCAAGTAAGATAAATAGATCATTTGGAGGGTATTACAAATAAAGTTTTTAAATTTCTCATTTAATTTGTGTAAGTTTCCGAGTATAGTAAAACTAAAAAGTGTTATATTAAAACAATTCTGGAATACAATAATTTTAAAAGTGCATTTTGGTTCACCATTTTAAAAGTAAATGAGTCCTAGAATAAACAATACTAGATGAAGTACCATATCCAAATAAAAAATGTACCAAGATTAGAATGATTATTATAGAATGCATTATGGATGGTTGGTCAAAACGGATTAGAATAGAGGAAGATTCTGAAAAAAATCAATGGTGTCCCAATGCGGTACCACCAATATATGATGATAGTAAATGCTGTTAATGATGTTAAATGATGCACTGAGAGAAAACCCACGATTTACCATATTTATTGTAAATTTCACATTAAATAAACAAACACAACTTTCAATATATTTTTATACCGAAAAACATCAAAATATAATCTAGAATGATTAATAAATTTCTAAAATTTCCTATGAATTTATCTTTAATACATATATTTTAATAAGTTTTCTAAAATTATAACATATTTTGACACGTTTTCTCTATCAATATTCATAGTTGCAAAATGTAAGTTGTGTACCAAATTGCGCATTGTTATAAAATTTATTTTGATATTTAAGTTTCAAAACAAGATGTACTCTAATTATTATTTATTATAAATATTAAATAAAATATTATATAAGAATTTAATAAGAAAAAAAAAATAAAATGAATAATAGTATACATATATGTATATACAATAGACATAAAAACATTTTCAAAATAATAAAATAAAAGTATGTAAAATAAAAAAACTTTTTAATAACAATAAAATAAAAAAATTATAGTTTACAAACTGCTGAAGAGATTTTAAATTTAGATATAGATTTATACAATTTACTTCTCGATTGGAACTTACCAACTTTGTACACAAATTTACATGGTTTCTACCGATATTTTTGTGTATAGTTTTCACATATTCATCAAACAAAAAGGAAATTTTGACAGAAACCGATACACTTTTGTTAAATTCGCTTAAAACGTCTTTCAGTAGAGATGTTTATGATTGATAAATATTACATATATACAATATAAAACACAGCAATATAAAATCAAACACACAATTAACATTGAACAATGATGTTCATTAACATAACACCAGAACAGCTAAATGCGTTTGTATGCCGGCATAAATCTAAATGGACTGAGTTCTGTAATAAACACTAGCATCCGACTATATAACGAGCTACCGTATAATATAAAAAATTTACCACCAAAAAAATTAAAAAACGAAATTAAAGTACTAATGTTAGAAAAATATAATAATTAAAAATAAAAATCTCGAATTTGTACATGTATATTACTGAATGTTTAATTTGTCTTCTTTTGTTCTTGCTAAATCACTAAATCAATATTTTTGTTAAAGATTAAAGATCATTTTTTATAGAAAATTAAATTTTTTTTTTTTAGATAGTCGTATGAATTTTCCTTTTAAATGAATTGTTCGAATTATCCGCATTAGTCTTAAGTTATTAAGTTTTGATGTTAACAATATTTTGTATACTCTATACATAAACTTGCAGCTCGCTCTTTTGAGATTTGAAAGAAATAAATAAATAAATAAATTGGGATGCAGTTAAAGGAAAATGGGAAAAAATATTTGCTTTCAGACAAGAAAACTTAAAGTCAGAAGAATTTAATTTAACATTGTTGAAATATCAATTCATAATGTGGTATTGTACATTTTACATTGTTTTTCAATGAATTCATAAATAGAATTGTAAATTTTACATTGGGTCCGGTAATTTGCAATTTTCAATGAAAATTTTATAAAAAAACGCGAATGGCGCCATCAATGTAACTGTATCATTGTAACTGTATCATAAATAGAACTGTATCATATTACGTATCAATTGATATGTTCATAAAGTTAGTGTTTTAATTTTATTTTTATAAGCTTACCGTGGCATATTGTCACAACGTGCAAAATTATTCATGCATTTTAGACCCTGTTGAGCTGAAATTCGGCGAAATTTGTTGCACCTGCTTCCCGCCGCAGCTATTATTTTAACGAAAATTCATATATCAGAAATTACTGGGCCACTTCGGTTCAAACTTAGGACACATGCTGGATTCCCATAAAAACTGGTTTTCTTATTAGAAAATTTTGGGGACGTGCATCCTGTAGGACCTTTGTTTTGGACCAAATTTTTTGCTACAGAAATTACTGGTCTAACTGGTTATTATAGTCATAACTAAAATTTTTTACACATGTGGATTCCTGATAACAACAATCTGTAGCAAAGTTTAGAGGACCTGATTTTCCCTAAAGCCCTAATTTGAATTAAAACTTGTATCTCAGAAACTATATGGCCAATTTGGTTCAAATTGAATACACGCATCTTGGGCTCCGACCGAAAAACTTTTGGGTGTCAGAAAATCTGAGAGAACACATCCCGCCGAAGCTCTTACTTAAGGCATCCCGCTTAAGCTCTTACTTTATTTTAGAAAAATCTGTAGACCGAGGTGCCGAAACGAATTAACGGAATTTACCAAAAAATTGTGGTATAATATAGAGTTTGTATATTGCTATATGCTTAATTAAAAAGTTATTCACATCAACAAATTAGTTCAGAATAAATATCTGCATTTACTCCCGTTTGAAATATATATGAAGTGGGCTAGGAGTTGTATTACAGCTACCCGAACCAGTTAGAATTTTGGAAAACAATATATTACGCGTTCGATTCCAAGTAATAAAAAACGATTCCATAAAATTTGGTTGAAATTGGTCCATGCGTCATGGAGGAGTTCTGACACAAACATACAAACATCCTTCTTTACATATAAGATAATGAGATGCCAGGAATTTAATAAATAAATAAATAAATACTCAAAAGACCAGATTATATACAATTATATTAAAAATTTCAGTACTATAACCTTTAATGTATGAAAAGATAATTCCACCTAATTTAAACCTAATATTAAATATTAAACACAAAAGACAAACCACCCACTAAACTTATTTCCTCTTAGTAGTTTTTAATAGTCAGATGACATACCATGACGATCAGCGTGCGAGAAGTTAGGTGAAATTAAATTTATTTTTGTTCAATGTTAAATTGAAGTGGCAATACTCAAAAGAATATAGCATTTATTTGTCACATAATACTTGTGTTTGTGTATATAAGATTTGCATTATTTAGTTTACCTACATTACTTTTTTTAATTTATTTTAAGCTCAAATTTGAGATTTATGTTTTACTATTATTTATTTTTGTTTATTGTATTGCCATATTCATTATAGAATGGTATTAGTTCTTAAACACCCATCAGAGCTTTACGTTATTTTATTACAAAAAAGAAGCACCCTAATTTTTAATACTCAGAAAAATTAGAAAATAATCATTATTACCTATACTCCTTAATATTATGTAGATATGTAATACTCGTCTCGTACGTATGTATAGAGCTAAAATTATTAAAGTTAAAAAAAGAATAAAACAACAGTCTTAGGAAGAGTAATCAATTGTTGCTTATAATAATTATTACTGTTGAAAATGTCCTTGGTTAAAATCTATGAACGCAAAAAAGTTATAATAATTTTTTGTTTTCTTATTTTTCTTTTATAGATTTTAGTTTTCTTTGAAAATTTTTTGTATTTTTGTTTTTTAATATTTAATTTAAGTGTTTTAACAAAATCTGAAAATGGAAACCATTGTGGTTAACAATTTATTGTAAATTACTTCAAAGTTAAATATAAAAATAATTGTTTAGTTTGCTTTAAGAATACAATACAATGAACTTCTAAAGAAATATTTTTTTCTTTATTATTATCATCTGAAAATTTCAAAGTAACTATCGCAATCGCTTGAGGTAAATTAATAACAAATAATATTATTAAATCAAATTTTAAATTAAAGAATTTTTAATTGCAAGAAATTTTAGTTAAATAAGGGATTAAAAAGTTGATAAAACTTTTGAAGTATATTTTAGAATAATTTTTACTTAATTTGAACCAGACATTTGGAAACTCAATGATTTAATATATTCCTTGAAGTCATCCTATCAGAGCACTAATATATCAAGATATACCAATTCAACCCAATTATCACCGCTGCAATGAAGAAGATGAGAAAAACGCAAGTTGACGCAATAGGTAGAGCGCCTTATATTTGAACCGACAGATCCGAGGTTTAATTACGGATGAAGTAAAAAAAAATGTTCTATGGATTTTTCGACCTGGTCCAGTACCTTTATTCTTCATTGGAATAAAATAAATCACAAAAAAATAATAATTGAGAGTATATTCGAGTAAAAACATTTTACATAAAATGGAGCTACTCTATTGAAAAAGACATAGTTCCTGACAATAGCAGTAGTTTTCCACATTTAAAGAGTAGATAAGCCAGTAATTTTTTCAATAAATACTCAAAATATTGTAGATATTGTAGAATAAACCTGTATTCAGGGTTTAAAAAACTTCGCAGTTATTTCAAGCTTTTACTATTTTTTTACTCTTGCTTTCTAACATCGATTCAGCAAAGGCATAGCAAAAGCTTTTTTTTCGTAATTGTTTTGCTTTCGCTTCGCTGGGCATTTTTATTTCAAAAAGTAATATGCAGGAAAAGCTTTTTCATTATTTTTTTAAATAGCTACAGCCAAATGAGTTGAATACAGCTAAACAGCATTTGCTGTTGCTTTGAATTACTATTCAGCATTTACAGCACTTTACAATACACTTTTGTTTTACTTAGAGTTACTGTGCTTTTTTGTTCCTTGTTCGTTATCTTGTTGTGTTGTGATTTGATTTTGTAAAATATATAATAAATATTAATTTTGTTAACAATAAAAAGTAAAAATGTCACGAAGAAAAACTAATTGTATTTGGAGATATTTTGATGAGAATGTTGATCTTGGTAATACGTCCTGTAAAATATGTAAAGCTATCCTAAAAAAACAATAGAAATTTTAATTTAAAACAGCATATGATAAACATCCACAATTATAATAGAAATCAGTTATCAGAAGGAAACATTATTAGTATCAATAATCTAAGTAGTAAAACAAAAACAAAAAGTATTAATATAGAAATAAGTAAAAAAGTACTTTTTTTTTTTATTTACCACGAAATTTAAATTCATTCAACACAACCACTCTGCATGAATAAATCAGAATACTAATACGCTAATACTATACAATGTATTTGCTTAGAGAAACCAACACAGTATAGCTTTAATAGTTTACTCAGCACAGCAAATAGCTTTTTTTTTACTTTGACTTAAAATATTGAAAAGCATTCAGCAAAATTCTACTACTACTATTATGTTTTGAAAAGCAAAAGCACATGCGTAGTATTTGTATGTGTAAAAAGCATAAAACTATTACTTTACTTCGGTTAAGTTGAAACAGCAAAGCGCAGTAATAGTTTTTTTTTTAATTTGAAATGCTGTGATAGTCAGCAACAGCAATAATTTAAGTGCTTTTACTATTTCTGCTGTAGTTTTTTAAACCCTGCCTGTATTACCTTGCTTAATTTAGCTTGAAAAAGTGACTGCCTTTCAGATCTATTATCCATACGTAAATTTGTCTCTTTTGTTTTCTTACAATTGCAGATCTATGTTCAGATTTATTATTGCCAATTTAAATATTGGTTAATTTCAGAATTAGACAATGTGTATTCCTACAAATATTAATGTCTTTTGGGAGCTATGGTCTCACAAACAAATAGAATGTGGTTCCTCTTCTTTTTCTAAGCTGATACTACATATATAAGAGTTACTAGAAACTCTTAAACAGAATGTTCTGACATTGGATCTGGTCTTCTTGATTACCTAATTTAATTGGGTTATGTTAAGTTTCAAAAGGCTTTAGATTGCGTAATTCTTTGGTGGTCTACCTTCCTCAGTCGTACAAAGCTGCTTTAGTACTGAACAGAAACTGGTTGAACTGGTCGAATAAACTCCCAAAACAACCATCAACAAAAATAAATTAATTACTGAAGCTGGGGCACCAAAAAGGCACAGTTAAGTGCTAATTGATTTTTCACAAGCAATGTACAACAGGCACTCCCACCAAAACAGAATAAGTATACCAAATGAAAAACTTTTCTTACAAACAACCAATATTTAAAAATAAAATTGTTCTAAAAAAAACATCAGCAAAAGGTATAAGAATTGAATTGTAATATTATCGAATTCCAACTTCCTGTAGATAAAATTATTACAACAATAAAAAACCTTCAAAAAACAGATTTACCTCAATAAAAACAAAAAAAAAAAGTTTGATTTGAAATAACCTTTTTTGTATTTGAAATTGTATTGAAAACCGGTAATTTTTTTTTGTAGTGATATTGCTTAATCCAATTTGACAATTCTTTGAAATTCTTTTGATATTTAATTCATATTTTGTATTTATGTTTTTATTTTTGCTATATTTTTTTTACACATCTGTCGTTTACTACGAACGTGTTATTATATTTTACATACGCATTTATTTTTTGCTTTTTGGTTTTAGTTTAAATATAAAAATGCTAAGATTATGAAGGAAACTATAATAGTAGGTAAGGGTAGGTAGGTAAAAATGGCCATTCCAGTTGCTTCTGGAAAACCAATTAGCACTTAATTGTGCCTTTTTGATAGCAAGACTCGAGTGACCTATTCCATGTTGTTGGCTGTTATAGGGGGATCATTTTATCATTTTATTATTATTCCCCGTGGACTCAGTACTAGAGTCACCCTATGTGATTGAGAAGGCTAATCATATCTCCTTTTTGCTTTCCGTGATATTACCTATATTGCCGGGGAAAGCCTCACATAAAGTCAGGAGTCTGACTCTAGCTAATGCATGGCAACTGCAAAGGAAGTTTTGAAGAGTTTCTGCTTTATTCTCATTTTTACAGCTTCGATAATGGGGATTGAACGGAATACCTAGCTTGGAAGCGTGGCTTCCTATTGGCCAATGATCCGTACTGATGGCTACTACACTTGATAATATCAGTACGGTATCTGGTTAAGAGTTGTTTGATTTTATTGATGTTATACAAGGGCCATGTTTTCCTCGAGGTCGCATAGTAATTTAGCATATGCCACCTTTAATTAGCTCTGGCCAGAAAGTATGAATGGATGCGCTCCATGATGACTCTCATTGGATAGTGAATGTCTTCCTCAAGATGCCTGTTAAGATTTGAACCTTTTCTTGCCAGTTCATCGGCTCTCTCATTGCCATCTATGTTACTGTGACACTAGGAACCCATAGTAGAGAGATCGAAAAACGGCTATCGAAGTTTTCAATTTCGTTTCGGCATTGTTCCTAGCTTAGAGCAGTTAGTATCTGACACCAAAGCTTTGATAGCGGCTTGATTATACCTTAAGATGGTGACTTTAGTTTTGGTCGTATGAATAAGACTAAGGGTTTTAAGCGCTTCCCTATTTGCAAGCAGCTCTGCTTGAAAGTCACTAGCGTATTTCGGGAGACCATAAGACTTTGATACTCTTAGATCTCCGCAGTTCATCTTCGACCCATAAGTGAAAATTACTATCATTATTATCATATTCCCTTATCTTCAAATTACGCTTCCAATCGGCCCTAGCAGAAAAGCCTCAGGCTTTTTGTTGAAGTTCAATTTAGGAGTGATGTAATCGGTTGTGTCTGGTAGCAGTTCAAATGTATTGTGGAAACTGGATATTCAGGATTACCTTTAGAGCGTCAGTATTATTATTACTATTATTATAGTGTATACATAAATATAATATATGTATACATATTATACGTACGTAATATAGGATATTTTTTATTGCTTCAACGGATTAAAATAATAGGGTCAAACTCATTAAAATAATAATAGTCTTAACTATTACTATAAAAGCTAAATAAAAAATCGCTTCTCTAGTAATGAAATAGTGTATATGAAAAACTATAGTTTCGAGTAAATGACGTATAAAACTTTTGAAAAAAAAATTTTTTTTCGAAGTGCTATAATTATTAGAAAATAAGCTCAAATTCGAAACTGAGAATTTTTTTTTTCTTAGGGGACTTTGAAAGTATACGTTTTTAATTCCAAATTTCTAGCTTTGATTTAAATAAGGTAATAAGGAAGCTGAAATAATGTTATACGTTATATGCTGTTTCATTTCTTTCACATCCTCATATATGAAGTTAATTATTATTAATTTCAGTTATTATTATTAATTTCTATTCTTTTTTTCAAAATTCATAATAAGACCCATAATAAAATATAACAAAATTCAAAATAAAACATAACATTTCATACTATAAAATAATAATAATTAAAATGCAAAACAGAATCAAATTGAAAAATTTTATTAAAAATTCTCTTCTTCGTCTTCTTCGCAGTCTGGCTCAGCTAATCGATCAACTTTTTCTTTTGTGAGGAGACTTTTGTAAAAACTAACCACATTTTGAAGCAAAAGACCATCTTTACAAAGTGATAATAAATCTGTTTTTTAGCTGGACTGATATCCAGTTTGTATTGATATTTTTCTTTAATATTAGATCTTGTTTCGATGATAACCAATGGTTAAATGGTGTCAGCCGATGACGGGTTCGAGGCGCCATAATATCAATACATAAAAATTCATCTTGCTCCCAATCTATTTTATATTGTATTATATCAGGCTTTTCTTTGACTACGCAAATCCACTTGACTTGAAGCCAAAGAATTTTTTCATTGTGCAAACTAGAAAGTAATGACTTGAAATCAAAAAAATCATCAAAAGTAAGTTCATTCAATTTATACGGATGCTTCCGTTTATACGGATGCTTCCGTTAATTCTTTAAATTGTTGGCCATTCTGTGGGTGAGCAAATAGTTATATTTTTTTTAGCTTTCTCAATTGCGGAATGTATACTTTATGCTTCCATTTGTATGTGTTATGATTCTAAATATTTTATATTGATTGAATCTATTCCCATATGTTCCATATGTATTATATTCTTGCATGGACATTACGTTACTTTATTTTCTTCACTTACCAAATCAAATTTTATTTTTGTTAAACTTTGAAATAATGTAAAAAATTTAAATGAAATAACGTATACAGCTTATACATCATTTCAAGTTCTTAATATTAAATAAAGAATTTAGTTTTGTTAGAATATTATAAGGTATTATTGCTATACATAGTTTATAAATTGAAGTGTGGAAAATTTATTTTAAATTGAAGTAATGTAAATAGTATATACATTACTTTATTTTTTTCTAAAAATATTTAAATAAAGAATCTTTCACGGTAAAATTGTGTATGCATTGTAAAGGCATTTTCATTTATTAACAAAACAAAATATTTGAGAAATACAATATTGTATGTACATTTACATTATTCTTTTACTAAGCTTTTTGCTTCATTACATATACGCTAATTTAATTTTTCGTTGCAAAAATAGTATTTGACAATGAATAAACATAAGCTCGAAAGTTTTTCTAATAAAATCGAGGACGTAGAATATAATTTTGCTATATTCGTAAAATAGTGTATAAAGCATATCACCATAGCACCATTTCATTACTAGAGAGACGAAATATACATTTATACAGAATGTGGGAGTTTTATTCTCAGCTATGTTTTTTTTTGTAAATATTTTTTCAAATTTTTCTGATGAAAATTACAATTGATTCTATCTAACAACCTTTGATATTTTGAACACCTGATCAAATGGGAATGCTCCATATCATGATAAAGTTTGCAATTTTATTGTATATATGATTCTCTTTGTAACCATTTTTTCACTGTTGAAATTCAACTTTTGCGACAAATTTGCTACTTGAATACAATTTTTTGCTTTTAATCAAACTGTAATCAAAATTAAAAATTGTAATAGATAAAATAGGTTAATACTATCTAATGTTAATACTAGCTATTCTCGGCGTGTCATTCGCCAGTCTAGCGTACATTAGTGAAATATTTTTTTATTTTTCATTTAAATATTTTAGTGAAAACATAGTTTTCTATTTTTTTACGACAGTAATGCCAAAGACAGATTATGATAATTAATGATCATTATGACCTCATCTCGTAAAATATTTGCCTAAATACGTCATTAACGCCGGTACTGAGCTAAAACGTAAATTTTTCTTTAATTTTCTTTAAAACGCGTAATGAGAAAGAAAACTTTCAAGTAAAAATATTACTTTTCTGTTCTGAAATTTGAACTCAGTACAAAAGTAAAATGAGGTAATATTCTATTTTCGAATATATGACAGTAGTAGCATCGAAATTTTAGGAAATTTAAGTTTAATTCAAGAAAATAATATATCGAATATTTAGATAAAAAAAATAAAATTATTAAATAGTTTGTACCCAATTTTATTTTTAATTAATATGCACCTAATTTTTTATAAAAACAGCTAATATAATCTTACTTTCAAAATCTCTTTAGCTCTATCAAATTTGCTTAAAGATTATAATGGCATATTAAGTTGATAGTTTATACTTTAGCATTACTTTTTAGATGAGTACCATGCCTTGTTGGATTGTATCCTATTTAGCTATTGATAATAATTAACTTGCAATAGAGACATCTATTAGAAGATAAGGAGTTCGAAATATCGTAATTTAGTCTGACCATGTTTGACCATTTCAAGTAATTCAAAATTTTACGTCTTCGCATCAATAATATTTTTGATTTTAAAACATTAATTGTTGTAGTTTTTGTAATATATATACTGTTATTTTAAATTTTGTTAATATTAGTTATAATTTAATGCAATAACATAATTTTTGTTATATTCTTTCTTCTTCCATTTTTAACAATACCAGCACGTCTTGTATTCCATTTTGCTATTGATAACTCAAAATAAAACAATTAGAACAATTAATAATGATTCAAAAATATAGTCTGTCAGGTCAAAAATATTAAATTATGATCTGACAGACTACATTTTTTAATCATTATTAAATTTTTTTTAATGAACATTAGCTTCGTAGTCTTCTCACTTCTCCCCTTCTAATTACAAAAAGCTTCATATTAATATTTTTTGTTATTTTACTATAATTAACCATTTTATTTGTTCGGTTTTTGTTCCTGATAGATTACAATAAATGCGATACTTAACGAAAAAAGTGATTAAAATATGTTTGGAGGTTGAAAGTTTTACAGACATTATTATGAATATTCTAATCGAAAGTAATCGGAATTATAATATTAAATTTAAATTAATTTTTTATGCCCACGAAAAAAACTATTAGTAGTAAATACTGTAATTCACTAATTTCAAAGTTATAATTATGAATTTGAGCTCGATATGTTCCAGTTCCAGTTCCATTTTTTAAAATGTCAAGATTTTTCCTATATCTACCTATATTTTTTTCAAAACATGTACATATAATACACATTCATGTACTATGTTTAATAAAATTAATTGAGGACTGCTTAACTATACTAGATTTTATAGGTACTATATAGCGTAAATACCCTCCCGCCGTTCCTCCTTTATTTAATATAAGTTAATCAAAAAATGTCAAACTATCTTCGGATACATATCAATATTTCACGTTCTACAATATCCACTTTTACTTAATAGCCGTATTAGATAATGCAACACATTAACTTATGTAACAGCGTATTGGAAGTATTCTCTGTGGGTTCTTTTAAGATAAATAAAATCTTTCTTATATAATAAAAGGTAATATCCTGCTGTTGCTGCGTTATCGTGGCAATTTATTAATATTACAATAACAAAAACAGAAATTATTAGGCAGAAATTATAACACAAAAATCAAAAAATAGTATCCATAAATCTCTCTCTTTTGAAATGTTTTTGTTTTTTTTTTTATTTTAAAATTGTTTTCAAGAGCCAAAAACAATTAACCCGTGGAATTTTTAAATGGTTACTAAGTGGAATACTTCAACATAAACTTAATTTGAAAGTGGGAGGTATAATAATATTACTTAGTAACCTAAATACCAAACGTGGTCTCTGCAATGGAACTCGGTTAGCAGTAAAAAATTTAAAATCAAGCTTAATAATTACAGAATTTCTAATCGGTACAGCTATAAGGGAAACTATATTTATTCCCAACTACCAGAGAATTGCCATTTATTCTCAGAAATTGACAATTCCCTGTTAAATGAGCCTTTTTTATAATCATAAATAAGACACAAGTTTAGACATTGGAAAAAGTAGCAGTTGAGAAAGAAAACAAAAATAATTTATTTAAATTTTTATAAAGTTAAGTTAACTATACTCTAAAAAGTTTTGGTTTTTTAGTGAAATAAATTTGCCCACACGTGCAGTTGAAAAAATACGTGTACACCAATCTAAATAAATCTAAATAAATAAATAATAAAAATATTTAAAGAATTTATCATTTATCTTGACTTATAAGATTTACACGATAAATAACCAAAAATCAATTTTTGGTAACAATTTTCAGTACGAGCTTTTTGGGGTGAAAATGTATGGTTTTTTCAAAGTTTTGCACTATACAAAAAATACTTATATATCTAATATTTAATTACGTTTATTAATACCAATTTTTTTTTGCAGTATCACAAAAAATATTTTTTTATTTACCACCATCATAATAGTTACATAATAATTATAATTTATTTAATCTTATTAAAAATTTTCATACATTTATCCTTTTCTTCATATTCGTAAAATTGAAGGTTGAACCAAACTATAATACCCAAAATAATTGAATCTGTCTTAATATGTTACTTATACTGAATAAATGATTGTTACCATCACTAAAAATTATTACAAATCTTTTGACGAAAGATATTAGATTTTCATGAAAAACTGTATCATAACCATTTAAATTATTAAAAATGCAATAATGGAAAGATCAGTTATTATTGCGACAATTCATTCACCCACTATCATTTGAACTTTACCTAAAACAAATAAAAAAAATCCAACCTCTAAAGAATACCATGGACAAAATATTTAATTTAATATTGTAGAAAAAGAAGAACAACTAAAACAAAGAAAAGTCATAATGAAAATTTTTCAGAATATTCACACGTAAATCATATAACATTTTATGTACTCACTCGAGTTATTCTTGTTTCTGTCATAGTTAGCTAACATTGTTTTAGCAATGTTAGTACAGAAAGGGGAAGAAAAAAAACGAAAGGATTCATACCATATTTTGAAATAATTTTTTTTTTCAATTTGTCGGATGAAGTATAATATTCAGCAAAACAAAAAACAATTAACTTTTCAAATCAAACATTCTGATGAAATTTTCAAATTGAAATATCATAACTCAAAATTTGTTGTACTGTTTTTGTAAAAAGAAAAAAAAATTTGAATAAAATATAATATTAGAATTTAATTTTAAATTTAAAAAATTATTTTTATGAGATTTTTAAATTATTTTTTGTTATTTTTTATTTATAACATTCACAAAATCACTTACATTCACTTAGGCAAGAGATAACAACAATTATTTTAATTAATTTTAATTTAACCATCAGCTGTAAAACTTTAAGAAAAATTTTTAATTTTCTCAACAAAAAAATGTAAAGACAACTTTGTTAAACAATTTGAAAACGAAAAAACAAAAATAAAAAGCTCAAGCTCCTTTCCAATTATATTATTATTTCCCCGAAGACATATTATCATTAATATTAGCTACATCTAATTTGTATTTGAATAATAAAGAATTTGTTTAATTTGTTGACACGCGTATCTTTTGAAAATACATATATTCTTCATATCAGTTTGAACTATGTTGAATATATGTATTTGAAAAGAAATTACACAAAATGAAAAATTGTGAAAGTTACGGTAAAAAATAAAAGAAAATAAAAATTTAACAAATAACAGTAAAATAAGAATAATAATAAAACTTAAAATTTATCACTGCTTTAAAATTGAACTTTCAGGAAATTCCTAAGAAAGAATTTTCCAAGCTAAAAAATTTCATTTCATAAACATTCCACACCCACACAAACTAATATCACACTAATATTGTATTTTAAATTTTACCCACATGTGTACACTGTACATATATACATTTATATGGTTTTTAATTATTTAAAAAGCTGGTTTCTATGCATAGAGATAAATTCCTATTTTTTAAGTCATAATTTTATAAAAGTTTTTCAATCTGTTACCTTATTATCTCATCTTCCTTTTTATTTCTCTCCCTCTAAATAAAAACATTTCAATTACTGTACGTGACATTAGAATACGTGTTGTGAATTATATGATGTGTAAATTTGAATTTAATAAATGGATTGATACTCACTTCGAATGCATATACCTAACTTAGTAGACCCTAATTTATTGATATGTATACAGTTATTTATTTGAGTATTTTAAAATAAAAAATTAATACATTTAAATTATTTGTAAATTATTTTGTTATTCTGGTTTTTCTTAGAAACACATTTACAATGTAATTCCTGGTAGTAAAATACGATTAAGTGATGTGAATAGTATTGTGATCAGAAATGGATTACAACCATTGCAAGCAATTTAAAGAAAAAACCAAAATTTTAAATGAGATTTTATCTTTTACACTTATCATTCACTATATTGGTTTCTTAGAATGTGATTAATTTTTGTTCTTCATTATGTCGTATGCTTTTGTTATGATTATCATTAAACTCTCTACACTCTACTACTCATTATTTCTCATTATTTGACACTAAATTTTTAGTTTTTATTATGGATTAGCTAATTTAAATCAACCTTTCAATGTAAACAGAATTTAATTAAACAAAGTTTTTTTTAATCTTGCTATATTATTTTAAATTTTTAAATACATTTTATTTTAAATGTGCGTACGATAGCAATGAGTTCCGGTGAAAGTTAAAACTAACAAAATATTGTTCAAAAGAAGGAGTCTATTGCAAGATAAATCTAAAATATCTTTGACATATCTGACTATATGTGCTTTTGATTATATGTACAAAACTCTTCATATAGTCCAATATACAATTAAATATATAATATTTCATTAATAAAATCCCCTTATCAGCCTTAGAACTGTGACTACTTACTGAGTGTATATGGCAGGTCTACTTACTGAGTGAATATGGACAGTTCGAAATTTATTTCCATGAACGATTCTACTATGTATATTATATTGTTTTATTTGTAGATAATAAACATCTCATTTATTTTAGTTATGTAATTTTATAGCGAAATTTAATAAAACGACTTACAAAGAACAGGAACAGGTTTAAATAAATCAATAATTAAAACAAACTAGTATTCGCTCACTCCTCATAAATCGAATTTATGAATTGTTTTCCATCATTTCAATTTATTTGTGGTACTATATTTTATTTTTTATAGAATTATCTTAGACAACAATCACATACATAATAATAATTTATTTAAAAAAAAAATTAAATTTCAATTTAATTCTGGCGATGGGTTAGTTGCGGCAATTTGATAAATTAAAATTTTTGTATGTTAAAACTACTTATATATGGGGTGAAATTTCTAATAGGCAGTTAAAAATTTTTTAAAAAATATTTAATTTCGCTATGTATCCTTTTAAATATCTATCACTTAAAAGAATAATAATGAAAATCGGGTTTGAAATGATTCAGATATTTGTACCGTACTATTTCGATTTACAGATTAAATATAATGATATCAATTTTGGAAAAATTTCTCACCATATTGTTTTTCTCTGACCTTTTGATAAATGATAAGTAAATAATAAGATTAAACTCATGCTGAACGCAGATGAGGTAAGAGCTTAAAAGTTTTCAAAAATAAAAATCTAATAAAGAATTACGATATTGCTCCCAAACCTCTCTACTAATTTATTGAAATCTTGCTTCAGGCAGGAAAATCTAAACGGCAAAACTTTAAAAATAAATCATTTATTTTTGTTTGTTCAGGTCACCTTTAAAAAACGAATACTTTAATTTGTCAAAATAATTGTTTTTCCAACCGGAAGAAATATTTAAACAGAAAGATTTTAAAATTATATTAATTGTTTGTTTTTCAATGTTGTGGAGTATTACAAATAAATTTAAAAAAGAATCATCAATATTCCAAAAATATATTTTAAAAATAACAAAAACTAAATTTTTCTCTTTGAAACATCAGCATGATTCTATTAAGGTCATAAAAGTAATTGACATAATTGTGACACTCGACATAAAAGTTACTGTAAAAAATAAACGTAAATACGTTATAAAATCTAACATTCGTCATTGGAGCCATACGAAATCTCATTTTTTTTAATCTCCATTTGCAGAATCTTCTCTTTTCAAAATCTCCTTTTCATAATTTCCTTCTACAAAATCTCTTTTTTGCTAAAAAAATTTCGTTTTTTGCTAAAAAATCTTCTTTTTTAAAAAAAATCTCCCTTTTTTATGAAAAAAAGTTTTTTTTTTATATTTTTATTATCTTCTTCTATACTTAAATAAAAGGGAAAGTTTGTTTGTTTGTTTGTTTGTTCGCTATACACGCCCACAGTTTTAAAGATAGAGTTCTGAAATTTTGCACAGTTATTCATGGTCAAATAACAAAGCCATAAGATGACAGGTTCAGGTTGCTGCCGTACAACTCCTAGCAAGACTCTAGAATATTTTAAAAACCATGTGTGTAACTAGCATGAAAATTTACATTTAGATTATCTTTCACAAATAAATAAATTCGACTGTTACCGATTTAAAAAATTTGGACTGGTTCGGGTTGCTGCCGTATAACTCCTAGCACGTACGTCTCAGGAGTATTTAAAAAACCAATCGTGTTACAGGCATAAAAATTTTCACTTACATACTCTATCAGAAATGTTTAAAAAAAAAATTGTGTTACAGACTAGAAAATTTATTCATAGGTACTCTATGAAAAGTAAAAAAACATGTATTGTCCTGAAAAAGTATTTTCGAATTTAGGAATCAGTATAAAATTTTTAGATGACTATGTGAGGTGGCTATGTGAATTAGCCACAAAAATGTGACGATTCGTTTTATTAATCAGGAAATACTGCAGAGTGTTCCAGGGGGTCCATGTGTACAAATCGATAGATACAGTTACCGATGAAAATGAAGTTGTTCATCCTCATCAATTGGAATTAAAAGTAGTAGCCTTAATATTGCTTCTACGAAACTTGAAGAAGTCAAAACTACGGTACTAGAATAAGAATAAGAACTTGGCTATCTCATTTCATTTAAGTATCAGACATAACGTTTTTGAATAATAGCTGCACAAACTGAAAATTTTGCTTTTAACAACTGAAAACTTTGTAAAAAAAACGAGATCCCTCGTCTAGAACAATTTTTTTCTTAAAATTATCCAAGGAATTTCTCCTTAAAATATTTTTGCTCTAAACCAGACCACCCTGTATACAGATATGCAAGATTCTCACTTAGAAGGGATTTCATTGTTGGTTACAAAATCATTTACAGAATATTTATATATGCTTACACCCTATTTGCAGAGTTATTTCATTATGAAAATAAAATTAATTTAAATGTCTTTTGTGTCTTGTAGTCTACGAAAACGGAATTTTCTTTGAACCAGAATATTTACCTAAATAATTTCGCTGTTGGATACAAAAAAAGGGATATCTTCTTTTCCAGAATATATACCTAATTTCTGGTATACTGGACCTCTCCAGTAATGTCTCTAAACCGTCTTAATTACGTGTGGCAAGTTTGGAAAACAAAATTTTTCAATGGCCATTGACTTCAAATTCTGGGATTTGGACCTCTTTGACAACTTCTTTAAGCGCTGTTCAATACGTGTGACATGTCGGATACAAAAAAAGTTGTAAGTTGTTAATTACTTGCGTCAAGTCTTGAAATAAATGTTGTTGTTTTTTTTAAAATATTGGGTTTGACCCATTTGGGTTTGAAAACTTTGGATTTTAATGCTTTTGAATTTTAATATTTAGATTTTGAAAGTTGAATTTTAAAATTTGACTTTTCACGCAGATCCAGAACTTTCAGTGGGAGATTCCATGGAGATTTTAAAAAAAGAGGTTTTGAAAAGGAAATTGTAAAAAGTAATAATTAAAGTAATAATTTTCTTAGAAAATTTACATAGGTAATTGATCTACTGTCACTTCAATTCAAATAGCCTTATAAAACTATTATTTTGCAATGGTTTCAAATATAATTCAATAACAAGTTAATGAGAGATAATGAGAGTTAATGAGAGACTTGAGGAGTAATACGTGAAAAAATTCATGAGAATGAAATTTGAAAGTATTCATAGCAAAAACTAATATTTTTTTAATACATAGCCAAAACATTAGGTTGGGACTTTTTGCATCGATTGGTACGTTTAGCTAGGGTGGGAAAGAAAATTTTAGAAAAGGAGAAAGGTAGAAGGGAAGCAAGAATTATTAAAACTTTAGTTTTTTAATTGAGAATCAACATTTTAAAACAAAAAAAGTTAATTTGATTTTCGAAATTTTTTTTTTTTTTTCCAGATAGTAGTAAATCATCGAAAGAGGCTTCAGGAACTACCTATTACCGGGGAAGGCAGTTTGAAGGACTGTGGGACTTTAACCCACTAAAAACTCTTATCATTATTGCAACATTAAAACTAGTCTTATAGACTAACCATTAATTTACATTTAACTCAAAGAAAAGATACCTTTGATCTACCAAAATTCAATAAGGGTTTAATAGATAAAAGGTTTTAACCTAACTCAAGTGGTCTTGTTCGTTTTAGTCGCTTCACAAAGTTTTGATTGTCAATTAAGCTAGAAGCTTCGATATTGACATGTTGGATCAGACGAGTTTTATGCCGTGCAGCGCATTTCATTATTTCGTCTTTTAAAAATGAGATCTTCAGATCTCGATGAATATCGGCATTGTGAACATACCATGGATTGTCTATGTTGCGCAGTACCTTATTTTGGAACGTTTGGATAGTTTGAATATGGATTTGTTTAGCACATCCCCATTCTCAGCCAATATATTTCTCTATACTTGAACTGGAGTTCTTGTTTTTTGATTTTCACATGATTTTCTCTTTCCATTTCAGTTTTGCATCTAAGGTCATGCCAAGATATTTAGACAGCTTTATTCTCGGATGGAATCGCGACATCATTAATTTTAACTAAGAGAGGAGTTATTATGTTTTTATAGGTGAAGTTTACATGACTAGATTTGGCTTCAGTTAATTTAATTTTCCATTTTTTGCACCAGTTGGAAATTTTGTCATTAGCTTTTTGCAGTTTGTTTGTAGCTTCTTCTATAGTATAACCAACTGCTGTCAACTCTGTGTCATCTGCAAAGGTTGCTATTTTTATATTTTCTACACGGGTATAATATAAAATTGGACCCAGTATACTACCTTGCGGTACTCCAGCTTTTATATCTCTTAGAGAGGAGTATTCATTCTCATTTTTAACTCGAAAAACTCTATTTGAGAGATATGATGAAAATAATTCAACATAATTTTTAGGGAGCAAACAACTTAGCTTTTTGATGAGTCCTTCATGCCAAACTTTATCAAAAGCTTGGGTTACATCTAGAAATACTGAAGAACAAATTTGTTTATTTTCCAGTGCCCTTTCTATAATGTCTGTTATTCGATGTACTTGATCTGATGATTAGGTATTATATTCCTGTTTTCTATGATGGGTTGAATCCTTCTCAATAGTAATTTTTCAAACAACTTCGATATTGTAGGGAGCAAAGATATCGGCCTGTAGGATTTGGTGTCGTTAGCAGGCTTTCCTGGTTTTTGGATCATTATTATCTCGCCAACTTTCCATATACTAGGTACGTGTTTAAGCTTAATACAGGCATTCATTATATATACCAAGAGCGTGAGAACTTTGTTGGGTATATTTCTCAGCACATTTGAAGTTATTAAATCAAAACCTGGGGCTTTATTTATTTTTAGGTTTTTCATTTCCTTAATTACTTCTTTTCGACTTATTAAGGGAATATTTATGTCTTCATGGTTATTTATTTCATTTAGATCAATAACAGTGTTCATTTCGTTGGGCTTAAAAATTTCAGCGAGATGATCTGCAAAAGTGTCAGCTTTTTCTTTATCGCTCCTTGCCCATGAACCATCATTTTTCCTCAGTGGTGCAGAATGCACAATAGACTTCTTCATTTTACTCGTAGCTTTCCATAAAGAATAATTTGTTTCTTTAGTAGCTGTTAAATTTTCTAGGTAATAATTCAGAGATCTATCATTCAATTTCTTTATTTCTCTCTTTAGATCCTGACTTTTATTATTAAGATCCGTTTTGCTGGATGGGTCACGCGTTTGTTGCCACCTCCTTCTCGCTTTTCGTTTCTCTTTTAACATGTTAAGGATATACACCGGATATCTAGGGCTGATTTTTTTTGATTTTTTTGTCTTAGTACTACTCCAAGCTGCAAACTGGACAGCTTGCATAAGTTTTTCAGTAGCAGTTTCTAGTTGTTCCTCATTGTCTAATGTTACTCTTAAGTTAATTTTTTCTAGCAGAATCTTTTTAAAGCTTAACCACTCTGTAGATGAGTTGGTTAAAAATGGTTTACTAGATTGTTTCACTATTGTTGTATTTAATTTTAGGATGACAGCAGAATGGTCGGAATTGAAATCATAATTATCTTCTATAGATGTGAAATTAGTTGATACTTTTTTCATTATAAAAAAGTCTAGCATATCAGGAGTTTTGTTTATATCTGCAGGCCAATATGTTGGTTTTCCTGTTGAAAGAAATAAACAACCTGTTTCTCTCAGCGCCTCTCTCAGTTCTTCACCTCGACTAAAGATCATCCTGGAGCCCCATTCTAGATGTTTGGCATTGTAGTCACCTCCAAGAATAAATCTTTCACCTGATTTTCGAAATGATAAATTTTTATTCTCTTGTGCAAAGGATTTAGGTTTATTATCATCCTTAAAGGAGAATAAAATAATAAAAAACAAATGAAAAATTCTATACAAATTTTTGTTTGTTTCTGTGTGACAAAATTTTGCATATCTTATTGTTTAATATTAAAGTCGAAACTATTTATTTGGTAAAAAGATAAAAAGTTAGTAAATATCTTAAGGACTAAAATGACATAGTGATGAACATTTAAAAAAAAATTTCGTAGAATTTTAGCCAAGAGGTATTTTTTATTTTTTTTTCTTGAAAAAATTTAAGTATATTTAATGTTAACATTTTTTTTTTGTACAGGTAAAAAGTATATATATATTTTTTTTTTGAAATTTCGTTGAATAGCTAAGTTTGTTACGAAAGAATTTTCAACATTGGCATTTATGAAATTTCAAATTATGAAAAATTCAAAAGTTAAGAACATGTTTTTAATTTAGGTTTTTGTAAATTTTTAGTTAAGTAGAAATACTTGTTTTCAAATGTTGTGTGTGTGATGGGAATAACATTTTATTCCGCATTACAATTTTATTCAAATTAGTAAGTTATATTTAAAAATTAGTATGCATTCTGAAATCTTTTATTTCTTTTTTTAGTAGCCGTTTTAGATATGCACCTTTAATATTTACGTTTCGTTTGACTGTAAATCGGTAGGTACGCGAGGAGTAAAATACAAATTAAAAAATATTAATTCTAAATTCTACAAAATAAAGAGATCAATGTGGCAGTTAAATTTTTTTGAACAATTACAAAATTTAAGGATGAATATTAATAAAACTATAATTTAATAAAATGACATATTAAAATTTATATAAATTCTCTACTGTTAATTCAAATTTTTTTACATTATTTAACTGTCTTTGTAAATATTATAATTTCATTTTATTTATTTTTGATTTTAAACCACAATTATGTAAAAAAAAATATATCACAAAAAATTACTCTACCTATAGAGTATAGAGTAGAATATAGAGAAAAAACCTTCTAGTCATTAGGTTATATGAGCTAAGTATTTTGAATGTATGCTTAATCTGCTCCTATATTTTGTAAAGTGTTCTTGAAATTCTTGTTAACAAATTGATATATTTAAATAATTTTATGAAATAGAATTTGTGACGAACTATGTGGCATCTGTTATAAACCTAATTATAATTTAGTTTTGAATATTTTAAAAACCTTTATATTGAACTTTTCTACAAAATTGAATCATTTAAGTCCAAATTGATTTAAGTATGGCATTAATGAAAAACAAAGTTTTATTTTTTAACATTCAGTTTGAATGTTTGAGAATTAATCAACACAATCTCCTTAATTTTTGGCCCAATTCGACACACTTACATTCGATATGCTTGCTTTACGTTAGGTACTTATCTAACTATACCGAAATATTTCACAATATATCATTTGTTTATAATATAGTAAAATTATTTAATATTAGTGGTAGACATATTTGAAAGTTCAGAATACAAATATAATGATTTTATTTTCCCAGCTTTAACTTTTCCATTGTGAAACCAATTTATAATTTCCTTCCAATTTGGTTATAAAAACATAATTTTTAAGCAAAGTCATTATTACTGTATCAGCATTGGAGATTGCTATTTTGATTCCTGAAGTTACAAGTAAATCAACTGTAAATAAAAAATGAAATTATTTATTTAGGTGAAAATAGATTGGTTTAGTGATCAAACTTGAGGCACAGCAGGACTAATTTTTTATGTCAATGATCATGATAAAAATACTATCCATAACACATTTTCTTAATCACATCCTTATCTTTTTATAAAAAATTATAATATTTTAGCTTTTCTAAAGAAATCGAAACAAATTGAAATTAAAACTCATTTGTTTTAAAAACAGCTCCAAAGAGACTAACAACAATGATATCCAATTTCTTTTGTGTTATCATTCTTTTATCAATACCCAATGCTTATCAATTTTTTTTTTTTGTTTTTTTTTTTCATTTTTGCTATCTCAACAAATATTTATTTTCTAACCCAAGAAATATATTATTACCTTATACTTATATTACTATCACCTGATGGCTGAAAAAATATCATCAAAATGTTTAAAAAAAATTATAATAAAAGTGAAATCACAAGACAATATTTAGGTTGTACCTGCACCACACTTCGATTTTAAAGAGGTTTGTTTTTTTTAATTTTGAATTTTGTTTACCTTTTAACTAACTTTATTTCAAAATGAACATCGAATGTTCTTCACATATGAAATTTTTTTCATTTCGGAAACAAGTTAATATTGATGCTCATCGAAAGCAATATTTTCTAAAAACCATTTTATTTAAAGTAAGAAAGAAAAAAAAAACAGAAAAAAAATAAGCCATGCTATTACTTTCAAAGGAAGACATTCTTTTTGAGAGCGAACATTTATTTTTTTGTAATATTGTTATCCTTTATTGGAAAGAAAAGTCATCAACAACAAAATTAAAACAACAACAATGGAAATGAAGGAAAATAAAATCAGTGCGTTTGTTAGAAAAACAAAAACAAATAAAAAAATTCAATGACTGTCAAAGGCGATAACATAGGTTCGGGTTTTTATCTTTATACTACAACGCTACAACACTAACCATTAAATAATTCCCAGTATTAGGATTTTTTTTTCCATAAGGAAAAGAAAAGGATAAAAATGAACATTAGTTTTTTTTTTCATTATTATTTTTTGTGGACTTAAAAGTTGACATTTTCACATTTTCTTTATTCAGGATATTTTGATTATTGTCATCGAAGAAGAAAAATAATTAAGTATAAGTAATCTGAAAGTGTTGTCTGTCCATTTCACCTCTCGTGGTGAATAAAATATTTCTTTTCATGTTTCACATGTTTTTAAGCATAAATAATTAGAAGCGGCCGAAACCCTATAATGCTCTATACTTAGAATATTAGCGGTGTTAAGTACTTGAAGCTTCAGTCATTTAGTTCAGCACATATATTATGTAATCGAGTGTTTATATTCTAGGTTAACAGAGCCACATTCCTTGAAAGTTATCGAACTCAGGTTTTAAATTGTTAATAAAAAAAAAAAGAAAAGAAAATGTAATTTCAGCCTGTTAGATTAAAATAAAAAACAATATAAGTATTTTATATTTTCTTCCACTTCTTCTTGTTATGTTCATTAAATCTGTATTATTCAATAAATCTCTATTATTTAATTTGCTATGAAATATTTGATTTAGAATCATTTATTTATTTATTTATTTTCTTTTGTTTAAATCAAACAAATTACAATAATTAATTGAGTTTACAATGATATTTACTATTATAAAAATAAAAAGAAGTAAAAGAAAGTAAAAGTCAGCGCACATCTATTTTGTTAATAAATCTTAAATTTAAGAATAAATTGCTACTACATAATATCTATTATTATAATTGTCAATTATTATAATTGTGATTGGTTCATTTTGCATTTTGCCTAATTAATAAGAAATATATTTTAACTAATAAAAGAATGTAAAATAAAGAAGTATTATATTTATGTTTAATAATTGTTTTTCAATCATTTTACATAATTGACAAGCATTTAGGGACCTGCGCAGTAGACACCTTTTCATTTTATTTCGATTCTCCTACTCCTTAATGAACTTCTAATATATGTAATATATAAGTTGTATATAAAACAATAATGCGCACACAGTTGAAAATTTTTACTCATAGGTATGATTTTATTATTCTGCAAATACATTATGTATATCTGAGATCTTATTAAAATAATAAACAAAAGCAAACAAATCAGTTATTATAATTTGCATTATGTACTTGAAAATTAATCTATGTACATATTCCAAATAAAAACAAAGAAACAAATTCATCTCAAATAAAAAATATAAAAACAACAAAAAAACAAATCACTTGAATTCTTCATTTTTATCTTTTTAAGTAACCGTTTCTAAATTTTGGTTATTTGTAGTAATAATATAGTTTTTATTAAATTTATCTATTATGTAGGTAGGTATATATATACGTACCTCTTCAATGAAAATTTTTTTTATTTTTAGTAATTTTATCCACTAAATGCCACTTACTATAGGGAATATATCGGAAACGAAGCAGTATATGAGGGACGTGTATTTATGTGTCCTAAATAAAACTTACTAACCACAAAACTTTTTATTAAACACGAGTGGTTTCTGCTATATCGTGCGAAGTCTATGTCAGGACGTAAATTACTGTTTTTTCAAAAACTTTAAATTTGACTTCAACTTGAAATATAATTACTCTACAGGGACCCCTAGTTGTAATATCATTAACTAGAGAAAAATTAGTAACCATAAGATGAGTTAAATTAGAGGGATGAATCAGATTAAGCAGATAATTCGGAATAAAGGCGTTTATTTAGGGTATCTTTACAGAGGGAAAAATCAATAAAATTCTGGTATTTATTACCCATGATCATCATTCTATGGATTGATTCATTCATTCCATAGTTGGTTCGATGAAAAGTAAGGGTAAAGAGGGTAGAAGAGCGAAAGCGCCTGGTGGTATTTATTTGGATTAAGTTGGAAATGTAAGGAGAAATAATATTTCCTTTGACCACTTCAGTGACAAAAATAACATCCGCAACTTCGCGTTTTTTTTTCAATGTAGCAAGATGAATTAAATTCAATCTATGCTCATATGGTGGCAAAATTAAGGGGTCAGACTAGGGAAGATTACGCCATCTTAGGAAATTTTTTTTGAATTGCCTCAATTCGTAGTGTATAAATTTCATAATAGAGAGACCTAACCTGGCTGTCATATTCAAGTTGTGGCCTAAAAAGACATAAATACAGTAATTTGAGGATATAGGGATCGTAAAATTCTCTGGACCATCGTTTTACAAAACCTAACATTGAATTAGTCTTATTTATAATATTGCTATAGTGCAATTTGAATGAGAGTTTGTCATAAAAAAAAACACCTAAATCTTTGATGGACTTAAGTTTTTCTAATACTTGTCCGTTAAGAAAATAGTTATTTGGAAAGTATGTAGTACGTCTATTGTAACACATTACAGCACATTTATTAATATTTAAAAGAAGGTTGTTAGACTTACACCAAATGAAGAAGTTATCAAGGTCAATTTGGAGTAATAATGAATCATTTGGTGATGTTATTTTTTTGAAAATTTTCATATCATCAGCGTAAATTTGGACTTGGCTATTTTTTATTACTGATGTAACGTCATTAATGGATATTATAAATAATAGCGGTCCTAAATCGCTTCCTTGAGGAACACCAGAGTTACCTTCAAAGAATGCATCATGCATGCATGATTTATATGAAATAGTAGTTTCTTGTAACTTGTTACGTAGTTAGGGTATAAGTGAATGGACAAACAACTTATTTCTGGGAAAGCAATTTGAAAAAATATTCTTTTAGGGTCTTGAATAGATATTGTTTTAGAGTTTAGTCATTGCATTTTTATGAGCAACTTTCGGGGTCAGGAAGCTAAAATCCGATATCTAAATTTCTGCCACAAAAAATATTTCTTACACTTTTTGGAACTCTTTACCTATTGAATTTGATGGTTTCCAAAAGTAATGTTAAAAAATTTATTCCCCTCATCTACATTGTTATAATTGCAACAAGAAAGGGTAAAAGTTCCCAGCTTGACTATATTACTTACTGTTGACTTGCGATTAAGTAACACAGTGATCTGTCTGTATAGTATTTTTGTTTAGATCTGCTGACGGAAGTGGTTACTACTTCTAATAATATAACAAATATCCATTCAAAATAAATAAGAATATTCGTTCAGACATATATCATCATCATTAATCCTTTCCAATTCATTTGGCGAAAAAAAACATCAAAAAATTGTTGTTTCAAATTGCAGATAAATTTAAAGGTGTCATCAACGTCCGCATCGGATGAAATACAGGAAGAAGAAGAGTGCCTTAGGGAGTATAAGAATAAGATATTTTATTTTGTGTCTGTTATAAGCAATTAGGTTGAATGAAATTCTTTCATGATGCTTTTAAGTATATTCAATTTTATATAATTAATTAAATGTTCGAAAAATTTATATATATGATATGATAACTAAAGAAGAAAAAATGTTGTATCGCAATTATGGGGCATTTCAAAATGTGTGGATATGTATAACGTCTGTATTGAATATTTGTTACATAGAATTACACTATTCATATTTATTTTTTTTCACAAAACATCAGGAAGATGAAAAAGATTTTCACAAAACATCAACAAAATCAAAGACGAAAGTTAATGTCGACGTTAACGGGTTAATTGATCTCAAAGAAATACAACATAAAATGTTGGTTTCTATTTTCTTTTACCACATTCAAGTTACATCGACTTTGATAAGAGTTTGTTTTACTAATTAAATCAGCGGCAGTAATGGCCGCCGATAAGGACCGACACTTTTAGCCGCATATAAATCTATTGTGGGATATTTATAAATTAATTACAATTCATCTTAGATTCGACTTTTAAATATTTTAATAAATATGTGTGCTACTTCTGAAATTCTGAACAAACAAATTTTTAAACCAAGTGATATTTCAGATATTAAAGTTTGATGTCAATTTGATGCTGGGTTGTTAAACGAAATTTATTAAATTTTTCCTGTTTTCATACCATTTTTTCAACTTACTAGTTGGATTACTAATATCATGTCAACAAAAAAAAAAAAATAAATAAAATAAAAGAAGTAAAACCTCTTCTTGTTTTCTTATTTTATGTTTCTCACTTATTTTCTTTCAATTCCTTCCAGGAAATTGGTAATGATGTTCAATCTTCTAGGTTATTTGAAATCCCTTTGGTGTAATTTAAAATTTCATTTTTTTTTTTTGCCTTTTTGAATAATGGAATTTAAAATTGCCATTTTTTTTTTTGTATACTGGTTGATCCTACAGAGAGAGAGAAAGAATTTTCTTCGGTAGTTTTAAAAAAAATTCCGTAAACGAGTATATAAACAGAACTGATATTGATAGATTTAAAGGATTTGGATTCTAGCTTTAATTAAGTTACAATCTGCTATCATTTTTATCCCATTTAAATTTTGTTTTTAAATTTTGTCTTTTTTTTGGTTCACTTGGTTAATCCCAAACGTATTAATTTGATTTATTTCAATCATGTTGTCTTTATTCTTTAGTTATTTTAGTCGTTCCCGTCAATTTGCTGAATCAGATCATTTCTAAAAAAATTATTTAATTTTTTATTGAATTTACAATAAAATTTGCCTAGTGATGATAGCAAAATTAAATTAAATTTTAATCTTAAATATCAGTGGATGAGAAAAGGTGGTGATTTAATAATTTTATATAGCTGTAAAAAAAAAAAAAAATTGATTCTATAAATGAATTTAAAATTTGATTCTATTTTATTTTGAAAATTTTTATTTTCAGAATTCCATTAACAAAAAATTTATAATAAATAATTTTTAAAGTGTTGAATAAAATGGTGCAAAAATGTATACACATAGTAGATAGTATATTATCTAATAGAATTTAAAAGACAAAATCTTTGAATTTTTTGTTTGCTATTTTACAGTACATATTCCTTACAGTACATTTACAGTATTCTTTAATACTTTTTTAATAAAACACTTTTTGTATTTCAGTCATTTTATTTATTTATTATATAGGTACTATAACAACCCTAGGTATTTTTCACTATACCAGATATTAATATCTTAATTGCTTTAGGTTATTACACAATCATCAAAAGATTGATGATTTTTGAGACTGATGAAATCGATAAAGGCTTTAATTAAAATTAGTAAAACATGCCTAGAGTTTTTAATATTTTTTATTAAAAATATTTCAGCTACGTAAATTTATTTTGGATTTTTTCATAATACAGAATCTTTCTTATATCTGAAATCTTATTACTATTACCAATTAAACGAAATTAACATTATAACGGACCACTAAAAATAGTCCATAAGGGTAATTCGTTATATATTGTAACTCATTTATATGAATAAATGATAAAATTCGCATGTAGAAAATAATTAACGAAACGATTTTTGTGGAGGAAGAAGACTATTAACGTAGCAATTTCCACGGAGGAATAATATTACTTCGAAGGAAAATTATTATAACAATAATTTGGACTTAAGCTCTAAGTTCTGAGTATTATATTGTTATAAGTTACTAGATATAGAAAGGTATAATTAGGCATGCGAATATCGTTATTTATTTGTATGTATGTTACAGGTAAATCGCGATGTAATTTATATATTCAAGGACTTTATATAACATATTTCATCAAATATAAAATATCAGAAATTTTTCAATCTTTGTTATTTTATGTTAAAATACCACGTATAGATCGATTTCATATGTAGTTATAATTTTAGTAACAATACAAGTGGAGCGAGTGTTGATGTTTTAATGTTAAATTAAGCAGAATTTTAATTTTTCAAAAAAGTAGATATATAACATATCATTTTTTTTTATATTATCGTTTCAAGAAAGCTAAGAGCAGGCTTTGAGGCGTCCGCCATAATTCGTCGTATGTAGGCTTTATAGATATTAAAGAGAAATAGACCTTAGATCGACTTATAAAATCCAACCATTTTATGATGCTTTTTGCAATATCGAAAATATGGTCATTTCGGAACATTTAAGTTTTCTAATACTATCTATAACAATACATAATATCTTTTTTTTTTTAGAAAGGTATTGTATAATATTCAATAATTATTGTTTAAACGTAAGTTATTTCCCACAAGATTGAAAAAAAGCATTAATATCGCAATAAAAAAACCGGGCAAGGACCCTTTATTTACAAACACCCTAATTACCAAAAATAACATTAGGAAAACTTTTTTATTCAAAAATTCTGTGTAGCAAAGTCAAATTACTTTGTTACAAGAACATAATACGGCCAATATTAATTTACGGTTGTCCGATCTGGTTTAACATCAATTCTACTATGATGGAAAAAGTCAGGATATTTGAACGTAAATGCATGTACAAATTCGAACAGGAAATCTACATCAAACTATCTACATTATTATTCTAATTCAATTTTTTTTATTTCAAATTCAATATTTTTAATTTCAAATTCAATATTTGTAAATTTTGTTATTTTTATTTTTAAGTTTTTGAAAGAAAACAAGCTAAGTATACAAACCAAAATAGATTTTTTAAACAAACAAACGTTAAATAAGTTTTAACAATTGCAGTAGTCTTGTTAATCTAAAAAATAAATATACCTTAGAATCTGTCCTTTGATCAGTCTTAATGGACGGATTTATGGACTAATAATATCTTTTGATAGCAGTGTAGAAACTACATCTAACTTGATTGTACGTCGTAGAGGATACCATAGGAAACCATACAGTAAAATTAGTTTAGACGAAAAACAGATCCTAATAAAACGCTATGAAGAAGGCAAAACCATAATTGAGTCAATCAATAAAAATACTGCCATGTCAAAAAAGATGACTGTTGACGATTTTCTTTGGCGGATCGGCAAACTAATATAAATTTGGTAAATGTAATAGAAACATCCGTGGTAACTGTTACCTCAGCCGATTGCAACAATTATTACGTGGATATGTCAATGAAAATACCATTGCTTGTTGTTGGACGACCATTACATTAATTGTTACATTTAAAATACTTATTTAAAGTTCTTTTTGTTCAAAAAATCTATTTTTGTTTGCTTAAAAATACTTAGTTTGTTTTCTTCCAAAAATTTAACAATAAAAATAACAAAATTTACAAATATTGAATTTGAAATAAATGAAATTGGATTTGAAATAAATAAATTTGAATTTGAAATAAAAAAAAGTTGAATTAGAAGTGAAAAACCTATATAAGAATCGATAATTTTATTATTCATCTCATACAAAATCATATCCAACGGAGCAATGAAGTTCTAGAATACTCATTAATAAGCCAACCGTGGTTAGAAAACGACCCATATATTTAAAAGGTTATTCAAATACGTGATTCATTTCACCGGAGGGATTTGTATTCCTAGATAAAAATATTTATATATAAAAAAGAGCGATATATTCCTATTATATAAAACTTTTTTTTTTTTCTAAATAAATATTTTCCAGTATCAACAATTAGTTCATAAGTTATTACCAAAATTTACATATTTTAAATTATAATCAAATGTTAATATGCAAACAATATCCTATTAATAATAAATGTAAGTAAGAGAGCTAGATATAAGTTAGCCATGAATACTTTAAGTTATGTATAAGAAATTCTTTTTTAAGTTTTGTTTTGGAATTAAATTGCATATCTTAGAGACAAATAAATAAAAGTATAAAACAAAAAACAAACATAATGCCTTTTATACTTTTTTATTAAGTTTTTAAATTTGAAATTTTTTGAATTTTTTGCGAAAAACAGATAAAGTTATCGATTATTGTTAATATTATTATAAAAAACGTATTATGTAATTAAATTTAAAATCAGTACTAAAAATACTGTTCGAGTTTTGTTGATACTTAAAGATGCTTTAGTAATATAGTTTTTTTATTTTAGTATTTTCATCGAGTTTTAAGTAATGGTACTATATGACGCCAGTATTCACTAAAAACATCAGGATATGAAAATTATATTATACAATTTTTTTATCACTGCGTAGCGAAACTCAAAGCGTATCTATAGATATATAAATTACAGCTTATAAACACTTTGACAAAGTCGGTATATAATTTAAAAAAAATTTACAGCGAAAAAGAATTATGAAACTTTGGCATTGAATGGGTGTTTTTTTTTTTTTGCTAGAAAGTTTTTCTGAGCAGATGTCGATTTATTCAGATTGAAGCAGAGCAAAGTTTTATGCGAACTATGAAACTCTGAATAAATAAAGAAAAGTCCAGTGTTAATTTTTTTTTATTTATTTGCTTTTTTCTGCATTTTGTTGTTTAGTATTGGTATGTATACCAATACGATTTGAATTTTAAATTAAATTTAAAAATTATTCAGCAAATTCAATCCAAATTTTATTTTGATTGACTCAACGTTTTATTTTTTAACATTTTTGTGTTATATGAAAAATTTTTCTATCTAAAATAGTACGCTATAATCAGCTCTGCACTTCGTTATCAAAAATAAATATGCAGCCACCTACGGCTAAGGCTTTGAATAATATACGATTTTAAAATTCTTTAAATTTAATGAATTGAACATAATTACATTTATTAATGATTTTTGTAAATAAATTGATTATTGAATTTTAGAAATAAGTATACAAAATTGATAATCAAAGCACAAAAAGCGAATACTGAAAACAATATTACAATATTTTGTTGGACAGATCTGGTTCTGCTCTGATTAGAAAAAAAAACCAATAAATTATGTAGTTTGTTATCAAAAAATAAAAACAAAATCTGTTGCAAATATCTTGGTACTCTTCTTTATCATTTACACATCCCTCAGCACTTTTTTATTTCTCATTAATTTTTTACAATATTTACAAGAACCAATATTCGATATATTCAAATATTCTATAAATATAAAATTTGTATATATATAAATATATCCGATGTAGTCTTTCTTTTACTAAAGAATATTTTAAATTTAAGTGAATTCAAAGATTTTTGATAAAAATATTCTCATCTATAGAATTTAAATTCAATCCGTCTTTAAAAATTTTGGATTCTATACTTTGAAAATTCCAAAATTGTGTATAATTTAATTCGTCTAGAATTTCAAAAAGTATTATAGTCCCAAAAAATTAAGATACACAAATTTTTAAAGTTAACAGAAAAATGTTTTTATAAATGGGGAATTCTTCATAAAAACAATAATTTACAAAATAATTTAGAACAGAATTCAATTAAAATACTTCAATTTGGTCGAAATATTACATGGTAAGCAAGAAGTTGACGAATTTACGAAAAATTTATAAATTTCTGCAATTTCAATAATAAATTGTTTCAAAACTACTCTAAAACAATCCCAATAAATTTTTTGTACGATGGAATTGTATTAATCTTAAAAAAACTGTATTAGTATTGCTTAATAATATTTTAAATTTTCAGTTTACCCTCATGTTTTCAACACCTTATGAATTTCAGAGGCTCAATTTCACACTATTCATAAAAACAACTTTTTTTAATTCCTAGTGTGTTTTTTTTATTTTAATTTAATTAAATTATATAAATGTAATTTCGCCGTATTGTATAGTATTGTAAATCAACGTTACCCGTGACATCGAAAATGCAGTAGAAATGTCAAATAAACAATGATAGAAAATGTTTTTTAAAAAAATTTACAATGTTTTGAGATCAAAAATGTTTGAGATTGGTTTTAATACCGCAGTGAAACAGCAAAAGTATGGGGCTCTTTCAAATATCCTATTACAGTAATATAAAATTACTTTACTACAATACAATGAAGTTGCCAACTAAGTCCTAGAAAATTGATTAATAAGCCAAATTACACACAGCAGGACTTATATTTTTGATACATCGTAAATAGTGAAACGTATTTTGTATAAACGAAATAGTTTTCTGTATTTTTATGGCAAAAAAATAGATTTATACAACTATTATACAGTATTTTCAATTAGTTGTCTTAGAACAATGTTTGGAATGTTGTCTATACTTAAAGATTTTTTATTATGTATTCTACTCATTTATAATATTATCCAAACACAAAATATAGTCAAACTAATGAAACTAATTAATGATAGTATTATTCAAAAATTTCGTCCCTGTGAATAGTTCTTCTGTGAACATAGAGCAATTAACTAATTCTTCCAATAATCATTCTACTAATTACTCTTGCCATAGCTTGACATGTTATTATCAAAATGTCAGGGGCTTACGTACTCCTCAGTTTTCATTAATTCCAAAATCTTGGACTATGATATATTTGCTTTAACAGAAACATGGCTTAAAAATTCGATAAATTCTTTAGAGTTGTTTGATTCTTCTTTTTAGTTTTCAGAAAAGATAGATATCAAGAATCAGTCAATTTGAATAATAATGCCTTCATTGTACCAACATTGTACCAAAAGGTGGTGGTGTTCTTATTGCAATAAAAAACTCTTTCCAAGTTGAAGAATTCATACTTCCTGAATTCGTTTACCTTGAAATTATTGTTATTAAGATAAAACTTGATAATAAAGCACTTTTTGTTGTTTGTTGCTATATTCCCCCTAGTTCTCATTTTGATACTTATTCAAAATTGTCAATAGCAATTAGTTCTATTATATCTAAAATGAATTCATTTGATGAAATATTTATATTAGGTGACTTTAATCTCTCAAATTTAAGTTGGAATTTTAATGAGGAAGAAGGATATTTAATACCGAGTCAAATTACTTCGGCTTCTGAAATGGAAATTATTGATGGTTTTAATTCTTTTAATATCCAACAAGTCTCACAAATTAAAAATTCTTGTAACAGACAATTGGACTTAGTTTTTATATCCGATTGGTCTAATTTGTATTTTAATAATATTCTTATGCC
This sequence comes from Argyra leucocephala, assembly GCA_963942445.1. NCBI lineage: Eukaryota > Metazoa > Arthropoda > Insecta > Diptera > Dolichopodidae > Argyra > Argyra leucocephala. The sequence goes on along the minus strand of OZ012679.1, from coordinate 100,391,638 downwards.
TCTTTCAATTATTGATTATTATCATCCCCCATTCTGCTTCTCCTATTGTTTTAATAGTCCTCTTATATCTAGTTCTGAAATCTCTTATAAATATAATTTTATAAAAGCTAATTACCTTTCACTCAATAACTATTTTTTGTCCTTTAATTTTGAAACAATACTTTCTCAAGTAGATGTCGATCTTGCAATTAACAATTTCTATGAGAACTTATTAACCGGATTTAATTTATTTGTTCCTTTAATTCGTGAGAGGAATATAAGATCAAGTCCCACTTGGATTAACCAGGAATTAAAAAAACTGAAGAATAAAAGGAACAGCTTATGAATTTTATATATGAAAAATAGGAGTGATTCAAATTATAATAATTTTGTTAGTCTTTTTACTTCATATAAAAGTCTTCTGAATTTTAACTACAGAAGTTATTTATCCGGTATATCTATCCAGATAAAGCGTGATCCTAAAATATTCTAGAAATTTGTAAATTCCAAACGCAAATCAGATAAATTTCCGGCGTCAATGTCGTATAATAATAATTCCTCCAATGATGCGACAGTCATTGCAGATTTCTTTAAAACCTATTTTTCAAGTTGTTTTGAAGACAACACTTGTGAGCCGGACAGCTATGATTCTTTAATGGCTGTTAATTCTCATATTATTGAGTTACCTGAAGCTGATTTTTCAAGCTTAAAAATTAAATCCTAGTTAGATCGATTAAATAATGATTCTTTTCCCGGGCCAGATAATGTGGCTGAAATCGTGTTAAAAAATTGTTCTGAATCACTTGCTCTGCCATTGTCAATTCTTTTCACTCGTTCTTTTGAATCTGGCATATTCCCAAACTACTGGAAAAAGTCGTTTATCAGACCAGTGCACAAAAAAGAGTCCAGAAACATGATTACTAACTACAGGCCTATTGCTAAATTATCTTGTATCCCAAAAGTTTTTGAAAAGATAGTTTATGATGCTATACATGAAACCTGTTCAAACTTTTTATCTTCTTGCCAACATTGTTTTATGAAAAATAGGTAAACAGTTACTAACTTAGTAGAATGTTGCTCTTCTTTTTGCAACACAATGGAAGCAGGTTTTCAAACTGATGTAATATACACTGATATGAGTAAAGCGTTTGATATTCTACCACACAATGTTATTACTAAGAAGCTTGCTAACCTTAATTTTCCACCAACATTCATAAATTGGATTCAATCGTACCTAGTTGACCGAACATATAATGTAATTTTTAGATCAATTATTTCTGATCCATACAATGCTAATTCTGGAGTTCCGCAAGGCAGTCACTTAGGACCACTACTGTTCATTTGATCTATTAATGATGTAACAACAATTTTGAGAAATAGCAGCGTATCCATATATGCTGATGATGTCAAAATCTTTAAGGCAATTAAGTCACCTAATGAAGTTACTTTACTTCAAGAAGATCTGAATTTGTTCTTAAACTGGTGTGACATCAATGGATTAAAATTGAACGTGGAGAAATGTGCTCAAATCAGTTACACTCGTCGTACTTCTCCGATAGTTTCGAATTAAAACCCTTGATAACAAGATTATCAAGAGAGTTAGTTGTTTTAATGATATGATCTCGGGGTCATGTTTGATGATAAATTATCATTTAAACAACATTTCAACATTATCGTCAATAAAGCAAATTCAATACTAGGCTTTGTTAAAAGATGGTCAAAAGAATTTAATGACCCTTATGTAATTAAATCTCTATTCACTTCTTTAGTTCGCTCAAATCTAGAATATGCTAGCCCAGTATGGTCACCTAACTACGTCGACCATATCAATAGGATTGAAGCTATTCAAAAGAAGTTCCTTAGATTCGCTTTAAGAAACCTTCCTTGGTCTGATCCTATACGTTTACCACCTTACAGAGACAGACTAAAACTTTTACACTTAAACACTCTTGAATCCAGAAGAATAGTTGCTGACGTCGTATTTATTTTAATGATTAATTCTGGAAAAATTGATTCACTAATTATCAAAGATAAGATCAATCATCATCGTAATATTAGTACACGTTTTCGTTCTGAAAATATATTCAATGTTGTTCATCATCGTACAAATTATGGTAAGTTCGAACCCATTAACAGAATGTTTATCTTAGTTAACAGGTACAGAGACAACATTAATCTTTCTATGAATAAGGAACAACTTAAAATTAACTTGTTTTCTTAACCTCTTATTTTCGTCATAAATAAGTAAAAGTTATTGAATATATATTTAAAAATTATGATTTTTTATTTATATTTAAATTAAAAATTATGTTTGTTGTTTTAATATTAATTTTTATTCTAATTTTAAGAAATATTTTTTGTAATATGCTTGTGTTAAGTATAATAAAATGAAAATAAATGAAATTTCTGAACTAAGATTTTCAGTTGACTTTTTGCATTTGAACTATTCAAAAACTGTAAGACACTACAAAATTACCACAGTCTCAATCTCTAAAATTAATTTAATTTCAAATTTAAAAAAAAAAATAAAAACAAAACAATTAATTGAGGCGAATTTGTAAACCAATGAATATTTCTGAAGAATAATCCATATATGTATATGTATGTAATCCATATTATGGTAGGATATAAAATTTTTGATTGTTAACAAGTTAATTAAAACTAAAACAAGCTTATCGAATTTATTCAACAAAACAGAGTTTTGTCTTTGAATTATAAATTTATTCTAATACCCAAAACTTTTTGGACATCTCTAGAGAATATGCTACAATATATCCTTTCAATTTAAAATTTCTTTCATAATCATAATCGGAAATGGGTGGGATACATTTTAATTCAATTTACTGAATAAAAGAACCAAAATAAATAAATATCTGTAAATTTATTTATAAAATTTACAAAATAGTAATTTCAAAAAGGATACAAAAATTAACAAATTTAATTGACTTATACATAAAGTTATTATCAAAATAAATAAAATTAAATATAAAAATACAATATATTATATAATTTATATACATATTAACCCCTTTCAATCAAAAATAAATATATATTTATAAATAAATAAAATATTTATAATTATTAAAAATAATTAAATTAAAATAAAATAACATTTTGTTGTTTTCTATGTTTAGTTTTAATGCTCTTAAAAATAATTTTACAATAAAATAGAAATTAATTACTAAATATTACAAATGTAAAACAAAAAAACTTCTATGCATAATTTATATTACCAATTTATATCCTTTTTTATTCTATCAAAGCACGTGTGTGATTTATAGTTTGTCACATTGATAATAGAGTTGGCAAAAGTTTATGACAAATATTTTTAAAAATTATTTATAAAATAACAAAAAATAAAATCAATAGACGTTTTTCAAATGAATTACCTATAGTTACAAAACTATAATATGTATATTATTAATACAAAATAAAAAATAAAAAAAAACTTAATTTAATTAATAACAATACATGATTTCGATGGCTCAATTCAAAATCGTAGAGATATTATTATCTAAGCTAAAAAAATAAATTTAGCGACACATTGCTACCAAACTTTTGATAATAATTCTATATTTTTTATATATTTTTTCCCCTTATTGTTTCATTGTGATTATTCAATTATTATACTTAAAACTAAGATTATAAAAATATGTAATAATAGATTAATTTTAAGACCTAGCTAAAACGCTGTCTGGTCGAATAGATTTATATAAAATTATATGGTTAAAGCTATATAATATATGTATATATACATATATATATCACATTATAGGACTTATTTTAAAGCTTTTCATTAAAACATAAAGATCTTTTGAATTGTAGTGAGCTAGCTTATATTAGTCTATGAAAATGTGTTCTATCCCTTTAAAAACTTTAAATACTGTTTTAACTTGAATTTTAATTAGGCGCTTCTATATAAATTGTTGTGAATAATATCACAAAATAATTCTTTGATATTTCAACAAAATTTCGTCAAAAGTTTTAAATATTTTTAAATTGTTCGGATTAGATAGAAATAGAATACAACTTTAGAAAAACAAAAAATGTTTTATTTTTATTGTTATTTTTTTTTATTGTTTAGGGAGGCATTTGTTGTCATTTATAATTTCTCTTCAGTTATGTAAAACATCAAGGATATGAATTCAACAATATCAACATAACAAATTGGAACGAATATATACACATATATAAATATATATACACATATATATACTGTATAATTTGTACAAATATCCTTTTTTATATAACATTTTTCATTTACGTTTAAATAATACGGGTTTTACTCGATTTTATAATAAAAAAATATATAACTATATGTATGTATATTATATATGTATGTATATGCATTTGTTTTTTTTAGTTTTATTACTATCTCTTGCATTCTGATTGATTACGATTAACGTATGTGTCATTGTTAATGGTTTTTCGTATTCTTGTTTTTAAAATCTATTTTAAAAGATATAGATAACATAAATAACATAAATATTTTATGAAAATAAGATTTACGTTATTTTAGATAATATGTAGGTATGTTAAAAAAAAGAGACAAAAAAATTATCAAAAAATAAAAATAATGAAAGAATAATTTTGAAAGAAACTGACATTATATAATTGTAACAATCAAACCGTATTAGATATTAAGACGCAGGAGACATTAAATTAAGTGTATGGCTATATTTTACATGAATATGCTCTTAGTGAAATTCAAAATTTTTTTAAAATCTTCTTCGTTTATTACGATTGTGCTTGATTTTTTGTAGCAATAAATCAACCTTTTGTTAAGTTCATGCCCAACATTCGACACATCGTTTAGGTAGTTTAACTATAAGCCAGATATTATTTTATCTAGACACCTCTCACATATTTTATAATATGTGATGGTTTCTTTGTAAGATATTTTCGTTCTACACTGGTCTTGTCACTATCATCCGTATTTTCATATTTTGAATGTTATAACTTTATTTTAGATCTTAACGTTTTATTTCTCAATGTTTTACCATTTTGTATATTTCAGTCTTTAATACCTAATTATTTTTTTTTATTTTTGTTTTAACTTTTTATTTCTATTTTCACTTAATTTTTGTGTTACAATTAGAAAAAAAGTCTTACAAAATCTAATATTTATTCTAAGTTTGACAATAACTAAACCTTAAAACTACGTTAAATTTATTTAGTTTACATCATTCATATAATTGTGGGTTAGTCTTTTTTTTCCTAATTTTTGGAAAGGAATATTTTATATTTGTTTAGATTTTGGAAAACATAAAAAAAACCAAAACTTGTTTAAATTTATTTTATTAAAAACCTTAGAACTAACCTAAATAACTTAAGCTACATCTATAATCTAACTAAACCTATACTAAGCTAACTTACCCTAAGCCTGTTCTAAAGTTGGATAATCTATTTTAAAAGGTCTAACGACCAAAGATGAGTATATATTATTTTTTTATCCTTATCTAGGATATACATGTCATATTTTAGTGAATATAACCCGACAATTATATTCTATGCACTTGCATGTTGCATGTAGCCCGTCTCTTATAATGATATAATAGAATGACATGCTCGTGGTTTTGAATATACCCTATAGCATCAAGATAAATAAAATGTTCGGGTGCTATAAATCCCGTTTTCATGCTGTTTTTAATGTACTCTTCATTATGGTAATATATATGAGATAGATTTTATCAAAAACTTATCGAATCTTACCATACTAGCTTTTTGGTACAAACACTAATTGGAATAAAAATGTGTGTAGTCCGTTTTGAGTTTTCTGTGTATACGCAGGCTCTTATGCATTTTCGTTCCAATTTTCTTATTTTCTCCATTAGACTTGACCTTATGTATGTTGAACCAATGGGTTCAGCATATGAAATAACCGGTCTAATGAGAGTTTGATATGCTAAAATTTTTACTCTTTCATTGATAATTTAATTATAGAAAAGTTTTTTGGACACCATAAACGCTTTTGTACCCTTTTCCAAATTTTTTTTAACATTGTCAATGTAATTTAAATGTTGACAATATCTAAGTATTTGATTGACTTTCTCCTGTCAAATACCTAATTATTTTTCTATAGTTGTTGTTCCTACTTAGTTTTTACTATAAAAACTTCTCCTTTCTTATTAAAATAAGATTTTAATTTTTATATTTATTAATTAAAAATATATAATTATATAATTAAAAATTAAAAATGTTTCTTTTTACATTTTCAGTTTTTTATATTTCGTGTGGCACGGGGTCCATTCGTTGAAGATTTTTATCAATGTGTAACACATGGATTTTATTCAGCTGAATGGCAGGAACAGTTTTATGCAACATTTACATTATTTTTTACATTTATAATACCATTATGCATTTTAATCGTTACTTATTTGTCGACATTTCGTACAATATCAGGTAATAATTGAAATTCTTTTTATATAAATTGTTTTTTTTTTTTTTTTATTATAATGTTAAAATAAAAGTTTCGCTTTAATTGAATTATCTATTGAAAATAAATAATTTTTTCCAAAGCTATCTATCTACTTACATAAATAAAATTTTTTTTTTCAAAGTTGTTAATATTTCATCGTTTCATTTAATCCAAGTATATTTATTAATTTTATGGAAATCTTTTTGGTTTGCATATTTTTTTGGTGAACGAGCAGTTAAAGAAGCAATAATTAGTCAGTTCAAAAGGGGAATAACAGCTACAATAATCCGTGGGCAACACGGCAATGAGACGCCGTATGGACTCATACTGATTCATCCAACCACAGTCATGAACTAAGAGAGCACTACCTATTTTCCGAGCAAACCCGCTGCTGTGACAAATCTGTAGATATCCTCAAAAAGAATATCTGTCAGTTTGTCAAATATATACCCTTCCAACCACCTAAGCCTTTAGTCAAAAGCAACGTATATTTGACAGTAATCAGTATTATATTGATAACTCTCAATTGCATTACGTACTTGGGCAAACCATGACCTAACGATATACCTATTGTCATTCTTAATCTTCTCTCTATTAGCCTGAAGAAATTTCCTAGTTTTCCCTTATTAAGCATCGGACATAACCCCTTGGATGTTTTGTACATAATCATATGTCAGTCAGAGTTTGTCGATTTTCTTGTAATCGACTCAATTTTTTTTATTTTTTATGTGCATATGCGCAATGTAAGCCGGATTTGAACTTCACCCCCCTCTCTAGCGAGAACATCTGCTACCTCATCTCTGTCTGTATGTTGGAATTTCCATGAATCCAAAAGTTTTGATCTACATATTCATTCTATTGAGATCCTTAAGTAGCATTATCTGCATTTGCCTACCGAAAAAATTTCCCTGCTTTACTCCCATTGATAGCATAAACCTATCACAAAGCTCTCCATCTGACTCTGGTATGCGCTATATGTTTAATTTTACTCCATGTTGTGTTGTTATTTTCTATTTCCGTATTAACTGATCTGGGCCATGTTTTCGTGGTCTACCCATTCCTCTTTTGCCCTACACATTTCAATCTACTGCTTGCCTTGCTATATTATTTATAGGTCTTCTGAGGGTATGGTCATCTACATTAATTTTATCTTCTTTATGTGAATGCAGGGCTATCTTTATGGGCTATTGTTTGGTCACTTTATAGAGTTCATTGTTTCTAATTATTTGTGCTGCAGAATATTTTGCATATTATTCGGTATAGCATTTGTTAACGAAGATCTGCATTTTCCATATATAATTTTTATTTATTTGTCTTACTGCCATACATTATCGTTGATTCCCCCACAGTCATCATTTATTCTAGGTTTAGTGCCCCTGATGGCGTTGGGTGGTGTAGAGATAACCATCTCTACACAACCCAAAGTGTTTTGAAAACCGTTCTGGCTAATTTTAACCGATTTTCCATGTCTCACTTAGGGCTTCAACTTGTAGTAATTATAGATATGTACTAACAAGCTATTTGAATTCGGTGATTCTTTGGCTTCGTTGTTAATTGTACTAACAGGGGCACTATTTCTTAAATTAATTTTTGTTAATTTTGTTTTGTTGGTATTGATTTTGAAACTAATAATATTTAAAAACTTCTAATGCATTTTTTTCTGTGTGCATAGACGTGAATGACGATGTTATTTGCGTATTCTATGTCTTTCATGGCTTCCTGATGAGAGTCAATTTTATTCCTCTGGCTGTGGTTGTTGTATCTTTGGTATAATTAATGACTCAGTTATGTATTAGTTTCATTTGACATCAATTTAAGATTGAATTCAAACACTGATCCAGATATTTGTTGAAATTATTGAAATTTAACTGGCAAAAAATAAAATTTTATAGAAAAATAGAATAAAATTGTATATGTACTTAATTAATTAAGAAAATTAAATTAAAATATAATTGTTAATTAATATATATATATATATATATATATATATATACTCGTAAAACATTTTTATTTCCGATTTATGTCATATAAATTCTATTAAAGTACCTAATCTAGGCGTTTCTAAATAATACTATACTCTAATTACTGATAATATTGAAAAAAAAAACTTGTAAATATTTTTGAATTGATTTGCACTGATCCTTACATCTAGCTAAAATTAAAACTATTTATTTCCATTACTCATTCAAAAAGCATTTTTCCCTTGAATCAATTTTCCCATCAAATTAACTAACCGAAAATAAGCAATTGACCTTGAATCACAAAATTCAACAAACTTTAGAGATTTTATTAATTTATACAATAGGTATCTACTCGTAATTTTTCTTTATTTCTTTTTCATATTATCCTAATTTTCCTGTTACAATATTTAATTTTCGAGACAAAAGCAATTTCCTGCCAAAATAAGAAGATAATCAGAGTGCTACTATTTTATACATTATTGATTAGACAAATTTTGCTAGTAAACTGAATACAACTTATATTTTAATTGGATATACATACTACATAATATATATATATTTGTGTTTGTGTCCTTTTGTTTATGGACTAATTTTCTTTATTGGGTATAATTTAGAAACAATGAATATTATTTACCTACACATGTTTCGACTACATTTTCTCAGGTGTCGGGACAAAATTCCATGGGACAAAATTTCATAAGACAAAATTACATATGGACAAAATTACATAGCGAAAAAATCTCTTATGGACAAAATTGCATATTTAAAAAATAATTTAACTAATTATTTTTACTGCCGTCAGCAAAAACAGAGTTTTAATAAATGAGACTAGCAATTTCTGACTATAAAAACAAAATTTGTATTTCATAGTTTTTCCTAAATTAAAAAATATTGTAAAATATTATTATTATTATTGAAAATACATTAAAAATAATTATTAATAAGAAAATTTATAAAAATAATAAATTAATAAAAAAGTAAATAGTTAAATTTTAAACAAAAATTAGAATGTATAATTATTTAACAACATTCCGAAATTTACCTATATTTTTAAAAAATTTAATAAATCTTAAAAATGTTTGTTACTTAGTACATCTAAAACCTTCCGGCCACCTGAATAGTTTTATAGCCTTAAAACTAAATAATTTGATAAATTTAAAATTATAAGACCATAGTAAAATATTATTAATAAAATAAAACCATGTTCTTCTTATTATTTTAAAAATTAAATTTTTTTTAATTAATATTAAATTTGGAAGAAATTGTCAAAATCTTTAGTTGAATAATAGGTTTTAGTTTTAGATTTTTAAGAAATAAAAGAATTAGTATTCTTACTTTTTTTTAAGAAAGTAAGTACCTTTTGTTTCTTTATTTCAAACAACTTAAATACAAATTTTGTTATAATTATAATCTTATTCAATTTCTTATAAGATAAAGTTCAATATTATTATTAAATCTAATAGTAACATGATTTTAGGTAGGTATAGAAAATATTTTTAAAAGAAAGTAGTTTAAATTAATATTTAGATTATATACTATTTAATGTAAATTGTAAAAATATAATATTTAAAACCTAGCCTAAGCAATTTTTATTTTCCTAATACATGTTAGAACGATCACATGAATATACAATAATAATATAGAATTAATATAAAACGTATGCAAAATTGCATTTTAATAATTTATTTTTTTAATTTTTTTATAAAAACTTAAATATGTAATTTTTTTCAATATACAATTTTGTCCATATGTAATTTTGTTTTATGAAATTTTGTCATGTAACCATTTTCTCATTATCATTCATTCATTCTTTTTTGTTTTCAGTATATTTACAACCTTTAATGAGAACCCAATATTTTTTTGCAATAATCGTACAATTCAATTAGAAAAGTATAAACACTTTGATATTTCGTTTGTATTTATGATCTAGTATTGTTTTTGAACCCCCATATTAATAGAATAACACATTTACATTACCTATATAAATATGACCTTTGTCCATTTATTGCCGTATTATTTCTCTTCTATATGACACTATTAAATTACGTACTACTACATTTGTTCGGAAGTCATAGCTTTTTGTCGAATCAAGGGAAATTATATGAATAATAAGTAACACAATTATAGACAAACATTTTATTTTCAGTTATTACAAGATACTAAAGTGTAAATCGAAAAAAAGCGTTAATCTAAAAAAATATTAGATCTGGTAAAGCTTAAGAATATAAGAATATTTAAATTTTATCGGTATAGATTTTTGTATAAACTGATTGAATCAAGGTCAATTGTTTATTTTCGGTTGGTTATTTTCAAAGAAAATAATTGTTTCAAGGAAATAATGCTTTTTGAATAAAAATAAATAGTTTTAATTTTAAAAAGAGGAGTAAGAGTTGCAAATACAACAAATCAATTCAAAATTATTTAGAAGAATTTGTTTTCTTTTTTCTACATTACCAGTAATTATAGGTATAGAAGTAATTTAATTGCCTACATTAGGTCCTTTATTAGAATTTATTTAGCATAAATAGAAAATAGGGATAATTTTTAATTTTCCCCATTTACATTGTTTTTTTTTACATATTATTTTTACATTTTTTTTACACATTGCCTGTTTAATTATGGATTACAAAATACTTTTACTTGGACAAAAGGAAAATTGGAGAAAAAAAACCTTTTCGATTATTTTTATTTTTATTAAAAAAACTTAGAACTAAATCTAAAAAAGCCCGCCAATGATCAATAATTATAACCAAACTCCGAACTAAGCAATTACTTGATTATTCGCACTTATTGTTGAATTTTGTTTGCCTGTTTGTAATATTATCGGCTATCGGCAGACTTTTTGATTTCAAATGTATATCTGTCGTGCTGTGATACCATGGAAGATCAAATCAATTGGCACAATCTCCCCATATTGGGGATCCATATAAGTATAAACTTTGGAATATTGATTTAAAAATTAAAGTTTTATTTTGCTTTGATAGGGCAGATTTTCTGTTTATTAAAACATAAAGGGACAGAATTAAAATTAGGTTTTTTTTATTTTATCCCCAATGAGGAGTCCGAAAGTAAGTTTAGGATCTAGGATAATTCCTAGATATTTAATTCTGGAACTCCATTCGATAACAGTATACTATTTAGGTTAAGGTCTCTGCTTGGCAAGTTACATGTTTTTATTTTCCTTGAGAAGAAGCAGGCGGGGGTTTTAGAAGCGTTGATTTTAATTTTCCATTTGTAATATTATTGGTGAAGAGTATTGAACCCGCTTTCCAAATTTTGCATAATGATTGCAGGATTTGCATCAGTACTATACTACTATACAGGTTGATATTATCGACAAACAAACCAATGTAACATGAATCTGGGATGATAATGTCAGATATAAAAATATTGTACAGAATAGAACTTAGAATTGATCCTTGGGGCACGCCTGCTGGGAAAATATTCATATTAATTTTCATTCTTTAGTTAGCTTATCATGTAAGTTTCTTTTAAATTGTTTTAAAAAAATTAAAAGTTAAGAAAAATTACAAGGGCAGTACAATAATACTAACAACGGAAAATTATAAGAATGGTTTAATGTATTGTTGTTCTGGTAAACAGTATAGGTTGATATTTGCATCTGGCACAACTTTTCAAAAATACTATAATTCCAAAAACACTGTTTGAGATTGACGAATAATTGCCTGAAAGCTAATAGTTTAATGAGCTATATCTTATGATGTTCTTTCATTGAATTCAGATATTTGAATAGCAAAGAATCAAAGTATATTTATTCAGGTATAAGGATAGAGAGTGTGAAACAAGAATCTAAATAAACGATGGAAATAAACGCAGAGCTGTGTCGTATTCGAGTAAAAGTATTTAAAATACTATAAAAAATATTTTTTTAAGTAAAGTATTTACTTTGCGTTCCCAAGTACAAATAGAGAGAGTATTTGAAAAAAGTATTTTTGAGTAAAAGATTTTTTCAAATACAAGTAAAGTATTTGAAAATTATCTGAATTTCTTTACTAAATTACTTAAATATTTTAGTATTTGAGTAACTGAGTATATATATGTACTTTAAGTATTTGAGTAGTTTAATATAGAAATTAAGAAAATTTTCAAATACCTTACCTGTATTTGAAAAAATCAAGTCACTTTATTTAAAAAGTACTTGAAAATAGTATTTAAAATTTTCTTACTTAAATAATTTTACTCAATGAGTAGTATGGTATTTGTATATTATCCAGCTCTGAATAAACGAGCTTAGTGAAGATTATTTTTCTAATATTTTGACAGATTATAATCAATTTGTTACAAAATTAGTTGGAAACCTATTTTCTTCTATAATATTATCATGAATTTTTTTGGGTGAGTTATTCTCTTACACTTCTTTCTACCAACATTTCTTAGTAATTTTTGTTTTTATATTTGTTGATGTATGCAGTAAACTTAAGAACTTAATGAGAAACAAAAAACATAAAAAAGGAATATAAAAATGTCGAATACTTTTTCTTTGATATAATAACAGAATATTTTTAATACTATGTGTCTTAAGTATATAGAAAATAAGCTTCAGAATTTTTAATCCTTACTAGAAACCAAACAAAAAAATATGGAAAAAAACATTTTTTTAGCACGTGTATGTTAAGTATTTTATAATTAGTTGTTTAGTTAATTGCAGCACCAATTATTTTCATAGAATTTACCAAAAATATTCGTTTTCCATTAAAAAATTAGGAATTGGGAAATTTAAAAATTCAAACAGGATTGATATACGCAGCTCAGCTTGATATTATAATTTGATTTGTTTTTCGTTATTTTATTTCTCCTCTAAGGAGTATTAATAGTGTTGTACATTATCGTTTCAAATTTGATTAACCTTTCACTGCCCATTAACTAGTCGATTTTGAAACACTGTGAGATAACTTTTTTGCAAAAACTGAAAAAAATCTATTGAACCAACCATTGAATATGATGTTTTTTTTTTAAACCTTATTGTATAATTAATGGTATCGTCTGATATCGTATAATTACTGATGTCATGTACATATATTTATTTTTTTTTACACATATAATAGACATTTAATGCAATCATTGATTAATTAACAAATTAAAACTTAAGATTAAGTCACTATTAATATTATATAATATGTAGAATATAAAATTAAAGTTCCAAGAACTTAATTTGAACATTTAAAAATAATAAGGAATTTTAGTTGAAAATAGAAAAATATTATGAAAAATAAATAAATGAATTAAATTTATTAATTCAACAATTTCAGTTAAAATTAATTCATTGATTCATTCATTGATTATTTAAATATAATTACTCAATTAAATAAATTTAACTGATTCAATTGTAAAATTTACCTAAATTGAATCGGAAATTTATATAGTTAATATCTCTTCTTCGAAATATTTTTTCTTAACTTGTATAGTTGTTATTATATTGATTAAAACTTTTGTTAATTCATTTTCCACAAATTTTATTTATTAATTAATTTTAAAATGTTTTATTTATTTATTTTACACAGATTTTATTATTAAATTTATTGTTCTTTTTATTTCATTACTATTTTTAAGAATTTACATATACAACTACAGATTTTAAGAGTTTTTTCTATTTTCTTCAAAGGTCCATCTGAGACTGATTTTTTTTCTAACAACGGTGTCTTTCATTTCCGTGCGTGCACAGCAACCGAAAATAGTAACCGGCTGAAATATATCTTTGACAGACACCACCTATTAGATCTATTACATAACTACACTGAAAAAAGTTTTACTGTTTTTTCAATAAATCGGTTGTTCAATCGGTTGTAAAAAATGCCATTAACAATATTTGTTTAATTAATAGTATTTTTTATTAAAATGATAACAAAAATGATTTTTTAACACATAAAAAACAATAAAAATTGTACCTACAATAATATTAATAACAAAAATTGTTCAAATAACAGTTTTGGTTATTAAAATTATAACATAATTGTGAATTTAACAATTTTTGTTGTTACGTAATTGTTGTTAACATAATAACAGAAATTGTTAAAATTTGTAATTATAAAGAAAACTTTTGTTATTAATTCAATAATCAAAATCATTAAAATAATAAAAAATTGTATTTTAAGAGTTGAAATTATTAAAAAAACAAAACTTGTTATTAAAATAATAGTACGTTGTGTTTTTTATAATTTTTACCTTTAATTTAACAAACATTTCTTAAAATGAGAAAAAATGTTTTCCAATTTATAAATTCGTATTCAGTTCAAAAGTAATCGCAGGATAAAAAGAACGTTTTCTTAAAGTTAATTTAAAAGTGCATAAAAATGTGTAAAAAATAAATATTGAATATAAAATACTTATTTAATATACATACAAAATTTCTTAATAATTATTTAATTAACACATAATTGGAATAAATTTAAAAAAATTTCTAGTGGTAAGTTTTATTTTATATTAATTAGGTGAAATAGTGCAATGATTAATATTTAAATTATATTGTATGTTCTTTTTGATTAAATTATATTGTATGTTCTTTTAAATTATATTGTATGTTCAATGATTTAGAGTTGAATGGATATTGTGTTTTTTGTTAGGACAACTTATTTTCAAAATAACAACTTGTATTGTAAAAATAATAATGCGATTTGTAAAATTAATAGCAGAATATTGTCATAGCTATTAAAATAACAGCTAAAATAACAGTTGCTAAACTTACAGATTCAATATTATATTTACAATAATGTTTGTTAAATCCACAATTTTAGCTATTAAATAGATAACCTATCTTGTTAAATTTACAACTTCTAATGTTAAATTAAAAACCTTTGCCTATTAAAATAACAATTTTATTATTATATTTACAGTAATGTTTATTAAATTCGCAGTCTTAGTTATTAAAGAGATAATGATTTTTGTTATTTAATTCATAATCATTTATGCTCTCTCTTTTTTCTCTAAATTGTTATTACTTTAACAACACTGGTAATTAATTTAATAACGATTTGTTGTTGGACGTATTTTAATAACATTTTTGTTAATTTAATAACGATTTTATTAATGTAACAGTAAAAATTTTTTCAGTGTATATAGTAAAATGATCAAACCATTGTAATTCTGAAATTATTCATTTTTTGTTATTCATTCATATTTTTATTGTTATTTCATTGTTTTATTAATATATAATAAATATTCTATAGAAACAAAAGATTATTAATATATGTAATATAATAAAAAATGTATATATAGTTATATACTTGAAATAACAGATGGTAGTATGGTACAGTCAGTAACCGGGTAGCGCATGTGGTGCTACGTGGAACTTGGTTGATCCGCGTAGCACAACATCCGGTAACCATATACGGTTGCAATTGATTGACAAATACTATTATATAAGCGGTACCTTTAAGAAACTCACGCACTCTTTCTAAGACAATCAAAGACAAGACTTCTAAATAATATCTAATATAAATTGTTAATTGTAAATTGTAAATAGTAATAAAATTGAATTATTAATGATAAAAATTAAACCAAAAGGTGTTTTAGAATAAATAATATAAATAATATAACTAATATAACTATATACATAATCTAATTAAAATTATATTGAAAAGAGAAATAAGTAAGTTATTATTATAATATAAATATAAGAAAGACAGAAAGAAAAAAAGAATAAAATCGAAATACAAAAAAAATAAAATTGTATATACAAGAATAAAATTAAAGATCAAAATATCAATTAAGAACGTATAAATATAATATGAAATATTATAAAAGAACGAAAAGAAAAGTGTTCTACAAAACTATAGCAATAAGATATTACTAAATTAAGCAAAATAAAAGCTAACAACACTCTATTCAAAAAGCATGCAGTAGCGAGTGTATTTACAAAATAAAATTTGACCAAAATAAAATATATAGCAAAATAATATTGAATAAGAACCGAAAATAAGAGATTATAAAGCTTTTAATTAAAGGTAACCAAAAATAAACAACAATATGTAATAAAGGAAAAACAATTAAATTGAATACAAAAATGTACGTAGCTATGCGTACTAAGTCATTCACTTCATCATGATTGAAATTAAAAAGCCAGAATTGAACCAAACTGAGTAATTTCAAACCATAGCAATTGTTAGTTATAGGTGCGTAAAGTTATAGTTATAGGTGGTAGTAAATTATAAAGCCGAGAAATAATGAAATTGCTTGAAATGAGCGTAAATAATGTTGTACATTATGAGGAGGTATGATAGCTAATCTTCTGTTGTTGATTCTCAGACCATATATTAATACTTGGAGGACTCGGAAGTAAAAAAGATGCTTCGGAGGGAGAATATTCAAAAATTGAAATAAAGGGAAGCTGCTTTCCATACGATGCGTTTTTAAAATTATTCTGATTACACATTTTTGTTGTATTAACAAAGTCTGAGATAATTATTAATAGTACCACCTCAACAGTTACAAATTGTAACTTGGAATAAAATAAACCATATAGTATACAGAGGTAAGCCGTTTTGAAGAACCGAACTGTTTAAGGTGATAAAAATGTCTAACAACTAAATGAAAATACTTATTTTATTCGTGTATTTAAAGTTTATTGTGTTGATTTCATCTATTGTAAATATTTGAAGGAACCAGCACAATAAACTTTAAAACAACCTCCGGAATAATTAAACATTTTCTAATAATTACATTTAAAAAACAAAATAGATTGTGTATGTAGAAAAGAATTTTAGTTCATTTGATTATTATTTTTGTAGTTATTATATTAGTTTTATTGAAATTTTTATAAATAGTTTAAAGAACTAAAAAAGTGATCACAAATAAAGAAAATTACACCAATCTTATATTCCTTAATATAACACATTAACGTGGAATTAATTTAAAGTTTTAAATTAGTTTTTAAATAAAATTGTTATAGTATTAGTACATAATAGTATAAAAATTATAATACATAAGTGTTGCAAACAGAAATAGGTTGTTGGAAAATGAGTTTTTTTCTCTTTTTTTTCAAAACAAAAAACCATTTTAAATTAAAATGTTAAAAAGTTAATGAAAAATTGTTTATTAATCCTTAGTTAACTGTTTGGTCCATTTAATTTATTTATTTAATTCATTCATTTTTATAAAAAATAACAAAACAATTTTATTAGAATTTTTATTTTATATAGGAATTACTCACGCGATAGTTTTGACATTTGCACTCGCGCCAATTTAAAACTATCAAGCCTATATCTAATAGAATACAAAGTTATCGCGATATTTTCCACGCGCGATTGATCTAAGAGAATATGAGTGTATATCTCTTAGCTCAGTCGCGTTTAATATTTGACTATTCAATATAGTTTCAGTAGATTCAGTAATACTTCAACTGTGATAATTCAATACTTCTGACACAAATAGTCGAAACATTAATTGGATCTTGTTTCAATATACTTGAAATGTAATCTTTTGTTTACAATACTTGAAATTCTTATTATTTGGATTCGTTTAACAAATTTATATAGGACAGTCGCTTTCATGTTTTCTAATTCGATGCATAAAATTAAGTAGACCAAATTATTTTCATTTAAAATTTTATTTTTCTTCCAGAATTTGGAATTTTTAAATAAAGTACGTAATCATTGTAAATAGTATTTAAGCAAATATTTTCTTTGGAAAACAAAAAGTACCATTGAAAATTCACGATTGATTAATAATAATTTAAAAAACAAACATTTATTTATATTATTTATTAGATATCTTTCGAAAAATTTATTCATGATTTAACGCCAAAGAAAATTAAAATACCATTGATCATTAGTTTTTTGTTTTTGTTTTCATATCATTTTTTTCTAATATTCTTTGACATTTCATAATTTAAATTTATCAAACGAGATAACAAGAGTACACATTATTATTATATGAAATTAATGAGTTATACATTTTTTTGCATTATGTACTTGTATTTTTATACAAAATAAAATGTATATATATAGTTCTATCGTCTATATAATATTAAAAATTTGAAATACATAATATGTACTGCTAATTACCGTTGCTCCTAAGCCTATAACATAACAAGTCTAATAATAATCTCAGTTTCTGAAGTAAATTTAAGCAACTCATCTTATATATTTTTTTTGTTACTCTAAGTAAGATTTTTTTTAATGTTTTTATTATTTTCTTCTTCTAAAAAAAGAGTTAATTATCACGAAATTTAACATATTAATTTTATTTATTAAATGATTATTATTCTAAGATATTTTTATCAAAAGTATATTTAGGTTATACTCCAACTAACATTTAAAAAATCTGTAATCATTCTTAAATTGGTTATGGGATTTTGATAACAGATACCGATGGTTTTTCATTTAGAAACTGCAGAGATAACTGAAAGAAAGATAATTGGGTTAAAGTAATAATCACAGCATATTTTTTAATTTTACGGAGGAGGGAAATGATGTGTTTATGTCGAAGTTTATTTAAAAGCAGTACCAATTCGAATATTATTGGCTTTAAAAATACCAGAAAATATAATAAATCAAAAATTTTATTTGAAATGTTTTCTTATTAAAATAAATTAGAGTGAAGAAAATATAATTACACGTCTCCACCTATTTTTAATACGCTTTTTATTAACAATAATTCTCGACTTAGACTCGTTAATCTTTTCACCCTTTTCACCCTGGTTCATCATAGAATTAATTATGGTAGATTTGAACCCACTAATAGAATGTTAATAATGGAGAAATAAATACAAGGCCGTAATTGCCTTCTCTCATTCAAAGGCTATATACACTTATACACCTAAAACCGTCATTTAATATTAAGAAATTATGTTAAGAATTTAAAAATAAAAAATATTTAGAATTATGTAACTTTTTTTAAATTTGTAACATACATTTAAGTAAATATTATTTAACTGCTTGACTTAAGCTTGAAATAAATAAATAAATATGATTTGTTAGTTTATACTTATAATTAATGCATTACCACACACTTCTAATATAAATACTTCAATAGTAAATATTATATTAATTTTCAAAATTTCCCAAATACTTTCAACTTTATTATTACAATATTAATTTCAGATATCAATTATTCATCTTTTGAAAATTTAAAAGCAAAAAATAAATTAATTTACCATTAAAAAAAATTCACCATATTTTAACGCAACCCAAAAATATTTTCATATTTTTATTAAAACGATTTATTTAATTTTGGTGCAATAATAAAAGTGTCTTTAAGGGCTTTATCACGTTTTGACTTTTAAATAATATTCAAATTAAAATATCTTTTTTTTTATACCATTATAGAATTAAATTCATCATCTCAAAATCTAACACGATTAGAAACTCACCACACTCTTTAGTGAAATTTTTGACTGTTTTTCATTAATAAATCTTAATGTTTTTTATTTTATTAATTTTTTTTTTTTTTATTTATTAACAGGAAGCGAAAAAATGTTTCAAGGATCAAAATTAGCAGTATACACAAGTAAACCAGCAGCACAAACAAATCGACAACGATTAATTCATAAGGCTAAAATGAAATCCTTAAGGATTTCTGTTGTGGTAAATTAAATTTTTGAATGAATTATTTTGTAATCGTTATTATAATATTTATTATTATATTTATCATTATTTTTAACGCATTAATATTGAATTAATTATCCTTAAAAATAAAGGAATAATGATAATTATTCTTATTTAAAGTTTTTTCGTATGTATTTATTTTTTTTTCATTGACAGATAATTGTAGCATTTTTAATATGCTGGACTCCTTACAATGTGATGATGTTAATTTTTATGTTTTTAAATCCTGACAGAAGAGTAAGTAAAACGATTATATTATTATAGTATTGTTATTGTAAATTAGAATGTTCTTTATTAATTGATTTTAAATTGTTAAAATGCATATTAAAATGCTGAAAATTTATAAATCAAAGTAAGAAAAGAATGAGCAACTTAACTCATTAACATTTGAGAAACAAAATAGTTTAATACAAATTAGTACATCAAAACGAAAGTTTCTATACAAAGTAGCAATTCATATAATTCCTTCTTGAAATAAATAAATAAATAATTTTTGAAACAAATCTGAGTTGCTAGAATTAGGATTTCTTTTTTAATAACTTTTTTTTCGTAAAATAATTATATAAATAATATTATTAAAACCCATATGATTATTCAATCTTTAATATATTAAGTTCCACATAATCGGATAAAAATTTCTAAAAGGGATTCCCCTTATATCTTTGTTCTAAACTGTGACAGAAAAAACGATATTAGAAAAATTAGAAGCCTACATTCATTAAAAAAGCTTACAAGTATATTGATGGCAATATTAATGACTTTCATTGGTTTGTTAAGACCTGGAAGTAATTTAACAATATTACAATGCACTTATAATAAACCTTAAACAATTGATTCAACAACAACAACAAATTATATTAAATTAACAACATGAGATGGGGTGTTGAACATTACAAATTTTTCATTCAAATTTTTGTATTAAAAAACATGTGTCTTAATATTTTTATATTAAAAAAAAGCAATCCGACATTGTTTTGTTATAATTATTAACCTATACTGTCTCTTTTTATTTTATACAATTTTCAATTTTGATTTTACATTTTAAAGCAATGTAAGGGTAACAAAAAATTTAATTTGTGTATGTTTTAATTCCATATGCCTTTGTTTAAATAATTCTTTTGTATTTCTTTAATTTTTATGTTAATTACATTTTAAGAAAACTTTATTTTAATGTGGAGAAAGTTTTGAAAAAAAAACTTCTTAAATGGAATAATTTTTCAAAATAAATATTGATAAAATAATTCTGAATTGAGTTGGAATATTTTCTACTATTTGCTCTTATATTAACTTTTTATCGTAAATAAAATTTATACATAAATTTAATGCTAAATTTACTAAAAACTTTCATTTTTTAAATCTACTATAATAACAATCAAATCAAAAAACCAAAATGTATATTAATATTTATTATTGTATAATTGATTTGAATTAAATTTAAATACGATATGAAATTGAATAAAATTTTTTATTTTTTTTTTTTTGTTGTTGCATATTTTAATATAATTAAAAATTATGGAATATTTTAAAGAATAAGTGTAGGCGCATTTGGCAGTTTTTTGTCGACCGATTACAAATTCCTCAAGAAATATTGTGCAAAAAAAAAATAAATTTTATAAAATTTGTTAAGAGTTTTTAATAAAGTTTAATAGAGTTTTTAAGAGTTAAAATAATTAAAAAAATAATTTATTTATCGTACTAAATCAGGAAAGAGAAGGAAAGAGCGAGGAAAGAGAAATAACACAATATTGTCTATTTAAAGTTCTTAATATTATTAAGTTTAATACAACTTACAGAATAAGGCTAGGCACAGGCATGTAATTTTTAGTTTTATAGCAGTTTGATTGCACATTTTTCTTCCATTGGGTTATATGAAAGCGCGCACACATGCAACTGGTTTTATGTATGTATACGTTTTCTTATAAATTAATGAAGACAAATGTGTAATCAAACAGTTGTAAAGCTAAAAATTGCACTTCTTACCTAAATCTGCATGCACAAAAAAATTGATATCATGCCAACACAAAATAAAAGTTAAAACAGCAGAATTTACATTTACCTAATACCGAATACCTAATATTATAATTTAATCGGTTGCTTTACTGTATCTATGACATTCGATGCTAAATTCTAGCAGATCTATTTTAAATAAATTACATTATACCTCAATTATATTAGTTATAATTTGGTGCTAACAACCTTAATGCGGTTATGGTAACACAAAGATATATGCTGCATCTTACTATAAAACCTATAATATTCAAAATATGACACAACATTTGCCAAACCTCTGAATTTTATTGTTTGGTGAATTGAAATTAATGTTAATTATTCGGTTTTTTATCAACGTTTAACTGTAATAATAGTCTATTGTTCAATTTAATTAATTATTGTTTGAAAATAAAACTAAATAGATTAAAAATATAAAGATAATAATTAAATTAAGTTTTGCATTATTTTAGAGGTTTCAATTATATAATTTATATCTTGAAATAATTATCAAAAAAGAAAATTGGTATAACTGAATTTTAAGATAGATATTAAATTATTAATTATTAAAAATATATTAAAATAATCCATTTATTTCAAATATTATTTACATAATGTAGTATACTTATAATTAAAAAATTAAACAAATTATTAGATTCCAAGAAATCATTCGAAATATGCATACTAATAAATTAATTATTTAAACGGTTTATTTAATTACACTCAACCAAAATTTTTATTTTTATTAAATATAAGAATCAAGTATGTAAAGTATTAGAAATAAGTTGAGATCATTCAGTTGCTACAAATATGCAAGAGTTAAATGACCTTATACGCAGTTCCAATGATCTTTAAAAAAAATTAAAACATAATTATATTCAAGTTTCACGACAATACAAAAAAAAAAAATATAAAAATACTTAACTTTAATTTACTTTTTTTTTTTTTTTTTTTTTTAAAGTAACAAAAATTCTACAGATTCTAAATTTTGAAAATACAAAACATTAAATAACAAACAAATTAATGAAATAAAAATTGAAAGAAAAAAGTTAGCAAGAAGTTGAAAGTCTGAGAGAAATTAAAATTTAGTTAATAAATAATTCAATTCGAGAATTGTCAAATTGAAATAACCAATTTTTAAAGTTTTTAGAAAAGGATGAAAAGCAACGTTCCAATCTTAAGCTTTCAGGGAGGCTGTTCTGAAAAATTCTGGGGGCCAAAGAAGTATAGAAATGTTGAAAATTAGCGGTATGAGCTCTAGGTAACAATACTAAATTCCTGTTATTGATTCTAAGGTTATAATTTAATACAAATCGCTGATTTAAATAGCCCGACCTAATAAAAATACTTTCAAAGACTTATAAAAATATAAATGACGAATGGATAAAATTCCAAAGTTAACAAATAAAGGGAAGCTAGGAGTAAGTCGATTTTTCTTGAAAATAATCCTTACTACATGCTTTTGTGAAACAAGAAGTGGGGAAATTTTATTCAAATAAGCACCTCCCAACAGGTGATACCATACTAAAGTTTTGAGTTACCCGTATTAGTAGCTCTCATGCACTTATGCAGTGGCTGTGACCCCGCTGAATATACTTTTCAAACTCGTAATAGTAGTACAACTGTTGTGTTAGGAATTTGCAGGTTGTGTTGACCTTCCTGGTTGTTTAGGTATGTAGGCATATAAGAGATGATAAAAAGCTTGAAGTATCATCATTGAGGTTTGAAATTTTATCTATACCTTTAATTAAATATACAGAATCTAAAAATATTAAATAATAATTTAGAATAATATAATATGTGTACGTATGGTATAAAAATAAGCTACACAAATAATTTAAAACAAAAGAAATTAGTTTGATGTACTATTTTTCATTTCATATCCAACAAATTAGAGTTTGCATTTAAATGTCTGTATCGAACTTGTACAGATCGTGATTTATAAAAAAATATAAAAAATATAAAAAAATGTTCAACCATCAAAAACCTACTATGCCATCGCAAGAGTATTTTAACGAATGATTAACTTTGTTTATGTTTTCTTGAAAACATTTCTATCATAACTTTGCACGATTTATAAATAACGTCCATTAATATTTTAAAAAGAAAAAAAAAACTAAATTCATTCTTAAAACATACATAATTACTCTTCTTAATGGAAGCAAAAAAATAAATATTATAATAAAAGCAAAAACGAAAAAGAAAATACCACAGATATCCTTCCATCTTTCATCTTAATCAAAGTAGTCACAAAAAAAAAAACGAATATTAATATCCTTCTTTCATAAATGATTCTGTTATTTTTAAAATATGGTTTCCGGTATACTTGGTTAGGGTGGTTTTCGTATATGTTTGATTTGTTCTTCTCTTATTTTTAATTATTTTATATTTCTTTTTTGACCCAATTTCTATAATTTATCTATAATGATGCCTAATGAAGTTATTAATTTTATTGATGAACCCTTTTTGTAACTAATTCTCTTTTTAGTCTATGTATAACCTATCTATACCTGTATACCAAAAATATTTTCTAAATATTCTCCTATTTAAAGTTATAAGCACATAGTGAAAGAGAGAGACAGAAATAAAAAGGAAATTTGGTTTATTTTAATAGTGTTGTAGAGAAACTAAATTGAATTTTGTAGAGAAAAACCAAAATGTTTTTATTAAATTAATGGTATGTGGTATATGATGTCTATAAATAGTTTTACATGGGTTTAATATTTTAACAACTATTTAGCTATATTTAATTTATTTTTAGTTATATATATGAATGCTTTTTTATATAATATGAATATGATCTGAATATATATGTACAATACAACAAAAAAATATATTTTTCATCTCAGTTTATCTTGTCCATGACGAAATTTTCAAATATGATAAATATCTCATTTGATCGACATTCCTTATTTATAATATAATATTCTTGATACGAGAAATGTAAACTTTAAAATCTGTTACATATGTTTTTAATCCAATTTGAATACTTTCAGTGTGCCCAGGATAACTGAGGTCTATGGTAAACGATAATTATAAGAGTTTCAAAAATATAACTTTCCAATACATCGTGCCTATACAGATTCACTTTTTGATGAATATTGATTTAACTTTCAAGAAAATGGCATTAAAAACTGTAACTGTATATTAGTTAAAATTAAATTAAGTTACGTGGTGAATTTTATGATAAGTGAAACCCTTTTTTTAAATTTTAAAATATACAATGAAGTTTAATAATCGTGGCTTCTATAGGCTCATATGATATTAAGTGACTAAAATGAGCATTTGAAAAAGCATTATATTAAAATTTAAGCTGATTTACTAAAGCTATCTAAATCCTTTGGGAAGAAGAAAAAATAGATCTGATGACGACCTTTATATATAATATTATTGCTCGCTTAGGTAGAAGGTACATGAAAATATAAATACTTAACATTTTTTTGTTAATTTGTTTTCAAAAGCTCATTTTCACTCTTTAATGCGCAACAACACATAACACATTGAGCAATATGGGCTTAAACAAAAGTTCATGAATTTCATTGCAGTTTCATCTCTATCGTTGGCAAACAAAATTGTGAATCACCAAACTACAGCCATAGAAAAATATAAATATATATAGCGTATTCAATAGGAACCCAGAAAACAATAGATAAATAGTAGTAGATAAAATTCAGTTTTTCTACTGAAACGAATGACACTTTTCACTTTTTATCTTACAAATTAACATGTGAGATTGATATTTTCAATGAAATTCTTATACTGATGTTATTGGTATTTCAAATGAAGAATGTACACTCATTTTCTATAAAACTACAAAATTTTAATTATATCATTAAATTGCCATCTACATACATATTATACCGGATGTGCAAGAGTAAACGCGCCGATTTTAAAGAGGGGAGAAGGCTTTTTTTTAAAATGCAAATTTTTAAGTTTTCATAAATTTTATGAATATCGAAAATCATCTAAGAAACTAATTACATCTGTCCCTCTGAGAATAACACCTCAACTGCTTTTATTTTTGCTTTGTATACTAACAATAGTTTACAGATAATAAGTTTTTTGTAAACTAATTTAAATGTACAAAAAATTCATTGTGGTAGGAAAATTTCGAAATTGGATAGAATAACTGTTTTTTCCTTATTCTCAAGTAAATTGTAATTATACCAGTAATACAGAAATTTTCCTTCTCTTATAGGTAAAAATTTTGAATCATGATAATTGATCATATATTGTAGTACCTGAGAGGAGGAAGTACGAAACCTACGAAGTTAATGTTATATTTCCATCCTATCGCAGACATAACTCATTAACAAAAATTCTGGTACTAAAAATATGTTGCGTAATATTTTCTACTCAGAAATTCTTATCGTAAATATAACTACTTAAGTATATCACAAAAATGTATACATACTATAAATTGGTAAAACTTTTTTTTGAAATTGTTCATTTTCATAATGAATTCTTATTTTACAGTTTAAAATTTGACATGAAATGTCACAATGTTAAATTCTTTTAATAATATTTTTTATTTCAACCTACATACATATTGATGATATCTACTTTTATTATTATGTACTATAATACTATGCAGAAATAAAATAAAGATATAATAAAATATTACATACACTAAAATAATTTTGAAAAAAAAAACCACAAAAATCTCTGACATTTTAATTATTATAATAAAGATATGTCATCATATAAAATGAAATAAAATAATAAAAATACAAACTATGTAGCCTATATAGGTACATATACATACAAAATATAATATTATACAAAGTCATAAACTTAAATTCATTTTGTTAAAATTTGTTATTATTTTTAACAACAAAAGTTATACATAAGTACTTGTATATATGTACATATGTATACAAAAATTGAAAATGAAACAAACTTTATATAACATTTTAATCTCGATATAAAATTGAAAGTTAACAACCGAAATGTGTTTTTTAGGGGAAGTATAATGCCTCATACTTTTCTTTAATTTTACCTTGATACCTACATTTTTTTCTATTTTGCTTTTTTAATTTCAATTTAATATTTTGTTTTGTAATACAAAACATAAATTTATTATTTTCTAAGATCATGTTTAATTTATGACAGGACATTCATGTTTTCTAAAATTTTTTTGTTAAATGTACTTTAATAAAAAATAAATATAATAAAATATTTTTTCAATTCCTTTGTTCAATCGTTATAATAGAACCATTCAATTTGGTAGTAGTAGTAGAAGAGTTGCCATTGGTAAAATATTTAAAAAGTAAAACTATATTTAAATTTACTTTTTTGTTTGTAGTAAAATTCTTAAATTAAAAAGAAAGAAAAAACGCATAATTCCTTTTATTTTACTAAATACTTTATTTGTCTATTTTACAAATATAGATATTTCGGCAATAATATGGTCATCTATGTTAATGTCATGTTCCTCGATTGCGATGTGTTCTGCTCCAGTTGATTTGAAATTCAATATGTTACCTGCCTTCTTAGCAATTTTTGCTTCGCTTAGATGTTCTTGAAATCTTACTGTTGCTAATCTATTTGTCTGTTCAATATATATTTTCTCAAATTTGTTGCATGATATTTTGTAGATTCCGCTTTTCTATGTTTTTATTTTTTTATCTTTCGCAGAGCCTAGTAATGTTTTCAATTGATGCCGCCTACTAGGACTGATGACGTCTATGTTGTGTTTTTTTAATTTTTTCCCTAATGACTTCGTTATTTCATCATCATATGTGATGGAAATTCTTTTGATGTCTTCTTTTATCCATTCCTGTTGGAACAATGAGGTCATATCATTCCTTTTCATATACTCCCTTTTCTTGTTGATAATTCTTGTAATTGTTGTGCTCGAGTATCCATTTTTTGTAGCTGTGTCGATAATATAATTTTTTTCTTCATTATATTTATTCTTTTCCATTGGAACTGCCACTAGTCTATGGATCATTGAATGAAATGGAGCCATCTTTTGTTGGAAGCAATGATTTGATGTACTTGGGGTTACTTTTTGGGTGTTCGTCGGCTTCCTGTAGATTGCGAATTTAATTTAAGTATCTCTCTTAGATACTAAAATATCTAAGAAAGGTAGTTGATGATTCTCTTCAATTTCTGCTGTGAATTTTATGTTCTCGTGAATATTGTTAAGATTGTTCAGGATCTTATCTAATTCATTCCGGTTGATGATAGAGAACACGTCGTCTACATACCTTATCCAATATTTTGGTAAGTTTCCTTCTTTGTGTAGTTTATCTTCTATTTTTGCATGAATATTTCACTTATAAATGGAGACAGTGGATTCCTCATTGCGACTCCGGTTTTGCCTTTGTAAAACTTTCCTCTGAAAGTGAAGTAATCCTCTGTCATGCATAATATTGTTAGTTTCATATATTGTTTTACTTTTTGACTCCATTGTTGTGTTGATTCTTGTTTAGATAGCCAAATTTCTAAGTCGATAAGTGCCTCATCAACTGGAATACTGGGGAATAGGGCTTTGACGTTGAATGAGACTGATACATCTGTTTGTTTGAAGTTTTTGAAACTTTGTACTCTTTTAATGAATTCCATGGAATTTTTGACTGATTTAGTATTCTCTTTTTCGCTCATTATCTTGAATTCAATAGGTAGGGGAGGTGTTAACAGCGACTATTTCGCGCACCTTGTGACCCGTTTTGTGTACTTTAGGTAAACAATTAATCCTTGGGATAGACGGATTAGGCATGCGCAGCTCTCTAATTATTTTTCCTAAAAACGAAGCACACTCCTTATATGTTTTTTCAACTCTTCGAATTGATTCTTGCAGTGGATCCTTGCTAAACTCCTGATATTTGTCGCTGGCTATTTTCTTTAAAACCTGTGTGTCGTAGTCTGTTTTGTCCAACGAATTTCCTTTGTCTACTTTCATGTAGTACATCGGTTTCTCTTTTGATTCTTTTAGGATTAAAGACTCATTAGATTGGGTCTTATTGGGTCTTTTGTTTTTTACTTCTTGCGATGTCATCCTTCTTATTTCTTCTTTCTGCTGTTCCGGAGATATTTTATTGATGCTTCTATGTCTATGATTATATCCTCTGTAGGAGAGTTTTTAGGTTTAATTGCATAGTTGAGTACCTTATTTAAAAGGTCTAGTTGTTCTTCTGTAAACATGCTTGTCGATTTGTTATTTACGAAACTTTTGATATGTTTTATTTTTGGGTTTTGCACGGGTACAGTTGTTAATGGTGACTTTGCTATTAGTTCTTTTAATTTTTTGTTGAGTATCTTTCTTTTCTTATCTTTCTTACATTATTATCCTCTTTCAATTTTGGAGATCGTTGTATACAATGTGTCCGCCTGATGATCCGTTGAACATTTTCCTAGTGCTAGGTGTTTAATTAGAAGAATATTTCAAGCTAAATGGTATACATGGATTGACCAAATTCAATGATCCTGTACTCCTTTAAATTCCGGTAAGTTCTTCATTTTGAAGAGGAATACCTGAATCTTAAAACTCTTTCTTCTCTTTTCTATTCTCTGTCTGTTGGTAGTAGCGGAATTGGACCCAATAAATATGACCAATTTTTTTCCCTTACACTAACGGTTAAACTCGCCTACAGATTTTTTTTCTTAAATTTTTTCAATCTCATATTTTTTTATTTAGAAATTATTATAGTATAGATTTGGAAATTATTATAGTAATAGTTTCCGTTTAGGTAGATTATTTAAATAAATTTATTTTGAAAAAAAATATTATTTTTTTATTTATTTATTTTATTTTCATTTAATTATTCAAGTTTCTTAAAATGAGCTAAGGAGCTCGTACAGAGTATATATATTTCTTATATTTATTTTAAAATGAATCATATGACATGTATGGTGTGAAAAATTTCATTAATTCAAATACATATACAAATGTATGTGATGATTAACAAGAAAAAAAAAGTTACAATTATATCAAAAATAGAACAAAAATTTATTATAATATATAATATTTGTAAATCGTTAATTTTATATTATTTTAATATTTAGACAAAAGATAATAAAAGTAGAAATAAAAAATATGTAACAACTAATTTAAGAAAATAGAAATAAAAATTTATATTACTACTCCAAAAAATATGCAATTCGTTGTAATGTTAAACTATTATAATATTTAAAGTTTAGACAAAAGTATTGTTTTATATATTGTTTTTTAAATTTTTTTGTTGGCAAGTTTTTCACATCATCCCTCAGTTCATTAAAAAGCTGAACTCTAGTTTTGTGTATAGGTTCTAATCCGTGTAGATGGAAGCTAGCTGAATATCTTACATATTGGTGTTTCATTATTTTTTCTAGTTGTTATATTGGATTTTACATATCGTCGGTAAATTTCTATTTTCAGACAAACGCCACTTTTGTGTTTTTTGACTTAGAACTTGGTTCTTAGGTTTTTCGGGATGCTCTTTAATTTTTTCTGACCCGTTCTTAATTATCTATTTTAGTTTTGTAGATATGGAGAGGCGAGATTCGGACATCTCCACTTTTCAAACGTTTTTAAATACAAAAGTCGGACATATACAATTTTTTGGTTGATGTCCGAAAATTTATATGAAGTTTTCGATAATTTTATTGTAATTCCTTAAATAAGACATCTTAATGATCCGAGGATATGGACTAAAAATTGTTAGGTTTTCCGTAAGTTTTTAATTGGTCCACTTACATTATGAAATTTTATTATAGTATTGATAATGTTATGGATATGTCCAAAAATAATAATAAAAATTATTTTAGAAATTTCGTAAATTTCCATATATTTTGTTTGGATAGTAGAAATTTTATGTGGATATGTCTGAAACCTACGACAAACAAATTGAGCTAGTTTTCAGCAATAAACATAAGTCGCGGAACATATATTTTGAAAAACTATATAAGGACAATATGCATTTTAATATTTTTTTTCAGATTTGTTAAAGTTTTGAAAGTGTTAGTATTATGTTTTTGTATTGTTTAAAAAAAAGTAATAATGGAAATGGAATCATCATCATCACCGGTGTTGTCACCAACTCTTTTAGGGTAACTATTTTTATTCTTGAAATTAATTCCTTGTAGAAATTTGTGTGTATGTTAAGTATGCAAGACGAAATTTTTAGCAGTTGGGAGGAATATAATTCACACTCAAAAAAAGTCAGAAACACAGAAAGGTATTATTCTGCTGATCCAGATTTTTCTTGTATATGTATATGCTTGTATGATATTTTTTATTTTAATTACAATATGCAATTACTATTAATTTTTACAGCGGATGATAAATAAATACCCAAATTTTCAACCTGATACAGAGACCAAAATTTTCAACCTTCAAGTTTATGGTAAATAAATATTACTTTAGAACCTTTTTATATTTAAAATGATTGATTCAATAAAAATATTTAGAATCTGCAAGCAACACATAGCCTTCATTGATGAATTAATACAAAATAAGAAAACCTAAATTATGGAAAAGAATATTCAGAAGAAATTAAGAGAGGCTGTTTAATCTTATAAAAATTATAAAAATTAAGATACTTAACCGAAATATATGAAACCACCTTGTAAAAATATTTTAACTTTTTCTGTACAAAAATTTTTTTCAGAAAAAGAGGCAGAATATTTTTGAAGCTTTTTGGGAATTGTCGGATAATGAAAAGACCAAATTTTACTTGAAATTTCAATGTTAAACTTCGCCGTACATCCATTCGCAAACAGGTGAAATCGTTTCATTCAAATATTACTAAGCTTCATCGCATATTCACAGAGTATGCCGACTTATTTTTTACGAAAAAACAGCTGTGAAAAAAGCTGTTAATTTAAAAATTAATTTAAAAATGAATAAACATTACTGTTGAATACCGTTTTTCTCTTATTTTATTCAGTTTTAACCTATTTTTTTATAGACTTATCTACTTTACACCACTTTAGTGAAAAAAAAAATTGTGCTAGAATCGGACATATCCAAGCAAAATTCGGACACTTCATACAATGTCAACAAATTTCTTAACTCTCGATGGGATATAGCCAACAGCAAAAAAAGGTGGGTTCGGTTTTTCAGATCTATCTCCTCGAATCTTGGGCGCAAACAGTAATGATAGTTTTATTTTTATAGCTTGAAAATATACAAAGCTAATACCCAAATTTAAAATAAACTTTTATCGGGCAGTTTTTTTTTTATTAAACTTCAAACTTTTAGCTCGATTTACTCGAAACTAATCTAAAACGTTTGTCCGAAAATAGAAATAAACCGACGATATCTGTTTTGAATATTATGTATTTGCACCATTTGAGTTAGATTTTTAAAATCTCCTAACTTTAATATCCCATATTTTTTGTTTATTTCACTTGTATCAGCTCTATATCCTAACCCAAAACAAATTTTTTATCGTGTTATTTTGTATTTTTTGAAGTTTGATTGTATTTTCATTAAAAAGTATTTCCCCATATACCTATTCCATATTTTATAGTGCTGTGAAATAGACTGTAGTATACTGATATTTCGTACAGATATATTTAAAATTTTGGCTTTAAAAAGCATAAATTTACTTTTGTTAACGTTTACAGTTTATGTACACACATCCAGTCATAAATTTTTAACATATCACTGTTTATTTTATCTTCTAAATGCTTATAATTTGTTTCAGCGTAGACCATGACCAGATTATCTGCGTATAAAAATGTTTAACCACTTAGCTTGACACTATTGAGCTTACTATATGTAGTTTTAATTAAAATGTAGCAAGAAAAAAGAGCTGGTCCTAAATACATTCCCTGAATTATGCCGTGTTCTATATCTTGTTCTAAACTTTTTATATATATATTGTTTTCTCTGTTTAAAATAACTTTCAAACCACTTATGCTTTATTTCACCCATTATTCCACATTCTAATAGAAGTTTTAGTAGTATATTTCTGTCCACCGAATCGAAAGCTTTAGCTAGATCAAAGAAAACTGCACTTACTCGCTTTCCTTTTCTGATATTTGTTTGTATATCTACAACTACGTCAAACAGCGCTGCGGTCATACTGGAGTTACATGTAAATCCATATTGTCTTTCGCATAATAATTTATTTAGTTTTAAATGCTCAGTCAGTTGTTCGTTGATGTATGTTTCAAGAATTTTACTTAAGATCGTGGGGACTGATATTGGCCGGAAATTATTTATATCGTTTTCATTTCTACCTTTTTTGTAGATTGGTAATACTCTGGTAATCTTAAGTTGATTTCGAACTTTACTTTCATGTATTGACGAATTTTTAAGAGATGTGATAATATTTTATTAATTCATTTTAACAAGTTTTGATAATATTAGCATTTTTATCATCTATTCCACAATTATTTGAACTATTTATCTTATTTATCATTTGTAAAAGACTATACAGACGTCTTTAATATTTTTAAATTCTAATCTTTTGCTTGTTCTTTCTATTGGAAAGTACAGAAAGTTATATTTTTGTGCCATATCTTTCACAACATTACAATATTTGTTTTTTCTAAATATTCTAAGTTATGATTAAAGAATTCATTAGTTCTAATTTGATTGGTATTGTCTGTAGCAATATTTTTAACGTAGCTCCAAATTTTTTCTGATTATTTGCACATTCAGAAATTTTTTTTTATCATATTCTTTTTGTTTTACTCGTTTTATAGTTGTAAATTTGTTTAACCAGTAGTGATATTTTCCTTTAAAATAATTTATGTGTACGTTTTGAAGATGTTTCTTGTGCCAGTAATTCTTTTGTTTTTATTAACTGCCAGCATTCGTTATCAAACCAGGGCTTACTAAATTTAAATTTTTCGTAATTACTTTTTGAACTGTTGATAACCTAATGCTTTTTTTTAGACTATTCACTACATAATATCATTATTACCATGAAGGAAACCTAATAATCATAGAATTTTCCAATTGAATTATTGACCAAACAGACCCCACTCATCCTTTTGAGTCGACGGACATCAAGATTTGCTTCCATTTCCGAGTTCACTTAAATTTGCCATCATTGCTAGTGTTTTACTGCATATTTTTCATTTGATATGTGTGTGTGTCAATGTACAAGTCACGGTGGAGATCTTTATTATGTACCATGGTGTATTAACTATTTACTATATCATATTACTGAACATTGCTTGGAACATATGTGAACTTAACGTTCTTTCTATCTTGTAGATTCTTGATAATTTTTCCATTAATGAGATCGTAATCTGATGCTTTTTTGAGAGTGAGATACATATATATGTGAAAAAAATATTGAAGAATAAATAAAGATTTACATAAAATTATTTTGCATTTACATAATATTAATTTGCTGTTTTAAATGTTTTTGTATTTAACTATAGTTTTATCATTTTGATAATAAGATAAATCAATTATTATAAACAGGTATAGCAAGTGTGCAAATTATTTTCCAAACCCTTATAATTAAAATTGAACTTACGGTGTGGTGTACAAAATTTATAATTTCAATATAATTATTATAATAATTTTGAATCACTAAAAACAAATGAGATTATTAAAAATTACGTTGATGACCGGATTCCAAATTCAATTTTATAAAATATAGTATAAAAAATAACAATAAATAATATGAAACAATGAACCATTTAATTTAATTCACTTTATAAAACATATCCTCAACTAAATTCTGAAAATTTCATTAATTATAATTATAATTTTACCAAAATTTGAAATAATTGAAATTATTTCTTCATTTTTTGCTCTTCTGTATAAAAACGAACACTTTTGCTTACATTGCTTGCAACATCAATCAACAGGTGCGTACAAATTTAATTTCAAATAAAATTAGAACTAAAACCATCAATTTCGAATAAAATATTTCATTTTTGAATTTCACCATTTTGGTTGCAAAAGTTAAAAAATTCATGATAAACTTGAGAATTACAAACAAAAAAGATTAAATATTATCGACTGTAATAAATAATTGATTATATCGTATATTCATATAAAAACTACTGGCAACTCTTATCAATATGTAAACAGCAAATAAAATTTTTTATTAAAAAAACAATTTAATACAAACAATCCATAAAACTCAAATTTAATTTTTTGAAAAATAAAAATTTAACACTTTAAGGTAATGTTCTGATGAAAATAAAAAACATTAAGGTTATGTTTTTTGTACAAAATAATTTTCTTCAATCTCAAACCATAGTATTTTCAATACTGAAATTAAATTGTTTTTTTTTTCTTTTATATATATTAATTTATTAGAATAAATTTTATTACAAAAACAAAAAATAAAAAAATATTTTATGACATTTTCTATTTCATTCGTTCATTTTGATTTTGAAGCTGTTCATTGATATAACAGTTTTTATTCCAAATATTATATGAACATACAGAAATTTTGGGGTTTGTAATATTACTAACGGGTGGGTATACAAAAATATTTTAATATCATTACATGTCATATGAATATTCTTTGGCAAAATAGACAACTCAACTCTATTTTTATTCTATCAGATTTTTGAAAAAAAAGCCAAAGAAAATGCAAAATAAAACCAGTTGTTACCTTTACATATGTATATATGAATAAATATATACATAATAATATACGGAATGACAGTAAAGTTAACAATTCAAATTCTAAAGAAATGTATCTACATTAAAACGAATGATAGAAATAGAGCAGAACACAATAGAAATAATATGACAACAGAGACATTGATATTTTAAATTTGACTTAATGTGATGGAGTGAGAAAAATTACATCCTTATAGATATATGGAGTAGAAGCAAGTACAATGATGTGAAAAACATTGAAAAGCTTTAACATACATCCAGTATACGTGTATAAATTTAAATATAATTTTTAAGAGTATCATATAACTTCTCCCCGTCAGAATGTAATATATTTTTTTTTATTAATTTGTAAAACATATACAATTACATCATATCTGGCTAGCTATGTTATACCGTAAGTTTATTATATTAAATGGGTATTAGGTCAAATATTGGTTTCAGTAACTGTATTAAATTGATACTATTATATTATTTTGGATATAGGTTATGATTCTTATAATAAAGCCGTCAAGTTTCTTATAACTATGATTAAGTTGCATGCGCTTAAGAGTTTTGAAACAATAATTTATTTGAAAAAATGTATATCTATTAAGATTATTAACTTTAAAAACTAATCAAATAGTTTATGAAAATGGAATAATTTCATTAAATCGAAACAACAAAATTGATAGTGGAGTTATGTTGAATTCTATGCTTCCAAAGGAAATAGAGAGAAACAAAAAAAAAAAATTATTTAATGTATTTTTGATCTTTACTAACGTCTATTTATTTATTTATTTATTTCTCACGCTTATTTATATACATATTCATTTTTAATATAATGTTTAGCGTGGTTCTTTTAATGTTTGTAAGTTTTTTTTTACACAAATATTTCAGATTTTAAGTAACAATATTCCATTGTTTCTTTTTATCTTATAATGTTATAAAAATAATTCTAGATTTAACAACAATTTTAATTTTTTAGAAGTTTAGTTTTCCATTTAAATGGTGATTTCGTTAGGTATATTTTGACAGTTCTCCCTTCATCTTTCATTAAAATGCTCCTTGGTAAATTAGTACTAATACTAGTAGTAGTACATAATAGAGAAAGAGAAAAATTTAACAAGTTGATGTCCATCGAATTAATGATTAATTGTAGAAAGAGAATTATACAAAAATTTAACTTATTTGTAAGAGAATTTTTTTTTTATTCTGTTCAAACTTTAATGTATTTAAAATTTTTCTTTAAATATCCTACAGTTGACCTGAATAAAGATGCATTTTTTTACATTTATATTTTTGTTTGATGAGAATATCATTACTTGAGGGTGTCGTGAAACATAATTTTAACTGCAAAAGAGAGTATCAAATGAAATGAAATTTGAAAAGCTAAAATAAGAAGAAAAAATTAAAAATAAGAAGCAGAAACCGTATTTCAAGGACATTTTTTTTTATTTTGTCCCTTTTTCCATTTTAATTTTCATTTAAATTTATTAACCTTATTATACATATGTATGTAAATGTATATGAATTTATGTATGAATATCTCGATAAGTGACATAAAACAAATGTGATTATGTTATACTAGAAAATATTCTAACTCTTATTGTCCTGTTGGTTTTTTCTTTTTCTTATTATTATTTTTTTTTGTATTTATATAATACTCTTGAAACTCATTTAACGATGTAATCAAATAAATAAAAATAAACAAATTCTTATTAAAAATAGAAATGTATAGAAATAAAGATATAAGATGCATATTATTTTCATTTCATTTTGATTTGAGAAAACTTTTTTTTATATTTTAACTTTTTGCAAAGAATTATAAAAATGAATAAAAATAAAGAAATTGCATTAAATTTAACATATAGCTATTGTTTTTTTTTTCGTTTTTTATTCTACTAATACACTGGGTTGTAAAATTCTTGTGACATTGTTGTCATTAAATTGAAATTATTTTACATGTAATTAAATTTTATTAATTTATTTTAATTTTTATTAAAGGACGATTTTTATTAGAAAAGTTATGTTTACGATGTTGGTCATACGATGATTAAGAGGATATAACAAGAACTTTCTCAATGAAATTTATATAATTTTATTTTGAATTTAAGAGTGTAACAAAATCAATTATATAACAGAAATAATTTTTTTTCAGGTCAGAAATAAAATTTTAATTATATTATAATCGAATATAATTTTTTAAATTTAATAATTTCAATTAAAGTAAAATTTTCTACCACCTATATACCAGGCTTCTTTTGAAGCTCTTGATAAAGGTCGCCATATTTTATATAAATTTGCAAGTTTTATTATTTCGTTGTCGATCTTCTGCGATTAGCTATTTTCTTAAAGATTACAAATTGATTCAAAGCAAATCTGTTCATACGTATACTCGTATATTGAAGTCAGCCTGGGCAAATAGTATTTAAATATGAAGTGCTTCATATGAAAACTATTCAAACGATTTCAAATAAAGTATTACGAAATATTGCTAATGTCTCTGATATGTTCGCAGTTGTCATATAGATCTAAAGATCCCTATAACAAAAGATAAAATCAAGACAAAATCAAAAAACTTGTTGCAACCCACAAAAATCATTCTTCTCCACAAAATCTAATTTCAAAAAATTTTCAGTAACAAATTGTGTTTCATTATTTAATTATGGATATATCCCCAATACATAAAAATACTAATTTAAAGATAAATTAAAAACAAAAATTATTTAAAATCTATGCATTGAAAAACAAAAACCTCACCGTTGATAACTGTATATTGTATGTGACGTTCAGAATATTCTTATCTGGACCCACACCAGACAAAAGAATTGAATAGATCATGTACACAGAATGGATTAAGATTATTTGTCGCAAATAACAACAATTCTAAACCAATGAAGTCCAACAGCAAGATTATTGAAAAAAATGTAAGAATTCTGGACGTCAACATCACAATAGAAATTTACAATAGAAAATAGACAAAAACAGAAATAGAAAATGACAAGTGAAAAATAAAAAATATATAGTTTAGTAGAACAAACAACCAAATGATGAAAAACAAACAGATTCTTGAGAGATGGTACGAAACGATTATATAGGATTGTAATAAATTAAAAAAATTATAAAACTTTATTTTTGTCTGACAAAAAGGTTATGCAAAAATACGATATTAACATAAGGGTTAAAATTCAAATGAATGAATATTTCCTACCGTAATGAAAACAAAAGGTACAACATTTCTGAAAAATAAAATGAAAGATAATCATCCTTTTTAGATTTGTTATCTAGTTTTTAAAAGAAAAAGGCATACAACAGATGTAAAATAGAAAAAAAAAATTAGAAAATTTCCCGCCATTAACTTTTTTTTTTTGTTTTTTATAAATTACTTATAATAAAAATTTCAATATAAAAGACTTATTTATCATCATTATATACTGTTCCCTGTATACAAAAAAAAAACACAGTAACAAAATCAACCTGATCCTACTACTGTAATAAAATAAAAAAAATGCAGATAAAAAAAATGAAACACCTTAATTTGAGGATTCAGGATTTGTTATTTTTTTTTTCCAAAAATATTATGTACATAATTATTTAAGGATACGATATACATTTGATGTTTAAATTTAAAATAAAAAAATGTAATGGTAGTAAATACATTATAAGAAGATCACTTCATTTTATAAACTATGTTTTAGGATAATATTCAAGGATGAACTAAAATAAGTAAATGTACTATTACTACTACATTCATTCACCTAAAAGAACGTGATACAAATTTTAAGTTTCCTGACCGAATCTCTGATAGAAATACAAAACTAAAATTTTGACGGTTTTTTTTTTGTTTTTCTTTTTTTTTTATTATCATCATTATTTTGTTTCATACTTCTAGAGTAAATATAGAAGATTTTTTAAAAAATATAAACACAAATTTTAAGAAATGTAGATATCGTAAATTTTACATTCTTAAGTATCCTTAAAAGAATATGCAAACCACTTTCTTAAGTGTAACCTAGCTAATCTTCTATGATATCTTTTAAGGATATATAATATTTGTTGAGTATATGTACATATTTTTTTTTTTTTGTAAATTTGAATTTTTTATACAACTACGAAGATACGAAATTCGGCAGGATTAAAAAAACTCAGTAAAAAGAAAATCTTATTGTCTTCCGCACACATTATATTATTAAAAATCAATGATAGTAAGACCGGTTTTCAACTAATATATATGAACTCAATAAAATGTTACTATAAAATAAATTTAAAAAATTGTAGATTTTAAAAAATTTAATTAGTAATATTATAAAAAAAGTTATTAACTTTTTTAACTAAGGAAATTTACTTAGTCAAAATACGTGATATACAGTTTTGTTCGGTCGACCTGAAAATCTTTAGGGAAATAACATAAAAAAAAACTAGTGGTGGATGTCGAGCATCTAGAACTACTATAAGATAAAACACAAAAGTATATTATGAATCTTGCTGGAATATTGTTAATGGAAATTTGGAAACGCTTTGTGATGTTCGTTTAATATCCTGAGTTAAAAGAATCAAGCTTTGTGATGTTCTTTTAATATTTGTGATTTTTTTCAAGCCGTAAATATTTAAAACTACCCGAACCAGTCCACATTTTCGAAATCGGTAACAGTCGTATTTCTTCATTCGTGAAAGAGTATCTAAGTGTAAATTTTCATGCCTGTAACACAATTGGTTTTCGAAATGTTGGTGAGACGAGCTATGAGTTGTACGGCAGCAACCCGAACCTGTCACTGTTGTAGCCACGTTGAATGAATAGAATCAAGTGTTCAGTTATGCCAGGGAAATGAGGTTGTGCGAACACATCGGCGTCGTTAAGTTACTCAGAAAAAGAGTGATTTTGTTATAATATACAGATTATTATATTAGTCAATTGATGATCATAAATCGATGACGAACGTACAGTTAAATAATATTTATTGTAGTTATGATTGATTTGATCAAATTTATATAAAATATTACACTGAACATCAATTTGTGTTAAAAAAACGGTCACCAATTCCAATACTATTTAGACATGAGAAACAAATTCTTTATTTAATTAGATTTGTATAAAATAAATTGTTATAAATAACATACTTTGTATCAAGAGTAGGTGTTCAGAAAATTAAGATACACTACCTCAGAAATTGAACTGTTGTATCAGATTTAAGAAATGCTTCTAGCTCGATAATTGTGTTGTGGTTTCTCTTATATTATAAAAGTTTTAAAAGCTGCTTTATTAAATTTGAATCTAATTTTTAGATCTTGTATCGTACAACTCATGATTACTATATTATTTAATCGAATATGTTCTACAATCAACAATTTCGTTATTAAGACAAAAAAAAAACATATATTTTGAATTAATTTTTTCAATTTTATTTTTTATTATCTCGACCTAGACAAGTTCCGGTACACGTCAATTTTATTTTTAAAATACTATTTACCATTTTTTATATTTATTTTATATTCTCATTTCACTTAGTCTGTTCTTGTACTGTTCATGACTTTAGATCATTACAATTTTAATGAACTCAATTTTATCCATATATAATCATATCCATATATAAAAACAAACACAAACAAACAACTATAAGTTGGAGTTTATGTAGGTAGAGATAGATGAAGGACACAATGAAAAATAATGATTTTTTAAAATAAAACAAAATAAAAAAAAAATAATAATAATAACTTTACTGTATTCTTCTCTTAGTGAACAATATACTTTGTCCACTATACTATCAAGTGTAATATGTCCAAATCCTAGTTCAAATTGTCCTTTTTATAATCTACGAGGAAAATATTAAATTTTTCTTATCACACTTGTCATGGGATACAAATTTATGTATGTTGTATTGTATATAAAATATACTTAAATAAATAATAAATGTGTATAAAATTTGTTACTAAAAATGGAAAAGAGTGAAATGTAAAAGAAAAAACAGAATTTTTTTTTAAGTCCCATCCCTTTAAATTTGTAAAAATATTACAATAACAAAATGAAATTTATTTACTAAAAATGAAAAGATTTTTCATTTTCCTTTTTGTAATTTTATTTCTTTGAAATTATGGTTTATTGTTACAATATTATGAAATACGATTGTTGTTAGAATTCTTCTATACAAAGAAATGATCTCATGTGAGAATAATGTCAAAATTTCGTATAAATTTTCAACTCGTTAGGAAATGAAATTTGATACAATATTGTCATGATAAAGATATTAATGACATTAATGAAATATTGACACATTGACATATAAAATACTATTAGATTAAAAATTAAGGGACAAAAAAAAAGTAACTATACTGTGTCAAAAATTAATGATAAGAGGTGATTTAGGTATACCCAATAAAAATGGTTTAATCAAAAAAACAAAAAACTGTTGATATATATTGATTATGAAATTTTTGCTATTGTCATAGTTTGGCTATGTCATGTAATTGTTATTATGAAAACCTTGAATTGCGCTAGTTATATTTATATTGTAAAAGTTTTATTATTATTTATTCATTGAAATTAGATATTCTTTTTTCGGATGCAATTTATTGTTAGTATGTTTGTTTGATTTTGTAATTTATCCAATTAAATAATTTAAACACATTAGTTTGGAATAAAAATTCGTACAGTATGTATTCCTCTTTTGTGACGCTTTGTGAACCTTTCATTGTAAGCCTTTCGTTGTAAGATGAATGAAACACTCCTTAATTATTATTGAAATAAAACTTACGTTCTAAGTAATAATTATTAGATACAACGTTGATATACAACAATATAGGATTTTAGCTGTTTATTTATTAAAATTAGCAAAACTAGAAGATATTTTGAATTTCTTTAGTTTATTTAGCAT
Organism: Argyra leucocephala; assembly: GCA_963942445.1. Classification (NCBI taxonomy): domain Eukaryota; kingdom Metazoa; phylum Arthropoda; class Insecta; order Diptera; family Dolichopodidae; genus Argyra; species Argyra leucocephala. Next base: position 100,349,354 of record OZ012679.1, on the reverse strand, counting down.
GTTAAATTGAGGCACGATATTGAGTGAAATGATTAAACGGAGTTCGACAATGCACTTAATTTTAGAATTTGAAATGTAGCTCACCAACTTAACCACTTCATTACAAAATTGTGATCGTATGAATGAAACATATTTTTTTCGTTACGTAAAATTTATTAATTATGCTTTTATTGACTTTAAAAGCATACAAAAAACACAAGCAAATTCAAATTCAAAGTAATAAAAAAAGATTTGTTTATAATATATCTACAGAACCACATACATATATAGATTATATATATGTATTATAATATACACTAATTACAGTCTAAAGTACTAAAAATAAATATTATTCAATTTTTCTATTCTATTTCTAAATTTTTATAATTTAAATGTGAAAAGAAGTCACATGTTATGTAGCTATAAACATGATGGCCATGATGACCTTGACAATAGCTATAACAATTTTCTTTTATATAAGTATTTTACTGCCAATTTATAACAAAAGAAAAAAACAATTTCAACTAAATTTATTTTTAAATTATGACTTATGAAACATTGAATTTCATTTCTTTTTTCATTTCAATTTTTCCATAAAAATGTGGAAAATTATTTTTCTATTTTTGAACTTTCATATTTTATTCAATTCAAAATTAAATAAAAATGAATTTGTGGTTAATTAAATTTCCTAGAATGGTTGGTTTATTTTCAGAATGACCTTAATATTAAGAACCAGAATATTTTTTGATTTAATGCCCATCCTTTGATGATGTTAATTGAAATACAATTTTGAAAATTATTTTAAAAAAAAGTAAGTCAGTCCTTTTTTTTGTCTTTTGCTATGTATAAAGCCAAAACAATAGATGAAGAAATTTTATATCGGTTGGTATGTTTGGTCAGGAATGGGAGTCATGTTTTGGAAAATCAATAAAAGAAACGCCGGAAGATGAAAATTACGATTGAATGTGTTAATTTTCATCTTTTGTTTTGTAATTTGTGTAGATTGAATTCCTGAGTTATTTAGTTTTCGTCATTTTTATATTGAAATCTCAACTTTACCACCATCATTACGAATATTAAGTAATTTTAGAAATGGAAGGAGATTTTCATTTAATTAAAATAGTGTAAAATTAAAAATTGGAAAGACTCATATTCATTCACCAAATATACTACAAAATACTACCAACAATGCTTCAGAATCATTTATAAAATATTCTGGTAAATGAAAATCAAAAATCAAAACGTAATCGTAATAAAATCACTAAAATAAAGAGGCATCAGATCTTAATATATTACGTAAAAGAAGGTTAAACAATAAAAAAAAATCTAAGTACTACCTATAGAAAGCTTTAATTCAGACTTATGAACAAATTTTTAGGCAATTTCATCTAATTTATAATTTCCTTTAGTGCATTTTCAGATGCTAAGATTTTTTCTTAGTAACTAAAATATGTGGGTTTCATTGTATTAAATAAAACAAATTTTACAGGAATGGTTTACGATAATAGCTCATTTGATGACAATTTTCTTTTGAAACAAAAATAAAGTGTAATTTTGATTATTATGATTGATTGTTTAATTTGGTAAAGGTATCATAATTTTAATTACAATCAGTAAAAATATTAATAATCAAATATTGTGTAATAAAAATATAATTTTTAATGATTTCTATATGAACAAAAAATAAAAATAATTTATTCAGGGAGAAGGCTAAGTTAAATTAATTAAAAAAAAGTATGGGTCATTATGGTGATTTCCATCAATGGTGATTTTTGATTTTTGATCAACATTTGCCAGTAATTGTAGCCTTATTTCCAAAATAAAATGACTTGATTTATAAATCATTAATTGTTGTTGTAGTTTATCAGCATCAACCAATGATTCAGTCATTACGTTTAAGCCTTCACAAACAAATTTCAAAGAAATAATCATTTATCATAGATATGTTACATGATCACCTTTGACAATAAAATTTGCTTCGAACTCATTTTTAAGGGAGTAGAAACAAATTATCTTTTCCATACCAAAAAGGACATCTTTAGTAGTTCTCTTGAGAATTATTTTCATTCCCGCTATATACAGCAATTTTTTTTGTTAACCTAAAAATCTAGACTAGAAATAAGCTTCATCACTGAATAAAAGTTTTCGATAAAAAAAGTGGGTTAGCTTTCAATTGTGTATCAGCCTGTTTAACCAACACGCTGGGTTGTAGAGAAACGCCTGCCTTTCAATAAGTGCACCAAAAAATTTACTAAAACTTTTTAATCTAGTAAAATAAGAAAAACTAACTTCTTAAGAATAGCGATAATTAGACAAATCAGTATCATCGTTTAAAACATCTATACTTCTTCTGGACATACAATTCTTCGTTTTATTGTAACCCTGCACCGAGTATAGTAAATGATATTTGAAAACTTTCACCTACTCAGTGTGATGTATTATATAACAATCTATGAAACGTCCTGATTTATTCGAATACCGCCCACGGTATGAAAGTTTAAAAATATTGTTTTCAATTATTCATTAAATTAACACGCTGGGTGACGTAATAGGTAGAGCGCCTGCCTTTCAACCGAAAGCTCCTTGGTTCGATTCCCGATGAAGGCAAAAAATGCTTTCCGTATTTTTCGACCTGGGTCAGTACTCTTCATCATTGGGATAAAATAAATGATAAATAGTTTAGAGTTTTGGTATACTAATAATAAAGTGGAACTATGCTATATTATGAAGGCAAAGTACTCTACAGTAGATATAGTTTTTCACATTTAAACTAGTAGATATACCACAAAAAAAAAATTCTACAAAAAAACTATTGTATGTGATTGGGTATTCCCAATCTCTGTGTAGTTAGGGTGTTCATCCCATAGACATGAAATTATATAAAAAAAAAAACTAAATTAAGCTGAAATACAATTTGGAAAAGTGAAATGGAACTATGCTATTATAACTAGGCGATGTACTCTGCAATAAATAAAAAGCTACCCATATTTAGTCGGATTAAAAAAAAAAAAACAGAAACACTTATTTTGATTATAAATACGCCAAGATTCTACGTAAAAGCAATTATAAAGGTCTTCTCGTAATTTTTAAATTTAAAAAAAAAAATAGTCTCTAAAGTTAATGAAATCATAGTTCAGTTGATCAATCTTAATAGTAAAAATAGTCAATAAAGTGTTTTTTGTATGTTATCACAATTTCATTTCTTTTGAAAAAAAAGAATTCAATTTTAGACATGAAATCATATAAACATTCAAATGAGTGCGAATAAATTGAAACAGAATAGATTCTAAATGAGATTAATTAATTACTATAAACTTATGGTATATTTTGCATATAAAAGTACCGGGCCAACCTCACAAATCAAAAATACGATATTATAGTAATTATATCTTAAATAATTTAAAATCCTTAAGCGAAATTATAATAATCAGAACTGAATAGTTGAATTTTATAAATTCACAATACTGAAAAATGGATCAAATACATAATATATACTTATATGGATATTATGGAGAAAAACTTTAGCGCCTAAATCGATTAAGATAAAATTGAAATATTTTCAGTAAACTTACTTTAATTATATTTTGATAACTTTCATAATTAGATCTAATTTTAAATTTAATATCAATTATTTATTAACATAACATTTCTCTTTTTATAATATCATTTTATAATATTTTTACTCTTTGTTTTGTAAATTTCAGTATTTATTCAGTGAAAAAACCTTAATTCTTTTTAAAAATTTAAAAAAAAAGTTGTACTCCAAAAATACTTAAAAACAAAAAAAATATTTTACTACTACGAAAACCAAAGCCCAACACTCAACCCGTGCGAATAATTTTTACTTTATTTTCAATTTTCTATGTATCACTCAACACCTGTATTACAATAAAAACATAAATTCCTGGTGAATGAGTTCTTTTATAAAAAAAAAATATAATAGTATTAAGAATACTTAAATAAGCATTAAATTAAAAAGCTTATTTTTTCAAAAATTATTATTAATGGAAAAATTAAAGTTAAGTTATAATGTTGAAGTAGCTGGAAATTCACTCAAAAACTTGATGAGGAATTCAAATTGTAAAAAATTTCAAATTTAATTTGGAAATATTACAGCATCATTAACTTTTTAATCCTAAAAAAATACAAACTTACAATATAAATAAAGTTAACGTGAATTAAAATCTGTTGGAATCCTAAATAAATTTATGGATGAGAAATAAAAAGAGCTTAACAACATAAAAGAGATTTATGAGTTAAATAATTTGGATAGATCCTTGCATATGTAATACTGCTATCTACAGCAGATTTTAATTTTGAACAAACTGCAAAGTTGATTGGGTGTGAGTGTGACAATAGGTTTGTTTCAATATTTGAATTTTGATTTCGACAATATATTTTAAACACAAATGACAGAATATTTTAATTTGAATAATTGATGAAATGAAAATTGGCTCAATTAACTTAAATATATTATTTTTCAAATTGAACCAATTCAAAATTTATATTTAACCTATACACGAAATTGAATATCTTCTCAATCATTAAATTTTCAATAAAATTCATGACAGTTTTCTAAACAAAAAAAAATAAAAGTTTAATTTTAAAGTTGTTTTATAATCTTGATTAATTTAATTCCTCAACTCATCTGACAGATGAATCTTCCCAAATTGGCAATTGTTTTCTTTTTTCTAACAAATAATATCGTATGCTATGTCATTTTATATAATATATAAAACTTAGCTTTAATTCAACTTAATTACATTCCTAACATCGTAATATGAGACAATAACTTAAAACAGTCGTTCGCAGTCAAAATACATGACAGCTGTGTTAATTTTCCTTATTATTACTGTTGTTTAGATTATTATTTTGTTTTCCTGATAAATTTTCATTGTGCTTAACCAATTTTTCGGGTTGGTAGAGTACAATCAAATTATGTACAGTGTTTTTTAAAAAAATTTTTCAAAGCACAGATTTTGCCATGACTTACTTTCATCAGTGGTGGAATTCAAGAATTTTCTAAGAATTCGAAAAAAATTTTTTAGAGTTAAATTAATTTGTTCATTGAATCTCTATAATAACTTTTTGAACAAATTTTTTTTTGTAAATTGATTTACAGTAATAAATTATAAATATTGGGAGTAACTCATTTTCATTCATTTTCGTAAACATAAAGTCCATTAAATTTTACAAGTTAAAACCACTCATTACTTGAAACTAAATTGTATACTTTTATCGTTAATAATGCTTTAATTCCACCCTATACCCCATTTATCGGGCTGCATACCAATTTTTTTTTTTTTTTTTTTTTTTTTCTCCTATTACTCCGCGTGAAAGCATAGGGCTTCGATAGTGATCCTTCATTCCTCTCTGTTGAGTACTACTTCCTTAATATCGTCCCAGGTATAATTGTTGACTGTTAATTCTTGATCGATTGTGCGTCTCCATGTGTTGTATGGTCTGCCGGGTCTCCTTTGTCCTTGTGGATTCCACTCTAGAGCTCCATTTTCTGATTTCCTTAGTGTATGACCTATCCATTTCCATTTTTTCCTATTTATCTGTCTGTTGATAGGTTCTTCTCCAGTTATCATCCATAAATCCTCGTTGCTAATTCTTGCCGGCCAGAATATTCTGCATATAATTCTCAAGCACTTGTTGATGAATACTTGTAGCTTCTGTTTGATTCTGACCGAAGTGAGCCATGTTTCACTGCCATATATTAATGTTGACTTAACACATGCTCTGAATATTGTTAGCTTTGTTGTTCTCGATATTTGGTTGCTCCGCCATATCTTCATTAGGCTCCCAAATGTTCTTCTTGCCTTATTTATACGGCTGTTGACATCTTCTGTTGCACCTCCTCTTGATGTTATAATGCTCCCCAGGTAGTTGAATTCTTCTACGTATTCTACCTGTTGTCCACTCACTGTTATTGGCTCACTATAACTATTGTTTGTCCTCATTGCTTTGGTTTTCTCGATATTTAATTCCAGTCCCGATTTCTTTGCTTCTTCTTGTAATCTGTTGACTTTGTTCTGTAGGTCCCTTTGATTTTTTGATATGAGGCATACATCATCTGCGTAATCTAAGTCTTCTAAGTTTCCGAAGAGATCCCATTCTATTCCGTTTATTCCAGTGCAAACTTCTCTTAGAATGTCGTCTAGTATTGTGTTGAAGAGAAGTGGAGATAGTGGACATCCTTGTCTAACTCCTATATTGGTGTAGAATGGATCACTGATCTTACCTCTGTGTTGAACTGTTGTCTCTGCATCTTCATACATCGCTTTGATGATGTTGATGATTTTTTCAGGAACTCCCTTCTTTGTAAGTGTTCTCCATATTGCGCATTTCTTGACTGTGTCGAATGGTTTCTTAAAATCTATGAATAGTAGATATAGTGGGGCATTCCATTCTACTGATTGTTCAACTATGACCCGTAAAGTATTTGCCTGGTCTACACAGCTTCGGTTTGGTCTGAAACCTGCCTGCTCTTTCCGTAGTATTGGTTCTAGTACTTCTTCTAATCTTTTCTTTATAATAATTGCTATTATCTTATGAATAGTATTTAGAACCGTGATTCCTCTCCAGTTGCTGCAATTTGCCAAGTCTCCTTTCTTAGGTATCTTGACAATCATTCCTTTCTTCCATGATGGTGGTATATTCTCCTCTATCCATGCTTTCCTGATGTGGGGTTCAATTGTTTTTGCGAATAAGTCAGGGTCCAGTTTGGCTATTTCTGCTGGAATTCCATCTTCACCTGTTGCTTTGTTGTGCTTCAGGATATTGATTGTAGCTTTGATTTCTTCTATATTTGGAGCTTGAGTAGATATTGGCAGTCCCTCAGTTGGGTAGATATTTGCATTGTCTCTGGTTCTTTACCAATTATTGGGATTTAACCATTTTAATAAATAATATTCACGTAAAGAATGGTATTAAAGTTATGAGATAACATAAGGTGTTATTCTGTTCAATATAGTAATGGATACAATTATAGATTTTAATGTAGAAGATGAATACCAAAAAAATTAATGGGCGAAAACCAAATAAAAATTCATTGTTATGTTGTGGAGAAAACGAAAATCAAACAATTCATGTCGAGTTTCAAACAAGTAATGAGTTTCAAATATCTCGTTGTCAAAATAAGTGGTTTTGATATACTTGCTGTTCCAGATAATATCTAGCAACCAATCACAAACTTATAGAATTATATCGGTTTTTTTATTTTAGTTTTCAAATTAAAATAGAAATTACAATTATTCTTATATCAAAATATAGAAATGGAAAAACATCAGGAACGAGAACTTTCACCTGTCGGAAAATGATCTCCGTTGAAATTCACACTATACATAATAAATATAACTTAACGCTATAATTTCTCATTCGATTAGTAGCTAAGCAAATATTGAAAAAGAAAGATTCTATTCATAAATCGTATTTCTATCATTCTGTTACAGGAATTAAGATTATGTATATTTTTAAATGAGCTATCAGTATTTTGTAGTACAATATGTTTTTTCTTTATTGAAAGAAATAAATTAACCAGATGTTAAGTTACATTGGTTACATAATCACCAACCCATTTCATTCATTATTATTATTCTTTCTGTTATTGCGTGTTCCTTCATAGAATTTCCTTGAATAAAAAAAAAATCAGAACGAAGTTGAACCGGATTGGTATGAAATCCTATTATATAATTTTTTTTTTTTATTTATTCGTAGTTAATTCCGTTTATTATAAAAGTTTAAAAATATTAAAAACAAAGGCTTTTTTCAGTTTCTTAAGTAATTATACAATTTGAATTTGTGAAGAGGAGAAAGGATGAAATAATGAAAAACAAAAAGAACTTTGCAAAAAGTTATAAAAGAGCTTTATAAATATAAATAATTATAACTGGTCGTTGATAACTACTTATAAAAACAATTTAATAAATAATTGAGTCTAGTAATAGTTTTTACAACCTTATTGGAATGGTGGAACAGTATATATAGGTATAATACACCTAAAAATGTTATATAGGGATGACCACAAAAAGCGGACTTTCAAAATCCATAAAGTTAAAAAAAATCCTTAAACAGTGAAATCCATGAAGTCATAATCCATAAATTTTATAATTCATTATTACAAAATCCAGAAATTTCAATATCCGTAAATCCACAATCCATAAGTTTCAAATTCCGTAAAATGAACAATATATTATGTCACTTGCAATTGGGTTTTTGTTTCAATGATTTGAAGGAAGTTTTGAATTAACTAATTTTATATACCTAAAAGCTGTTTTTGGGAATTTCCCATATTAACACATTCGCCTTAATTGCGGCAATTGCGGTGAATTCCCGTCAATTTTTTTTTTATATAATTCCAAGTCTATGGGATGAACACCCTAACTGTTTTTACACAGAGATTTGGAATACACAATTACATACAATAGCTTTTTTCTGTAGAATTTTCATGGTATTATCTACTAATTTAAATGTGGAAAACTATATCTACTGTAGAGTACTTCGCCTTCATAATAGCATAGTTCCATTTTTTTTTATTTTAAGTGATAATCCAAACTCTCAACTATTTATCATTTATTTTATCGCAATGATAAAGGGACCAGGTCGAAAAATCCAGAAAGCATGTTTTTTTGACTTCGTCGGGAATCGAACCTGGGACCTTTCGGTTGAAAGGCAGGCGCTCTACCTACTGCGCCACCCAGCGTTAATTTATACATTAATTTATTAAAGACTGTACCTGTATGAGAGAAGAATTGCGGGAATCGCCGTCAACAATTTTTGTATGGAAAAGTTAAGTGATTTTTTCAGCCGACTTCATAAAAATTAGGTGAAGACGAATGTGTGAAGCACTAATAATGTTCTGACAGCCTTATGTTATTCTTATTGTTCTTGAAAGTTTAAAGTAGATAAGCAGTTTTTTTTTCATACATATAATAAGGGTAAGAAAAAATTTTACATTAATGGTTATGGTTATATATTACCCAAAACAAATAAAAATACTATAAATTGAGAATGGCAAAAAGTTGATATATTCTTTGCACGTGTTACAATTTTTATTTTAGAAGGAACTATAAAATGTAATTCGCATACTCATAACCATGACCCTATAGCATCTTCTTAAAAAATTTGCGGAATAAATCAATATGTAAAGGAGCAAGCCCAACGGAGCTTGAACGGAGTTCAAAAATTTGTTCAAAATCTACAATTTTGTGTCGTAAACTTTACCGTAAATATTTACCTTCAGAAACTGCACAAAATGCAAGGATTACCAGAAAAAGGAAGCTTTTGCAACTGAAAAGTTCACAAAAACTAGAAGATATTGAAATACCATAGGTATTAAAGTTTGTACAAGGAGAGCAATTCCTTACTAATTTCAAACATTTTGGAAATGATGGTATAATATTATTCAGCACATTAAACAATATTAAACATATTTCTAAATCAAAAATATGATTGTTAGATGGTATATTTAAGGTGGTGCCAAAACCTTAGTTGTGTAAACAGTAGGGGCATCGGCAAAATCCGTAAAAAAAATCCATAAAAAAATGAATCCGCGTGGATTTTGATATTATGGATTTCAACTTTACGGATTTATAAATGACGGATTTCATACCCAACCCGTTATATAGTCAAAGAAAGAGAAAAATCTCTTATGTTTTATTGTAGATCATAGTAATAAAGTTTTGAAAACGATAGGAGGAACATAAAAACTTACTTTTATTATAAATTAATAAATCACTTTTAGTAAAATTTATAAATTTAAGATTGTCGTAAATTTGTGATGGGAGTATATAGAAAAGGACTTTTGATAATAATTTTGTACACAAGTTTTTATACTTGTTTCATTAACTTAATACTGACTTAATGATATGGAGTATATGGATATTTTGTTTGTTATCCAAATTCGCAGCAACTGCACCTGGGATGTAGGGAAGCTCGACCTCAGCTGTTATTTTTCGATTTCAGCCAATTGAAATAAATTTTTTTTATCTATTTAATATCAACCAATATTTATACTTAATTTTATTGATTTTTTCTATTATATTTCTATTATATATATTATAGTTTTACATATTGCCAATAAATAATAATAATTTAATAAAAATATCAACACAAAAGCATAAAAAGTTGACAAGTAACCTTTTATTTTATTATCAAAATGTAAGAGGATTACGCACAAAAACAAAACATATCTTTAAAAACTCTAAAGTTCTTAATTCAGATATATTTATGCTTACAGAAACTTTGTTATGTCCATCTATTAACTCACTGGAATTATTTGACAACTCCTACTTAGTTTATAGGAAAGATAGATATCAAGCCGATAGTGATATCATAAATAATTTAGTAGTTCCAAAGGAGGTGGTGTTCTTATTTCTATTAAGAATAGTTTCAACTCCTCAGAGGTAGAATTACCTCAGATATCAAATTGTGATGTTGTAACAATTAAAATAGATTTAAAAACATCAAATTTATAAATTCTATGTTGCTATATACCTCCAAATAGTAGTTTAATTGTGTAGCAGGATTTCTCCACAGAGGTTGATATTTTAAATAGTAATCTTTTAGTGAATGACGAACTCATAATCTGTAGTGATCTCAATCTTTCTAATCTTGATTGGATATCTCATGACGAAGAATGCTTACATTCCAACTAATATTAACTCAAATACTGAATCATTGGTGATTGATAGTCTTTTGGCAAACGCACTACATCAAGTTTCAAGTATTAAAAACTTTCTTAATAAACAATTAGATCTCCTATTTACTACCGATTGGGTAAATGTATCAAATAATATGGCTTCAATGCCTATTTCAAAAATTGACAATTACCATCCTTCATTCAGCTTCATTTATCATTCTAATAGTTCCCAAAAATCTTCTGAGAATGTTTCATATACATATAATTTCAATAAAACAAATTTCTCATTGATTAATAATTACTTTCCCTCAATTGATTTCGACATTCTACTAAACATGGATATTAATAACGTCATAGATAGATTCTATGAAGTTGTGTATAAGGGGTTTAACATGTTTGTTCCCAAAAAACTTATCAGAAGTATTAATTCGAGTCCTCCCTGGTACGACATTGAACTTAAAAAGCTAAGAAATAAAAAGAATAGAGCCTGGAATGAACATTTACAAAATAAAGATGGCATTTCTTATTTGAATTTCGTAAATTTGTATAACGCTTTTCAATCTTTATTAAATTTTAAATACAATGCCTAATTCATATCCAAATCTAATGATGCAAATGAAATATCTAACTTCTTTAGAGAATTTTTTGAAAGTAATTATTCTTCTTCAACCTTTACAGTTAATGAAGCAAACTTCAATCATTTAGAAACCTTTTCAAACATACCACTTGAATCAATATGCTTTACGCAAAGCAATGTTCAGATTTACTTAAGTAAACTTGCTAATAATACAGTTCCAGGCCCGGACGGTCTGCCAGAAATCATATTAAAAAAACTGCGCAGATTTTTTATCTTCCCCTATTTCTTTTCTATTCAATAAATCTTTAAATTCTGGGGTATTCCCAATTTTTTTGAAAAAGTCCTTCATCAGACCAGTTCACAAAAAGGATTTAAAGATTAATGTTTCAAATTATAGACCTATTGCCAAACTATCGAGTTTACCTAAAATGGTATTTGATACGATCTATGATTACTGTTCCTCATAGTAAATGAATAACATGGCTTTGTAAAAAAAAGATCAACTGTAACAAATCTTAAAGAATCAGCTTCAACTTTTTTGAAAGCTTTTATGTAAGCCGGTAAGCAAACAGATGTGATTTACAGTGACCTTAGTAAGGCTTTTGATCTCTTACCACATAGGGTGGTTCTCTTCAAACTTAAAAAATATGGTTTTCCGTATTTTCTAATTAAATGGATTGACTCTTACCTTAGTAATAGATGCTACAGTGTTCTTTTCAGAACAGCAACTTCGGCGTCTTTCTTTGCTAATTTTGGAGTGCCACAAGGGAGTCACCTCGGACCACTGTTATTTATTATTTCTATAAATGATGTCATCGAATTTAATGATCTTGGCGTGACTTTTGATTCCAAACTTACATTTAACATACATATTAATAAGATCATTAATAAAGCAAACTTAATGCTTGGTTTTATAAAAAGGTGATCTAAAGAAATTGATGATCCTTATGTTACTAAATCGTTATTTACGACATTAGTCAAACCAATTCTTGAATATGCTAACCAAGTTTGGTCTCCTTTTTATCGTCAACACATTGATAGAATAGAAAGTATAGAATAGAAAGTATTCAAAAAATGAATTGGAATAATCCCTTAATATTGCCCCCTACATTGAACGTCTTAAGCTGCTTAATATGTATACTTTAGAAGGTAGGAGAACTGTGTTAGGCATTGCTTTTATAACCCAAGTATTGAATAAACACATTGATTTACGTTGTATTGATAACATTTTAAGAAATACAATTAACACAAGAGCACGATTTAGGCATGAAAACATATTTTCTATTACATTTCACAGGACTAACTACGAAAAATATGAGCCTATTAACAGAATGCTGATAAACACAAACCAATACAACACAACAATAAATTTTGATAATGAGTAAAGATGTTGTAAAAAAATCCTTATTTAATGTAATTTCCTAATTTCATTAGGAATTTTGTGTAAACTAATTGTATAATTTTTGCGATCTCTATTTTAAATTACTTATTGTATTCGTTTTATATTTTATTATTGTATAATGGTTTTATTGTAAATTTTAATGTTGTAATTTGTAAACACTTGAACTAAGTAAGAATAAATAAATAAATAAATAAATTTCACACCATTATTTTTTTATTTTATAATGGTTTTTATTATTATTAAATAAATCTCTAGGTATGTTTAATTGTGAATATTATTAAACACCTTTATCGATTTCAGTTATTACACCATCATCAGAAGACTGACATATTATTTAGTTATTCCAGTTACAAAGGTTTTTTTAAATTTACATTGCAAGTTTTATTTTTTACTTCAAATTTATGAATTCAGGATCTATGCTAAAAATTAATATTATTACAAATGAAAGGAATAGCCACAAATATATTCAAAATATTGAATGTAGTTGAGATTTGAATATAGATTTTTAATAAAATTATTAGACAAAAAAAAAATAAGAATAAATATAGGATCATTCACATATTCAGAAGAACATAATATTGTGATGAATGAAACTACAAGAAAAAAAATATAAAATATTGTACATACATGTGGACACATATTGGATAGACATGTGCATAGTAAAATACAAAATTAAAGATAAATATGAAAAAAAATTAAAAAACTTTAAATTAAAATTTTATAATGAAAAAATAAATATTTAAACAAAAATTAAATAATAAAATAGAAAATGCAGAATTAAGTACATATAAAAGCGAGAATGAAAAATATAAAAAATAACTAGATGACTGAAAGAAAATTAAAAATTATATGTAGTTAAAAAACTAAATCGTATTAAGAGCAGACGCAATTTGAAGGCGATCCAGTTGTAATAGTGAAAGTCTAAGATTTCTGCAGAACGACTCAAATGATCTGTCCGATCTTAAAAATACCAACCAATAGAAACACAGTTTCCAACTAAAATATAGTATAGTTCCCCACCAATCTTTTACATTTATTCACTTAATGCTGAATTATTGTTAAGAGTTAATTTCGTCTAAATTTAATTGATCTGCCAACCCTGCAGAAAAAAAGGGAAATTGCCGAAATTGTTAAAGGTAACATTATTTTTCAAACTATTTATAAAAAAATTTTTGTTAACAATACTTCTCGACTTAGATTCATTAATTTTTTCACCCTGGTTCATCATAGAATTAATTATGGTAGATTTGAACCCATTAATAGAATGTTAATAATGGGAAATAAATACAAGGCCGTAATTGACTTCACTCATTCAAAGGCTGTATTAAAAAAACAACTGCACCAATACACAAACTAAACAACTCTCACTCTTACACCTTAAACCGTCATTAGTATTAAGAATTTAAAAGTACAATTTATTACAAATTATGTAACTATTTTTTTTTTTTGTTATTTTTATAAATTTGTAAATTTTTAACGTACATTTAAGTAAACATTATTTGTAACTGATTGTTTTAAGCTTGAAATAAATAAATAAATAAGTGTTGAAATTAAATTGTTTTTTTTTGCTCAACAATAAGTTTTTGGAGCTATATAAGCATAAAAGTGGCAAAAATGAGAAGTACGGTGTCTTAGAACATTTACAAAATATAAATTATTAATTCTAAGATTATATCTTGTGGTGAATCGATGAGCAAAGAGAGGCCGATCTATTAAAAAAAATGTTGAGCGTTTTAAGTAAATATAAATAAAATACTTAAGTGATAGAATATGCAACTTTTTAAATAAAGAAAAAATAGCCATTATTCATATTGCTATTATAAACTTATTAGAGTATTGTATAGTATTCTTAATCGATGATTAAACTAAATTATACAAATTAACTACTACTATTTTTTTTATTATTTTATTTCATGTTCTGAAATGTCCCGTAAATTATAACTGGGTAATCCATTTTCTGAATTCAAAATATGATTTTAAACAGAAATAGTTATTAAGCATTCATTTACTTGTATTTAGACATTTTCTCACATAGCCATTCGATATTGCAGATTCTCATTTTAGATTCGTCATCATTAACAAAAAAGTTGCTAAAGAATTTATTTTTTTTCCTCGAAAATATTAAGTTTTGTGTTTATGTTGACTTTTTCCATTATTGATATTCATACCATTGAGAAACAGAGTTTTTATATAATATGTATGTAGTTAGATGTAATATTTAAATTATTTTTAAGCATATAATATTGTTTCTAATCTCAGTTTACATTAGTGAGTTTCCATATAATGTAATTTAGAAAGTTAAAATTTCTGTGAATATTTTATATTCTACATTTCGACAGTACCAATATTTTTTATTGTGTATCTAGTCACATTTATTGAACTAAAGAAAAGCATAAGTTATTGAACGAAATATCAATCACCTTGAAACAGTAAATCCGATTGTAAATTCTTACAACAATAACAGATTCTAAAACATAATAAAAAAAATAATAATTTCTAATAAAAATTACCATCAAATCCCTTTTAACTGCATGCATAACAATAAAAATTCTTGTCAGATCAGTGATTGCACTTTTTATTTTTCCTAAAGATAATACAAATATATCATATTGGATTTTGTTTTCAACGGAGTGCATCATTACAATGATTTCAAAAAATGAAAAAAAGAAATCAGAATACGAAAAATATTTGATTGTATTATTTTTTTTATTATTTTATCCATAATCAGTTTACGCTTGAAGGAACCAAAAATATTTTTAATGCATTTAACCGACAATATAACAGTTTAAATTGGAAGAATTTTAATAAATTAATAAAATGAATTTTGAAAAAATTGTCACGTATTGAAATAGTTATTCCACTTCAATAACCTATAGTTGTTTATCCATTCATATTGTATTACTTTTACCTCTATTATTCCATCTCTTTCGTTGAATGTTTATCCGCTTCTGGCATTTACTACGAAATGAAAATACAAACTAATGTTTCTTAACAGTTAATTTACTTATTATAATATAATTTAAGCAGGTTCCTGTTATTAATTGAACTGAAAAAGCTTATCATCATTGGTTTTAAACAAAAATGCACTTACTAGATTTTGTAGGTCGTACATTTCATTTATCAAACCCATAATCATATGCAATTTATTCTAGATATATTTCAATTCTTTAACAAAAGCTTTGTCTATCTTTATTTTTATCGTTTAGAATTGACGATTCATTTGAATGAAGCATTTGTTTCCATTTGCTCAAAATGTCCGAACGGTTTGGGTAGAAAAAACCAAACTGACAAACCAAAATCCCTTCAGCTAAATTCTCAAATACAAAATACACAAAGACATAATCCTGGAAAATAAAATTATATTTTCTCTTTTGTATCCAACAGTGGCTACAAAATTTATTAAGGTAAAACTTCTGCAAAAAGCAGACGGTTTAATGTTTTGCGGTCATTCGGTACACTCCCGCTCCCTAAATAAATACTTCTGATATGGCTTATTTCTAATTTTAGTTTTGGGAATTGCTTTTTTGGAGATTCGAACCAGTGAAATCAGTGATTTAGGCATCAATATTTACTTTATTGAATGAGCTCATAGAGTTCAATAGTATCTACTAAACCCCATCATCACCGTTTTTTAATCCATATATATTCACCGAAAACCCTTCTTCACAAAATTTGAAACTGAAAAGAACAAAATGAGAGCAAAATAATAACACACCAGTAACTGAATATTTTGGAGTTGTTATAATATTTAATCGTAAAGTTAATAATTGTAAAGCAATGGTTTACGCAACTTTATACTATTCAAACATTTTGTTAACATAAATGGATTCAATCGAAATTCTTTCGTATATAATTGGATTTTTGATAGTTTTATTGTTTTCTAAAATTAAATCTTGATTTAAAAATTCTAAGATTTTTAAGAAAAGTGACTGCACTCGTCATTGATATCACCATTCAAAAAAATAAAATCACTTAAAATTTATCATTGCTTTTTGTTATGTTTTATCCCTTAATCGCAAATTCTATTCACGTTCATTGATTTCTTGGATGGAAATTTTAAAATAGAAATTTTCTTTTATTTATTTTTTGTTTTTTTTTTGTTTTTACTTTGCCCTCTACCATTTTAAACTTTGTTATTGAACGTAATTTAAGAAAAAAAAAACATTAAAACAAAACAAAAAAAAAACCAAAATTTAAACATAAAAGAAAATTTCCATTTTTTACAAATGAATTCCCATCAGGATATCAAATACTGAATTTTCCATTATGATTTTTAACGAATTATTAATCCAAAGAGATTTATCATTTTGTGAATGGTTATGTGGAAAATTCATTTTAAATTTAGATAAAAATTAAAAAATAACTCGTCAATTTAAAAAATAAAAAAAAAATGTTTAGTTAATTTTTAGAAATCTATAGAATGGCTTAAAAATAACTATGTATAATGAAATTGAATCAATGCATTGGATTTTGAAAGCAAGCTATAAATGTACACCTTAATTTGATCGAAAAACATAAATCAAATGAAAATTTTTATTATTTAATTTTATTTTAAAATTATACATTCTTTCTGAAATAATGATGTTATAATAATCATGCTATGTTATCATCTTAATAAAATTATTTAAATATTTTCTAAACTAAAATAAAAAATATTCAAAAACTTTTGTAGAAAAAACTGCTATATCAACTTATATTCAAAAGTATCACAAAAAGCATGTCGATATTTTGACTTTATTCAATAGAATACGTCCGAGATTAATCACACAAATTTAATTGTATTCCATGAACTCATAGTTAGTATAAATGTACAAATTCTATTTAGCTGGAAGCCCTTAAGCCACAGAATACACATTGTAAACTTATACTTTTAAACCGATTTAACTCATCTTTGTACTCTTTATGGGTACAAGTGTTTAAGACCTCTCTCAGTCGGTTCACCTCTCGGTTGCTCACTACATCATTTTTATCTTAATTGACTTCTCAAACGAATTGAAATGCTGTTGAATGTCCAATGCATCCATGTTTTTATGAAAGGTATTCCCCCATATTATAATACCATATGAAAATGAGCTGTGAAACAGGCTGTAGTACATTGATAGTTTTAATTTGTCAGGTACTATTTTGCAAACTTTTCCCAAAACACAAGCTATTCTTCTGAATTGTGATTAGATTATTGTTCTTCATCTATATAATCACCCCAATATACATATATTTATTTACTTTTTCTAATTTATTTCCGTTGTAAGATCTGCCTGTGATTCCGAATAAAATCACAGGCAGATTTATATTTTTTTATTTAATTAATATGAACTTTGTTTTTCCACATTTACTGTAAGTTGATGTAGTTTCATCCATTTATATATAATGTGCATATCACCATTAATTTTTGAGCGGAGATCGAGTAGAATTGTTCCAGAGTAAACTATCGCAATATCATCAGTGTATTATAATCATATTTCCATTTAATTTTAATCTTGAGAAACTGCTTATGTAACATGAAAACAGTACCATCACATTCCGTATACTGCTTTCTGTCCTTCAGATAACTCTAGAACCATATAATACTCTCATAAAGACTTTTCTGTCTACTGAGTCAAATGAGCCTTTGTTAAATCGAAGAAGATTACGCCTAATTTTTTCGTTTTAGATATTTCATTCTGTATGTGTGTTTTTAAATCAAATATTGCCGCTATACTTAAGGTTTTTACAAAATTATAGAACATAACCTAAACATTTTCTATGCCAAATTTCCCATTATTTATATATAATGAGGTTTTATTATTCTACAACATAATCTAACAATTTTGCAGCTCAGCCTAATGCGATTCCAAGCAATTGTTTTGACTTCAATCTCGGATTTATTTATTAAACTACATGAATGAAATATAGTATTTTTTCAGATTTTTCAGAATTTAACTCCACTTCTCACATATTTTTTTAACTTAATGTGATTGTCATCGGACTTCTCTTCTTTTTTTTCTTCTTGTTCTTTTTTTATTTTTTGTTTTGAAAAATTATGAAACTAACTCACTATGAAAGTAAATATTTGAACAATTTTATTGAAATATTAAAATAGTATTTATTTTTTTTTAATTTTATCATATTTACATAATTTTCTTTTATTCAGAACTTAATTTATGTAAATATTAAAAATGTATAGTAATAAAATTTTTTTCAAATCAAAATTATTTTCAATTCATTTGAATAATAACCTTAAGACATCTTTTTGCTTTTTTCTCTTAATATCATGTATATTATATCAGAAAATTTCAAATTTGAAATAAATAAATAAAAATTTCAATTAAATATTCCAAAAATAAAAAAATAATAATAAGAAAAATTTAAACAATCATTGCCTTGACTTCTTCTCCCTTACTTCAATAGTACATTTTTAGAATATCCTTTTCTTGAGAGAAAAATATTTTTACATTATATAAATATAAGCCTGATGAATTCGACTGTATATATATCATTATTTATAGTTATATATAACGGTATTAATCTACAAAAATAAAAAAAGTTATTAATACTTGAATGATTTGAGTTAAATCTGTATTTTATTAATTTTAGTTAGCTTTTAAAGTCAAGTTGGCCCCATAAAAAATGTCACACTGTATGGCAATTACTTCAAAACTGCATTTGATTATCTCCCTTGACATTTTTTTTTTTAAATAATGAAAATGTTGCACTTGTTCTGTTGTGTTCAAATAATTTTTCTTTACTTTCCAGTATTATATATTACAAATTACAACACATTTCAGTACCAGTTTTAAGTATCAGAACAACACATTTTCATTCAAGTTTTTTAAGTATCAGAACTAGTATGACTTACTGGTACTTAAAATTTTCAGAAATTCGTTACCAATATTGTTGGCCAAATTTTCTGGTACAACCAATATCTAGCCAACCAATGCAGTTTATTCTTCGATCAGTGTATTTTTTAGAAATATATGAGTAAGATAAGTTGACTGTTTTAATTGGCCACTACAGTAACCAAAGGATGACTGCACAAAAAAAAGTGATTATAATCTTTTCTCATTTTCAATGGAATTAGATTTTTGAATTTTGGCACGAATAACCAAAATTTAATTAGATTAGGTTAGTAAGCACATAATACAAGCAAGGTTTTGGTTCAATTGGGTCTTAGACTTTTGGCGTTGTAAATATATTTTTACTATCAAAGGAACTTGTATTGTTTTTTTAAATCAGAAGCATAACATTTGTATAATACTATAAACTGGAAACAAAGCACCAATTACAGTATTCAACAATAAAATAAATTTAAAATCTACAAAAATAGATCCAACATAATACACACAAAATATCCAATATATATACATTATATCTACTGTTATTTTTTAAAACAATTTTTCTATTCAATTGGTTTTTTATTATTTTTATTTCTCTAAATTTATATTTTTGTTTGAAAATAAATTTATTTATTTATTTTTAACAGAGGATCCTACAGATAAATCTGCAAATCAATTTGTAGCCTCCTTTTGATTAAATTTTAGTAATAATTTGGTATATATTTAAACCGATGTGATTGTGTTGAAAATTACAATTTTATAGTATTTTTCACCTTTTGAAAAAAATTTCGGTTCTCACGGAGTATACATTATTAAACTCGAGTGCTTTATCACTCGGCTACCGAGCTGACATTGAAAATAAAATATTCAAATAATTTATTATTTTTTCATAATATTTATTTTTAATTTTTTTATTTTTATTTTCAGTTGGGTGAAGATCTACAATCTGGTATATTCTTTTTTGGTATGTCTAATAGTCTTGTAAATCCTTTAATTTATGGAGCATTTCATTTATGTCCATTGAAACGAAATAACAGTCAATATGCACACTACAGCTTAACTAGGTAAGTAATTTTTATTTATTTATGGATTTATGTATGATTGTGTACTAAAGAAATAGTTAAACAAAGTTTTATGGAGAAAAAATAGAAAAACCACATTAATTCATTTGCTCTAATTATAAACAATTTTTGTTTGCGTATTTATTTTTAAAAATATTTCCTTATTAAATATAAATTTCTAAAATCTTTATGAAACTATAATAAGCACGTTTTTGAATTTACGATCAGTTTATTTTATAACAGTCACATATTGAATTTCTTTAACCAACAAAATTGGTGGTTCATATGGACAAATTGAAAATTATGAACGTTGGTTTAATAACATAAAGTTTATAGTTTCTAATCTAAGGCAGCTTTTACACATCAATATATATTGACAGTATTGAAGAAATACTAATGTGTAAACACATATTTATATCAATATATTATATTGAAGAAAAAAATGGAATTTATCTTATTTGCTTCAATATTTATTGAGAGAGACAAAATTAAATATGGCGAATAATGAAAAATTTAGCAACATTCATATGTTATTTTTTTATTTTTATTTGACATTCAGCTTTATATTCACAGGGTACTTGATTAAAAAAGTTTTTATTTTTGTATTAGTTTTGGTGAATATATAAGAAAAAACTGACAAATTGTTTGATTGTTTAAAAACTGATGTGTAAACACAAATTCACACACTCTCTTCAATCTAAAATCGTCAATAAATATTGAAGAATATTGATGTGTAAACGCTACCTTAACATGGATTTGTACATATTTTCTTTAAAATGTATTTTTTCAAATATTCTTCTCTAGTTATTGAATAGCATAGTTAACTATAAGTAATGTAAGGTTCAAGTAGAAATTACTATACATATATAATTTCGACTAATTAAACACATTAATATGCTAATGAATCAAAACTATTCCACAACTATTAACTACAATATTAACCACAATACTGTCAATTCAGTCAAACAGTGCCACAATAAAACTAAAAATAGATTTCTATTAATTTAGGTGGTTAGCTAGTTACCTAATTATTACCTTAATGAAAATCCCAATTCAACTTTTAATTGGCTGTGTGTGGATAATAAAATTTGAATTTTCCCAAATTTCGTTATTATAAACGAAATTTCACAATCATTTTCAATGAAATAAGATAATTGACAATGAACATTATTTCATTTATATAATGGAAATTTTGAATCAATAGTTATAGGTATTAGTTTACATAATTTATTCGAATACGTACGTGCCAGTATTAACCAAGATGTTCAAATAAAATAAAACCTATAGATACATTATTATGTTGTTGATTTAACTAATCACATCATATATATATATATATATTATATATTTGTTTTTTTTTAATTTGAATTTCAATGAAGCTTTAGCAATATCAGGCTATAAATATAAAATTAAAGTATCAGATCATTTACAAGTCTATCATATATAATATTTTAAGAAATTTATTCTTTCGAATATTTTCAATATACATATATTAAAACAAATATATTAACTATTTATCAGTTTATTTTCTCTTATATTAATTTACACCATTTTATAGCTATTAAACTGGTATTTGAACATAACTGTTGTATTGTGAAATTCTTAAATTTGATTGCACCACATATACAAATATTAAACATTGCTCGATATTGTCGACTTATACGCAAACTAATTATTTAACTAAAGTTACATATCTACTTCCATCATGATAATCTATAATGTAAAGAAAATTATCCATTGAACCGATAAAAATTTACCAGTAAAAAACCAGTATTATTTGCACTTTGAATAATATAATATCGAAATTTAAGTATATTTATATATTGAATTGAATTTAATTATATTATATATTAGTTAATAGATTTATATGACAGAGTACATACAGACAAAAGTCAAATTTTTAGTTAAAATTTTTAATATTTTACTAAAATAAATTTTATAAATTTAGCATTACAAATTACTAACATGATATTTTTTCATCAATCAAACATTTATTAATTTCAAGAATTGTTTTACAGAGACAACTCTCATAGCTATCAAAGATCACCATCTCTATTGACCGCAACAACACAAATCGATTCAAGCGGTCGCCACCATACATTCAAAAACAAATCCAATTATTATCAACGTAGTAGTAGCATGATACGTCGTGGTGATAATTTCGATTTAACAAATTCACCAACAACAAAAAAATTACAAGGAACATCAGCAACATGCAACAGTAATGATGTTGTTAATTTAAATTTAAATAATAATAGTGATATTAATTCCCAAAGAGATTATTTATTACATCAAACATCATTTAATGGTAGCCATCCAAAGACAATAAATAATAATATTGGTACACAATTAATATTGGGTTATAATAATGGTCATCAGAGTAATGGCAATATTATTAATGATTTAACAAAAAAACCAAAAAATAATAATATATCTAGTGTGTAATAATAAATATTAATATCATAATAAATATTCATTGTAAAATTTAACAATTTAAAATTTTAAAAATTTTCTTTATAATTGTTATTTTTTGTAGCTTTTTCATATCAATATAACACGAAAAAAAAAAAAAACAAATTTATGTAAATAAATAAAACCAAAAAAAAAATTCATTATAAATACATAAAATTCAAACTATAATGGGAAAAGGATACGTTTCAATTAGGAATTGTTTTTTCTTTTTTTTTTTTTAAATAAAAATCATAAATAAAAATGAAAAAAAAAAAAAAAAAAAAACGAACTGAGAAAAAAAATAATTTAAAATTTTTCCTTATTATTATTCAAAACTAGATATTTAAAATTTAAATTTAAGAAAAAAAATTATAAAAAATATTTTTATTTTTATTTTGTTTACGAATTAGATAGAAAGAATGTACAATAAATGCAAAATTTATTATGAAAGTGATATAACAACAAAATCTTATTACAAAATAAAATATTTAAAAAATTATACAAAAGTTATAGATCCAACTATAAGGTCTTTAAAAATATAAATCCTTCATGAATCATGATGTGAAAATAAATATAATTAAATTTGAGAAAATAATCATTTTAACACTAATTTCCAAAATTTTCCAAAAATCGTTTATAATTTCATTAAGAATAAAAAGCTAAATGAAAGGCTAATAGAAATTCAGTCCTATATAGAGAATACGTTGTTTTTTTGGTGTCAGGACAAAATTACATATGGACAAATTTTCATAAGACAAAATTACGTTTGAACAAAATTTCATGTATAAAAAAATTGCATAGCTATCTAAATTTTTATAAAAATTTATAATTATTTGGTTATACTTATAATAATTTTAAATTTATTAACGTCAAATGAGCTATAATTTGTATATTGTTTTTTCTATATTGTTCTATATATTTTGTATTAGAACCTTGCCTGCGTTTACCTGTTATCGGCAAAAACAAAACAGGTCCGGAACAAATTAAGATGTAGTTCTGATAGTGCTTGATTGATTAAAACTTGCTACATGAAATTTTTATTATGAATGTTTATCATCCAATATCCAGTAAAATGAAAAACTACAAAGAGCAAATAATACTACAGGCAAATGAAATACAGGCATATAACACGCATATGTAATTTTTTTAAATATGAAATTTTGTCTTTATGTAATTTTGCCCATATGCAATTTTGTCTTACGAAATTTTGTCAATATGTAGTTTTGTCTTATGAAATTTCGTCCCATGTAATTTTTTTTTGTGATGTAACTGTTTTTTTTTTACATTATTGAAAATGAAAATCATATCCGGTTGTGTAGTTGGAACATAAAAATTGAATAATTTACATATATCATACTTATAATACACATACATATACACAACAAATGATTAACAATAGTTTGTTGCTTCTTTAACTAATGATGTTTTTTTTTATATAAAAGTATAGTATAAGGTGTATATATATATATATATATATATATATAAATGCTTGAACTTAACACAATGTCTTTTATTTATATGATGAATTTTAAATTTGTAATTTTAAATTTTAGCTTTGTGAAGGATATTGTGTGAGACAACTATTATTTTTAAAAAAACAAAAAAAATCATTTTCCACCTTCATATTATTGAATTACAAAACACTTCAATGAATATGAATATTATGAACAGTGTGAGTGCATAATCGAATTCATAACACTATTTTCTCTTTTTATATAATATTCAAATAATATAATTTATTTAATGATGCACCTTTTTCGAAGACACACTAATTTTAATATGTTAAAATTTTTTTATAAATTAAAATTAAAATTTATTTTTAAATATGTGTACAGAAAATAAATTTTGAATTAAAATACATTTTTTTTTTAGTTTTAATTTTAAAATCATTTATTTTCAGTAATCTTTCAAAATTCTGAAAACTACCTACATAATTTTCACAAAATAGAGTGATTTTGTACAAAAGTTAATGAAAAATGTCGTTGTTTACGTTTAAAGTCGTGATAATTCATGAATGATTCTTGTTGATTAATGTTAACCATTTTGTATTAACGTCAAAATAATTTTGGTTTAAATAGGTTGTCCTTACAATCGTATTCCTTTTTAAGTCTTTTCCATCTTATTAAAAAAAAGTACGGAGCAAATATCTGAACCATTTCAAAACTGATTTTTATTATTATTCTTTTAAATTATATATATTTAAAAGGAGACGTAGCGAATTCAAATATAATTTCAAACTTTTTTAATTTTCAGTTAAAAATATCAATTTAAAATTGCACCTCATATATAGGTAATTTTCATGTACAAAAATTTTACTTTATCAAATTGTCACAATAACACCCCCTCCCCTATTCAAATTTAATTTTTATTTTTTTAAATAAATTATTACGTATTAAGTTGTTGTTTAAAATAAATCAATAATAAAGATAAAATAAAACATTTATATAGTATTTATGATAAATTGAAATAACGAATATTGAGAACGATTTTTTTATCAAACTTCCTTGAATTTCATAGAGCGGGCGAATACTAGTTATATGCTGATTTGAAAATCAAAAGCTGACTCTGCAACAGCAAGTGATTAATCATAACTTATATTAAATCAAAAATCAAGTCAATAATAATAAAGTTTATTTGAAGAAATATCACTTGCTTAAACAGTTTTTTCAATAAATTTATTAACCTCATTTTTCATTCATTTTTCAACTATTACCTAATCAACCATTTCAGAAATGTTAGGTCTATATAATAAAAAAAAATTGTTAAATACACGACAAAAGTTATTAATAAACATTTTTAAATTAAAATTTTCATAATATCAATAATTAAAAAAAAAAAAAATAGAAACAATTAACTTAATAAAGTAAATGGAGTTATACCATTTTCATAATAAACATTTTCAATTTATTGTAATTTAAAATGTTATATAAAAAGGAAGAGAAATTTATCTTTAAGGAATTAAAATTCAAAAAATTCAACGAACTGGATATTATTATACATATATATTAGATTATGTCATTTTTAAATTTCTTTTATATAATTATTATAAATTATAATGTTAATAAAAAAAATTACACACATAATTGTGAATTTAGAAAAAAAGGAACATAGTTTGGAGAGTCTACAGAACTGATGTGAAATTTATTAAAATTGGATTTTACGAAATATGTTCTTCCAATAAACCCCTAACCACTAAGAGTATGTTGAACTTTAAAATAACTATATTCTGCAAAATTAACAATTAATTGATGAATTCAAGTCGATTATTTTACTTTATTGAAAAATAAATGTAGAATAAATGTTTTGTAAACTCATAAGATTACGACTATATCATAACATTTAACAACTCATTGTAAGTTATTTTCCTTCTTTCCATTCCACTATAATCCGAATAGAATTTTAGTCCTTCTTTAATACCTAATATTAAATACATGGTTGGTTTCTTAAACGATTTCACACTACGACTAAAGTCCACGAAAACCACCTGAACTGATGGTATTATGTAAACATCATCAGTTCAGGTTCTTTTCGTAGACTTTAGTCCGTGGAAATTTTTAAAGTGTATCTTTGTTTAGGGTGTTGTAAAAATGGAAGCCGAGAGAAATTTATTTTTATTTTTCTAAATAAAAAAATAAATAATTTTCATATCTTTTATACCTGTAAAAAGAATCAAGGCATTGCTGTCTAGGCGCGCGATGCTATTGAAACAAAACAAAGACATATTTTTTTTGTTATAAATACAATAAAAAATCCGTCTGTCACTATTATCTATACCAAGCCATCGAAATAGAAAGCTTTCTGTTTTTAAAATGGTGCCACAACTGTTATTTCTTCATTCTGCTAACTCTCTTTTAAATACGAGTACATGGTGGCATCAAAATTTGTTTCAAAGTCCTTGGTTCTGGTTATACAGTTAAGTTTATCAAAACTTTTGATAAAAGAAAACATTAAAATTAAATTGGAAAAGATGAGCTAGTATTGGTTTCTATTTCATATTATGAATATATAACTTTCATTAAATTTCAAGTCATTTTCTTATTTTAACCCTTTTTTTAAATTGTAATACATTTGGTTAATAGAAAACAAAAATAAATTTAAGTTTAGTATTTGTTTCAATTTAAAATTTTATTGTTATAAACTCAAAACTAAACAATATCTGGTGTTAATAATAATATTAAACTTTTTTCTACCTCAATACGAATTTTATTATTCTAAATTTAAAATTGTACAACATTTTTTTTTATTAAATTTTATTTTTAAATTCCCAATTAATATTGTAATTTATTTGTTAAAATAATATTGTATCGATAAATAAACAAAAACCAAAAAAAAATCAATAAATATTCTTATATTTATACAATACAGTGAAATTTATTTTTTTAAAATATAAAAACAATAATTTTATATAATATTATATAATTTATAATACAAAAATGAACAATTACTTCAGTAATAATTTTTGTTATGTTTACTGATTAAATTAAGAAAACAAAATTTGAACTATTAATCAAAAAATAACAAACGAAAATTTTTCAATATTAATGTTAAAATTTGTAAATATTAAAATTAAAAAAAACATTAAAAAAATTAAGTAAAATGTAAATGAAAAAAAAATCTTGTTTCTGTTTTAATAATTGTTACTTTTTCAGGTTAAATTCATGCCTAATATTTTATTCGTTATCTGAAGAAATTTACCTGAATGTTTTTCCTTAATTCGTTAAATGTTAGATACAAAAACATTAGTATTAAGTTCGTTATAAAATAGAGAATTTTCGAATCAAGTGATTTTAAGCATTGAGGATTCTTTTAGGTGAATAGCAAAAATTAAGTCTGATTCGCTTATTCGAAATCATATTATAAAACGTCTACGAACGCGAACGCGTACTTCTTCTTAACTGTATAATAATTCAAATATTGGGTTTCACCAATATTTACTGAAATCAAATTTATACTGCTATCACAGTCTTTGAACTGTTTTGAGACCAGTTAAGTAAGTTGTGACGTTGAGTTCGATTTACCTGACTTGACACAATCAGTTTGCTGAGCAAAATAATTAACTGTTCCATTAGAGGCTTGCCTGGTGACATTTATCATTGTAAATTCTAATTACTAACTCTAATTCCTACTCTCTTATATTTCGTTATTATTTTTAGTATTTGACGTATTTCAATTCTTTTTAATTCCCTTCAAAATACATCTTTTTTCAACGACTTTTATATAATAATTGGCGGAGTTACCCGGCCTTGCCCGAGATATTGGGAAATTCGTAGGATGTCCGAGATAAGAGAAATTCTTTGTTTTTAATTTGGAACGGTTAATATTATTTGATGCTCCTTTTTTAGGAAGCATTGCACTCAGGGAAAAATCCTATAAAATTAAAATTATTTCCTATTAATTCAATTAGATTTTACTATTAAAATTCGTCAATGGGATATACAGTTTTAAAATAACAATTTTAATCTTATTAAATCAATAGTTGAAATGTGCCATTATTTTAACAGTATTGTCCTGTAAATATTATAGTCCATCACATCTATAATTATAATTGACAAGCATTTAAGGTCCTGCGCAGTAGACACCTTTTTATTTTATTTCGATTCTCCTACTCCTTAATGAACTTCTAATATATATAATATATAAGATTGTATATATAAAACAAAAATGCGCACACAGTTGAAAATTTTTTACTCATATGATTTATACATTATGTATAGTGAGTTCTTATTAAAATAAAAAACAGAAACAAACAAATCAGTTATTATAATTTACATATGGACTTGCAAATGAATCTATATATATATGCCAAAAAAAAAACAAAAAAACTAAACTAAAAAATAAAAAACGACAAAAAAACAAATCACTTGAATTCTTCATTTTTATCTTTTTAAGTAACTGTTTCTAAATTTTGGTTATTTGTAGTAATAATATAGTTTTTATTAAAATTATGTATTATGTAGGTATATATATACATACCTCTTTAATGACAAAACTTTTTATTTTTAGTAATTTTATCACTAAATGCCACTTACTATAGGGAATATATCGGAAACGAAGCAGTATATGAGGGACGTGTATTTATGTGTCCTAAATAAAACTTACTAGTTTGTACTATGCTTTCAAAGTGGGAGGATTGAAAAATATAGTTTTCACACTGAGAAACAAATTTAGCAAAAAAAAAAAAACAAAAAACTTACCTTAAGTATAAAAAAAAAAAAAGAAATTATTATAAATTAAGAAAACAATAAACAAAGTAAATTGGCAAATTAAAAATAAATTTATCTGTGTTTAATAATATATAAACTCTAGTGTTATTTGACCACATGGTCAGAAGCACTCAACTAAAAAATGAAACTAATAATAAAAATAAAGTGAAAAAAACTCTCACAAAAATGTCACCAAGAAAAGTAAAATCACAACAGGTTACAGATAAAGTAGCCCAAAAAAATAAAGAATTAATTTTAGACAATTCATCACTAAAAAAAGAACTATTAGAACTTAAAAAAAAATTAAATGAATTATTAAAAAGTAATAACAAAAATATTAACATTGACAATGAAGTACTTAATAATACTAATCAGTTTCATATTCTCAACGATATGGAATTAGAGGAACCCAGTAATGAAGATTCGAGCAATGATTTTATTCAAGTTTTAAAAAAAAAAAATAATAATAATAATAATATTAACAAAAAAACGTCACAAGCAATAAATAGTCAACTAAATAAAAATATACCAAATAATAAAACAGCTGAAAAATACACAAGGAGCAATGATGCCGATACCAAAAAAGATATAGAAAATAAAAATAATAAAAGCAAAAATATTCCCCCAATAATATTAAAAACTGAAGACATCCCTACCATAAAAAAAATGATAAGAATACAACTCAAAATTAATGAGTTTTTAATAAAATCCACAAATAACAGACATATGCTTTATGCAAAAAATACAGAGGACTTCAAAAAAATATTTAATGCGATAAAGAGTGCTGAAGTGCAAAGTTTCTCATACACACCAAAAGACGAAAAACCAATTAACGTAATATTAAAAGGCCTTCACAACAACTATGAGCCAGAAGAAATCCACAGCTTGCTACAAGCACAAGCGGTCGAAGAAATAAATATTAATAAAGTCTTAAGACTAACAACAAAAAAATCGGTAGCAAGCAATATAAATCTGCCAATTTATATAATACAAATAGGACCACAAAGCAACATCAACAACTTGTATAAAATAAAAGATCTTGATAACCAGATTATAAAATGGGAATCTCTCAACAAATCGCCTATTGCACAATGTACCAGATGCCAGCGGTTCAACCACTCGGCATATAATTGCAATATGGAGCTGAGATGCGTCAAGTGTGGTGGGAATCACTTGGCTAATCAATGCCACATCATCAAAAACAGTGCAAAGGACAAACTTTATTGCATACTTTGCAAGACAACTGGACATCCCGCATCTTTTAGGCAGTGCCCAGTGTTTAAAGCCAGACAGGAAAAGCTAGAATTATTAAAGGAAAACAAGGTAGCGAAGGTAGCGAAAAATATTAATATAGCATCAAATTTTACTAATCCTAATTTATCATATGCCAGTATTACAGCTGGAAACAAATATACTAATACAAGTAACTTAAATACAACTTTCACTGGTGGATTAAATCCCTCTATCGGAAATATAATTCCAATACTAACTGAACTCAGCAAGAGTTTGTCCAACTTGTGCCAGAGTTTTAAAGTATTGGAAACAAAAATTCAAAGTCAAGCGGACAGAATCGATTTTCTATTCGAAAACATCGATGCTTAACAACGCTTTGAGACAAAATAAATTAAAAATAATATCTATTAATGTCAACTGCTGTAGATCATATTACAAGCAGTTGTCATTAATAGATTTTCTAAACAAGCACAATCCGGATGTAGTAACGTTATCTGAGACGAAACTTAATAAAACCAATCGTATAAAAATTAAAGGGTATAATATTGTTAGGCACGATAGAGCTTCATCTACAATCGGAGGTGGTACTGCAATAATAATTAGGAAAAGTTTGAAATTTCGAAGACTTCAAACCGAATTTTTAAAATCATTTCGCTGTTTAGAAGTTTGCGCAGTGGAAATTAACGGGGAAAATAATAATAAACTTATTATTTTATCTATATATGCGCCAGTGAGTCATCAGGACGTATTCTACAATGAACTGATAAAACTCTTTGAAATTTTGAAACTTTCCGAATTATATAACTATTACATTATTTGCGGCGATCTAAATGCTAAACACCAATCTTGGGGAAATACTCACCACAATCCTCGGGGAGTACTCCTCAATAAATTTATCGAAGATAACCGAATATTATACAAAAATTCCTTATACACCACCGAAATACCTTCGTACCCTAGGGGAAACTCGTTCCTAGATTTAGTTCTTACCAGACTTACACTTAAAACTTAGATGCCAGACTTACACTTAAAACGACTAATACTGGTAAATTGAAAACTCTAATTTACGACAGCGACCATCTAGCTATATACACTGAGTTATCACTTAGAGGGAACGAATTCACTACAACCTCTACAAACAATGAACACTTCCTTTACGGAAAAGCTAACTGGAACAAATTTCGGAAACATATTAACATCGACATTCAGCTTGATGAATCGCTAAGCAGCATGCCCAATGATAGAAACTTATCAATTACCGAAATAAACTGGTTTCTAAAAAAATTTGAACTTATTATCCAAAATGCCATGCAAAAATCAATACCCCTATCAAATTCCAACAAAAATAGCATTGATATTTATGTTAACCGGGTTATCAACCAATTAAAAAAAGTTAAGAGCCAACTACTAAGTTCCAAATTCAAATTACTAAAATTAAATGCCAATAATACTACTTCAATAAATTTAATAAATTCTCTTTTAAAAAATATCAATTGCTTAATAAAACAAAATTTTAAATTAAATATTAATAAGTACTGGCATAATAGAGTTGCAAATATAAAAGTTTGCAACAGTAAAAACATGTTTGCGGAAATCAAAAAAATACACAAGTCGTTCAATCCTGAAAAAATCCACAAATTAAGAGTTCACCGTAGTCATATTCTCAAAATTCAACAAGCTGGTATAAACACTAACAAATTAAAAATAGAAAACGAATACTTCTGCATCGAAAACGAAAATGAGATCCTAAATACCATAGGATCTCATCTTTCACAAGTACATAACCAAACAAACCAAAGAGTTTCTCCATATGATAATCAAGTCATGGCTTCTATAAATAATTTAAAAATACGCATTCAAAACAATAAAAATTACAATATTTCGGTAATAAAATTCAATAATACTCTAAAGGCAAATAAATTAAGCGCAGACCAAACTCAAAATAAATATTTTATTACAATTCAGGATCTTAAAGAAATATTCAATAACTTAGTAAATAAAAAATCTTCTGGTATCGATAAAATTCCTAACATTGTTTTAAAGCAACTCCCTGATTCGCTAATAGAAAGGTACTGTATAATATTCAATAATTGTTTAAACGTAAGTTATTTCCCACAAGATTGGAAAAAAGCATTGGTAGTTGCAATAAAAAAACCGGGCAAAGATCCCTCCGATCCAAATAGCTACAGGCCTATCAGTCTATTACCCAACATAAGTAAGGTCTTCGAAGTTATAGTTAATAAAATCCTAGTAGATGAAACCGTTAAAAAAGTAATAATACCAGCAAATCAATTTGGTTTTCGTTATAAACATAGTACAATACATGCAATGACAAAACTATCTTCTGATATCTGCAGACATATAAATGATAAGAAATGTGTAGCAACTTGCTTCATTGATTTTGAAAAAGCATTTGACACAGTCTGGCTTGATGGTATTATATACAAGCTGCTAAAATACAAGTATTCGCCACACTTAGTATTCTTGATTGAGAGCATGATAAGGGACAAAACTTTTAGAGTAACTTCTGGTAACAAAAAGTTCTCTAAAGAGTTTTCGCTAAACAACGGTCTTCAACAAGGTACTGTGAACTCGCCTGTATTATTCAATATATATATTAGTGAGCTGCTGGACTCTCTAAGCAAAAGCTTAGGGCTTAGTCACAGCATAGCTTTCGCTGATGATCTAACCATATATAGAGCGAATCACAACATCCAAAAAGCTCAATACCATTTACAGAAACTATTTAATAAAGTGGTTGAGTATAGTGTCAGTTGGAAACTTAAAATTAATTACCAAAAATGCGAGAGTGTTCTTTTCCGTAACACTGTCAACTTGGTCAATTATAATATTAAAAAACACTGGAGAGAATTCCATATAAATGCTCCAGACAATACAAAAATCAACAACTCGAGTAAATTAAGTGATGTGAATGATGCAGATATATTTTCATTTGATAAATATATTCCTAATCAACACAAATTAAAAAATTCCAAACCTTTATTTTGGAAACAATTAGGATTAGGGTAGGTTATAATTATTAGTTAAGTTTTAGTTGTTAGTTAGTGTAGTGTAGTATTTAAGTTTTACAAAAAAATTATTTTTCAAAAACTGGTTTTTTTTTCTGAATAAATCTTTTCCAGTACCAAAATTAGTCCATTAGTTATTTAAAAAAAATAATATTTAACATAACCAAATTATATAATTCAAATGTAAATATGTACATAATAATTAATATTAAATGTAAGTAAGACATCTAAATATAAGTTAGCCATATGAATACTTTAAGTTATATATAAGAAATTCTATTTTTAAGTTTTGTTTTGGAATTATTAATTATATATTAGAAATATAAATAAAACTATTACAAAAAAAAAAAAAAAAAAAAAAAAAAAATAAAACTTACTAACCACAAAACCTTTTATTAAACACAAGTGGTTTCTGCTATATCGTGCGAAGTCTATGTCAGTACGTAAATTACTGTTTTTTTAAAAACTTTAAATTTGATTTCAACTTGAAATATAATTACTTTACTAATTAATAGTATAAATTATTATAATAATAGTGTCAATAATATTAATTTAATAAATCTAATGGTATACACACTATTATTTTAATAGTATTGTCCTATAAATTTTATAATGCATCACAATATAATTTAATAGTATATCCCTATACTATTATAATAATAGTTTTAATATTATTAATTTAATAAATTTAATAGTATGCATATTAATAGCATTGTCGAAGTGGTATAGTTATATTATTATTTTTATAGTTTTATACTTCATATTAATTTAATGAAGTAAATTTTATTTTTTCAGAACCTATATTTGTAACGTAAGGTTAAAGGTAAGGTGTTTATCACTATTTAATTATAATTGTTAAGCACTATTATTTGAATAACGTTTATTTTTATTTTATATGTCCACTCAAATATAGTATTTAGTTTATTAACTTTTAACTATAATTAACATTTTTTATCGAAATTAGATTTTTTTTAAACTATATTATAACATTTAACTTAAGCACTATTAAAGTTTAATTTTGTTTTTAAATTTCTACATATTCTTTTATTTCAATTATTTTTAATTTATTTTTATCTTTATTTTTAAATTTCCTTTTAATACTTTAATTTTTTGATTTATTTATTTAATCTTTTAACTTTTTTGACTCCTTCAACGCAAGCAATCAAGTTCAAACTGGTGATATTATCTCTTTAAACATATTTTAAGTTTTAAACAAATATTTCATTACTGGGTCCGATATAGGTTATTTTTAGCGCGTTTTTTGAATAATTTCCGAATGGTATCGTTGATTTTATAGTATATACTATTAAATATATGTGTCATTAATAAAAAAAGCGCGGCAAGTACAGGACACAGTGACAGTATTATAGTTTAAAACTATAAAAATAATAGTATGCGTACAATATTTAATAGTACATGTGGTTAACCATACCATTAAATTAATTCTGGTCATATTATTAAAAATTAACTATTTTGTAATATTAAAGTAATAGTATAATGTTATAAATACAATGAGTAGAACAGTTTTAAATTTATAGTATTTCTAATAACATTAATGCCGTCTACTATTAATATAATAATAGTATGCATCTTATTAAATCCAAACTACAAAACATATTGTTTTAAACAGAAAACTATTGTTTTTATAGTAAAAACCTATTGTTACCCGTCCTATTGAATCAATAACTGTACTATTAAACATTTAATAGTATGTTTTTCCCTGAGTGTGGTGATTGGTTGGCTATTGTAGGTTTGTGGCGGTGAATAAAATTGAACTGATGAAATACAAAATATTGCTTATATTCAAGCATTTCTTTTAAATGTTTTAATATTATGTAAATTTTTTTTGCGATAAAGACACAAACCAAGCGAATACGAATTGATACAGCTGAAGATTAAAATTGCTTTTTGGGTTGGAATTGTAATAAGATATATTTTTGGCAACTACATAATTGCTTATTTCTATGTTAGTATGAAACTTGTTTTATAGGTATTAGTAATAAACATTTTTATTACTATAATATT
Organism: Argyra leucocephala; assembly: GCA_963942445.1. Lineage (NCBI taxonomy): Eukaryota > Metazoa > Arthropoda > Insecta > Diptera > Dolichopodidae > Argyra > Argyra leucocephala. Next base: position 100,313,937 of record OZ012679.1, on the reverse strand, counting down.
CAAATATTAAAATTTTAATTTTGTCTTAGTATAGAACTTATGCTAGATGTAAACATTTTAATTTTTGGTACTGTATTATTTAATAACAGTTATTCATACGTTTCTCATTGTTTAAAAAACAGCAGTACAAAATTTTATTGAAAGTAAGAAGTTAATAGTGGAAAAGAAAACTTAAAAGGACAAAAAGCAGAAAGACGAAAAAACAAAACGATGAACCAATTAATTTAACGGACGATAAAATAATATTTTGTTTTAATTGTATCTTAAAATAAAACTTGACTATAAGCAACATTTTTGGGGTCACCTTCAGGAGCAAGAATATTATTGGGTACAGGAAAAGAAAATTATTGTGTAAACCCACCCTTGAGCAAGAAACATAAGATCGCCAAGTTGTCCATGGGGGAAACTTGGCGATCTTAAGTCAACTCCACAGTACTTAATAGACTGTCCCTGTATCTTGTTGATCGTAATCATTTAAATCATTTAAAACGAAAAAGCAAATCTGTCGGAATGAGTGGTATTCGTGGAATAAAAACTATTTCATCTTGTCCCTGTGAAAATGGTCGCTTCAATGGCATTTGCAAACATCTTCTTAATACTAAACCTTGTGCAGTTGCAAAATTTTGGTGGGTCGAAGTTACGCAGTAAACTAATTGGTGATCCAACTTTAAATAAAAAACGATGTGGTGGTAATTCAGCCGGATCAAGTGGGTGAGCTTCAGAACTCTGGTGGAAAAATGGTGACTTCGTCAACATCTGCTATATCGTATGCTGACTGATAGTATATTGATTAACTTGTATTGTTGCTGGTAGCATGGCATATATTTACTTATTTATTTGACTAGTTCTAGTGGTGATTAATGTTTAAAAAGCGTAGAGTCATAGAGTGTAGATTTTCGCACCTTGATTTTAGTGTTAGCAAGTTCATATATTTCCTTTTCTTAAAACCTACTGCTTCTTTAGTTAAAATTCTTTCTTTAGGTTAGATGTTATGACCATATAGAATTTATCTAAGGTAGCTTGAATTTAGCTTATTTATTTTCACCTTTTTAGTGCAGTCAATATTGCTACGGAAAATTTGTGGCACCCGTTCAAAAAGCAAGTTTTTAAAAATCTATTTTTATTTTCGTTTAAAATTTTAAATATGTGCAAACAATAATATTTTTAACCTAAAAATTCTGATACTTACAATGTTAATAAAGTTAGTGCTTTTATTTTATTTTTATAAGCTTACCGTGGCATATTTCACAACGTGCAGAATTATTCAGGCATCTTAGACCCACTTCCTGTTGAGCGGAAATTTTGAACACACTTTGGATCCCGATGTCAACACATTCGGCGAAATTTGTTGTACATACTTCCCCGACGTAACTATTATTTTAACGGAAATCTATATGTCAAAAATTACTGGGCAGTTTCGGTTCAAACTTAAGACATGTTGGATTCCCATAAAAACTGTTTTTCTTATTAGAAAATTTTGGAAATGTGCCTTCTGTGGGAGCTTTGTTTTGAACCAAATTTTTTGTCTCAGAAATTACTGAACCAACTGGTGCAAACTTTGTACACATGCTGATTCCTGATAACAATATTCCTTTGTAAAGTTTAGAGGACCTGATTTTCACTAAAGCCCTAATTTGAATTAAAGAAAATCTGAGAGAACACATCCCGCCGAAGCTTTCTCTTTTAATTTCATATTATCATTATTTTCTATAATAGTGAAAATAGTCTAATATTTTCCTTTTAATTTTACTGATATGCTTATCATACAGATACCCGTATTTCGTCTACTACTTGCAGATTTCTTCAGTGTTTTGTACTCGACTGAGGAAAGAAATCTAAAATTGTCTTATTTATTTTATTTGCACAGGTAACAATTTGATGTTTTTCGCAGCTGCATGGTTGTTTATTATCCAATGAAATAGCACAGGTAGGAGGTTGAATAAAAATATTTTTATTTATTTTATTGTTGGTATTTTGAAATGACCGGCATCGCCTTTTTTAAGACCATAGAATTTCCTCTTCAAATTGGAGACAATTATTTTGCAACAATTTTTTTCTTCAAGATTAACGACCGACAGGGTTAAAAACCAGTGATTAAAATCCAAACAAACCAGTGATCTTCTATGCCAAAAAACAATATTTATACAAAGTTTCCAGTCAATCAGTCGCATCTCTGAGACACAACGAAACGAAAAATCTGTAGACCGACGTGCCGAAACGGATTATGTAATTTACCAAAAAACAGTGGTAGTCTGTATATTGAATTATTGAATAATGTGCCTACATTGAAATAACGAGGTAGAGCAGTGACCAATTTAACCAACACCAAAGTGGTGTTTAAATAGTTTTAGTAAAGTAACTTAGCTCGAAAATAAAGTAATACTCCTCGTTATTTATTTTAAGGTATATTTACTCTATTCTTAAATTAAAAATTTTGATTGCTTTAACATTAGACTAAAAACTATTTAAAATTACTTTAAAGAGTATTTTTACTTCAGCCTACTTTGAAATAAAAGTATTTTTAATTCCAAAATTGATGAATTCTATTTCGTTCCGTTTCAATTATAATACCTATATAGTGGTGATGTCATCGTGTTTAAATTTTAAATTTTCAATTTCAAAAATAAGTTTGCTGAGTGAAGATTATACTTACTTGATATATGTTGATATAGTGTTAATTATAATTTTAAAAATATAAATAAAAATTAAAAGAATTATTTTAGCGCTAAAATATTGAATAATATAAAAAAGTAACAATAATATAAAAGCCAATCAAATAATTTAATAGTGAATTAATTTCAAATAATCTAATAGTGAATTAATTTGTGTAAACTATAAAAAGATACATAATATTTATAATTATCATTATATTTTGAATTTTTCTATTTAATTAAAGTTATTTGTTATTAAAAAGAAAATTTTGAATAACTTATGTGAAATGTGAAATTTAATTTTAATTAGCAATATTGTTGAATAAATTTTTATTTAAAAAAAATTATTGTTTGATTTTATTAATTTTAATTTACAGATTAATATACAATTTCTCGTTAACTTGTACATATATTTACCAATTTCACAAAGCAATTTTCCTCTATTAAAAGTTAAAAAAAATAAATTTCTTGAAGAAATTTAATAAAATTTTAAAGGAAAATTATTACTATTTTCAATTAGAATTACTTTAGGTTTATATTAATTTTTGCAAGTTTTTCCGTGTAAATTTGTCAATCGTATAATGTAGATTTACCACATATTCAGGTAGATTCAATTGTAATATTATTTTCAATATCAAGTAAAGTTTACTTTGCAATTGGAGTAATGTTACTTGAAATTTTCTATGGTGTAATTTTACTACTTTTTAAGTAGTAAACAGAATAACCTATTTTAATAGTACATAGTAAAAATATTTACAGTGTAATTAAAAAGTTATTCACATCAACAAATTAGTGCAAACTTTCGTTTCAAATATGTATATATGAAGTGGGCTAAGAGTTGTATCACAACTACCCGAACCAGGAAATATTTTTAAAATGGTAAAAGGCATATTTGTTTTTTTTTTATAGAGTACCACCTGTGTGCAAATTTTCAGCTCTGTAGAGCCTTTGGTTTTTGAAATATTTTTGTCAGGTGATCGGAGTTGTATGACAGCTACCCGAACCAGTCAGAATTTTGGAAAACAACATATCACGAGTTCGATTCCAAGTTCACTACTTGGAATCGAACCCGTGATATGTTGTTTACACGGGTTCCTAAAACCATCCTGTAAAATTTGGTTGAAATTGGTCCATTCGTCTCGGAGGAGTTCTGACACAAACATACATACATACATACATACAAAAATCCTTCTTTATATATAAAATTTATTTCCCATTTTATTATAACTCGTAACTTCGTTTTATCTTTTTGTATTTTTTTCATCTGAATACCATTGAATTGGTTTATTTTCAATGAATTATCAGATTATTAGTATCATTCTGATTTTTCTTAAGTCATTTATTAAAAAATAAATGAACTGAAAACATATATATTATATTCTTTTTGTGAAAATTATTGCCGATTTTCACATATTCACACAAATAATAAAACATTTTCAATAATTTTACAATAAAAAAATAATAATAAAAATCCTTTCAAAAAATTTTTTAATATTTTCTGATTATCCTTTAATATTTCAAATAAAATAGAATTCACAATATACATACATATGTATGTTATGTATACAATATACGTATGTATATTATAAACACGCCTTTTAATAACAAAAAATATTCATTAAATCTATTTACTTGTACAAGTCTGTCACAATGTTATACATAGCTGTTTATAATTTGTCAATAGAAAAACAGTTTTTTTGTTCTATGTTTTATTAACTTTAATTTACATAAAAATCGAATTTAAAAAATTCAAGGTTTTTATTCCTTTTTATATTATTCTCAAAATACATACCTTCATACATATAACTATGAAAATTATATGTTTATTCTTATATACATATAGGTTTGGTTTAGAATAAAAATTTACATACTAAATATTTGTAGAATATTATTCATTCATTCATTTCATATGAAATACACATTAATTATGATGTAAGTACTATAAAATATTCTCGTCTTACAAAGTAACTGACTAACTACAAATTTCACTTAAATGAGTCATTGTGTATATGAATAAGAAATACAACGAGTTGAGCACATCTATTTAATTAAACATTTTCACATTCATATTCTTATGATAAGCATCATCTAATTCTAACGATACTTAAAACGCTAACAATATTTGTAAAAATTTCAAGCTCGGTGAATATTTATATTTATATGAATAAAAGCAATAACCGCTGAAAAAATGTCAATTAAAACTTAAAAAAATATGAATTTCCAACTAAATTCAAGTTCCAAACCAATAAATACGAAATTATAATCCATATAAGAGCCAAATCAAATCATGCAAATTAATTGCAAAACAATCATGAAATAGCAAAAGGAACCTCTTTTAAATTAAAATGATATTTTAATTCATCAAAACATCTAATTAAATTTATCTAATAAAAACGTATCGATAAAAAACTTTTAAATTCCGATGGTTTGTGTCTTAGAATTAGCAAACTCAAAATGTTTATAATTATACATATATATAATATGAAGATAAAATTAATTTATATATGTATTTTTTTTATTTTTAATAAATTTATATGCATATTTTTAGTGGTGGACTGCCTAATCAAGCACTAATTCTAATTCTATTTCCCCAGGTACCAAATAGGCAATTGATTGACAATTCAACTTGACACTAAGCAATACCAAATCAAATCTTTAAAAAATTATTAATTAATAACCTTAGCAGGCAAATGTCACAAAAAGGTAACAATGTTGACAAATTTTTGGTGAATTGTTGGTGAATTTATATTTACGATACATATCTAAAAATTAGTGAATATTCATTAGCGTTGAAATTTTAACATATATGTACCTAATTTTCTGTTGTTTTCCCTTGATATTTTTGCAATTATTTCGACGGCGTTACACATTTGATTGAATAATTTCGGGCTCATGACAAATCTTGCTGATAAATAGAAAATTACTTTATAGGAAAACTGTTAACAGCTAATATTATTCAAATACATACGTAAGAGCTCAGTTAGGTCCAGAAATTCGCCAAGCACACATGTTGTTGATAATTATTTTTCAAAATTTTGTGGAAAAATTGTTGATAGATTTTCAATCACAATTTTGTAACAATTATAAAGAAATTTTTGACAATATAATGACAAATATTTGTCAACATTTTGTCGAAAAGATGTAAGTGGGTTTATATAAATGTTTACAAAAAAAAAATTTAAAAAATTTTAATAGATACTTTAATAGCTAATTTAAATTGTTTTGATAACTTTAAAAATGCTTCTAATATGAAAAAGCTCCATATTTCATTCATTTTATGATGTTTTGCTATTATTCAAAATTCAGATGATATTATTTGGCTCTTGTAATAAATATACATAGTTTTCCGATATTGGAATCAATGATTGTTTTAAAGATGGGCTGATGGGCACAAAAATTAGTACCTTTTAATTTTTTGTTTATTAATCGGTAATTTTTGTGACAATATTTTTATCATTGCTTTTTTCTTTAATTCACCGAACTGGAAAGCTTTACAGACCAAATTAGCATATTAATCGTCCATATTCCAACATTCTCTGGAATGTGAATGGGAATGTGAATGTATAACTCCAAAGAATGGAAACTGAAATCCAAAAATGAAATCTAAAGCATAGTTGGTTGTGAATATTTGTAAATGTCAAAACGATGAATTTTCAAAAAAGTTTTGATTTTATTACAAATATATTAATTATTATTATTAATAAGAATCAATAAAATTTATACGTACATATATTTAATATAGTAGTTACATTCTGAACCTTTTTGTTTAAAATTTAATAATAATTTGTTTTAAATTTAACTTAAAAAATTATTCGCTATTGACGTTCTCAAAAAGAAAGTCACAAAACACCATTATTAGTTTTCGAAAATTTCATTTTCTAGGAGACTCTAGGAGAATGTAATTTTTTCTAAGAGAATTTTGGAACACTAGTATTCCCATACCACATTATCCAATCCAATTCTCTTTTTATATGAGAATGGGAATGCTGGAACATGGTTGAATATATTACAAAAAAATTAATTTAGAAAAAATATGTATAAATTATATGTATTATGCCGTTGATTTATATGTTTTAAATTAGAATCGCGATGTCTTCAAACATTCCGAAACCACCAAAAAAACTTTTCGAGTTAGCTAATTCCAAGACATAAACCAGGAATTTTCGAATTAGTCAATTCTAATTCAAATTTTAATTTATATATGAATATCTGTCACAATTCCAATTAATCTTCTCATCTCATACACCCATCATAATTGATAATTTAACATTTGGTATTGTTTATTGCTAATTTTTAATTGATAAAGAATTGACAATTTGGTGTCTAAATTTAGAGTTAGTTATTAGTGTTTAATTAGATACAACTAACCCTTAAACATATCAAGATCTAAAAATATTAAACATAAAAATCATAAATTTTTTAAAGAAAAAAAATTTCAGTTTTCAATATTTACTGGTTGTAGCTGATGTAAGATAGCTGAGGTATGGTTTTATCTGAATCCGACTTTAAAGGAAGAAAACAGATATAAATTTTATTAATAAATACATAAATCATCCTCCTACAATTTAACTTTTACAATTTATTTTCTGAACGTTCGGAACTTTAAACGAAAATATCGTATTTATTTTATAATTATTTAAATGTGCATATATTTTGTGTATGCCAGTGTAAAAATAATGACGTTCGAACGTAATAGAAAAAGCCTCTTAAATGTCAAAATGTCTCTCTAAAGCTAAGTATGCTGTTAAAAAATTTTGCCTGTCAAAACATGAATGCAAAAACTATTTCAAAATCGGTACATCTTTTCATTTTTCAACTATTTTAATCGGTACGAATTTTATCTGAAATTCGTTTAATCAATAACAGGTGGCATTGCTTGGTCATTTGACAATCAACAACGTGAAAATAAAATATAACTATGTATATGTAATCTATTTAAACTAACTATATAATAAAAATGGAACCCTTTGAGGAATACATCGAAGAAGAAATGGAAGAAAATTTTTCTCCAAATTCGTTTGTAGTTCAGCAATCAGAAAAGTTAAAACCAAATTCATTATTTTATATTTATTTAATATTCTCTTATCTCTTATTTTTAAGTTTAATACCTGGCGGTCAAAACAAGAAGCTAATTTTTTTTTTGCTCAGCATCCTAACAGCGTGCTACAAACGAAATTTGGAGGAAAATTTCCTTCCATTTCTTCTTCGATGTATTCCTCAAAAAGTTCAATTTTTATTATATAGTTAGTTTAAATAGCTTAAAAAAATAAAAAAGTTTGTCGGGCTCTCATATCAAGAAAAGAAATACACTTAACACAAAGAGGAAAGATTGTTAAATTGAATTAAGATGAGAGGATGCTTATTAAAATTATTTAATTAGTCTGCCCAATAAATATTTTTTTTGTAGATAGTCAATTTGCTTTACAACCGGCAAGTACTTATATTATAACATAATGAACAAATCAGTTTTTTTATGTCATACATAATAACTTTTCTACATATATATATATATTTTTTTTTTATAAAAGCAGGCTATTTTAAAATAAAATTATCAATTAATTTAGAACATAATAATCACAATGTTGTAGATAAAAGAACCGCAGAGGTATCATAAGAGAAAATTTTAATTTTATTCCTACATTTCAAATTACATACACATACATATATTATGTAGATTAAAAAATTTTATTTGGAATTGTAAATAAAATAATATCAAATAAATAAAGCACAAAAGTTATAATATAATCTTCTCTTATTTTTGAAATCGATGTGCTATCTTCATTGGAATTTTTCTGTATAAAGTTGAAATAATTATGCGATCTGTAAGTTTTGTACAGTCAATAATTTAATTTTAAAATATCATTTTCCTGTACATAATATTATGTTTTTACACAATTATTTACATATATAAAATACACTTAACATAATTTTAAATACACAAAAAGGTACAATTTTGGTCTTAAGACAATGTTTATATATCTTAGCACTCCTTAATTTAAAACTCATACAATTAAAAGAATACAAAATTTTGAACAGAAAAAAAAAACATTTTTCAATATACAAAACAATTTTCAATTTTGAATTTTTTTCGCTCCTGATTTTTATTATTAAATTTTTTATATATTCCAAAATCTTTCATTCTTATGAATTTAATCCATAATCTACTGTTTCAATATGGGTTCGTAAACGATTCGGATCACTTCGTCGTCTTCCAATGCTAGCACCTCTTAAACGTTTAATACAATCTCTTATGAATGAATATTTTGTACGACTTATTACATAAATATATGGATCAGATGTGAAATGCAAAGCCATTAAAATATCAGCTATTCTAAAGAACCAATGTGAATTTGGTAAACGATTGGGCATCAACGCTAATGGTACTGATATCTAAGAGAAAAAATTTAAATATTAAAAATTAATCAATGTTCAAATAAAATTAAGTAATACATATATCGGTTTATTTATTTATATACATAAATAGTATAAGAATTTTATATAATGACGACACTCTTAAAGTTTTCCAAATATCCATTACCTTTCAAAATGTATGTTTGAACAGTAACTGAATATTGTTTGCTTTAATTTTATTGTGAACGTTATATTGATTTTATACGAATAATCTACTATATATAGTGGGTCTTTTATACAATCTAGCAGTGTAAGTTATAATAATAAATATTTAAACTGCTAGGTTACATAAATTTAATGCAAATGTAATGTTTATTTTCTTAGATCTCCAGACCTTTCCAGAATAATCATAACTTTTGTCTATAAATGGTATGAATTAAATTTGTAAAATGGATCATTATTTAATAGTGAGTCAATGAGTGAAGATCAAAGTGCATAATAATAGTAAGTATTGATAATATATAATATGATAATGTGATATTTTAATGTGATAAATCATAAAAAAGTACATTAACCAAAAATTGATTGAGTATTTTTGCAACGATAAAACGAATGAATTATACAAATACTTTACTAAAATTAATGATGAGTTTAAATCTATTGCCTTTTTACGACTAACCGGTTTCACTATATTGTCTTGAATTTCAAATATATTATATCCCGCACTTCCATATTTAAACAATAAGTTAATATTTGGCAGATTACATTTGTTAATTTAATTGGTCTGCGGCACAATAGTAGTTTTATCAAATTTTAAAATTATAGAATTATCAAATGCACTACCAAGATATTTTAGTTGATTAATTGTGATTTACCTCTTAGCAGGTTTAGAGATATTTTCAGCAAATACCGTAATAAATAAAATCGTAACTAATTTTTTATAATTTTTAATTAGATTTCAAGAAGGAAATATTGTACGGTCTAGGTCAGCATTGATTTAAGTAAACTATTATTGAACTTTAATAGAAGCTTAGTTGATTATCAAGTCAAAAATAAGAAAAAAACAAAATGTTGTGAGGTAATTATTAAAAATTTCTAACTCTAGTCCTATTGTAAAAATATTGTCAGACAATGAAAACTTTGCTATTAATACTCATTCAAAAGGCTCGTCATGATTCGAAATTTTTCAATACATTATATTTACAGAAATGAATAATTTGGTAGAGAACAAAGTTTAAGAAGAATTAAAATTTACGACATAATTACGCTATTCCCTAACTCTGCCTAGAGAATGGCAGATGTTGTTTTATTGTCTATTAACCAAAGCCTAGGACAATTCCGAATTTTTTACAAATTAAAATTACACGAAATTAATCATACTATCATTATAATATCAAAGTATAGCAAAGCAATAGATGATTGGAAGGGATGAATAGGAAGTTATTATTTTTAAACAACGGTCTAATATTCAAGACAAGACAGCTAGCTACCAAAAAATTATAAATAAGCATGTTATAATTTTTTGAAAGGTGAATTGTATTTGAAATTTCAATGAATACAATCAATATAACATCAAACAAAAATGTTTAACATGTCATCTAATAAAGATTTATAATTTCAAATCCAAGAAAACTTTTTATAAAACTAATTTAAATATCCTTATTTACCCGCGTTATAAAAAATTGAAATCTATAAATAGTCAAAACTTTTAAATTAAAATCAATCTAACAATATGTATATATGTAATAAGTACCACAATCCAATCCTAATGTATAAAATAAATTGCAAAACAATAACTTTAAATAATTTATCGACTTGAAAGTTTTTTTACATCATACTAAAATTTTATACACATCTCCACACACATACTTACCATTTGTGGCATCCAACATATAACAAATGAAATACTCAGAAAGGTCATTAATTTTGCAAAATTTTTTTCTGTATTTGAAATACTATTCTGATGGTATAATGATCCATGTCCATTACTATTACTACAATTACTTTTAGCTCTTGTAATAGCTTCACGTTTTGATCCAAAACTACTACAACTACTTGATATTGTTGTACCTTGAGTATGACATGAACCCAATGATGGTGCATGTCCTCTATTTTCAATAATATTATTACCAATAAGAGTTTCATTACCATCATTTCCATTTTGTTGCAATGTATTCCAATTCATACCAATATTTGTTGTTGTGGCTGTAGTTGTTATTTGTGTTATTCCAGTTGAACTATTACTAAAATTACGTTCTTTACTAACCAAATTGTAATGAATTGACTTTTTCGATTTATGATATCCAATAAAGCATAAAACACGTACAACAAATAGATTACAAACAACAATAATGGTGCATAGTAAAGTACCTGTCAATTAGAAAATTGTAGAAAAAAAAAATTGTTTTTAAAAAGTTGAAAAGAAATAAAAACTTTGAAAGTTGTAAAATGAACAAAGAATTTTTATAAATAGAATATTTTCTAGTTATACATAACACTCTATTGCAAAAAAGTTGGTCTCACATCTTGTTTGTATTTAAAAACCGTTTCAGTACTGTGATAATTACTTCCCATTTTTTGTCTCAAATTGCCTATACTTTTCACTAGCTAAGAGATTAAGTCAGAAATTTTAAAAATTACCTTAACCACATTTTTTATTGTATTAAGTTTATTGAGCTAGTAACTGAAGCTATAAAGTTTTGAAATTATCATATTCTTACACAGCTTTAGCTTTTCACTATAATCGAATCGTTACAGAAAAATGTTACAAAAATTCTAAGGAGGTCTCTTAAAATATTAAATAATCTCATACAACATAAATAGTACTAAATTGTTATATTATGAACTTATTAAACCATAAAGTTTGGTTTTCGCAATGATAATAAATTAAATTAATTTAATTAATAACAATTAATAATAATTAATAGATAATATTTATGTCTATATTCATTTAATATGTGTTCTTCCGAATCAATTAGTTTTCAAGTGACGAAATATCGGCAAACATGAAAAAAGTTCGTATCTTCAACTGGAGAGAAGTCGCCCGTAACCGACAAAAATAGAGAACTTTTATGAGTCAGGACCAAGACCTACATGGTCTGTTGGCCACCTAAGTAAGTAAGGAAGTAATTTAAATTTACTAGATATTACTACCATTAAAAATTTCTTGCAAGTAAAGAATAATTTTTCAAAAAGTTAGGAAAGTTTTAATATTCTGTTTTGTGTCTTGCTTTAAACTACCTGAAAATAATAATTTTAGTATTCGAATAAACAAAAACAAAAAACTTCCATTCTTCTTTTTAAGTTTGAATGCAATTTTAATATTTTATTAAAAAGTTTATATAATTTTTTTAACCTCATTTCAAATCTAATCATCATTAAGGCGATAAAACTTTTCATTATTTAATTCTCAAATAAACACTGGCTGAATTATATATATTTTTTTTATATTCTTTTTATTTTTTTTACCTTAGTTTTTGGAAACTTTTAAAGTTTGTTTTAATATCTTATTTGAAAAATTTCATAATCATCTACGAAACAAGAAAAAAAAATCTAAAGTTAATGTCCATACACCGATCTTTTATGTGATTTTATTCCAAGTGATAGACAAATCTTTAAGGTTAATGTAACAATTAATGATAAATGAGAACTCTTTTGAAAGAATCGACAAATAACATACAAACAATTTGTAGCTAGAATCCAGTAAGTGTACACACTTAATATGCTATTTTTAAATTGATTTAAATCAAAATACGTTGGCGTTTGACTCTCACAATGTTCGAATCGATTAGCTACTGCATTCTTCATTCAAACTCAACACACATCACAATAATTAATAATGAAAATTAAAGTACAGAAAAATAAAATACTCCTATCATATACAAGTCAATGAATACGAACTCTGATAACATCAAGTCAAGATATCAAAGTCATATAGTTTGACAAGTTATCATTATGCAATTTTCAACTACATGACTACAATCTTCATTCATCTTCATTTTATTACTACAAATAAAAAATAAAAATGATAAAGTCCGATCTTAAATAAATTAAACTTATATTTACAAGCCATTTAAACTTATTATTTACTTGTTTCAGTCTTAGAGTCACAAAAACTACAATTTGATACGAAACTCAGTTTTTAAAAAACCATATGAGATCAATAGTGTCGCAAAAAAGTATTCATGGTATACAAAGAAAATTGTAAATAAATTGGTTGAATTTGAAGAAAAATATTGAAGTTAATTTTAGATTCAATCTGTGAAAATGAATTGTGAGAAAATCGATTTCATGTCATGATCTCTTTAGTTTGCATAATACTCCAAAATATCTATCTGTGAACCATGTTCATGTCACAACTTGAAAGAGACAATCTACCAAATCAAAACACCTCAAATATGCTATTCATATACAATGAATGAACGACGCGAGAGTTTCACATTTTTTTTTTTTAAATTGAACCACAAGGTAGGAAACGTTCAGTTAACAAACGAAAATTGAGATAGACAAACCATGTAATGATTAGCATTAATAATCTTAATTACGAACTCCATACAAAGTAGAATTACTATGGAACCGTTAGTTTTAAGTAATATAAACATACAGTATTGTATATAAGTTAACATTTAGTATCAATAAAATACTCATTGATAAAACATTGTTTCCCTTATTGCAGACCCACTCATGAAAGGTTAAAATAGGCAGACAACTCATCCTTATAAAAATAATCATCATTTTAAACCAAAAAGAAATTGTGTAATAAATAATAAATAAATAAAATAAAATTATGTAAAATATTTTTCAAATAAAAACAGATGGATACAAAAAATTGAGTATACCAAAATTGAGAATACTTGATTTCGATAACAAAACCATTGGAGCAGAAGAATACATCAACGCATATATATTATATACATATATATATTCATATGGTGGTGGTGGTTATAACTATGGTGGTATGAAGACAACAAAGTTACTCTAATATATCATAAATTAAAAAAAAAAATTGTATGTGACCGTATATGGGAGCGGGACAGTTATCAAATTCTATTTTACAAACTCCACTTTCACAAAATACTTTTTATCAAACTTTAAATTTTCGCAAACTTTCTTTTTGCATAAATTCATTTAACCCATTTCTTCTAATGAGACATTTCGCAAAATATATTTTTTGCAAACCATACCTTTTACATAATAAACTAAGAAGAAAAAAACTTCGCTTTGTCAACACAGAAATTGAAAAATTTCAGCTCGGAAATCCACGTGTATTAAGAAAAAAAGATATTTTGTAAAAGACATGCAAATTAAAAAAATTTTAGAAAAAAAAGATGATTACAAAGAAGCTATTTTTTGTTTTTAATATCCAATTATTTAAATTTGAAATAAATTTTATGAATTTCAAAACTAATAGTTGTTTGAATTTTTGTTATATTATTGAAAACAAAAACTTAACAAATAGACTTTTTTCCAAACAATGTCATTTTTGCCAAAAATGTTTTTGTGTAAAGTTTGGTTATGCTGCTAATTGTGCAGTTTGCGAAACGTGAATTTATGCCAAGATAGTTTTGCGAAAAAGGCCATTTGCAATACGGCTTTCGATAAACTGTCGTATAGCACCGTTTATGTATGTCAAGTCTATGCTTAAAATTTTGTTAGGCTTGTAATTTAATGTGAATGGTAAGTAGGTAGGTAGTAGTGGCTGCCGACAGTACTCCGCACACTTAGCCCGTTGAGGTCCATTATGATACCACGGGAACTTTCCTCGTTTACGAATAGAGTCGTTGAACAAATTTGAGCTTCTAACGAAGCGGTGGAGATTTTTGATGTTAATGGTTTCAAGGTCACCTAGAAAGTCAATATAATCAATATAATAAATTCCACATTTTATTGAACTGCAGTTTCAACAAAAATAAATAATTACGCCATAATTTGTTACAAATATTTCTTAATTAAATCAAATATATTTTAAATACAATTTTACTAATGAATTATAACAACAAAAATTTTAAACGTTGATTTTACAAATTTAAAGGAAAGTTCATTGCTCAAATTTGTTTAATATGCATAGTCTACAAAACAAAGCAATGACTCATATTATAAATTCCAAGTGGTTAAAAATTTAATAAGTTGTCATAGCAGTACATAATTTATGCTCATCGGCGGCATTTCTTATAATACAAAAAGAACTTATGCTTGTCGGCATAATTTTATGTTGGAATAGGACATGAAAGCATGCACGGTTGTTATTTATATTTTTAGAACAATGTGCGCAATCGTACATTCATTCCAGGCTTTTGCTCTCAAAATCTTGAAATTATAAAAAAAAAATGTTGAATGCAGATAAAACAGAAATTCCTATAGAATTTTTAAAGCATTTCTTTGATACTAAATTATGTCAATTCAATATATTTGACCAACATTTGATATTTCCATCTTATAAATTCAGAAAAGTTTTTTAACTTTAAATATAATTAGACATTTCTTAATATATTCCATTCTTAATCCAAAAATTCTATTTATTTTATAATTTTCCATGAATCAGTATCTTGTCTGATATCTCATTAAAAAGCAAAAAGATTTTTTTTTTTCAAGGATAATCATTCATAGTAATCTCATTTAAGGATCAAAAAATTATTTTCTTATCTATATGACCTTCATAGAGTACATTATTATTAGTATAGAAAACGATAACATTAAAAAAAGAAAAAAAAACCTAACTAAAAAAAATTGAATAAACATTTACAAGTATATCAAATTACAACATAAATTGATGAGATCGTCATTTTTAAATACCCATATTAACGTTAAATGTGAAACAATAAGGAAGAAATTCAAACAAAAAAAAAAAAAACAAAAAAACAATATTTAAATTTTCTTCACACCCAAAAGTTTTTCTATTTTGAATAAATCTTAAAGAATTAACCTTCAATAAATTACATAAGATTTAGAAATAACACAAAATGAAAGAATTATCTATATACAAACAATGTATATGTGTATATGTTATTAAAGTTTGTAATTAAATATTTAAGCCCAGAAAAAAATTTAAGAATAAAGATCCTTAAGATTTTAAATTTCAAATCAAAATAAAACAAAAATGTGTGTGTTTGTTACATAATACAAAACAAAATAAATTTTAAATTATTTTTCAATAGCAGTTTTAGCTATTGGTATTTCTTTTACCAATCAATTTCTAAATCAACAGTCTTAACTATGGTAGATTAAAGCTCTGTAAATACTGTAATCACTTTTAACCTTTAATACAATTTCTCATTTCCACTAAAATCAATTTATTTTGTTTTTTCTTTTCATTTTTTGTTTTTGTTTATTCAAAAGTTGCTCGAGAACAGTACAAAGGCAGTTCTGTTAATTAATACTTAAAAATAAATTTAATTAAGTCATCTCTTTTTTGGGTACGTAAAAGTGTTCAAAATAATAAAATGAAAATTCAAATTTTAATAATAAATTTTAATTATTTGATTATTATATAATAAATACAGTTTTTGACAGTTATTTAGAGTCATTTTGTTGATTGTCTCGTTTTAAATACTTTTTTAAAATAAGTTAAAAATTCATTTTTTTTATATTATTAGTCAAAACTTAGGTTAAAGAAACCTTTTTCCTTTCGGACGATTAGCTTTGAAAAAGAAAATGATAGTTGGAGAATTATGCTAATGATGTTCACGTTGAATTTTGACCAATAAAACACATAAAATTTGTCCTTATTTTTGGAATTCCTGAAGTCGTAGTGGTTGTTAATATTAAAAACTAAATAAACATCATTTGATTACGGACTTAAAGTTTAAACTGAACTTCTTCCTTAAATACTAAACAGTTTTTTGTTAGTTGCCATTTTATTTCTAAATTAGGTTTCTCAACATTAAATTAATTTTTTTAATATAAACTTTCCCAAATGAAAAAAACTCATTTTCACAAACTGCTTGTATTTTCTCCAATCTTATAATTTGCTTCATCGTATTTTTATTTATCTAAATATTTTGTGGCAGGAATCAAATCAAAAATTACGAAACATTCAATACAACATATCTTGTTCTCTAAACTGTCACCTTCAAAAAGTACCTGACTGGAGAAGTGTAAATAAGGTAAAATTTAATGCTTCTAAAACCTAGAGTTTCCTCAAATCAACAAAGCAAAACCAATCAATATTCGAAATTGGATTCTATTCGAAAATGGAAATAACGAAAACTTTGGAATGGAAATAAACAGCAAAATTTCGTTGCACATTCACATTTTTTCTGTCGCAAAGGATGCTGCGAAATGTTTAGGATTCGTAAGTAGAAGTAGAAAATATTTCACATCTTCCAACTTCCTATTAATATTTAAACATACACTCGGCGTCGGCTTCAATATAATTGGCATATTTGGGGCGGTGCACCTAGTACCAGCCTACAATGCCCAGATAAGGTATAAAAGGCGAAAGTCATTGCCATAATGTAGGAGCAGCCACTCTATTTTATAAATATCTGTTGGGTAATTGCTTTGACGAATGTAAAAGTATTATTCCCAAAATACAACCGTTCCAACGTAATACTCACAGGGCAGCCCTCGCTCGCAAATTTGTAGAAAAACATGCAACAACTTCTAAGTTATAAGTTTCCAAGAGACGGGTAAATAAAATATCTTTTAACTCATCCGTAAAGTTTTATACTAACTCTTCTATTCCATTCTATTCTATTCTATTCTGTTCTATTCTATTCTATTCTATTCTAAATCTTTTATAATTTTTTTTTATTACTTTTTACTCTCCTTCTTTTTCTTTCCTTCATCTTTATCCGGCTAAAATTCTGTGAAGGAAGTTAGGGTGATTATCCCATTATTTTGAAATGGCTTGAAATCGGACATTATCTAAGGAAAGCTGAATTTGGGGTACACATAAGGAAACCTGAACCGTAAAATCCATAGGATACACATTGCGTAGCAAAACCAAGAGAAATGTGGAGGATAACAGTCTTAGCCGAGGCATAAAAGCATGAGGCAGAATTTTAGAGTTACGTATTTTCATCCAGTCTATTTTTAAAAGTTTTTCATTGTGGTTTTTATTAATTTTTTGTTTTTGAAATTTAGAGGCAAAATGAAATTTTAACAACAGTGCGTAGCATAGGAACGAATATAAGGAGATGATAAGTAAATTCAATTGATGCAGGTGCAAAAGGATAATTTTAATATTGATTTTGAAGTTCTTCAGCTATGTTAGACTACCATTTAAATACGGAAACCTATCAGAAGTAATTGATTTCAAATTCGTGACATACCGACTATGAAAGAAAAGGATGAAAATAGAAGAAATGGTTGGAATAATTTATTTACAACGTTTTAAATAGTTTTAAACAGCTTGAAAGCGGCAATATCTCTATATATTTTGTTATTATTTATTAAATTTCTAAATTGCACTAAAAAATTTCTTTAAAGTAACACGATAATTGTAATAGAAAAACATAAAAATAATTTCTGTAGACTATAGAGTTTTACATAGGTAAAACTAGTCTTTGTCCCTCTTTGTTTCACTGTTTTTACATTTTCTCAAACACTTATCTTTTAAATCAGAAACAATACTCGGTATATATTGTATAGTGCAAAAATATTAAACAGATCATAAACAAAAGTGACTGTAAATGACTGTTAAGGATTGTATTATAATTAAATATACATTTATATTAAAGTTTTTAGGCGTATTTCTATTAAAAAACAATTTTTAATTTGATCTCAAACCAAATTTTGTTCTGTATATCAAACATATTACAATATAATTAAAAAAATATAAATGTTCAAATAAAGGACTTATTATTCTTAAAATTTTATCATTTAGAATAATAAATATCCTCAACAAATTAACCAAAAGAAGAGATTATATAAAAGTTAAATCAAATAAAAACTGTTCTTTTCTAGATATCTAAAATTTATAATAAAAAACTATAAAAAATTCCTCACAGTCACAAATAATTTTTTTAATCAAATCTTATTAAAAACCGGAATTGGTTATGAATGGGACACCAATCTAACAATTTTGCAAAAAAAAAAAAATAAGCACATTTTAAGGAAACACGTCAAAGGATATACAAAAGCTCGAAAGACATTGAAAATAAGAACAACATTGTTAATAATTGTGAAAATAAATTCAATCTTTTACTTAAAACGCATAAATGATACAAAATTTACTCATTCCTTGTAAATTAAATAAAAAAGGAAGCACAAAGAATAATATAAAAATAATTCACCCACCCAATTTTCTATACAAAATAATTTTTTCTTTATATGTCAAACCAGATTCAGTTGAACAAAATTTCTTTGAAAACAAAATTCAGACATATATCAGCAGCAAAGTTATTTATATAAAATTTACTGACCGAGATCTCGAATATTAAATTTGAAACTATTTTCGAATTTTTTAACAATATCAGTTTAATTTAAGGTGAATTGATCTTAGAGTTACAACCACAGTAAAGTGGGTGGAAATAACTTTAGATAAAAAAAAACATGTCGCAATAAATATAAATAGAGCAGTTCAAAACATTTTCAAAGAAGCAGTTAATAAAGCTTTATGGAACATACATAACCAAAACTGGCAAAATATCCCCAATTCGAAGAAATTTAAGGGGATTAAATTGTCGACTAGTAAATGGAACAATATAGAACAAATCAGCAAGAAAACGTCAATCGTTCTTACGGGACTCAGAATTGGGCATACCAGACCTACGCACAGTTATCTGATTGAAAAACTTCAATAAAATAGTCCCCAATATGCAATTGTGACCCCAATTTCCCATTTACAATTAAATATATATTTGAAGACTCAAAACCTGCACAGAGATGAATGAAGTGAACTTGTTATGGACTTCAAGTTCTCAAAAAAAATAATCTGCAAACCACCGAGAATTTTATTAAATTTATTGTAAAAATAAAATTAATAAACGAGATTTAAAACTATTTTGTAGTAGGTACATATATGAAATATAAGTATAATTAACAAGAAAAAAACAAAAAATAAAAAAAAACAATAATTCCAGAATTAAAATTTCCTACATAAAAATCCTCCTATTTTTATAATAATTTTTTTGTTATTATGTAGTTTTGTAAGTAACTTTGTAGTTGTATAAGTACAGACTTGATAAACCCTAATGTGGTGATAACCCCTACATAAATAAATAAAACATTTTGAAAACCATAGAAAGAGCTTAACACATTAAAAAAAGTTGTTATGATTGATAACCTTTTATTGAAACTCTATTCACCATGAAATTTCAAACTTAAACTTAAAACTTCAGCTTAGGGTAAAAATTAATATTAACAAAATTAAAAAAAGAAACAGGAGAACTCAAAATATTGTTGTATAAAACTTAGCTAAAAGATAATTTATGTATAAAGCCTAAATGAATAATGGCTTAATAAAACCCAGGTGGTTGATAAACCCACAATAAAGAACTTATAAATAAATAACAACCTGAAATTATTGGCCGCACTTAATTGTATTCTTAATACACTAACAAGAGAATAGAATGAATAGAACATTCACAGACTATATTATGCTCTACTATAGACTAATGCAAATAAATTTTATATTCGTTGTCGCACTGGGAAAAGAAAATTAAAAACTCTATTATCGAATTTATATTAAATTTAATAAACTTGACATCAGTTTTCATTAAAAATTATAAGTTAAATTCTGTTTGGCATCTTAAATAAATTTATTGATCATACATAGAAACTTCTGAATAAATTGTAATTTCTAAATTAATGAAAATAATGGAAATTTAAAGTTACTTCATAAATTACCTCGCTACCAAACATAAAATACCAAACAATTTTACTATACTCAAAACGAAATGTTTCGTTGAGTTTACTATCACAGATACTATACACGATCTTACTTTATTACCGTCAAATTAATACTTAGAGCAAGCACATCTATTACAAGACAAAATCTCTCTACATATAGCAATATATCATCATTGACTATTAAAATCCACTACAGGATAGTTGAATGATCAAAAAAACAAAATGAAGTAACCAAATAAATACTGAAATAACTATCACGTTAAAAAAATTGAAATACTATAAAATATTTATACTATCCCAATCAAGCTATACCTAAGTACTAAACGATGGCAGTTTCATATTGTATATCTTCTATTCTAATTATATTCAGAGTGGTATTTATCAGCAGGAAGTTATGTCCTTTTTTCAATTTTTACTTTTTCAGCTGCAAGGATATAGACAAACTTTCTTTGCAGATCCTAAAGTTCTAACTACAGCTGGAATCGAATGCCGAAGTGTAGGTAAAGCCTTCCCAAAGAGAGGAAAATTAGAAATGTAATTGATTTTCTAAGGCGCACAATTTATCTCTCAAATCAAATCTAAATCCTCTATGAAACGCATAAGCAATAACAACTATGATACACAAGTTGTCTCTAGAATCAAACTAAATTGAAATAATCTCTACAAACAAACAACAACAATATTGCTATATAAGAAGTAAATAATTCCACTTTCCCACCAAACCTTCTTCTTTCCAGTTCTTGTAATTGAAGACTATACCTTTTTTGTAAACATAAAAATTTTGAAAATTTGGTTCTACATTCTACAATATAAAAGTTGTAGGTATTTGCACAATATATGTGATCAATTTTTTTTTTAACATTTATTTTAAATTCTATTTTTAAGCTCTTTTAAAAGAATAAATTTTCACTTTGATAATAATCTTTATAGATATAGATTTAAGTTAAATTGAAACTTTTATTTGTTATCCAACTGAAACTTAATTTGTTTTTTTTTTTTAATTGTCTACTACCTACTTACGAGTAATACACAAACCAATCAAACCACAATAATAATAATAAAAATACCAAAATCAGTCCCAAAATAAAATAAAGAAGAAATAAGCTTAACTATATACTTTTATTAGTGTGTGATATTGTTGAAAATTTAAAGATATAATTGTATTCTGGGCCAAAGATGATGTTCCTAACAATTACTTATTGTAAATTTTTGTATTTTTTATTGGTAAAATTTGTAAATACAATTTCAACAAAGTTTTTTTTGTCGAGCCTGAATTTGGTGCTTATAAATGTTAAAGATCCCCTATTTATATTGTCAATTGTATTTTTTTCTTTTCTGTTTTGCTATTGTTTATTTGATGCTATTTTGTGGTTGTCCTCTTGATGATTAAGAATGAAGAGAATTTTTAGAAGTAATATAATAAAAAAAAATCTTTTTAAAAATTCATTGTGTATATGAAAACACAAATATCCCTTTTAAAACAAAAATAAAATGCGACGAAAAGTTTTTAAAGATCTGAAGTTTACAAAATAAAACCAAAAAAATAACAGTTATTTTGATGAACAAAAACACCCAAGTTTACTATTATTTATACATTATACGAGTACGATATACAAATAATATTAATGATTTTAGATAGATGATGCAGGCTTAATACTTTAATTGTAATAAGTCTAGAAAACCTGATCTGATGACACAATATAGAGACATAAATTCTATTTATTTTTTATAGTTATATTTCAATTCGGGGGCTCTCGAATTATTAATATGATAGTATTATTATTATTATTATTATTATTATTATTATTATTATAGTTATTATTATTATTATTATTATTAATGATTTTGATTTTAATTTTAATGAACAAATACATTTTCCTTATTCGAACATTAAGCATATAGAGCTTTAAGCATATAGAGTGTTATATTATAAAACGAAATTGGTGGAAATTGAGTCCTATGATCCAACAAATTCTCAAACTGAGTCTTAAATTAAATAAGTCTTATATTTTATACCACGTGTCAAACACAACTGATATATTAAATTAATATTATCTTATTGTTATTACATATATATATTTGTATATATGTGTATATGGATTTGAGTTCAAAATTTTTCAGATTCAAATAAAAAAATATAGTAGTCATTCAAATACAAATTCGTTATTTCGTAAATCGATATTATTCATATTCTTTACTATATCAATTGAATAAATTTTAATTAACATTATCTTACTTATATAGTCTCTTAGTTATATTTATATTTATATTATATCTGAATATCTGAAATTTACTTGGACCCTGTCGATGGCAGACCTGAATTTGAAATACGCACTGAAACCTACTATAAAAATTAGTGACGAAAAATAATTGACAACACTTTGATAATAACTTAAAACAAAATGGAATTACACAATTTAAGAAGGCTTAGTTCTTGACAACAGTAGAAGTTTTCCACATTTTACAATTTTGATATGACCGAAGTTTTATAAATAAATAACTAGAAAACAGTATGTAATAAAAATTTCAGTACAGTACTTAAAATCAAGAGTATAAAAAAAATTCTGATTTATTTAACTGTAAACTGTAATTGAACTGAATCAACATTAACAACTTTATTTCAGCTTTCTATATTTTTTTCTTCGCTTCTCATATACTAACTATTCGATTCCAAATATGTACTTTGAAGATATTTTCTGTCTTTCAAAAATTCAAACTATATAACTCTCTTTTGAATTTTTATCACACCTTCTTCTAAATATATATTTTTTTTTCCATTTGTTCACAAAGTCTAATTGCGATTTAATTACACTTTCATTGGCGACCATGCGATGATGTCTACAAAACTCAATTGCTTTTTACCTTAAAATTTGATGTTTAATTAATTTCTACATTCTCCAATGATACATATTAAAAGTTGCAGTTACATCTAACTAATCAAAGATAGAACTTTTTAAATTTATGGCTTAAATAAAAATCAAAACAACAACAATAAAACCATCTTTGAAATATACGGAGAGAAAATAACAAGCCTTAATTGTTATATTACTTAACTCCTTCAACATAATATCAAATAATAATACAAATTTTGATTTTCATTTTAAATGAAATTAAAAATATTTGCACTTTTTTATTACTTTCTTTATAATACGAAAAGAAAATAAAAAAATCTAGTGAAGCCAAAAATATTAGATACACAACAACACAAGAACCAAACAAACCAATCCAATAATAAAGGTATTGAAGCCGATTTCAGTTACATACAGTATTCAGTATAATAGTACATCACGATTCTATATAAACAAGCAATAACTCACCCCACTTCAATTACGAAGTAATATTTACTTTTGCAATTCACCATCACCACACCACCCACAACCTAATACACAATTTAATGAGTTCAAGGACAACATTTATTTTTATCAGCACCACAAACAATTCAAGTTGAAACATTCCATTGTATTCATTTCAGTGTTAGGTTAACAATAATGGAGAGATCGAAAGAGAAAAAACAGGGATGAATTAAATAGAATAGAGATCGAATAAAATTTTTCTTTTTGTCGTCTCTCATGTTTTTTTTTTTTGTTTTCATTATTTAAAGAAAATACCAATTGTTTTTTTTTTTAAATAAATTTAAGGTGAGTGAGATTGGAATTTTTGAATGAAAATTTATTGAATCTTTTTTTGTTTGTGCAATAATGTCTAGGTTCTAAAGTGCTACTCCAAAATTGTGATGAAGAACATAACTTAAAAAAAAAAATTAGAAAAGAAACAAGTGAAAATCAAATAATTTTTTGTACCTAAAATTGAATGCTTTTGTTAAAAATCTGTTTAAATAAAATTTTCACATTATTTTGAAATTTAATAAAATATGGCTTGAAGTTTTTTATTTGACTTCGGTTATTGTTAATTTTTTTTGTTTTTTTTTCTTGGTGATTAATTTTAAACCTTTTAAGAAATTACAAATTTTCAATCACTACGATAATTAAATTAAATCATTACAATAAAAATTAATTTTAAAAGAAATGTCTTTTGAGATTTACTCTTATTTGTCTTCAAGGCAGTTGCATAAGAAAGATGAGTTTTATCAATGGAAACTTTTTATTTATAATAAATACTATTTTTGAATTTCAAATACCATATCTAGCTAATTGTATTAGAAAACACCAGAAAGTACAGAATAGTGTGTATTGAAAGTCACGTCAAGCGCACAAATTTATTTCTTATGTTGCTCCAGCTAACAGTAATGTAAGGCACAACATTGGAATGAACGAGCAAATATGAAGAGTCAAATCAATGGACTAGCCCTTCCAACGTTTTTAGATTTTAAGACTTGAATAAACCATAAAGGTCACATTTGTTAGAAATTATTGTAATTTTCTTTTAGAAAGATTCAATAAATACAGTTAAGAGAGAAAACAAAAAAAAAGTTGTTCCGGGTTTTGGCATGAGAAGAAAACATGATAAAATTCAAAGTGAGAAAAACCAGACGAAATATAATTCAACCATATCCTTATTGGACACAATCCAGGCAAATAATCCAGACCATCAGTTAAAAACCAGTTAAAATCAGTCAACAAAAGCAGAATTCCAATCCAATACACCATAGCAAAACTTTACCGCCTGCAGCAAAAAAAATGTTTTTTATTGTTTTTAAGTTTTACCATGTACATTTACCTGCTCAGCAAAGGAATATAAATCAATTAAAGCGGGAGCTTGAAGCAGGCAACTGACTTTGACAAATAAAGATTTGTGTTTCATAATATTTTTAGTGAAACCATTTTATAAAACAGGATTTTTTACCCTCTGAAATTTCTTCTGCTTATTTTGTCTAGATTTGATTCGACTGGACCTGATTGTATTATGATTCTAACGCGTCTGGATTTCGTAATCTTATTACGCCCTGTAATATTTACTTATTGTATTACTAATTTGGAAAGTTCCGAAGAATTCAAAAATTTTACAACATATGTATTTGTATACCAAAATAATAACTGAACAATTTCAATTCAAAGAATTCATATTCTAAATTTATGATAAAAAATTCATATCATTAAAGAAGTTATCTTCAATGTGATTCAAAATTAATATTCTCAAAGTACAATTTTAATCTGACAAATTACAATTTTATTTTGATAATTCAACTTTAAACAAATTCTTTTCACCCATCAATTAAAATCCAATCTTCCTCCAATCTTATTCTAAATTTACTTAAACTATTCCCAAAGCAATCAAAATCTTTAATACACCCTTTGTAAACAATAAATATTATAGTTAATGTATTTAATTCTAGATAAACTATTTCTAACCTTTAATAAAACATAATTTTTAAGCTAAGTATGAGTGTATAACATAACTACTTCCCTATAAAAATTATTCCTACTATGCAAAACCAACAAAAAGGACAACAGAAAAGCGATTATTTTGTTACTGTTGTAATTTGTAAGAGAAATTTTTCTAATTTTTTTTGTATCCCATGAGCCACATATCCCTGTTATAAATTTTTTTTTTTTTCTTTTTGATAGTACGAGCAAACAAACCTATACTCTTAATTAAACTGTAATAACATTTTGTAATAATTTCTTAACCATTGTAAATATTATTGGTCTTAAAAAAATAAAGTAAGAAGCAAAAGAAAAAAATAATAATTTCAAATCTTTAGAGAATTTTCCGGGTTGGGTACAATAGTCCAACAGAAAAAAATAATTTTCTGAATACCATTAACATAAAAAATTCTAAAATTTCAAAATAACACATTCCATTGCTAAGAATAATATCCATTAAAGTCGAGAGATAGTATTTCCGAAATTTTGTCAATGAAATAAGGCCGATCATTTAAGATGAAGGTATATATAGTGCACAATAATTTAAAATGCGGTATGTATAGGTAAATTTTTTTAAACAATTATAAATTTCCTCTCAATTCAAAATATCGCATATATGTATATTTAATTATTCCGAAAAAAGAGCGAAAGTAGAGAGCTAATTTTTTGACAAACTGGATTACAACAATTTACCGACATAATGGAATAAAATGCAATTTTAATTTTTGGAATTTTTATTTCAAAATTTGTCTAAGAACAACTACACATCTCAATTTTAATTTTTAGAATTTTTATTTCAAAATTTGTCTAAGAACAACTACACATCTCAAATTTCCTAAGAAAAGCTTATTAAAGAAATGATCCAGAAATAAATAAGTCATGTTATTATTGTCTTACATAAAAAATTTAAAAAAATATTAAAGAAAATTGTCTTTAACGGGAATGACCTAATTGTTTTTTCTTACCAAAAATCATAAAAATATAGGCATAAGCCATATCCAAAAATGTGGTTGCGTCACGATAACGTAAACATTTATGATCTGCTTCATCATAATAAACACCAAATCCAATTAATGGTAGAAAAGTTATTACGGTTGCCATTGATACCAACAATTGTATAGTCCTTTTAACTACATTGTATGTAATGTGCTAAAAATAAAAAAAATATAAGAAAATCAAAACAAAAAATATAATAATTACAATATTTATTAAGAGATCAAGGTTATCAAATTATTAATCTTGTATTACATACATATCTAATATTATTAAAAGTATATATAAGTAATGTAAGTAAAAACGATTATTTGAACAGAACTTTCATTAAATTGAAATTTATTTTTATCTTTTCATTCAAAAATAATTTTTAATTGGATACTAAATTTTAATATAACATCCTCAACAATATCCTTCATCTTCTTAAGTAGTAATTTTAATTTTAATTAGTTCCAAAGAATTCTTAAGTTTTGTTAACATAATGTTAACCCTTATAAAGATATTAAAAAATACAACTCAACTAATTAACTTTTAAGCCGGTTGTTGTAGTAATTTATAAAACTGGTCGCATGTTCGGATTTGTCAATTCTAAGTAAATATAAAAATAGTTTTATCTTCTATTTCTTATTTTACCACTGTGCAATATTTCGTTATTAATTGTCTTTACCTAGAATAGTATTTTAAAATTGATTATAGGGAAAAGACTTGAGACGATTTCAACGTCCTCACCGTGATAAAACAAAGTCTTATTTGGTTACCACCTCTACTATTCATTTTAATTCAGGATTGAGTGTTGAAGAAAAAAAATTGTAAGGATTAATATGGATACTAAATGGAATCTAAGAAACTATTTTTATGAATTCGACTTCGTAAATGACATCTATTAGCTCATTTACACTAAAACTAATATGGAAAGCAATTTGATATCACTAATAAAATACGCAGCTATATAATAATTAGGATCACCACAACAGTGCCGAGCAATATGGAATGCAGGTTAATGATGAGTATATAAAGGATATAAAAAAATCGAAAAAATGAGCAAAATGAATTGCAGAAAAATTAACTGGAGAAACCACATATTTTCGAATTTTCCCAGATTTTCAGACACACCGACGGAACACTTCGCAGCAATGGATCTTGAATAGAGTTCGTAAGGTCGTATAAAAATGTGGTATATAATTTCTTGTTCACCTTATCAGCATGTAACTGTATGGTACAGAATAAGATCTGGATTACAGTCAGAAGAGGTTTTTTTTTCAAAATAAGAAGCGAAAAAATATTGTATTATGATTACATCGAAAATACAAAATACTTTAATTTATGCTGCGGGAAAATGTGATACCGACATCCAGCATTAAACAAATTTCTGGTTTCAGATTATTCAACATTTAAGTGGAAAAAATAACACTAGGCAGTTGATTCGTGCATGACAGATGATTGGTGCATATTAGAAATGCAAACAATAAATATTATATGAATATTCAACGGATATTAACCAACAGGTACAGGCATCATAGCATCACATACGCACACCTGAAATGCTCAAAGAAGATTAAATTGTTAATGAATCAAGGAGATTGCTTTAAGTTTGTACGTTCTTCTTAAACCGTTCAAATTGATCTATATATTTATTTAGTTTCAAATAGGTATGTAATAGGAACAATTGTGAATTTTTTTCATTATATAGACCTCAGTTTGAATATGTTAAATATAATTGTAAAAGTCTCAACAAGATGCTTATAATAAGAAAATCAAGAATTCACAATCTGTAATTTATACGTTTCTTATCCATAAATATCAATAAACATATAATTAAAAATTTTAAATAACTCAACTATTTTATAAATTCCAATTTCCTGTTCTGTTCTGAATTCTTTATACGAATTAATAGAAACTTTTTTTCAAAATTTTTTTTTTAATCATATTGAAACTATTCAACTCTATCACCATTCTATCTATTATATTTATTTTTAATTAAAATAATTAATATATAAAACAAACTTCAACACAATATAAAATTTAATTAAAATACTATATTATATTAAAACAATATACTATAGTTTATTAAACTTCAATTGAAAATCTTTATTATACCTACCTTATGATATGTAAATGGTCGTGCTAATGCCATCCAACGTTCAGCTGCCATAACCACAGCAATACAACCTGAACTAAGACCAAAAAATCTCCAAACAACGCGTGCTAAACAATTCCATCTAGCGTACATATCATCATTTATTATTGGTACATACCGAGTTAGGATCAATTGAAAAAGCATTCCCATCAAACCAATTAAATTGTTTGTGGTTAGGCATCTATACATATAAAATAAAATTAAAAATTTTTTTAGGAAAACAAAAATAAGAACTGAATTTTTTTGATATTTCCTACATAAAAATACAAAAACAAAGAAAACAAAAAAAAAATTAAAAACCATTGTGCTCCTTTAATTATAATGAAGGAAAACTTTTTTTTATCATTTTTTTTCTCTTTATTAGGTTAAATATCCTGTTGTGTTCATTTAGACTTCTTTAAAATATCAGTTTTGACCTACATAATTGTTTGTAAATTCAATACATTAATATGTTCGTATAGGTAGTCTTTTAATTGATTTTCACTTGAAATCACATTTTTAGTACACATTATTGACACACTGTTGTTTACAGGAACAAAAATAAATACAAAATTGAAACTAAATGAACTCCAGTGACAAATTAATTGCTTTTTGTAAAACAATGATAAGGTTTAATAGAGTAGTTTCTATTAAATTGCAATATATTTTATAATAAACGAAAAATAAAGCAAATTGATGTGAATTAAAAATAAATTTAAATTTCAAATACATATACCGTAATATGGGAGTAATATAAAGCTATGGGAGTAATATGTCCTCCTATACATACTTTAGCATTCTTCGTATCAAATTTTACTGATTTACTTGCTACGTACTATATATAGATCTGAATATGTTCTGTAGGTATAATAGGCCCATCAAGTTGTTGAACTCCATAAATAAAAAAATCTCTTTAATACTAAATTCATTACATAACATCATCGAAATGAAAATGTTCAAAAGTATTTGAATAAAGAAAAACGTTGCTTAATAAGAATGTCAGATTTCAATTTACAAAATTTACTTACAAAATTAAAATTACAAATGAAACATTAACTTAAAAATGAAAGTCTCTTGAAAATTTCATGCTACTCCCAATAGTATAAAGGTAATATTCAAATGATTTGGAGGGAGATTGAGAAGGAACAATAAAAATTTCATATGAAATCTGCAAATACAATTTCAATGCACAGAAAAAAAAATTATTATTCAACTCAAATTCTTCTGTTTAATTACTTTTTTTGTAAAACTAATTGTAACAAACTCTTATTTGAAAATTTCAAAGATTTGATAAGTTTGGTCAATAACGTACATGAAAATATAAGAACAATATTTCCAGTACAACGTGCATATTTTGCTCATTTGACGGTGTATTATTTTTGAATATATGGCTTCCGGACAACAGTACTTAAGTTATAAATCGAAAAAAGAAGCCATCTAAATTACAAGATTCATCTACCTACATCAACATTTAAGGCATTACTATCAACAATCTTTTCATAACCTCTTTCTATCTTATTACCAAAAGCTTATTTTCCCATTTGAGTAAAAATCCTTAACCTGATTAAGTTTTAGTAAAATGGATGAGTGACCTAAATACTTTTGCCCTAAAATAATAAAATTTTTAATAGAACAGTGTTGACAGCTTTGCCATCAATTGATTTCTGGTCAAAGTAAGTAAGTACTATAGAACTACTAGCGTAGCAAGATTTCAACCTTTCCGGCTCTTTTACATATGCTTTTATTTTTAACTGCAAGTCATAAAAGTATTAATTATTATTATCCGACAACAATAAACACAAAATAGCTTGTTTTTATAAAAACTTGTTTTCCAGCGTTAGAGTAAAATTTTGGTATAACAGTGAAAATAGTCGAAAGAAGCAGAACTGGCTAAAAAGAAGAACTCAACAGAGTTCCGATCCAAAGTAGCAGAACACATCATCCAGGAGAATCATAGCATTTCGAAAGAAGACATTGTAATGATAAATTACATTAGAGATTCTAGGAAACTAGATTCAGCTGAAAGCATCGAAATTTACAAAACTAAAAATGACTCACTCCTAAATAAAGACCAAGGCAATGGATATTCTTCTTTATTTAAATTTTTAGTGAAATACAATAAAACAAATAACACCACCCCTACCTGTCACCCTAACGTCGGAAAAATTATTTTAAATACCAATAATAAAATAAATAAAAATATTTTTATTCAACCCCCTACCTGTGCTAATTCATTGGATAATAAACAACCATGCAGCTGCGAGAAACATCAAATTGTTACCTGTACGAATAAAATAAATAAGACAATTTTAGATTTCTTTCCTCAGTCGAGTACAAAACACTGAAGAAGTCTGCAAGTAGTAGACGAAATACGCGTATCTGTATGATAAGCATATCAGTAAAATTAAAAGGAAAATATTCGACTATTTTCACTGTTATACAAAATAGCTTGTAGCTATATAAATAAACTTTCTACTCTAATCAGGCAATACAGATGATATTTAACTAAGGAAAACTAAAAACCTAATTGATTCTCCCAATCTTATAGGTTGACTATCTATAGAATAGATTATCCAAAACAAAACCAAAACGCACTAAAATTACTTAACTAAATCGAATATGTCTTTGAAATGAACCATTAATATATTTGTTGCTTACACCTCATATCACCATTACTAACATGAATGTTGTAACTTCAAATTACATTTATTCCATGCATGTTATAAATATTTTGTAAATAATATACAAAAGAAACTTGTGAGGCTTAGTGACGAGATGTGATGACAACTATATAAAAAAAAACAATGAACAAGAAGCTAACCGAAATATAATAGTTAACCAGAATTTATCTACTTTGGATATGCCTATTGAGATCACTATTTCATCCTTAATTTTATTACTATTTTAATTATTTTTTTTTTTCATTGATGCCAAAATAATGGGATAAGTACCGTAACAGGCCTTTGCAGAATTTAAGAATCCTAAACATTTCACAGCACCCTTTACGACTGAAAAATTGTGATCGTACAAGCAAAGTTTGCAGTTCATTTACATTCCAAGAATTTTTATAGTTTCGGAGTTTTCAATATTTACATTTTGGAAAAGAATAATTGGTATTAATGTATTTTCCTTGGTTGATATGCGGAAGCTCTGGATATTCGAAGCATTAAATTTAACTATATGTACACTCCCCCAGTTTTGGTGAGTTTTTTGAAGATCGCTGATAAGAGAGCAACATATGTCATTTCGTTTTCAAAGAACAGTTGAAGTCTCAGTCATTTCAGCAGTTTTATTTTTAGAGAAATACAAGCAAAACTGTGAATATCATTCGAAGCCGTGGATCATTTATAAATTTTATAAAAAAATGTTGGAGAAAGAACTCGAGCCTTGAGCACACTGTGAGCATTGAGATATAAAGCCATCTTCTTCTTCTTCTTTTATTGCCTATCCAAAATTGGATGTCAGCGGTTACATGATATTTGAAACTATGTCCTAATAGATGTTTCGAGCCATCGACAATTGTCATAACTTAATTTTTGGGATATAAAATCATCTAATACCTACAACTTCTACCATAAAATTAATGCTAAATGTTGATTTTGTTCTTACTGTCACTTAATTAAAAACTAATTAAAATATAAAATAATAAAAATATTTTTTTTATATTATATTATTTTTTACTATTACATTATGTATTAAGCATGCCATTGGGTACCTGCAAATTTCTGTAGTATGTTGTTCCAAAAATATTCGATTACTGTTAATAGTTAAAAAAAGTTTACTCTAAAACTAAACAATAAGTTTTTCTCATGGCTTTATTATGTTTTAATAAAAACTAAAAAAAAAATAACATGCAGACAGTTTGCAAATAAAAACGCGTGAACTTCTTCCAATTATTAAATTATAATGTCCTGGATTCATCTAATGAAAAATTTAATTCATAGAAATTAATAACATCCAGTGACAATTCAATTTTTTGTATATATCGACGACTCTAAATAATAACACTGTAAGTCAATTTACATCGTTATTCGTTATAGAACCTCATTTAGCTCGGTTAGACGGTAGAGATATGTTTCAGCAAAATTTGACGCAAATCTGAACGTTTTGTTGAAAGTTACGGTAACTATTCGTTTTGTTTTTATCCCATTTTTAGGGAAAATAAAATATTTTTAAAAGACCTTAAGTACATTTTTTTTTTCTTGCTTTATTTGTGTTTATACTATTACAAATTTAATAATCTTAAAAGCTAGATTTCTTATTGTTTCTGTTTTTTTTTTTTTAGTCTACTGCCTCTTACATTGGAGTTCTTAGATCTATTTTAATTTTAATTTATTGACTTATGTATTATGTTAATTTTGTTCTTTTTATGTGTTTAATGTATAATTCTTTTTTTTGGTAAAATTTAATTTAATTTATTTTGATAAACTATTAAAATTTTTATAATCATTTTTATGTTCACATATTGACATTAATTGTTTTCTTTTTTCTTTTTTTTAAGTTTTGTATAATTTTATTTCTAAATTAATATTATTTTTTTTTTAATTGTAATTTATTATATATTATTATTTTTTTTCTTTAGCTGATATTGCCTTGATGTTCAAAGAGCGAACAATCGACGTTAAATGCATTTACTTCTTTTTTTCTTGAAAAAATAATTTTTATTTCAGTTCTTTCAACACATTTCAAACGAAAAACATTCATAAAATACATTTTTGATAGTGTACAATTCATTAACTTAATCCCTTTTAATCGGAAATATCCTATTCGAGTGATGCAAATGTTATAGACATACATCTGTTTCATATTGTATATACGTATTATATACATGATATATATACTTATATATTTTAAGAGCATTCACTTCAATTTTTTTTTATTAATTAAAGCTTAATTCAGAAGCAGACGTATAAAAAATGATTTTCTTGTTGTTTTTTTTTTAATTAAAATTATGGTTAAATAATTAAATTTTATTAAGTTAAAAAAATAATAAGTAGATTTGTAAAAGGATTTTCACAAAAAATACCCACATAGATATATATAACAAAAATATGAAAATTTAAATTTCATAAATGAAAGTATATTTCCAAAGAGTTTTTAATTTGGTTTACCTCATATTTAAAATTAATTCAAAAAATTATATTTTTAAATCAATTCATGATTTAAAGAAAATAGCAAAACAAAAGTGAAAATTACATAAAATATTTCTATAAAACTACATTCACAAAAAGAAAATTTAATAAATCTTTAAACCGTATCCTTTTTATATAAATTTTTTACTAAGAAAAAACTAACAAAAATAGGATTAAAAATAATCATTTAAATTTTGAAATGATTTAGTGACAAAATTTAAAATATCAAAATCCAAACAAAAAATGAAAAACAAAAATCTGAGAAGACTCTTTATAAAATATTAGCATTAAACAAAAAACTAAACATTAAATTCCATTTTTCGAGAGCTGCCGCTTTCGAATTTAGCTTTTCTTGATGTATACTTCAAGATTTTGAAAATAACATAATTAAAAAAAAAAACATGTATATATATATTTGGTTTTGGTGAAAACTACCGCTACAGGTTATTAAAACTTAGATAAAGCTATACTTGATGCCCTTGACGGTTGCAAAATGTAAAAAAAAAAAAATGGAAATTTAATTTTTTTGTCCGGAGCAGACACTTCTTAAAGAATTCCAGTTTATTGTCACTCCAATTTATTATAAATTTGCTTTTCGTTATGGATTTTGACTTGATTGCATCCTGTCTTGTCTTTTATTGCATCTGAACTTTATCCTATCTGGATTTGTGATTTGAATTTTATTACTGCAAATTTTAAAGACAACTATGGATTTTTCTGAATAAATTTTCTTAATATATATTTTAAAAAAACAAGTTGTCTTCCCTCTCTTCTTCTCTCTGCTTTCAGTTTGTTTACTTGTAATACAATTAATATAGTTTCTTGTTTTGAATTAAATTTATTTATATATAAATATCCCGCTCCACATCTTAATAACAAAAAAAACCATAAACAAACCAATAATCTATTTAACATAAAACCCTTATTTTAAAATCTTACCTGTATTCAGGATTCTGATGATGCTGCTAGGTAAGATTACATCCCAAACAATAAATTTCAAAAATTAAATTTTTACAAAAAGAAATTATTTCCTCAAAATTTACCAATGCATGATTTTTAATTATTATTATGAGTATTCCCAACTCATTCATGCCAAGTGACAACTTTTGTTGTCATGTATATGTTATATTAACAAATTATTCCATATTATCATTGAAAAAATGGATATCTGAAAAAATGTACACAAATATTTTTCCCAAAGACAAAAGTTGACATAAAGAAGAATGGTTAGAAGGATGTTCAAATTCGGTGCCTGTTTTTCGAATCTTATACATAATACCTACTAGTAAACGTTCATCAGGATGCTAAGTGTGCTATGACCCATAGCTAATGCTTTCTGTAGTCTCTCACAAACCTATTCCTGAAAGAAAAGTTGGGATTTAATCAGATTTCCCTTCTCCTTAAAGCGATAAAACGGATAGCTTATAGCAGTATAATCAATCAGCTCAAAACTTTTCTAAGATCAACTATGGACTCAATATTAGTTGCATTCATTGCAAAATCTATATAGAGCAAACTATGGGAAGCATGAAAACGCAACTTAAAGATCACCTGATGGAAGATTGAGTCACTCCTTGATAAAGACAAAGGCAAATTGATATTTTTCATTGCTTAAATTTATAGAAAAGCGTATAATAAAGAAAATAAGACACTACCCTTCTATATTATAAGTAATAACAATATAAAAAAATCAACTCTCTACCTGTGCTCTCTGAGTTGAAAAAAAAACCAACCACCAAAACTAAAACCAAAACCAACAACTCACTTAGAATTAACTGAGTCTTGTACAAAACACAGCAAAAATCTGTAAGTAGTAGACGAAGTAGGCGTACTCTGCGTTTTAAGAGTTTTTATTAAAATACAAAAGAAATATTCGACTACTTTCATTAAATAAATGCTTACACCTTTACATGTTCCGTTTTCTGCCACGCTAATTTTGTATATCAAATTTCTCATTTTAAAAGTCAATTCAAATTTCATCTGATGTTTTTTTAACGCAATTTTCTTATGGACTATTTTCCGTTTTTTTCTCCCGTCACTTTTACGACTTTGAACATAGTTACATTTACTAATACTTATTAAACATATTTAGTTCTTTAATATTATTTTTGCATGTGGTTTTATCATTTTGCTTTTACATTAAATTTTAAATAAATTTAAAAAATCGATTTACCAATGGAAAACACGGTAATTTAAATAAAATAAGGATATTAAGACTTTCTAACTTTTAGAAAGGATATTATGAATTATGACATGATAATTAAGGATAACCATAGTTACACCTACACAAAAATAAAGAAAATGGCTCTATTCACAGAAAAAAAAAATGTTGATATCTCCAAATCTCATAGGCTGGGTACAGTCCCATCAACGATAAAGCTTATATATCATGACAAACTATTGAGATTGATGATATATAAGCTATTGACTATATAGATACTACTCATGATAGCTATTGAGATAACAGAATGATTTTTATTGTCTCACAACATTTTGATTTTACTTGTGTTATTGATGCCTTTTTCATCTGCCCCATATTCAGATGAACAAGAAACAAACTGAAACAAACAATTAAAGACTAAAAAGTTGATAATTTTTGGAATAAATTAAGAGAAGAAGAAATAATTAAGAGAAGTATGTATACAAAATCGTATGCTGAAATAAGCAAAAGTAAAGATTCAAAAAAGTAAAGAGAAACTAGTAGATAAAGAAAAAGAGATATAATACCCCCTTTTTTTCAGAAATTAATAATGTTAAAAGGTTTTATAAACTTTTAACTTAAAAATTAAAAATCTTTTAAGAAAAAGCTATTCTGTGTAAAAGATTTGTGATGCTTTCAAAAATATTTTCTTTTAAAATGGTTTAAGATTCACCTCAAATAAAAAAAAATTACATTTACTAAACATTGACACAAATTGTGTCCCACATATGCAAATTGTTTTTAGGGATGTATACTTTGGATATATACCATCACTTTAAGTTTCCACTTGTATTCATTACGATGATGTTTTTTATTTATATGTGTTTAAAAATTTCAGTCATTTCTAAATAAAAATTATTGAAACAAGAATAAATGAATACATTAAATTTATATTTGCAATTGTGTGGAATGATCGTTCAGCAAAAACTTGTTTGTTGAATTCTCTCTTTTTCGTGAACACAGAAAAACCCTTCGACAAAATATGTTAGGGTAGTAAAAGTAGTAAACTGCATTTTGCTTTTTAACTTAGCATCATATTTTAAAAAGAACCAAATGAACATTATCGCTTACTATATAGTCTTGGTTGCAATCAATAGCCCCAATAGTGTTGTTTATTCTTAATTTTCTGAAAAACTTGGGCACATTTTCTTTTTTTTAACGAATACTAATTGGAAATTTTACGTATTTGTTTCCCACGTAACCGTCAATTAATTGTGACCTTGATTTAACTTTGAAATAATTGTTGCACCTTTGTTAGCACAAACTGAGCGTTGAGTTGATATGATCCAGTTTCAAAAAAAATTTATTACTACCAAAAATTTCAAATAAAACGATATTCCACTCAATAAACGCTATTGATCAAAAGGAAAGAAAGCATTTCAATTATTTTCATTGCTTTTATTTGAGACAATCGAAAAATTTTGCAAAAAAAACTTTCAGGTATTGTGAAAGTACTTGCATTATCTCTTAAATTTCTGTAGAAATGTTTTTGAATACGACTAAAAAATAAATTATTAATAAAAATTTTTTTCTCACTTCCCTTAATTTTATAGAAACTTATGAAAGACAGGATAAGTTTCCCAATTCAAATCATAATATTTCAAAAAAAAAAATTCTTCCATTTTCGGCTTGGATTTAATTTTTTATTTCTAATTATTATTTACACTATTTTTTTTTTTAAATATATTATTTGAAATATTTTTGATGGCATTGTATTTTCACTTCTTTATTATTAAAATATTTTTCATTTACTTTTAAGTAAATGAAAAATATTTCATACGTATCAAATATTTACATTTCATACGTATCAAATCAAAGGAAACGTTTAGTCTGTAAAAACTAATTGAACTTTAAAAACCAATCTACAATAACAATGCAAGCTACGTTTTTTAAACAACCCAACTAGCTCTATACAAAGCATGTAATAGAATAAACACATAAAATGCACACAAAATTAGCATATTTAGTATAACTTCATATTTTCTTATAAAATACAATATTTTACACAATTAGGTACAAAAAATAAAATGATGCCAATCAAATTTTACATAGCAAGAGTATAGATAAATCTATAGAAAATATAGATTTTGTAAATGTACATATTTTACTGAATTTTCGTTGATATCTTCTGAGACAAAATGGATATGCAGATTTCAGTGAACGATATTTTTACTACGCCATGACCTTTTAATTATATTACGTAGAAATTTACTTTAAAATGTATGAAGCATTTCTATATTGACTCCTCCCTGTACGCATCTTCATAATTGATTATCATAGGTCCAGACTGGTTTTAATATCTGATCTTATATCACAATTTTATTCTATGTTGGCTAATCTAAACTTAATTGTTAATTCTAATAACCAGAGTAGTTACTTAAATCTTGATCTTCCTATATTTAATATTCGATTATAATTTTTTCTTTCATATTAGCATAATAATCATACTAATAATCGAATAAGAATTGGGATGGAATGTTTCAGTCGATTTGATTGTATTTTTAAAAACGAAATTAACAATAATTTAAAGCATAACAATTTCGAAAGTTGAAAAAATTTTTTCAGATAGGAGGTACCTTGACACCGTAAATGTCTCAACACAAAGTTGGATACAGCGTTCACATGATCTTAAAAGTATACGAAAGCTCACAAAAGCTTGAGACATTGGCCACATGATCACAATTGTTGTTGACAATGTCTCCGCGATCAGTTTGACAGGTATTTGAGTTTATAAAAGATCAAAAATGCGGCGAAGAATTTTTCTCTCAAAGATACCAAGTGTATGCTCGCTTGTTTTTGGTAATGTCCACGATTCAGAACCATATAACGTATACGAAACATATACGTTTTGTATAATTGTGCCTTGGAGTTTTGTGATAGGAGCTTTGAACCCAATTGATTGGACAAACCGAAGTAGCAACGGTTTGCAAGGGTAAGTTTTCGTTTTACTTCAACATCGATGTTATTGGTGGAGTTGATGTTGGGTCCAAGGTAGATAAATTCCTGAACTACTTCAAAATTATATGAGCCGACAGCGATGTTGTGTCTTATAAGATGTTGTGAGGACATTTTATTTGTCGACAGCATATATTTTGTTTCGTTCTCATTTATGAGAAGACCCACTTAACCTGCTTCCTCTTCAATCTGTGTAAAGGCTTCGATGACTGCTCGTCGTGATGTTCCGATAATATCGACGTCATCAGCAAAGCCCAGGAGCTGCACCGATTTATAAAATATAGTGCCCTGTGTGTTCAAACCGGTACGTTGCACTATATGCTCCAACACCAGATTAAAGAAATTACATGACAGCGCATCGCCTTGTCGAAATCCGGAGCACGTTCGAAATGAATCAGAAATGTGCCTCCCAATCACCACAGCACACCGGGTGTTTTCCAGGGTAGTTTTTGTGTAAGAACATTATCAACATGATATTTCCCATATAACAACATAATTCCTATTGGGGTCAGTAATGATTTGTACGTTAACATAACTTTCTTTTGAATTAATATGAAGAAACTTAGTTTGACAGATC
Organism: Argyra leucocephala; assembly: GCA_963942445.1. Lineage (NCBI taxonomy): Eukaryota > Metazoa > Arthropoda > Insecta > Diptera > Dolichopodidae > Argyra > Argyra leucocephala. Next base: position 100,273,845 of record OZ012679.1, on the reverse strand, counting down.
TATATAATAAGTAAATTAGACTACTTTGCATAGTCTAGATGCCATATATCCAGATTGGATTAATTATGCCTTAATATATTTTTAGCTTGGAGTATAGACTTAGTTTTTCCAGATATTTCATGTGATTGGCTCGTGCAAAAAATTGAGTTGTTTGATCAGTCTGGTTAAATATTTGTTTTTTTAGATTTTTAGAGTTCCTCTGTAACAATCAATAAGTTCAAATCTGTATGCACCTCTACAGTATCAAAAAGTTTGAACTACTATAGTACGTTAAATTTTTGATTGTATCATTTGAATTATTTCGATGAAATTCTTTTCCCACAATAAGCCACTAAATTCTGTTAGTTCTTCAGTTTTAGTTGATCTTTTACTACTGTGGCATTCCTATTTTAATATGTAAATCTTTTATCAAGATATACACCCTTTCTGATCTTGCTACCTTATTAAATGATGATAACAATTCTAATAACTGAACTAATAACTTGTCGTCTGAAAAACCAATTAACGAGTGAATTATTTATCATTGTGTGTTATTTTAATGGATCTCTCTCCCAAGGAACTAAGTACTAGAGCCATCCTGTGATATTGAGGAAGTCGATCAGATCATTAATTTTGCTTCCTCATTGTGTTGTATGAGATATATGAGTATTGATATAGATGTTGATATAAGTATTATTTTTAGTTATAAAGTATTTATTATTAACTTTATTAACTTAACTATTTATATGTTTTAGTTATATTTTATACCCGCCCCCCCCCCCACGGGAATCGAACCCTTGACTACCACATCGTTATTGAAACACATTTCTGTGCTCCAACCGATTAGGCCACAGTGGGGATAATTTGCTTCTCGTAATACCTCCTACATTTTTAGGGCGGCCTCACTTAAAGTCTGGAAACTGGCTCCAACTAATGCTTGGCAGCTTCAAGACGAGAAACTGACAAATATAAACAACTGGCAACTTTAAGCTCGAAGAACTGGGGAACGTATGAATTTTATTTTTGGCAAAATTTGTTCATGTGAATTTCATTTCGTCAAGTCTTCTACACACTCCTATCGCTTATTTACATTTTGTAGTTATGTTGAATTTTATTTATTAAACTTCAAGTTTGTACTTTCAGAACATCTTATTTTATTTGTGATCCTACACATACCTAGATGTACTAGTATGTCTACATTTACGGAGATTACATTTCAAGGTAGGGCTTTTCTAAATTCAAAATTATTCCTGTATATGTTAAAAAAGGGAGGAGGGTTTGTTAAAATTGTATATTTATTTTTGTATGTGTATGTGTGTGTAATTAGGAATGTAAATTCATTTAAAAAAATATTATTTTTGGCTGTTTCCATTTGAATATTTTGATTTAATATCCTGAAATTTCTTTTTATAATTTATGAAGAAAATTTTTTTAATTATAATAATTATTATGGATACATAAATAACAAAACCAAAATGTCCCTGAAATTTTCATTTTTACAGAGAATATTTTTATTTTAATGAATTTTTTGCTTACAAAGATGAAAGAAAATTTTAATGCGAATTTGGTTCATATGGTAATGAAATCGGTTTCTTTTTATTTTTTTTGTTTAGATTTTGTTTTCCGAAAACAAAACCTTTATTTACCATCCCATCAGAAAACTTTCACATATTGTGGGAATGGTAAGAGATTTTTTTATGATGGAAATTTTTGTGGTGAATTCTAATAAATGTTCTTATTCATATTTCATTTATTCAAAGGAAATTTCTGTAAAAATTAAAGACAGTGATAATAAAAACTGTCTGTCTGAGAATTTTAATTGTGGAATTTAATAATTTGAAGCTTTAAAATTTTATTAACTTTAACAAAAAAATCTGATTTTGTAAAATTAAAACTTTAAAATTTAGGATATAAGTTGAATAGTTTGTTACATAGCGTTATTTGTAATTAATTTTTTTATTGAAATAGCGTGCACGTAAACTTGTGTTATTTTTAATAAACAATTATTAAATATTGAGAACTTATAAAATGAAAAATTTGTTTCACTTGCAGACAGCAATAAAATATTTATGGTTACAATGATCCTTAATGTTAATTATTGCATTAGATAAGGATAAATATATTCAAAACGGAAAAAAGTAATTAAAAATACTAACACACTAAAAAATTTCATGATTTTGAAATCTGTGATAATTGACGAAATCTATGAAAACTAGGTATAGCTAACAACTCAAGATTGAGCAACTTAAAGGTTGGATGTATTTACTTCAACTACAGAAATTTTTTTAAAATTTTAATTCTATAAAATAAAACTTCTTTTAGTGAGTTTAAAAATTGGCTGAATAGTTTCAAATAACAACTATTAAAAGAAAGTAAAGAATCTTGGCACAAAGTATCTATAAACAAAAACTAAAACACCATATTAAGATGCAGGCCTAATGATACTTATCGTTATATCATTTTAATACTAACACAAAGGTCGTGGGTTCTTTTGGGTGCACTTGTGGTATAAATATTGTAGAAAAGTTTTAATTCCAGTTACTTCTAGAAACCTAGAAAAGTACCTTCATTAGCGATTTTTTTTACCATACCTTGATGCTATAAATCGAGAGTTTATTTAATAATAGTGTTCTTGAATCAAAATAATATAGTGGAGGGTAACTTTATTGGGGAAAAATCCATCATACAGTGTCCCAGACATATGGTTCATTGTGTCTTACAGAAAATATTCATCAATTCACCTAAGTAAAACTACAAATTAAATCAAAAAAGGAGACAACTCAATTTGGAGTACGGGCACAAATGAAGTAAAATTTCTACAACATGATGATATACGGAATAAGCAAATCTTTTCATTAGTAGATGTATGAATATATTAAATAAAATAAGCTTCTTTAAAAACAATCAATTCGATTGAAAGGTGTATTTCAATAAGGCACAGACTGCCACAAAACATAACCTAGATAGCAATCTAGTTCGAAGTGGTATAATAGCTATTATGTTTTAGACCATATTTTTTTAAAGCAAATGTTTTCATACAAAATTAAAATCGATAAAGTTTACTGAACGTTCAATACTACTCTAAAATAATTTAAGATAGATCAGAAATGTGAATTACAATGAACTGAACAAAATAAAATTGAGTTCATTGACTCGATTAATTACAAATTGTATAACAAATTTTAAAACCTGAATCATAATAACTTTCAATAAAATTTAATTACAGCAAAAAAAAAAAAAATTATTTTTATAAAGGGGCACTATAAAGTATAATGAATTTATTTAAGATATAAACGAAAAAAATTCGAGACAGTTTAATAAAACACCTATTATTAAATCAAAATTTATTTTGTGAATCTGCTTTACATCACAATTCATATTTTAAGGATCAACTAACTATCAAGGACAACAATTACACGTAAAATAAAACATCTCTTGAAATTGTCATTTTTTATTATTCTTAAATTCATTTTTCTTTTTTTCATTATTCATTGTAAATTTTTTTCTTTTTGTTTTTGATTTATATTTTTTTTCTCTCTTTTTAACTATTTCACTGAATTTTTTTTTTTATTTTTCTAAAACTTGGTTGATAGCTAAAATTAATCTTTCAAAATTTTCGAGAACAAATCACTTAAATTTTCCTTTTTAGTAATATTCGAAAGTAATTAGATCTCACATCCAATTGATTCGAATAATTTTTTACGTATCTGAATGGTTATGACGTATAAATTGGATATGAACAAAACCAATTTTTCAGAATTTCGTATCAATAGAATTTTTTGTAAGCATTATTAGCATACAGTTTATTTTAATTTATCAGCGTCTTACAATGTCTATCATCATTCTATAACTCGCTTTACAATCTGCCTCACCACAATCAGAAAGTAGTGAAGCATGTGCCATCCCAACTCTCATCCAATTTCATTTCCTGTTTTTTATAATAGTATAGAAAATTTCTATTATTAATTTTCTCTACAATTGTCCTTCATTTACTACAGTTATCTTTAAGCAGATTTTATTTTGACTAGAAACTGCTCTGAAAATGATTTTGTAATCATTGAAATCATAAACATTTGTAATCAATGATCATTGAATTCTTGTTTTTTTTTTAATTATTCTCTTGGAGCAAGACAACAAAAGTTTTGAACGTTTTGTTGCTACAAAATGGTCATCTCATGCACATGTCGTCAAATACCTGAACTATTAAAAATGCTCTTAAAATATAGTGTCATAAAATCAACGTAGAAATAAGAATTAACCTATCTGATTAAAAATCTAAACATGATATTTCTTACAATTACATAGTTGAAATAAAATTCTTAGACAATTCAATGCCAATAGTAAACACTTCTAGAAAATAAAATAAGATTTCAGAGAGCGTAATCACATTTTTAAACTTGTTAAAACAATTCACAGAAAATATTATGTGAAAGCGATTTGATAAATTTTAAACCCTAATGAAAGTTAAAACGAAAAATATAGAATCAGACAGGTAAATTCTTTTGGAACCTTTTTTTGTTGCTTTATGTCACTTTAAGTGATGTACATTAGGAAAGTAAATCAGCTAAATATATTTAATAAATCTGAAGAGGAAACAATATTTTTGCGGTTGGTATAATTTATTGTATTTTAATATTCTTGCAAATAAGTTATAAGCATTCTGTTCGAAATTCCATTCTTCGAAAGTTTATAAATGAACCCCTTTTCAAGTGTCAGTTTAATTTACTACAAAATTAAGAAATTAAATTCAATTGCAAAAAATAAAATATATTAAAATGAATTTGGAAATTATTTTCAAAAATTAAACATCCGAATCAGATAATAGAATTGAAATTAATAAGGGAAAATATTTAGAAGACGAAATGTAAGATAAACACAAACTGAACAAATTTTTCAACATATTCTTTAACAGTATCTCTCAACCATTCTCAACTCTCAATCAAAATGTATACGTCTAAAATTTTCAAGGAATTTTATAAGGAAACAATTTTATTTTATTGCTGTCCTCCGTCCTCTATTACAATAAAACTTTACATTGTCGAGCTGACCAAAATTATAAAAATTCTTTCATATATTTAATGGCCGGTTGCAATGATGTCAAATATAATTTAACCACACATAATATTAAAAATACAGATATATCAATTATTAAAATGTGTTTTATTTTTAAAATATTAGATAAATATAATCATAAACCAAGAATTTAAAATTGTAGATATAATTAATATTGAATTAAAATATATAACAACAATACTGATTTACTAAATTATTTTCTGTTTTTTTATTTGATTTTTATTGCATTAAATTTTAGACATTCTATTTTAAATTTTATTTTTTATTTAAGTTTTATTTTCCCTAATCCGTTTTTATTAAGTCATTTTCTTGTGTTTGTTTATTTGTTCGGTAGAAATTTTCTAATCGGTTTTAAGCTTACTTCCCGATGAGACTTCAAATTTGCAACATAGCTTAAAACTCATCTAAATGCAATATAAATTCGCTTTCTTGTATTTTGAAACATATTTAGCAAAATAATGAATTTATAATTTTTGCATAATTTTAAAATGAATTTTTCCAGATAATCAGAAAAAAATTAAGTGACACTATTTTTTACATAAAGATAATACAAATAATTTATATATAAATAAATATTATATATATGTATTTTTTAATTAATTTTATGTAAAGAAATAAATACTAAGAAATGTATATGTAAAATAGAAAAATTTTATACTAGTACATAGAAAATGAAAATTTAACAAAATTTTCCTAAAAACTAGACGTATTTACAAATATAACTTTGAACAATTTATTAAACACATTTTGTGAACCAAAAAGTATCTTTAAATTATATAAAAATTATTAAAATTAAATTTAATTTAAGAAATAGAATAATGCTTTGTCACGACGACGAATTGAAATAATTAAAAAAATGTTAACCTACCCGATTTATGCATTTCGGAATTTGTGACATAGTAATAACATTTTTTACAAACAATTTGGAAATTTAAATATTTTAAAAATTTAGTTTTTTTTTTTTACATAATATCATATATTTGCTAGAATGGAACACATATTGACGGTATATTCGTTTTAAATCATCTTAAATAAAATTCCATATTTGCAGTGAATCCAAAAATAATTTTCGAAAAAGAAAATTTTTCAAAAGCTAAATTTTTAAAAAAGCTAAGTAGTGGAATTGGTTGGTTAATAATAAATTGGTTAATTATAAAACATTATTCAAAAACCTAATCATCATTTACAAAATTAAGTTTATATTCATAAATCAAAATATTTCCCGCAAAGTTGTGTGTTCAAAATAGTTGAATTATAATTTATCTACATATAATTAATGTTGTTTTTTGATGATGAGTCTACTACATGCTCGGGTTTTAATTCAGTAAAATTTAATTCAATCAACTTCATTTAGACTTAAATTCAATATATTTACTGATTAAAACTGCATTTTCATATCTTTTCAACCGAAAATTTTTAATTTTCAGCGAACCCATAATTCGATTAATATTATCAAATTGTTTGATGGAATACAATTTTTTTCAATATGTATATATTTGGATTCGTTATGCATTTTTATTAAACAAAATTGGTTTTTGTAAACAAAAGACCATATCTTGAACTAAATAGATTAAGCAACACTGATTTAATTTTACTAAAATATTCAATTCACTTGGGAGAGATTTTAAAGTTTTTATTTTTTCGCATCGTATAATATTTTCACAAACATACAGTAATAAATCTACTAAAATAAATGTATGTGTCTTAGTTAATTGTCTGCATTAACACAAAATAGATTGCACACTACGTGTAAATGAAAAAAAATAACACAAAAAACAAACAAAAAAAGGACGATTCATTTTTTCTAATAATTTCTTAAATTCACCCCAATATATTTGTCTCTTGTAGATGAATTATGTTCAGAGATTGAGACAGAATCATTTGTATGTCGTGGATTATCTACGATTGTTATCGTATTATTTAATAGATTTGGAAGGATTTATTTAGAAAAAAAAAGAAAAACCGAAACAAAAAATAAATTTGTTTTTCTTGCTTTGAACTGTAAATTATATATAGGAATATAAGAGCACCATTAAGTCTTTAATTTTTTTTAAGAATTAAAAATAGATAGAAATTTTATTTATTGCATAAAAAAATTGTATATTTATTATTAGACAAAATTAATGTTAAACATCAAATCTTAAATATTTCAAGTTATATCAAAAATTATAACATAACAAATAACATTTGACATTTATACCGAATTAAAATTAAATAAAAGAAAGCATAAATAAAAATAATACTAATTAGGCTGGCTGAAATCCGAAAGGGAAATAGAAATCAAAGTAATATATCTACATCAAATTAAATAAAAAAACCAATTTTAGTTTTATCTCATAGTTAAAAGATAGTTCAACAGTAAAGTTTTCGTATATGATTTGCTCTATTTAAAATTTAGTGATACTACTTTTTTTAATATTTTAGTTAATTACACTTCTGGCAATTTCCTCTATTTTGTGTCTCTACAAAATCTATCAAAAAATTTATAAAATCGTCAATCGATGAAATAAATAAATGAAATTTTAATAGTAACTGTTGAAAACAGTTATTATAAATACAGATTGAAAATATTGCAGCATTAAACACGTCCAATGCACCATGAACCTTACATTAAAACTAATAGACTTACACTTTCAATTTTAAAGATAAATGCGAAAATATCTTTTTATAATTATAAATATTTAAAAACACATCGATTCATATTTGATTCAGTATTAGAAGAGAAACAAAAGTAGAATCATCACGTAGAATCGTCCATTTATATAGCCTCTCAAAGAAACTGCAGTTTTAAGATTTATATTTATTAATTATTTTAATTCTAACCTCATCTGCATATCCATATTTGACATACTATATTTCGTTTTTACTTTTACTTTGTTGCTTACAATTTCAATAAAAAATATCAAAAACAATATACCGTATAAATTAATATGAACAAGACAAATCAAAATAAAATTCTGAAACTCAATTTTATAGCTTTGCTGACATTTCCAATAAAAAGTGATCTATATTGTTTTTCTTTTCTCTTTTTCTCTTTTTTTAACTGTAACAATAAGCTTGTGAAACAAAATACAATCATCACAGTATTTTTTATTAAATTAACGAAATTTACTTGTTACCTTACAAGCTTATGTAGATTAAACTTAACATTTAATTAAGTTCACATTTTTAATTTAATCCACTTTCATTTTCATATTAAACAATTCAATAGGTAGCCGAAAATATTATTATATAAATTAATATTAAAGGAATAGAATTTAGAGAAAATACATTCATTTTCCAGAAAGAACAAACACTAAGTGGTGTAGATTGTTTGCTTGTGCAGTTTTTGAAAAATGCCGCTTCCATATAATATCATAAAAACAAATCAATTTTTAACTCATACTGAGAGAACCATTAGCTAGTACAAGCAGTCATGTCCGGTCCATAAACAAACCAACTTAATAGAGGAGAAGAGAGAGAGAGACTCTTGAATACTTTCTTCGTAGGTGCCTAATCTACCCTAGAGGCAGACTTCGGACTTTAGACAAAATTTTTCAAACATTACAGAAATATCTCAAATCGAACAATAATATTAAAGATCAAAATGTATTCTTCAACAATTTAGTATTCCGGACACTTTGAAAAAAATAAGGATGCCAACCAAGTATATGTATTTATGCTTACGACTTATTAAATAAACAGATTTTCTTAACCGTATATAGGTTGTCTCTAAAACCGAGCAATCCTCTATAATATAAATCAAGCAATAATAACAAATGGATCGTTCGAGTCATTGCACGTTAGAGGCACAACTTAGTGTTAACTGTTCATGCAAAAGCAACTAAAAGACCACTTCAACTACACCCATGCAATACTTCTACGCAAAAGTAATTATCAATAATATTTATATTCGATATTTATTTAACAATTTAGATATGATTATGAATAATGTGCGTCCTAAACTTTCATAGTGTACTATATTATATTATGCTCAAAACATCCTTTATTATGTAGTGTGTTATGTGATCTGATTATATCTAAACAGTGTTTTATTGGCTGTATTCGAAGATGATTTCGAACTTTTCTCAAGTTACAGATATTTTATATTTGTAATAAAATTATTAAATTTTTTCAGAGTATAAAACGAATCTAACCTAATTAAAATTAATCTGTTATTTAAGAATATTTTTCTACTTAATAATAATTTAAAAAAAAGAATATTATTTAATTTGTTGATGCACGAAAAAATTTTATAAATAAAAAAAAACGTAAGATATAATAATGTTTCTATTTAATAAATAATAAATTCTCATACCATTTTCCAGTGTACGTAATAATTGCGGTAATAGTTGGAAATTTTGTTAATAATTTTTTTTTTCATTATCTAACTGTTTCTTCAATTTTCTCTAAATGGTGGCAACAATATATAAAAAAAAACAACAACAATAAATTAAACCAAATGAGTGGAAAATTATTCTACATTTTAATTTCCTTGAAAAAGTTTATTAATATAATTTTACATTGAAACACCAACATTCAATTCCATTCACCGCAAATTAATCGCTTCAATAATGACCACAATTTTTCACTAATATTAATTTCTGCAAAGGTGTATCTATCATCAATATTATGCCGTAAACAATTAAATAATCATAATTAACAATATAAACAAATTCAAAATTATTAACAACAACATAGATTCGAAAATTTCATTGAAAAAAATGTAAATGAAAAAATAACTCAACGAAATAGCATCCAGAAGTAAAAAATTACTTTATTTTATTTAAAACTGAAATAACACGCAAACACTTTTTATCAAATATGAAAGAAATAGGGTTCAAAACAATTTGAAAGCAAAATATATTATTCTACAAAATAAAAAACAAAATTATATTAACACTTTGTGAATTTTGCTTTTTCGTTTTTTATTTATACATTTTATTTTTGAATCTTTCCTAATTTAAGAAACTCAGAAGAAGTTGTTTAAACTAACTGTAGGTTGAAATATTACCTAACAGAGCCAACGCAAAAACAGGATTGTGAAAATATCTGGAAAATACTGCTTACAAGCAACTGTACGCATAAAAATGAATATCATTCATTTGCAGCGCAAAAACCTATAAAATACACTATATTTTTTTCATATAATTGTTTTTGTACATTTAAATTAATTTCTTCTTAATTTTTAAATTTACAACTATCATTTTCAGCAAATCATTAAAACTAAAAATTTTCACTTGAAACAATTGTTTATTTATTGAAAATATTCATTCAAAGTCATTTAAAAGTCAGATCAGTGTATTTTATTGTTATAAAATTCCCGTTATATATACAATGTAACAGAAAACTTTAGAAATGTACAGGCAAAATTTTGTGGTTTTTATTAAATCTTACTTTACTTTTTTTTTACAAAATCATTAGGATGTAACCTTTAAAAAGTAACGCTGGGTTGGGATAGAACAGGATAGAAAGAATACTTAATATTTTTATTTTTTGGATGCTATTTCCTTGAAAACTTTTTCACTGAATCGAAAAAATTAGGTATTCAAAAGACATTTCCAATCACATAGCAACGAATTCAATTTTACATCCAATTAAAATAAAAAATGTAACCAAATAAATAAATGTTAAAAATGTTTAATTATATCACTGAATTAACCAGAAAAATGATACCAATAGTTGATTTACGCAAGCTCAAAATAATAATCCATAAATTAACATTAGAAATGAAACAAAAGCATATGATAATAGATGTACTAAATATAATAAACAACGGAATATTCAGCTAACTGCTAGTTATCAAACAGTGCAAAATTATAATTATCTCTTGTCAATGATATTATAACCAAGTAAGCAGCAGCGATAAAGTTAAAAGAAGAGTGAATATAACAAACGCGTAAATATATATCTATCTAAAAAAAATATGGAAATATTTCCATATAACACCAATCTCCGAAACGATTAACAACGGCTTCTATCTAATATCTGGCAAAGATCTTTATATAAACATTTCTAATGTAACTACTACAATCTAAACAGAGAGAGATCCGAAAGGGTAAAAAATTACAAATATAAATTACAAATATTATCAGAAACCCCGCTTATTATTTTTTTCCTAACATAATAAATTGAACTAACTATAAATTATAAATAATAGATGTAGGTCTCTATAATTAAACTACACCTGTTTAGTGAATATCAGTATTATAATCGGACTGATATGATTACAAATTCTTACTTATATTAAACATCGTCGTATACTATCAAATTGCATATTTATTATGTTTTATCTCTAAAATAATGTTCAAAATAGGACTGTTTAGGTGCAATGAATATATCAGTGATTGCTTCTGTACACAACAAGGTATTACGAACTGTAATTGCAGATATGGTTTCAATGAATGGCAGAGCGAACCAATTTTTGTAAATTTTTCATATTTTCTCCCTTCTTTGTTATATTTAAATTAGATTTTTGTAATATACGCGGACTATCAACGAATTCTCTTTCAGTCGAAAGCCATCTAAGGCTACGAAACCCAGAAATCTCTGCATTAGGTGAGAGACATCAACTTTAATATCAACAACTATTCAGTGGTATCAGTTTTTTGCCACATAGTGATTGCTCTGTACATCAGAAATGATGTTGCTTTCAAAACTCTTCATAACTTTGAGTGACCAAACCAATTTTTCACTATAATTGGCTTAAATTACATATTGATAAGTGTATTATCCATTTTTTTATACAAATCTCCCTGGCAAATACGTTAGAAACTGATATGGGAATTGAAAGTTTATCGAAATAAATCAGCCTAAATCTCGAAAACCATCCAGAATCCGAGATTGTTTTGGCAGGAGATTTCAATATTCATAACAAGGATTGGTTTCGCTTTTCAATTTACAATAGTCCCACAGGTAAGCAAATTGAATTATTTTCCAAGTTTTACAATCTTCCTCAACTTGTTAAAAGTCCCACGAGGATACCAGAACGACACGATCAGAAGATTTTTTTACAATTTATGAACATTCGAAAAGAACATGAACGTCTATGTTCTAACTAACCCCATTTCTGTTTTCTTAATTCACCCACACAACTTTCTTTCTTTTTTTTCACCCCTAGAAGAAACGCTATTTATCTATTATAGGTTTTGATTGCTTGGCTATTTACATAATATGAATAAAAAAGTTTTTAATCAACAGCAAATTTGATTTGTACGCTTTAGCAACCCTAATCTGTATAGCCAAACTTCCATAGTCTGTTTTATTTGCAACAAAACTACAATGGAGTAATATAATATGTATAAATGTATAACCAAATTAACGTTTTATATGTATGTCTTTTATTTATTCTCAGATTATTAAAAACGTGCGAATATTTTGTTATTGTAAAAGTCAAATATGGACTTTTACTATTTAATTATTTTATTCAATATATATAAAACATATATTATGTATATTATAATATTGAATACAAAATAAGAATTAAAATTAATATTTAAATGGAAATAATGTTTTGTAATATAAACTGATATAGAATAATATAGCGACTCATAATATACAATCATTTTTAAATTGGTAATGAATTCTCACTTTTATTTAAAAGACAATATTAAATATTAATTAAAATGAAAAGTATTTTTACGCCATTAAAATCTAATAATATCAATTGATATCGTATTTAACCATAATCACGTGCCTTAAAATTACCTAAAAAATATGTTTTTAAGAAAGAGAAATTAATTTTATATACTTACAAAACTCAACAATAATCATTAAAACACAAGCAAATTAAATAAAATTTCACTTTACAAACATTAAAGAGGATTTTAATTGTTACAATTTTTACTACAGTTAAAAACAAGAACCCCTATACAAGAACAAATAATATTTACGATAGAAAAATAATTGTGAAGAAAGAAATCCCTAGTATACAATCAAATCGAAAAAAATTTATACAACGAGAAATTTTTGATGTGATGTTAAAAATAAAATGATTTCAAAATAGTAGAAAATTCAAGCTATTCAATTACACAAAATTCACAGATAAAAGACTATCCGTTAAATGGATGAAGAGAGAAATATAATAGCAATAAATAGATCCGGATTTCATATATATTCTAATTTTTCCACAGTGCACAACTGGTGTTTCAAAATACATATCACATTATTTATCAATTATTATTTTTGTATAAGCCTTTGTATTAAAAACATATTATAATATAAAACTAGTACTATGAACTAGTTTTATTTTGCTAATTGTGTGTATTTTGTTTACTTTTTATAACTCACATATGATTTTATATTTAAACATTATATAATCTTAATATATAAAATCGTTGGTGCATATTCGTAATCGCTCCGCCCTATACCCCACGGATGGGGTTGCAGGACAATGATGTTGATATTCGTAATCGTAGCCCTAGATCTCGGAAACTACTGAACCAAATGTTACCATATTTTCAACATATATTACTGACACCGAATATTAATGTATAGACTACTTCTATAGATGGCGCTTAGATGGCGTTATTTTAAAAAATCGTATTTACGGGCCAAAAGGGCTGAAATTCGGAACATATATTTAGTTTATAAAATAAAATGCTTATAAAAATAATAATAGTTTTTGGTATTTTTTTAAATTAAATTTAAGTCAGTATACTCGATGAAGTACAAATCAAAGGAGACGTTGATCTAATTTAACATCACAACAACAACAGCAAGAAACAGAAGCAGCAAGAACAAGAATGCAAAACTTATATGCAAGAGAGAATAAAGAACACAGAAGTGTACGAGTACAACATGTAAGAAATGCAAATAGACTTAGAAGATCACATCAACAATTAAGTGATATAGATAGGAATTTAAATCAATTAAACAATAGAAAAAGAATGCAAATACGTATATTATTAACATTATCATCATTTGACCGTATTGCATTTGATTATGATCCTGAAATGGATTATGCTTCTTACTCTAAAGTTAATGTTGGGGAAATGCTTTAAAATTTAAATATGAAACAGCTGGGATGTGTTGCTGCTGTTCCGGAAAAATTTATTTGCCAAAATTAAATCCACCACCAGAACCTTTAAAAACATTAGTTAAAGGAGAAACAGCAGAATCGAAATTATTTTTTAAAAAAAATTGGAAATTTAATCCATGCTTTCAAATGACAAACTTCAGAGCAAATGAAATTAGTAGTAGTCACACTGACCAAAACTTTAATTCAACATTTAAAATACAAGGCCGAGTCTATCATAAAATTTGATCTTTACTTGCAATGCCTGAGGAAACTCCAAAATTTTTAAAAATTTATTTCATGGGAGATGAAGAAGACCAACTAAATCTACGTTCTCAGTACAATCGCATAGAAGTAACCAGAGAACGAGCTATTGTTTATACACTACAACAAATTTATATGAAAAAAATCTGCTTATTCAGTTATTTAAAGAAGTGTCAAATAGATTAGAAAATGACAATTATGCTATTACCATTAAACCAGATAAAGTTCCATCTGGTGAACATTCTCGTAGATTTAATGTACCAACTGTTAATAAAGTAGGCATTATTATGGTTGATGATGTATTTGAAAGAAGATGCATTAAAATTGAATGTAGAAACAATGTTTGCGAAATAAATAATGATTTAAGCCGCTCATATGATGCGTTACAATATCTGCATATATTTTGGGAAGATGAAGATGGATATCAAATAAATATTAAACAAAAAAAATTTTATAACGCATTGAAACTATGAGAAGAATGTCAGTGCAATGAACTATTATGCATATCGTCTTATGATTAGAACCAATGAAAATAATATTTTAAAATGCCGGCATTTATATAATCAGTATATTGTCGACATGTATGCAAAAATTGAAAATGAACGTCAACACGCTACATTCCATTTAATCAATCAATATTACGGGCTAATGAATACATTCATTTACGTGATGCAATCAATAGTAATAATGACGGCAATTTAAATTTAAATGATCTAGGAAATATTTGTATATTACCATCATCCATATACAGGTAGTCCACGACATATGCAAAAATATATTCAAGACGTAATGGCTTATGTTCGTACGTATGGTCGACCAAATTTATTTATCACATTTACTTGCAATCCAAAATGGAATGAAATCATAAATATTTATTACCAGGTCAAGTAGCAAGTGATCGACATGATATTACAGCCCGTGTGTTGAAACAAAAACTAAAACCATTAATAGATTTTATTAATGAACATTCTTTGGTGAATTCAATGTTGGATGTATTGAGTGGCAAAAATGTGGAAATATAGATCCAGAATTATTTGAAATTATTACAAATAACATGATTCATGGACCATGGAACTTAAGTTCACCATGTATGGAAAATGGCAAATTAACAAAAAGATTTCCCAAAGATTTATTAGTAGGTTCAATTACTGGAAATGATGGATATCCATTGTACTGCACAAGATCAACTGAAAATGGTGGTCAGTCTTTTATGATTAAAGTAAAAAACGAACTAAATGAATATGAAATTGGTAATAGATGGGTTGTGCCTTACTCACCATTACTATCAAAAACATATAAAGCTCACATTAATGTTGAATCATGCAGTTCTGTTAAATCAATTAAAAATATATTTGCAAATATGTACATAAAGGCAACGACAAGGCCGTTTTTGCAATTCAAAATAATGAAAATGATGAAATTTCACGATATGAAATGGGTAGATATATCAGTAGCAATGAAGCAATATGGCGAATCCTTGCATTCTCAATTCATGAAAGAGATCCTGCTGTTATATATTTAGCTATACACCTTGAAAATTGACTAAGTGTATATTTTAATACTCAAAATACAGAAATACGAGCAAAACACCACCAAAAAACAACATTAACTGAGTATTTTAAATTATGTGACGAACAAAATATTTTTGGTCAATTTGCAAAAAACGCTGCAAAAGACATTCCAAAATATTTTACATGGAATTTAACCATGCAGAACCACATACAAATTATCCAGGTATTTTTCCAACAAATGTTTTAGGAAGATTGTTTGCAGTTCATTCAAAACAACGTGAATGTTTTTGTTTAAGAATGATATTAATTAAATGTATAAGGGGAACATTTTTTTTTAAATATTAAAACAGTTAATGGTAATTTCTATTTGACTTATTATGATGCATGTCAATCATTAGATTTATTGGAGATGCAGTCATTATTTCATCACCAAATCAAATTAGTAAATTATTTGCAAATATATTAAAAACATGTTTTCCAAGCAATCCACAAATCAATATGGGAAAAATATAAAGACTCAATGAGTGACAATATTTTCCATGCTCAACAAATTGCACGCCAAAATTTCACAATTGATTATTCATCCGAAATATATAATGAATCTCTTATCAAATTAGAAGATGTATGTATGTCAGTATCAAATGAAACATTAATAAAATTAGGTTTATCATCACCTAACCGCCCAGCAAGTGATTTGTTTAACCGAGATATGCATCTAGAACAACATAAATATTTTAAATGATCATATCTATTAATAAATAAACCAAAGTTATTAGATGAACAAAAAATAGTTTATGATAGAATTATGAATGCTGTTTTAGCAGAAGGAGGAATAACAAAAATGGATTAATTTTTCATAAACACTTTAAGAACTTTTACGTACAACAATATCAACCAGATTTTTTTTGCAACAATGTTTAAGGGTTAAGGGCAAAACAACGTTTGCCGGGTCTGCTAGTTTTATTATATAAAACTAATCAAATTCAAATCAGGAGTTAGGTAGTGCAAATTTTTGATACCTACAGATGATACTGAAAAGTAAAATTAAAGGTATTCGAAAATTAAAAAAAAAAAAACAAACCTCTTTCATTACGTCATTCACATCAGCCTTCGAACTTAAAATAAAACTCTTCCCCAAACAATACAATAAGTTATAAACTCCAACATGTTGTTCACTTTTAATAATAGTATACAACGATTCTGTGAACTTAGTTTGACTGCCCATAAAACCCTAAGATGACATAAAAAAAAATAAGAAAACAAAGACATTAATTTAATTTGAATTTAAATTCTATACTTATATAACCCTATAACCCTTCTCCCCCCCTATCATTGAGTCGTAATAATAATAAATACAATACAAAATAATTTTATTCTTATATTAAATTACTGTTGGTGTTGTTGTTGTTCGTATTATTTTTAATAAAAAGCATCTATAACATTCAATTTTGATCCTAAAAAGTGAAATTTTCAATTTAACTAACCAGAAAATTGCAATAAAACAGCACGAGCCACTATAAGAAAATTTATTGAAAATTTCACATAAATAAATATATCATTGCTATATATGAATGTACATTGTATATATTGTACATATACACAGAGGGACAGGACAATATCTACAAATTAAAATGTGAATAAGAGTGTTATTGAGAAATTTACTGTTTTGTGGAATTGACTATGTTAACTCTTCTTACAAATGACACCAATTATGAATTTAAAAAAAAAATAAAACAAAAAAATATCATCTTGGGTTTTTTAGGTACATTTATTTTGGAATTGTAAAACACAAAATATCCTTTCGTCGCCATTCAAAAACTTTTTGCTTGTGTTTTTTTTTCAAATAATTTAAATCCTTTCATTTTATGGTAGAGTAACTTAATTTATTCATCTACATGTATGTAATAATATGTAAAAATATGTAAATTTTTTTGTACACAATTAATTTATAACTAATACAATTGTAAATTAACATTTTTTATTATATTTTTGTTTTATTTTAAAATTTGAATTCATTTGACATAATTGTACTGTGTTGTTGATGGGTCTATTAACCTTTTCAATTCAAAACGTAATTCTAACATTCATGATAATGAACAATTCGGTACATTAGATTAGTGACAGGTAAACATAAATGAAATTCTTATTGAAGCCCTTGTCGAAGAACTTCTTAAGTAGTATTCTAGTAAAAGTAAAAATTTTACTCTAATTTTTATTAACAATTTTTTTTTAAATTCATTGAAATGAATTCTGATTTTTGAAATGGGATATTTTACTCTTGAAACATTCTACTTCATGAATATAATTTTTAATTTATTTAATTAATTAATTGAGCAGGTTAAGCAGAGGAACTCTCAATAAAGAGAGGAATAACTTAGAGTCTCACTCAACAACTTGAAAACTTTGACTATGCAGAAGATATCTGCTCCTCTCGCACAATTTCAGCGACATGCAGAACAAATTAGAACACCTGGAATAAGTTGCCAAACATGTTGGACTAGAAATCAACCTGGAAAAAACTAAAGCTAAGAGAATAACCACCACGGAAAATCTAAGGTTGAAAGAAGAACAAATCTAATTTGTCAACAATTTCTGCTACTTGGGAAGTATAAAAGCAACTAGTGGTGGGGCTCAAAAAGATGTAGAAAATAGATTAACGAAAGCAAGAGTAACAACCAAATATTAAGATCAACTAAACTTAGAATATTCAGGTCTCTGTAAAATTAATCCTGACATACAGCAGTGAAGCTTGGTTAACATCAAAAATTATCAACCAGAAGATACAAATTTTCATTAGTAAGTGTCTAATGATAATATACCGAATATTCTGGCCAACACATAATAAGCAACAACGACCTCTGGATGCTAGGAACCCATAGCGAAATAAACCAGAAGAAGGAAATGTAGATGGATAGGCCACACTCTCAGAAAGCCATCAAACAACATCGCGCGATTGTGTTTAGAATGAAACCCACAAGCACAAGAGAACGCGGTCGCCCAAAGAACACCTGACGGAAGGCCATAAAACAAGAGCTTGAAAAAGCAAACATAACGTGGGACCAAGCGAAATTAGTTGCTAGAACTCGAGCACGATGGAAATGTCAAGTGGAAGCAGCCGGAATCTATGCTCCGAAGAGAAGTAAGGGAAAAAAAATTAATTAATTATTCTTTATTTATTTTGTAAACTCATACGGTAGGTAGGTAGTAGTGGCTGCCGACAGTACGCTGATACACTTAGGCCAGTAAGGTCCATTGTGATACCACGGAAACTTTACTCGCTTAAGACTCTGACATAGAGCTAATGTCACAAATTTTCAGTGTTAGTAAGTTCTAAACTCATAATATCTTGACATTTTTCAAATATCGATTCAATTAAATAATTCTAAGTTAAAACAAAAAAAAAACTTTTAAAATTTATAACTAAAATACTTACCGGTAGAAAATTACCATTGATTAAGTGACTTAGGAATTAGTAAAAAAAAAAAAAAGCAAGCTATAAACTTTAAATAATATAACCAAGACAAAGGTCTTAATAACAAGTACTAAATAACTCCATAACATAATAAAAACAGATACAAAAGAATATCCATAGTGGGTTCAATTTGTAAAAATAATTACGAATACAGTACAATCAGTACAATCATGAGGCTTAACAAATATATAAAGAACCATAACTATGGGAATGTATTAGGACTCAAGTGACTACGATGGGTGAAGAAAATTCCTTGAAATAAAACAGCTGAAAAATCCAGACTAAGTGGCTTGATCTAATTTCACTGTTCAACAGTGAAAGGTCAAGCTATATAATGCAATATTTTTTATTATGTTACGTTTTTAGGGTAATCCTATTTTAGTGGTCAACTAAAATTTTCTAGACAATTTTCATGCCAATATTCTGAATCATACTTGTCTATTACTGTAATATTCTACTTTAGCCAAATTTTTATTTGAAGAAAAAAAGCAATGGTGTGAATATCGTGTGCCGTATTAAAATTCTGGGCTGAATCGTGTATTGAAATAATAAAATTTACTCTGAAACACATAACATTATTCTATTATCTGGACAGCATTTTCCTTGTTTATCACAGGTGCTGAAAACACTTTAAGATAATTATGATATAGATCGATCCTGCTATCGCTCTATTAGATTATTTTGGCGTATTATTCCAAAAACTATATTGATAATCAAACTTTTATTTAATTTTCATATCTATTAATCATATATGAGGTATAGTGAGATTAGATTATGTTTCATATATTAATAAATGAATAAATAAATGAAGCATAGTGTAGAAATACTTTTAGATCAGTTTCTCTATAATCTATTTTAAATATATACCCCAGTGCTAAATATACATTAATTTTTATGTTACGATACGATGCTTGTATGTTGTGAATGTTGACAACTACATATTTATGTAGGTACACTTGTATATGACATTTTTGTTATAAGGAAAAACTTTTATGGGTGAAAAGTTTTTGACATTTGATGGCACATTGATGACGAATATTGTATATTGAATTAAGGATAAAAGTATCCTAAGTTATTGACGACATCTAACGAAGTATAATACTTTATGGGTTAATTATGAAAAACAAATAATAAATACATAAAAATAAAACTAAAATGGAAAGTGAATGACCTGAAAAATTGGGCCATGCGATTTATAAAATAAATTGTTGTGCATATTTAAAATATTTTCACAGAATCTACAATGATAACTTGTCGATGTAATTGAGTTAATATATAAATTAATTAAAAATTAAATTTGTAAATATTTAAACTATAAATAACATTAGCACTTCAAATAAATAAATGTTAGGATATATGTAATTAAAATAAATTTGATTACTCTTAACACAGTTAATAAATTTTGATTTGATTCCTATTTAACACAGCAAAAATAAAACATTTATTTTTTTTTTCAAATTTAATTAAATTTTCAATCGAAAGTTTATAAAAAAATTGATGCTTTGACGTTATTCACTATTGAAGTCTAATAGAGAATGGTTCTATAATATTTTGAAACAATATTAATTAGGAAAGTACATATACTCTAATTAAATGTCAGATTTTATTTATTGATGATACTTAATATTTTCAATAGAAATATATTTTAAGTTTATTGATTACTGTGCAATGAACAAAAATTAACATCAATTAAAAAAGCAAAATGTAATAAAATTAATTTAAAAATTTTGAGCAATCAAGTAAATGAAATGATTCATTGGTAGAAAAAGTATTGTTTATATCGCATTTTGCTTTTTCAATATTAAAAACTACACAGTTTATGATACCACACATCCAAATGTGACCGCTCATGGTGGTTCTACAATACTAATTAAAAGCACCATAAAACATTACGAAATTGAAAAAACTCAAAACGAACATTTACATTTACATTTACAAGTATAGTGGTAGAAGATTGGAATGGACAACAATACAATATCTGCCCTATATTGCCCACCAAAACACAACATCAATAAGTCAAATTTCTGCGATTACTTTAAAACTCTAGGTAATAGATTTATAGCGGCTGGTGACTACAATTCAAAACATACTCACTGGAGATCAAGAGTAACTACACAGAAAGGCAGACAATTGCTAATGGCCTTGCAAGAGTTAAATTTGGACTTCGTATCTACTGACCAACCCAACCAACCTACTGACCCTCAGACCAGACTTTCTGGACTTTTGTGTGACAAGAAGTATTACATCAAGTCACTTACGTGTAAAATCAAGCTTTGATCTTTCCTCAGACCACACTCCAATTATTATCAAAACTTCAACCAGGCTTATTTATATACCAAAAAAGCAATGCTTACACACAAAGCATTCAAATTGGGATAAGTTTCGAAACATAACAGATAACAAATATCTTAAAGGATTCATCTAAAAAATTCTGATGATATTAATATTGCAGTTGGACATCAACAAAACCTTGTTAGAAGCTGTGAAAGAGTCAACGCCCTAACAAGTTAAACTCCAAACTAAAACTTTCTGCCTTGTAGCAATTAAGCTCAAAATAGTAAAAAAAAAACATTGAGGGAACTATGGCAAAAAACTAGATCACCAGAAAATAAGAAAAAACTAAACCGAATTACTTAAGAACTCAGTAACATTCTAAAAACTGCCAAAGAAGAAGCACTTCAGTCGTATTTAGAAAACTTATCACCATCTGCGCACACTGATTGCTCTCTTTGGAAGGCAACAAAAAACTTAAACGTCCACAACAACATGTTCCTCCGCTAAGAAATAATCATATGGAAGTTGGGCTAGAAGTGATATAGAAAAAGCGAATCTATTTACTTTACACGCAAAATTCTTTCGAGGCATATCCTTCGGTAGTCTCAGATGCTGAAGATAACAACATCATCCAGTACCTTCATACGCCATATCAACTAGGTCTACCTATTAAAAAATTTAATATTAGTGAAGTTCAGAATACAATTTGAAACACAGCTAGCAGTCAAAAAATCACCAGGCCACGACGAGGATGATAAAAGAAGTGTCAAACAAGACAATGAAGCATTTCCTGCACTTATTTAATGCAATATTAAGATTGTGTTATTTCCCAGAAAAATGGAATATAGCCCAAATAATAATGCTGCCCAAAGAAGGTAAAGAGCCCACAGATGTTAAATCATATAGACCGATTAGTTTGCTACCAATTATGTCGAAAATTTTTGACAAATTGTTTGTAAGAAGACTGAATGATAAAATAGCCGAACTAAATATCATACCAAGCTACCAATTCGGGTTCCGGCAAAAGCATTCGGCTCTAGAACAAATTCACAGAGTAATGCAGCATATAAATGAAACATTTGAATTTAAAAAATATTGTTCTGCAGCATTTCTCGACATCACGCAGGCCTTCGATAAAGTCTGGCACGAAAGGCTTTTATTTAAATTGAAAAAGCTGCCCACCATTATCATCAATTTTTTAAATTATACCTTAGCAATCGAAAATTTGTAGTAAAGTACAACAGCGATATTACAGATATTAGACAAATACAATCAGGTGTACCACAGGGAAGTGTTTTAGGGCCAGTGCTTTATGTCATCTACACAGTCGATCTCCCAATATCACAAAAAGTTATTGCAGCTACTTTTGCTGATGATACTGCTATTTTAACCATACAAATCCGATGATATTGCAAAACAACCTTTTTAAAATTGAAAATTGGCTTATGAAATGGAGAATAAAGGCAAACACATTAAAATCTTTGACATTACGTTTACATATCAGGTATCTGTCCTGCAGTAAAATTAAACGATTCACTACTGCTACAGATGAATTCAGTAAGGTACTTTGGTATGCATTTAGACCGCCGACTTACTTGGAGAATTCACATTGTCCAAAAGAACAGACAACTCAGAATAAAATTCAACCAACTCTACTGGCTTTTAGGACATTTTAGCTATCAAATCATAGCAAATTAATGATATACAAATAAATATTGAAACGAATATGGACATACGGTCTAGAGCTATCGGGTACTACAAGTAACTCAAACATTGAAATAATTCAACGTTTTCAGTACTGTACTGTGAGTAGTGTGATCCATTGTAAGCCCCCCTTGGTTTGTAAGAAACGGTAGAATACGAGAAGATTTCAAGATTCCATCTGTAAAAGAAACAGTTACTTCCAAATCAACATCATATCACTCAAGACTTCAAAATCACCCAAATGTGCTAATTCCACAGCTTTCAAT
Source organism: Argyra leucocephala (assembly GCA_963942445.1). Lineage (NCBI taxonomy): Eukaryota > Metazoa > Arthropoda > Insecta > Diptera > Dolichopodidae > Argyra > Argyra leucocephala. The sequence goes on along the minus strand of OZ012679.1, from coordinate 100,250,307 downwards.
TACTCGGCAGACACGCAGACTAAATAGATTCACGCCGCTAGAACTAAGTTGTAGATTTCCAACAACTAGCCAAATAAATTAAGTTTTTAGAAGAAAAAATCATTGGATTTTCTCTCTTCCACAAGCCTTCATTCAAATCAAAATTTATCCTTGATATCTTGTATTTTATGTACATATAGTAAAATTATTAAAATAGTTTAAAAGTGAAATTAACAAAAAAAAAAAAAATATCGCATTAAAAGCAACATGTTATCCTATATTACTACCACAGTTTTTATTTAAGTTGTTCGAGAAGGTCATTCTTAAACTTAATATCCAAATTGGATTCAGAGAAAAATGATAAACTATAGACAGCATTTTTCGAGGAAAAAAATATTGTACGACTATATTTCTTGAAACTTCACAAGCATTTGATAAGTGTAATACATAAAATGCATAATATACTTCTTGAAAGCTTTTGTAAAGAAGCCTATGGAATATCAAAATCAAATTTCTATCCAATTTTAATAGGAGTTCCTCTTAGAAAACATTTTATACTTGCTATATACTGTCAATATTCCATCAGCAACACCGCAGATTGACATGGCATTTTTGCAGACAATAATATCTAATAGCCACAAGCGTAATGTAAAACATTGCATATACAAGTATGTATATAAATAGCATACAAGTGTTAAAAGTAAAAGCAGTGCAACATATCTTTGTTATTTACTTCCGATAAAGCATCGTATTACACAAAAATATTTAATTCTTATGAATAAAATAAGATACTTAATATATTTAAGAACTAGATTTTTTCTAATTTAATGCATTCAGCCAAAAAAATGTACTTTAAATTGTTGATTTATATACATATAATAACTATCATTTCAAGTCATTCTCTTAACACAATACATACATACTAGTGAATCCGCTGTGCAATTGCACAGAAGCAGTTCTTAAAGGTAAGATTTTATATAAAAAGAAATATTTGTTTTGATATAACTGTAGTTGTTTTCTAAATCGCTTGATTATTGAATATATATATAATGAAATTAAAGTATAAAACCTAATACTTTATGATGAAATTAATACTAATTTCAATATAACTTAACACAATACAATCAATTTACTCTCAACGTAGTAGAACGATGTATTTTAATTCGTTTATAGTCAAAAACGTTTGTAGTCACAATTCTGTTAGAACAATAGTCAACAATTTGTTTGAAAGAAAATAACAAACTTCATAAGGTCATACAATCGATATCGTTTATAGTCACATTAAAATCTAGCCCCAATTTTTTCAATAAAACAAAAAAATAAGTCAAAAATGAATTATTTTGTTAAAAAACCGATTTATATATATGTCTTTTTCTGATCTTTATTACAAATATGTATATTTTGTGATTACATAACAGAATTGCTATTTATAAGTAAAATAAAGTTTAAAATTATTATACGAAAGATATTTTAATGAATTTGATTTTCTTTATAAAGATCAATTTAGTAAGTCAGAATATTCATTCAATCAATCAATTTCAATAGTCAGAAATATTACTAAAATTTAGCGAATATATATATATATGTATATATTTTTTTTAATAATAGCAGAAGCAAATGAACTAACATTTATTATATCATTTTTGAAGAGTATGATCTGATCTGATTTTTGTTTTAAATTTTTGTTTGTGTTTTTGTTTTTATACTTTTTTCTATAAGTTTGTATGTTTATTTAAAATGACAGCATTTTTATGAAGTCTTTTTAAAAATTATCCGTAATTGAATTTTATTTTAGAGTATAGATGTCGCTCAACTTAGAAATAACCGTCATTTATTTGGTGTAACTATTTGAAATGTTTTAAGTATTCAGCACCAAGAACTTTTAAAATTTTAATATTTTTGTGGTGTAATTTACCATTCAATTATTCTTGCTTTTTTACTCACCATGTCGTTCATCTTGTATATTATATATAAGACACATTTGAAATCTCAAATGATGAATTCGATATACCGACACACATATAGAACTGATATTCTACCGAAAGTTATATATGTGTATAATAGTTTTCCTCACGGATCGGGTTACAATAAAAGACAATGATGATATATAAATTTAAAAGATCTCCGTATTATTTTAAAATAGAATATTTTTATTATTAAAATGATAAAAATTTCAAGCATAGAATTTTCGGTCACTTTTTTTAATTTTTGGAACTATAGGCTATAGCACTATTATTATTATACAAAATCTAACTAATGTTTTCTACTGATAAACTAGTATTAGTCAAAAAATACTATTTCAAATTATTTTATCTATAATATGAATAGTTTCTCAAGAAGAATCGCTTTCATCAAACAATAAAAAGTACTAAAATTAACAAAAAGAGAACAGAAATAATAATTGTTCAATTAAAGTAAAACAACCACAGAATTGATCAACAAAATAATAAAATATCTTTTATTTTTATAAAAACTTGTTTTCTAGCGTTAGAGTAAATTTTTTTGTATAATTGTCGCAAATATGGTCGAATATTTTCCTTTTTATTTTGAGGGTTGATATGCTTATCATACATATACGCGTATTTCATCTACTACTTGCAGACTTCTTCAGTGTTTTGTACTCAATTGAGGAAAGAAATCTAAAATCATCTTATTTATACTTATTGCACAGGTAGCAATTTGACGTTTTTCGTAGCTGGATGCGGTTGCTTATTATCCAATGAAATAACACAGGTACAGGGTTGAGTAATATGATTATAACTTATTTCATTGTTGGCATTTTAAATAATATTTCCGACTTAAGAGTGACAGGTAGGGGTAATTTTATTCGTTCTATCATATTTAACCAAAAATTTAAATAAAGGAAAATATCCGTTGCCTTGGTCTTTATTTAGGAGTGAGTCAGTTTTAGCTTTGTAAATCTTGATGCTATCAGCTGAATCTAGTTTCCTAAAAATCTCTAATGAAATTTACTATTACTATGTCTTCTTTCGAAATACTGTGATTATCTTGGATGATGTGTTCTGCTACTTTGTTCTTTGCTACTTGGATGATGTGTTCTGCTTGGATGATATGTTCTGATCTGAATTCTGTTGAATTATTCTTGTTAACTAGTTCTGCTTCTTTCAGGTCTTTCATATTTCTCCTAGTTTGCCCAATATAAACTTTGTTGCAATGACTGCAAGTGCTCTTATATATACCTGACTTATATATATTCGACAATTATATTAAATATTTACACCTCATATCAATATTTTTTAAAGTTGTCACTGCCTTTTAGTTTATATTGAATACTTCTAACACGGCTGGATTAGATCGTTAACTAGAAAAAAAACAAATGATGTATAAGATGCATTTAGTATCCATACGATGTATCCATATGTATATTTTTTGTATTATTTTAATTGCAAAGTGGTTTTAACTTGTATTTCGGGGATGCTGAGGGAGATGTTGTATCGGCGTAGGACCTAATAGCCTATAAAATGGAATTTCTAGGTTTCCAAAAATATATTTCTATAGTGGCGCATCTTATCCATTAAGGACGAAAAGGACATTTGAAAGTATCCTTGTTGTTTGGATATTTTTGTATTACCGTTATATCTGTTGATCTATTAGATATATATATATTATATTCAGTTATATATTCTAGAAAGATAACGTTCTGGAGCCCATTTTAAGATTTATTTGATGAACATTTTTTCTTTTTTTTTTATTAACTTTTCTTTTTATTTTCTTGTTTCAGTTTGTATACAATTAGAAAAAAAGTTTTATAGAACTAATATTATTTCTTAATTTACTTAGAACTAAAATCTTAACAGTTATTTAATTTGTTTAGTTTTTTCTAAAATATTATTTACACACTATTAATATACCTATTTATTATTTTTAATATAAAAAATATTTACTATAATTTTTTATTTTTTTGGAAACCATAAAAACCAAAAAATTTTGAAGACTTTTTTTTTATTAAATAAAACTTATACGAACTTAAAATTAAACTAAAACTATACCTAAAGCCCATACTAACTTAATCTAAACCTATTGATATATTAACCTATTTTATTCACGTTATTCATGAACTATTCAACCACCAATAGTTTGTTGATAATTGTTTATCCTTTTGTTTTATCAGGAATAAACGTGTCATATTTTAGTAGATTAGTCTCATTATTCTGAGGGTTATATTCTATATACTTACATGAAGCCCTTCTATTATAGTGATATAATAGAAGGGCATTCTCAAGGTTTTGAATATACCCTTTAGAGTCAAAATAAATAAAATGTTCGAACGAAATGAACCCTGTTTTTAATGTATTTTTAATGTACTCTTCATTATGGTAATATATATTGGATAGTAAACCATTTTCTAATGTGTTAAGAGATCTCTCAAAGTGATTGCGAATAGTTTTTATTAAAAAATTATCGAATCTTATAATATTTGCTTTTCGGTACAAACATTTATTGGAGTAAAAATTCTTGTAGTCCGTTTGTCCGTTCTTGTTTTCTATGTAGATTTACGCAGGCTCTTATGCATTTCCTTTCAAATTTCCTGAATTCCTGTTCCTGATCCCCCTTTTCATTTGGCTTGCACTAATATTGAACCAAATTGGTTTTATGAAGGATTTTGTGCCATTTTCTACTGCTTTGTCTACGTGGAAAAGAAAATTTAGATTTTGATGAAGGTATGCTAGCCTAAGTATTTAACAATTTTTCTTTTGTTAATATTTATATTATTTTGAGCCTTAATTTCAAAATCTTGCTAGTGTCTTTTAATATTATTATTAACTTTGTCCACTGTGTTGCAGAATAATATCGTTTCACATTTGTGTATGCTCATTTTCAGTAACCATACTTTACAACAGTCTAAACCTAAGGTAAGATTAAATTATTTTTGGACATTATTTTGAACCTCTTTTATATTATTTGCTGCTGAGTATATAATAAGATCATCCGCAAATTCGATAGCAAAATTATCGCCCTTGAAAACATTTAGTATATTTAGAAGATCTGTCGTGTACAAGGAGAATAATAATGTGTTAAAATTCAATTCACAAACCGCCAAATTTAATTTTCATCCTTGCTACTTTACAGTTAAAAATTTAAGTAGTTTTCATCTTGGATTAAGTGGTAATAAGAGCATTTGTATTTATCAAAGCCTGTCACCTCACTTATTATCACTTCAACGTTTAGCCAATAAGATGCGTAATGATGGATGGATATTTAAAACATTTATAGCGAAGAATAATCTATACATCAGGAAATCTGATGATAGCGAGGACATTCTAATTACATGTAAGGATCAACTCATTACGAACAATTAACTCAATTATTAATTATCTTATAGCTTTTAAAACTATTAATTGCTGCTATTAATTTCTTCTCATTAACTTTAAATTTAGTTTGTTTTTTTTTCTTTTTATCTTTTTATTTTACAATTTGTTAACATAATTTAATTTAGTTTAGAGCTTATCTGTTTAAGAGCTTATTTGATTATTTGCATTATATTCATGTCTTTTAAGTTGTACAATTATGTTTTTTATTTTTGATAATTCCTTTTTCTCTATGTATTCTTTAATTCACATATTATCTTTATCCTTCTTGCCTTCTTGTAAACATTTAATTTTAAGTAACAAGCATAATTTTAAATATGTTTCTCTGTTTTTTAATGGCGTTTTTCTTGTGGTACAAACAATTTTTTGGGCTCAATTTTTAACATTTCTAAAAATCTTTAATATCTTATTAATATTAGATTATGGTTAACGATCAAAATAATGCAGCTGCTTAATATAATTCATATTAATATTATGAGCTTAGCTCCAAAAATTGATATTCTAAGATCAATTATTTCCAAAACTAATGTTCAGATTATTATGGTTTCTGAAACTTGGTTAAATTCTAATATATCTTCTAATGAGGTTTTCCTGGTTTCAAGCTTTATAAATGTGATCGGAAAAAATTGGATAGCTTTGGTAACACAATTCGAGGAGGTGGAGTAGCAATTTATGTAAAATGTGGTCTTACGGTTAAACTTTTGACTCATTCAGTTGAAAATGGTGATATTGAATTCATTTTTGCTGAGCTCAAATATAAAAATAATACTACTTTCCTATCAACGGTGTATTTTCCTCATCCCACAGCGTTTAAAATTGAACCATTTAAAAAAGCCCTGGATAGCTACAGTTGCAATTATGAAAATATCGCCATTGGTGGTGATTTCAACATTGACCTTCTCGATAAAAATCATATATTAAAAAAGTTTTCTCCCGAATCATTGAGAATTATTCCCTGAATATAGTAAATAGCTCGGTACCAACTCGATTTGGCAATCTCGTTCCAGGCTCCTAGACTTATTTTTAATATCATCTGAAAATCATGAACTAGTTGAGAAGTTTGGACAGATTTCTTTTCCGGGTTCGTCTAACCATTACTTGATTTACCTGTCATACAAAATTCCTGTTGAGATACTGAAAGACAAAATTACTTATCGTGATTATAAAAACTGCAATATCTCCCATCTATTCCGTTCTGCAACTAGATTACCTTGGCGTTCCATCTACACCATTAATAATATAAACGATAAAATTGAAATTTTTAACAATCTAGTTCTTGGTCTTTTTGATCAGCATGTTTCCTTACGTTCGTTCACCCCGCGTACTGACTTCATCCCATATTTCTCTCCTGAAATTGTTAAAATAGCTTAGGATCGTTATGCTGCCTATGAAGCTTGGAAGAGAACTAAAAACTCTAATGACAAAATTTCTTTTAACAAATTAAAAAATATTGTGAATCTGCGCAATAAACAAGCCAAAAAACTATATATTTCAAAAATTCTTGATCCTCGCCTCTCTTCGAAAACTTTTTGGTCTAATACCATCAAGCTTGGAATTGAAAAGGAAAACAAAATGGGCGATATGAGTAATTTTGATGTGAATGAAGTAAACAATAAATTTATAACATCGTCCACTACCTCTTTTTCATTAATATTCAATATTAGTAATCGACACGCGTCTATTCCTAACTTAACTAATACGTTTTCTTTCAGAAATGTGACGACTGACGAAGTGTATAATGCTATTTTCCAGGTCAAATCTAATGCAATAGAACCTGATTTAATTCCATTGAAATTTATTAAATTAATTATACCTATTGTACTTCCATATCTAACACACATTTTTAATGTCATTTTGACTACTGGTCAGTACATTCTGATCTGGAAATGCGCAAAAGTTATTCATACTCCAAAAAAGAATAATCCTACAATTGATGATCTTAGACCAATCAGTATACTCTCTGGTATTTCTAAATCATTTGAACGCCTATTGTATACAGAAATGGATAAGTACCTAAGTGCTAACAATTTGCTATATAAATTCCAATCAGGCTTCCGAAAACACCATAGCACCACTTCAGCTCTCTTAGAAATAACTGATAATATTTACTGTGAAATCGATAAGAAACATGCTGTTGTACTACTTCTTCTGGATTTATCTAAAGCTTTTGATTGTGTCAATCATAGCTTGTTATGTTTAAAACTAAGATCAACTTTCAATTTTGAGTCCTTTGCTATCACTCTTATTCAAAGCTATTTAAATAATAGAAGTCAATTTGTGTACTTAAATGGTGTTAAATCTAATAACGTACCCGCTTTATGTGGTGTACCTCAAGGATCCATACTGGGTCCTTTGCTTTTTAGTATTTTCATTAATGATTTGTCCTGTTGTTTGTCTGAAGCCCAGTGTAGACTATATGCTGATGATGCCCAAATTTAGTAGCTTTCTGGGCTCTAAACAATGGGCTACGATTAAATTCGTCCAAATCCCAGGCTTTGGTTGTTTATGTTCGAAGTATCGACACAACAAATCTTCCGAATATAAAACTTAATAATTTTATAGTAAAATTCGTAAATAGTGCTAAAAATTGTGTGTTAAATAAAACTCTTACGTGGAATGATCACATTAATGCTATTTCTAAAAATGCTTTTTTTCTAAACTACGTAAGCTCTGGAAATTTTCTTATTATATTAGTGAATGGGTGAAAAAGAAACTGGTTGTGTCTTTAATCTTTTAACATTTCATTTTTTTTTTTTCTTTTTTTTTATGATCTTGACAGTAACTTAGGTAGAATCACCTTTTCGTGCTTCATTAACTACGGTACTGCAATTTTACACTACAATATCTACAATAATTCGAGTATTTATTTTAACAAATTACTGGCTTATCTACTCATTAAATATGGAAAACTACTACTATTGTCAGAAACTAAGCTTTCTTAAATAGAATAGTTTCATTTTATTCAATTTGTTACCAGATTATACTCTCAATTATTTTTTGTCATTTATTATATCCCAATGACAAAGGGTACTAGACCAGGTCAAAGAACCAATAAAGCATTTTTTTTTTTTTTGTTGCTTCATCGGGAATCGAACCTAGAATCTTTCGGTTGAAAGGCAGGCGCTCTACCTACTGCGCCACTTATTGTGATGTAGTTCATTCTGGAATGAGTGCAGGTGAGTTTTCAGGCTAAAGGTAACTTTTAATGCTTGTACACGCTTTGTCACAAACCGACTTAAATTTAACAGTATTAGAGATGTTTCCAAAGTCATACTTGATTGTACCTTTGAAAACTATCTGAAATATAAATATACATGCTTTATCAGAAAAATTATATCTAAAAATACGCCAGAATATCTCTATGAGAAAATAACCCATGGTACATCACTAAGAAGTCCAAACTTAATTATTCCAAGGCACACAGGAAGATTAAGAAATCAATCTTTTTTTTAAGAGCAGTGGAATTCTTTGCCGAACGTTCGCAGGTGTGAGTTATGCAATTCTAAATTTTACGAGATTTGTTGGGAGTACTTTAAAGAAAATTTGTAGCCGTTATTAACTTTATTTTTAATACTGAGAATTATTATTTGAAATAATGTTTGTTATGTCTGTTATGTTTAGAAGGTGTTTTTGTTAGGAGAAGAAATTTTGCATTCTAAAATTTTATATACATTTTAAATTTTCTTTGTTTTTTTATCATTATTATTTTTTTTTTTCTATTTTTCTTTTGCTTTACTGTTAACTGCCATAGATTAAGTTAATTTAAGTACAATGAATTCACATTCTCTTTTATCATATACTCTTGTAGAGACTTACCGTCTCATGTATATGTACATAATGAAATAAATAAATATTGGTGAATTTACAGTACCTTGTTGTAAACCACTCTTAATTTGGAATAAGTTTTTTTTTTATGTTCTTGACAATAACTTAGGTAAAATTACTTTTCGCGCTTAATTAAGTACGGTACTGCAAGTTTATACTACAATATCTACAATATTTCGAGCATTTATTTATCAAATTACTGACTTAACTTAATAAATGTGGAAAACTACTGCTATTGTCAGGAACTAAACCTTCTTAAATAGATTAGCTCAATTTAATTTCATTTGTTAACAGATTCACTCAATTATGTTTTGTCATTTATTTTATGTCAATGACAAAGGGTACTGGACCAGGTCGAAAAACCAATTAAGCATTGTTTTGCTTCATCGGGAATCAAACCTGGGACCTTTCCTTTAAAAGGCAGGCGCTCTACCAACTGCGACACCCACCATGTTCTCCGAATTTGACCGAGGCGCTCTACCTACTTCGCCACCCAGCGTAAGTTTTCCGAATTTGATATTTTTGCTATTTACGAAACTATTTCCAGTGGTACTTTCAAATTTCCTTTCCGTCCTTAAAGAATAAGATGCGACACTAAATATATATATTTTTGGAAAGCTAGCAATTCTAGTTATCCTTGGGATATGGGCATTAGGTCCTACGCCGATACAACATCTTCTTCAGAACAGCCTTAAAAGCTAAAGTCTTGAAATATGCTAATACAACCACCTTCTCACCAGTTAACAATATTTTTTTTTTAATTCAAGAGTTGTTTTAAGAGTTTAGCTAAAAAATATTTTGCAATAATAAACACCGATTCTAATATTATTCGAATAACTAACTATAAGTAACAACTCTTAACATCAAAATATAACTATACATAATTTGATTAATGATTAATGATTAAGTACGTTTTCGTACGATTCATTTTGGGATTGTAATAAATTAAGTACTTTATCATTTCATTATATTTTATGTAAAAAGATTAGTGAAAAGAAACGCGACTTTTATTCCATAAAGTAAAAAGATACTTTGTTACTTCAACAAAAAAACATTTCAAATTCAAATTACAGTTGGGTAACCAAGAACGCGTCCTAGAAGCACACCTTCTAGGAGTTGAAGAGATTTACCCAATTAAAAAAAACTGATATCGGCTTGAAGTGAATCTGATAAGAAGTGAAAACAATAGAGAACAATTAAACAAGGGACACAACAAGGGTCAGTAAAACTTTGTTTGATAATAATCATACAAAAAAAATTTTAAACATTACAATATTCAGAATTTAAATCTCAATTCATAATCAAACTCAATTATTCACATTCTGAATTAAATATTTATATTTTCATTCTACAGTAATATTAAAATCAAGTTTATTTTATTGCATAGAATGTGTGGTTGCCCACAGAATTACATAAAAAATATTTTAATAGGTTCGATTTTTGGAAATTGTAAGTTTTTTCAGGTGCCTCTACACTTTTAAAAACTAAAATTTCATCTTTAATTCAGAGTTTTTAACTATAAAATTAATCAAAAAATTCGCAAATGACACATCAAAATGAACCGATAAATGTCTAGGGAAAATAAAATTACTTATACGTGAGGTTAAAAAATTGCGGAAAATTTTATATGAGCTTAGAATTATTATGACGCAAATTTAACTAATGAAAATTTTCTATTTCAATAATTGCTCATCAATTTTTATGAGGGTAATTGTATTGTAGTACATATTATACTTCTAAAACCCTAAAAAGACCTTCTTATGATACCAAAGAGATATGAAATAAAAAATAAATAAGTCAAAAATAGACAGGATAATGATTATTATTCGATTTCACGACGTATATGTCTGTAATATGTATATATATAGGTATACATAAATGAAAAGACAATTTTTTTATTATCGTCTTTCATTTATTTAAATAACGGATGAAGGTTCACGTGCAGTATGACAAAAGCAAATACAATAATGCTATATAAAGCACTATGATGTTAGAAGAAATATTTTGAAAAAAAAATAAAAAAGAATTAAATAAAAATAATGAAGCTATATTTTTCTTAACGTGTTGACAAGCTAATAAGGATTCATGTAACTTTTATATACTAATTTTATTTAAAAAAAAAAAAAAGGACTTCAGGCTGATATAGATGGTATGTTTTAAGAAATTTAAAAATAATTTTCGAATATTGGAATAATAAATGTTTTAGAAATGATTCTGGACTTACTTATATTATCTATTGTAGATTATCTAGATTGCTAAACATATAACAACAATAAAGAGTACTTTATTGAATTTGTTATATTTTCAACAAGAAATTTAGAAATTTCTGAGTTAATACATAATTATAAGAGTTAATACATAATTATTAGTTGGATCCGAAATCCCAAAGTCAAAATCTCAAAATCATAATACCAAACCTAAAATTCCAAAAGGAAGAATCCCATAACCTCGACATATTAAGTCGAGTACAAAAGACTGAAGAAGTCTGTAAGTAGTAGACGAAATACGCATATCTGTATGATAAGCATATCAGTAAAATTAAAAGGAAAATATTCGACTAATTTCACAATTATACAAAAATTTTACTCTAACGCTAGAAAACAAGCTTTTATAAAAACTATGTTAATTTACAATAAGAAATAACATAACAAAAATTAATGTCATCTAAGTTTCTAGATCTTTACTAATTTCAGTTATTGTCAAAAATTTTAAAAATAGATTTAATATATAAATATTGCAAAAGTTATTCAACAATTCAACCATAAATAATAATTTACCTTATTTGTAAGGTTAACACCGTTACAAATAATATTATGTCATGTGGGTGTTTTTAAATACAAATGTCGTTGTATATGTTGTTTTGTTTTTTTTTAATTTTTTTATTTTTTACACGTTGGGTAATCGCACTTTTAAAGAAAATCCATTAATACATATAATCACACAACCATATTAATAATCACTTCCTTTAAGCACTTTTTACTATATAGCTGATAAAATTTAATACATTTGTACAAAATGTATATTTGTATAGGATTATGGAGAATGGATACGTATGTATCAACTTATAAAAAAAACAAATTTTCCAAAAAAAAAGGTTTTCTTTTAGAAGATGTGTCTTTACAAATATCAATATAAATTTAATTTTTTTATTCTTTTTGTTCCTGACCAACTTTAATGATTAACTACCTCTTAAGGAGGAAAATATTTTACGCAACATATTTACATTCACACATACGTTAATCATCTACAGATATATGTATTCAGACTGAAATTTTGTTTTGTGGCCTTTAAAAAAAAAATTTTTGTTTTTAATTTCCCAACAAACCATAGGAAGAACGTGTTCTTCAAGAAGAAACATATACAAATCCCCCGGATGAACTTTATGCGAATGTTCGCCTGGAAGAATTAAAAGCGAATGAATTACAAGGTTTCATTAAAAGAATGTTTATTTTTGTTTGTTTGTCATGTATATGAAAATATTTTCAGTTATTTTTTAAAGCACACGTGTTAAGTACAAACTTCAAAATTTTTTAATGTATAAAAAAATGTAAAAAATAAAATTACCTTAAATATTTATAATAAATGAATATTAATAATTAAATTTTGATCAATTTTATTGGAAATTATTAATTTTATAGTCCCTATAGTTTATAAGTCCCTGGATCAGATATTATTTTCTTCTAAAAATTCTATTTTTATTCTTCTAAACATTCGCATTTCTTTCATATATGAACTCATATATTATCTTCTTCTTAACTTTCGCTATTTATTTTTCTAAACATTCGTATTTTCTTCTTCTCGGGGAAGCTAATGCGATTCAATTTACGATTGTCACGGCGATGTCAACCTATTCATAATACTAATAAATCGCAGAAGAATAAAATATGAATTCGCGGCGAATAAATACATTCTTCTAGGGGATACTTCCGCGATAATTTTACGATTCTCATGGTTTGTTGGGTTATTACAAATTTAATGATTTTTGTATACATACATACATCATGTCGAAAACACAATCACGTCTGACGAATTTTTCGCTTTCAAACACATGAAATTATATGTAAATCGTGACGAAGGACGAATAACCAAAATTTCGCGTTCAAAAAATAAATCTATTTCTATTTTACTCGTCGACGAATGCGAATGACATTCATTGATACCAACATAAATTGGTCAAAATGGTTTTAATAAAACATTTTTTAAATTCAAATTCAAATAAAAAAATTTTTAAATTAATTTTTTTTAAATTTTTCCTTCATTTTTTTTATAAACAAATTTTGAAATTTCAAAACACAAAAATTTGTTCGTCGCGAACAGTTCGTCGTGATTGTGTCTCTAAGCCCGAAATTTGGCTATTCGTCATTCGTCGTGATTCAACATCAGGGTTCTCTCACTGCTGCCTATTTATAGGCACTATGATAATTTGATTTTTGACGGAAATTTTATTCGGGTCTAATTCGTTTTATTCTCTCATTTCAACGAAAATATTTCCAATATTTCTATTTATTTCTGTTTTATTTTCTTGAATTTCTAATTAGAATGTCAGTAAGTTTTCGTCAGTATATTTTTTAGTAAAACAAAATAGGGTAAACTGCCAAGATATTTTTTTGTAAAGTGAATATTTTCGCAAAAAATTGGATCCCTGCAGAAAAACACTGATTTTTCATACAAAATTATGAAAAAAGCGATTTATATTCCAATAAATTGAGAGTCGCTCTCTCTTCGCTAGTGCCTGTAAACAGCCAGCAGTAGTTCACTTTTAATTCAAAAGCATTAATAAATTGAAAAATGACGTTTTGTGATTGAGTACATTATTGTGTATATTATTGAATATAAATGGTGCAAGAGTGACCTTAGTATTAAAGGTGGATTTCTTCTTAATGGACGAACGTCCGGACAAATTTTTTAACCAATCAAAAAATTTTATTTAACCAACCCATACACAAAAAGTCCTCTCCGGGCAATTTTCTTCATCCAATTTCTTAGTTAAAATATTTTTAACTTTTGGCTGAAGGACAGTAATAAAATATTAATTTAAAACTTTATTTGTTTTATTTAAATAACAGAAGGTTACTATACAAGATAGATCAAGATGAAGAAATATTCAGAATGAGGTCTAGTCTGAAGCTGAACTATAGTAGCACCAAAAAATGTTAATCGTCGTAAACCATGAGAAATGTTACCAAATATTATCATATGCAACCGATACATAAAAATATTAAATCCTTTTTACAGTATAAAACTCTTCAATATACAAACCATACATTTATGATTGTTAAAACATGGTATTTTTTGTTAGTTTTTTATTTGCAATTTATATAAAATAAATAGATTTGTTTAACAATTATAATTTATGAGAAACAATGTGTGAGCTGGTGTGAGAATTAAAATTTTTAAAAATTATACATAAAAAAACTTTTATACATAAATCTTTGAGTACTGTTTGACATACCGTTGGTTATTTGAAAAAGAAAAAGGATAGTTAAAACGAAAGAAAGCAAAAGGAAGAAGAAAAGTTCCGTTACAAGAGAAAATAATGTTGTAAAAATACGTCTTAAACTCTTTATATTAAAATCCGCAACTGTAAATTTGAACCTATTAAATCTCACAACTTCAATTTTTTGTTCACCGAATAGATTCAGTGTGTATTTTTAATTTTAATGTCAAATGAGGTTGTGATGTATTTTATATTTATATCGCTCTATACAGCTTTGGAAAATTAGCCTTTCTCACCTTAAGTTCATGTAGTGACTTCCACTAATCCTAGCTACTATCACTAATGTTTTACCGCAAAGAGAAGAATTAGAAGAGGGAGAGAGAAAATATAATAAATGTATTGTATAGCAATCAAATGAGGATTGGAAATGTAGAAACCATTGCCGAAATTGAACAATTAGGTATACAGTGTCTGTATCTCATCATGGGCGCAACTGCAATAGGTGTCAGTTAGTACTCAGAATGAGCGGCTTATAAGAAGATGAATTTGACCATACAATGACAAAGCGTGCTTGTCAGATATGTCAAACGTAATACAATGGCAAAGCGTGCTTGTCAGCTTACAATTTTATCACCCATATCTCAAAAAATATCAAAGAACTTTATGAAGCATGACTACAAACGGTGTGACGCCAATTGTAGTCGCAATATAATCATAAGTTGAAACCCTCCTATAGCAAGAGGTTCTAGCGAATCAAATTTGGGTAAGCTGCATACTTCATGTTTTGGTGTCGGAACACCCAAATAATCGTGTCGGGGTGAAAAAATCTTTATAATATTATTTCTATGATTTGTTTAACTATTTTATAAATTTTACTATATCTTTATTTTGTTTTGTTATCATTATTGTATTTAATTTACCCTTATATTTAAGTAGTACAAGAATCTTGAATTTTGAAAATAGAAAAAAAAAACAATTAAACAATCTTATATTTGTGCAATAATTCATCAATAATGAAGATATGAATATTTTTGTTGGTTCTACAATGAGTAATTTTCTAAAAACATAGTAGTAGTAAAAACAATTAGAATAAAATTAATTAAGTTAATCCATATTGTATGAAAATAATTAACAGGTAAATTATGTAATAGTATAAAATATTTTTAATTTGTTTGGTGTTTTAAAGCTTCTTTTTGAATTTACAGTTATTTTCCAAAACCCTGTGTATATCTTTATGTTGCAATTTATTAATTTTTTCTTTTTGTTATATATGTAATTTTGTAGTAAAAAAAAAACAAAAACAAACTTTAAGAATCAATACGATGTACTTTGTTATTGATTCGTACAGAAACTTAAGAGCAAGATGGCAAAAGAAAACAAAATTCATTGAGAAAAGTATCAAAAGTTTAAATCCTAAGTTAGAAAAAATTAATCTAATAATTTAATAATTTAAAATAATAGTTATTAAAACAGAAACAAAGATGCAAAATAATGAAGCTCAATTAATTTCGTCGAAAACAGTGTTAGCAAAATTTACGTACCTATAGTTCCAATTTAAAGTAACTACATTCAATAAATCCTATATAATTTGAATGAAAATTTCATATGATTGTATTTTGTTTTTTTTTTTTCGATAAGTGTTGATTATTCACATTCATGATTGTCTAAATACATGTAGTTTAAGTTTGTTAAATAATCGTTCATAGTATTCATACATATATATAGTTTTATATCGTAATTTTACAGAACCTACGTCAATATCTCCTGTATTAAGTTTGTTTAACTAAATCCAATCATAAATATGCGTAAATCGTATGGAAAATTTTTAACCACTATGAATGTGCTTAAAATAAAAAAGTTTACACTTACAGTTTAAAAAGTTCATAAAACAATTATTATTAATAAAATTTTACTAATTTTTTATTTAAATAAAATAAACTAAGAAATTCCCTGTGCAATTGCACAGAAGTGGTTTTAACATAAGTGGTTAGTTTTTATAAACATAACATAATTTAAATATTTTAGGACACATTCAAGTGATTCATTTCTCCAAAAAAGCAAATATTCCTTATATTAAATTAAATTTAGTTTTCCTTATACTAAATTATCCTACATATTAAATTGCAAACACATTTTTAATTTTATTTATTTATTTATTTACATTTACATTTATTACAGTTAAGATTTCAATAAATTGATTTTTTTAATAAAACGATAATATTTGGAGCTTTAATTTACGGGTTCATTTTTATTATTTAATCTTTTGTTTTTTATTTTAAAATTATTTTACTAATAGAAGCTAAACTTAAGTTTACTATACATAGCAAAAATTATGTTACATGGTAAGTAATTTGAGTAGTAGGTACAAAAGTCATTATTATTACTATGATAAATTACGGTCAACTGACCGTAATTTATAATATTATAGTAATAATAAACAGCCGTAAGCTAACCGAATAATAACTAATTCTTCCGTATATTTCGTCTTCAGTCCTCCAACAGATTATTATTCATCCTAATGTGTTCTTAATTCAGCCTTCTCAAAAATTTTTTTTAAGCTGTACAGTTCTTCAAACTACCACCGGTAAATAACCAATTCCCAAATTTAAATATGTTTTTCTAGCATTATTTCCAACATTAGGGAATATTTATTTATTTCGCAAAATATTGAAACAAAAATAGTTATTGGCTAAAACCTTAAAGTGGTGTCAAAATATCGTAATTTTACGAAAAATTTGTATATTATATAATGAACACCTATTTTTTAAATTTATATTTATATTATAGTATATTTATATTTATATTAAATTGTCTAAACAAAAAATTGTATAATAAAGAATTTCACAACACAATCTTACCTTAACATTAAAGTGTACTTTGAGTTTTTCGTATTCTTCTTTTTCGATAAAATGATCAAAGCCAAAAAATTACCAAATGCTCCTAATATAAAAAATATCATAACAATATTAAGACAAAAGTTTGATTTAAATACGTTTTCATTTAATTTTTCTAAATCACTTTTATTTTCGAAAATTGACGTTGTATTTGCAATCACAAATTCGGGCATTGTTATATTATCCTGATAAAATTTCGAAAAATTCATTTTTGTATTGATTTTATCCTTCAAATGTATTTAATATTCCTTTTTTATCTTCAATTTAATATTTAATATATTTTAAGTTTTTTTTTTTTTTGTTAAAATTGATTTAAAATTAATTTAATTATTTTACTTTTAATACAAAAATCACTTTTCATTCACACTTATTTTTATTGGCACAAAATTTTAAAATTAAAAGCTCAAATAAAATGACAGAAAAATTCAATTAATTTTTTATTTTTTTGGTTTTTGTTAATCAAGCAAACACTTATCCTGCTAGCAACATACTAAAATTAAAACTAACTATACAATGAACAAAAGAGTTTCTAGCATCCTATAAAAAAATTAAAACATTCGATAAAAGAGTAAATAGCAAAAACAAAAACAAAATAATAGAATATAAAAAAAATAAAACTATAACAATGGAAAATAAATTCCAAAAAAGTTTCGCGGAAAAAATAAATTCGTTACTAGTTATAGAGTAATAGTAGAAAAAAACAAACAAACAAAAAAAAAACGAACAACCCAATTTTATAGAAATTAGGTAGGTTATAATGTGAGAGAGCTCTCCTAAATAGAAAATTTAAATAAAAATTAATTTTCAGAATCGTATTACCTAAATAGAAAGGATTTTCAAGAAACACTTTAGTTTTATCAAAAATTACGATTAATTTCCACATACGAATTTGTAAATACATAAATGTAAGGAAAGAGTCATAAGGATATTTTTTATAGATAATTTTTTTTTTAAATAACATTCCAGAATAGACTTTAATTTTTAACAAAAAAAAAAATATACCCTACTTATTTTTGGGTTTGCTTTAATTATATGTTTTTATTAATTCAAAGCTATTCGGCTTAATAACGCTATTATAAGCAGTATTATTTAAAGTATTAACTAAAATGTAATTATACTATTCCAGGTCTAAAATTAAATATATATGTAACCTCACAGCCTTTTTTAAGCTTACATTAAAATTAACAGAAAATAATAAATAATATTAATAAATTTCACTAAGTTAACTCATACTAAAATGACAAAATCTGAGATATTCATTTGATTATTTAGGATAATTAAAAACAAATAAAGATTAGTATTAAAAAGATCTAACAAGAATAAGAACAACCAATATAAATAATTTATTTCTTTCTTAATTCTTGTAAAATTTTACATTTTCGTTGTAAACTTTGACTTTGTTCAATATATTTCTCCAATTTTAACCATTTTTTGCAATCATTTATAAATATTTGCCAACAGCATCGTGTTCCATATTTTCAAATCATCTTTACACTATAGCCTTCTTGTTAATCTGGTAAGGTTGAATCGATCAGTATTTATTTTAAACTGCGCTATATTTTTTGATCTTACTATAAATAACCGTAAATTGAAATTTATTAAAAACAATTTTTCATCATCCTTTTCACCAATACTGAGCTTACCATGCTTAACAGTTTGTATGACAATAAGAAATTAATTAAGAATAGACTAACCTATGTAATGTCGAATCAATTTCATTTAGACAAATCATACTTTAGCTATTACGTATATGTATTTAGTGTATACTATGTACTATGTGTATTTAGCGTATACTATGTATTTTCATTGTTTTTAAGTCGATATTACTTCTTTAATTAAACTCTAAGAACCCTTTAATTCTTAGACACTATTTTTGCAATATTATTTTTACAAATATTTTCGTTTTATTTTTATTCGTCACTACCAAGAATGATAGTTTTCTATATTGTGAGTTTTATATTTGGGGTAAAATATCCTAAGAACAGTGAACACAATAGTCTTTTCATATGGGTTGCCCTTATTAATATAGTAATGAAGGAATCAATGGTTTTTTTAGAGTATTAATTGTCAATTAAATATTGATATTGTCCTTTTTAAACGTTAAGAAAATACATACATTTCCATTCACATTTGTGTACGTATATACAATTCAATATTGCAATAAAATTCTCTTTATAGATATTTGTAACATTTACAATACTCGAATACTAATGAAATAAATAATAATGTAATAAAAATTAAGATTATTACTATAGAATATAGTTAAATAAAAAGGAATTAATTAAATAGAGAACCAACTGTTGCGCTAAAATGATTACTAATAATTTTAATAAACGAAAATAATATTTTTTAATAAATAAATTTATTATTTTTATAATATCAAAACGTAATTCAATTATTCCAAATGGTTTTTATTTTAGTATTTGTAAATTTCACATTCCAATATTTGTGTGTTTTGGTAGATTCATATTTTCTTCATGTGTTTTTGACTTTAATACTTCTTACCTACTATCTAATTTGATCCATTATGAATTATTATGATACTCTAGTTATTCTTGTGTTAAGCAATAGTTTGTATTATAGAATTTGATCTTTTCAAACTGAAAGCTCTATAGAATTAAAGTTGTTACAGGATTGATTTTATATATGCCAAGTATTTTTGTGTCCCATTAAACTGTTATTACTAAAAAAGAAAAATTTCGTAAAAAAATCTTCTTTGAAATGGACCTACACTTTTCAATTATCGAATTGAACTTTATCCAACAATGAACAACGCCAATATCAAAATAAAAACAAAAAATGTATATAAATATTAGTGTATTAATTTCAAATACATTTTAGTATGCTTGTAATAGTACGATATGGCAATAAGCCTTTCTGCCGTATTTATAAAATAAACTTAAAATAGTACGTTCTGAAAAAATTAGTAACCAAATTTTGTATTATGTAAAAAATGCTTCACACGACTGGCCAATCATTATAATTCATTTAAAACAGTCAAAGCAGCCAGGTTTGAATTAAGGAAGCATTTTCAGCTTCTAAATTGAAATATTGATTTCTTTATTGGGTAAATGGTAAAAGTAGAAAAAATATGTTTAAATAATGTGACAACTCCATGTTCAATGTCCGCAGAAGATAAATTGCGTTTCTTCTACTAAACATTATAGGTTTGGATATAACACTATATAGAATTCTGATTAAATCAATCAGTTTGGGAAATACTTTATAATTTCAATAAACTGAAATATTGATAAAAAAAAAACCACAATGCATACAAGTTTTATACTCATGCCTTATTTATGCCCTCAAAACATAGAAAAAACATATAAAAAAGCGTGCAATTCGCTGGAGTTTACCTATATGGTCAAAAGCAAGACTGATCATGAAAAAGTATTTTTTGTCTAGATATTGATGCATATCCATTCAACAAAGAATAAAAAAATGAATCAAAAAAATTGTTCTCATATTGGTGACAAAAGCTCGTAGACTACGTTTTGTTGATTTTCTTTTGTATCTATTAGCAAAGACGCATTTTATAACAATTGGTTAAGGGTAAATTTATATTTTATACTTTTGTATACCGGGTGTGCCAGAGCATGCGTATCAGCTTTTTAAGAGAGCTTTTTAGAATTTAAAAAAAAGTTTATTAATTAAATCGAAAGTACTCCAACGGGTTATTTAAGACTAAATATCGTCGAAATTAGCCGAAATCGAGATTTTTAAATGGGAAAGTGAACTTTTTTATGTAAATTCGGATTCTACGTCAAAAAATAAGAAACTTTTGTAAAGTAAATTTTTTTTTTTTAATTTTTGAAAATCTCGATTTCGGCCAATTTTAAGCGATTATTGGTCTTAAAAAACCCTTTTCCGGTCCTTCCCGGAAGTTGAAAATATCACCAATCGATAGACCACCCTCAATTTAGTTAATAAAATTTTTTTTAAATTTAAAAATAATGGCTCCTTTCCCTAAAAAGCTGATACGCATGCTCTGGAACACCCGGTATATGTACATACGGATTGATTATCAATTCACCACCCATTTTCCATATAAAAAAATGAGTCTAAAAAATTTTTCTCACATTGGTGACTACATTTTGTTAATTTTTTTTTATATCTATTCGCAAAGACGCATTTTATAACAATTGGTTAATGGTAAATTTATATACTTATACTTTTGTATACATGTACATCGGAATTGATTATCAATTCACCACCAATTGTCCATATTTTGCAAGGGTAATTCTTTTTCTTATTTCAACACCGATGTTATTGATGCGATTTCTTCCAAAATATAGATAAACTTCTGAACTACCTCAAAGTTATATGAGCCGACAGTAATGTTATGTTATATATATATATTATGTTACGCTGATTTTTTATTTATGGAAAATAGAACCTAAGCTTTTTTCACGTTTTTAAAAAGATATTTCCCGCTTCTTCCTCAATCTGTGGCTTTGATGACTGCTCGTCACGAAGTTTAAATTATATTAAGCTGGACGGAGATATAGAATATAGTGATTTGTGTATTTACTCCAGATCGTTACTGTATATGATCCAGCATCAGATTGAAAGATTCGCAAAACAGCGCATCGTCTTATAGGATTCCAGAACATGTTCGAAATGAATCAGGAATGTGAATCACCACTGCACACCTTGTGTTTTATAAAATTTACCTTACGGTTATTATTTTTAAAGTAGAATTGACATTTTTTTTTTTACATTAAAGCTTTACAAAATAAAGCAAAATATTGTTGAGAAGTTTAGGAAATTATATAAACTTGTGTGTGCGTATGATGTAATTTGGACAACGACATCTAATGAGCATAATAAATTAATTGGCAAACACAGAAAAATATAAAACAAAATAAATTAGAGCATGCTCTCATTTTCTTTTACAACATTTTCAACAAAAGGTTAGTCAAAATAAATTTTCTCTAGTATATATAACAAAAACAACATAATATGTAATATCTACGAATATGTACGCTCTTATATATTATAAAAATATCTCATTAATCATTTTAAGACGCGTCAACAAGAAGGATCAACTTATATTATTTTAAGGTATCTAGAACGATGAAATTTATTGTTATTTTTTTTTATTTTTGTGCTTTTCCCAAAATCTACAATGAAATTTTTAATTGAAACGTAAAAAAGTATTTTTGTTCACAAACTTCAATATTAATGTAGAGTTATCTTATCAATTTACAAAAACAAAATTAAAACTATTTTTAAAATACTTTGGACATTTTACACAATTTTCCCAAAATTAAGTTAAGAATAATTTAGTGGGTGGACCATTATCTAAATACATGAACATTTATATACATATTTCTCCACATTTAATTTTACAGAAATCTATGTTTTATAGTAGCCAATCTGCTATAAAATGACAAAATTATTAACTTATATTTTTGAAAAAAAAAAAAATAACTGAGACTTTAATAATTTATGTTGTTTATTTAATTACGAAAAATATTTAAAAAATAAAAATATTATTTTTTAATGCTAAGCTATAAATTGAACAATAATTATGAAAATTAGTTATCATAAATAACACCATTGAGTCAATTCAATTTACAAGTCCATTCCTCTTAAACAAATATTGAAGTAGGGCAAAAACCTCTTTACTATACAATTAAAAATATCTCCAAAATTTTTCAAATCAAAAACAAAAAATTGAAAATAAATATAAAAATAAATGTAATACGATAAATACACAATGAATCTACCGTATCGTCCTTGTTCTCCCAAAACTCACGGTCATTTCAAAATATATCACTATAACGTGACCAAAGTAAATAGAAAAATATAAATTATTGTTATTGGCGTTAAAGGTACCACAATATCTTTCACAGTTAAATGGTAGTTAATAAATAAATATTTAACTAATAAGTGGAAATTGAAAACCTGTAGATTTTATTATATACTATATAATATATTTTATTGCTTGTATTATATTATATCTTATGTATATAATAAATAATATATAATGATGATGGTTGAATAAAAAGGATAGCATACAAGTACGAGATTCCAAAGAAATTTTTCATTACTTGTTTTTGTTTTTGGTTGGTTTATATCAGGTGTTTGTAAGCGGTATCAGGATTTGCTGGTAATAAGTGAAAATTCTAACATTTCAGTTTTTATAAATTTAATTACAATCTTCTTTAATATTCTAAAAATAAAAAAAAATTAACAAATTCTCGCGAAATTCTGTTGAATTATATTTTAAACGTATTAAATTTATTCTGTGTTGATTTATTGTCAAATAAAAAAATACAATTAAAGTAAAAAGAGGTTTTTTTGTACAAGGGTTGGTAATTTATTGAATTTTTCAATATTGATTTTTGTAATTATTGTGCAATCATTTTTCAACAAAAAACAAAAAAATATCTTAAACCAATCTATCTTTGACGCTGATGTCGAGTTAACTCCAGAAAATCTGTAAATAGAATTGCAAATGGAACTTAGAAACATATTTTTCGTAATCAAAAACAGATTTTAACACTTATCAGAAAAGGAAAATTTTCAGCCCAAAAAAAATATGAGCGCTTTAGGATCAACTTACCTCTGTGAATCTTATATCCTTAATCCTATATACGAACAACAATGAAATGGTTGAAAATGATGGTGTGTAATAACTGAAGTGTCAATAAACATTATGTGTGCATACATGTGTGGTACTATATACGAAGCTTATAAATCTTGAATTAATGTTTCATTAAAATTTGCCTTAAAAAGATTAATATTTTAGGAATTGTTTGGTTCATCATAACACTACTAGAACTCATCAATAGGTACTTCATTTATATTGTTATACTACTCTTGTTTTCATAAACGCAGAAAAAAATGCACCGCTACTTTGCAGATTTTTTTTTCTGATGTTTATGAACACGAAATTATGATGCAGATGAGCAGAAATAATCTACGCAGACTTTTGTGTTCAGAAACGTCAGAAAAATTTTTTAACTTAAGAGTTTTGAATTTAGTTGCATTAAAAAGAAAACCATTACAACCATTTAAAATTTCGTTAAGGACTTTGACCCACAAAATACTTTTTTTCCTCTTCCCGGAAATGAACTCGGATTTCATCTGAAGCTTCACCGAAATTAAGACTTTCACTTTTGCGCCTTAACCAAATATGTGGAGAACATACGTAAATACCAAAATATTTCACATTATTTTAATATTTATTAAAATATTTTAGCATTTATTAAAGATAATAATTATTGTTGTTAATAAATAACAATAAATTCAACTTACAAAATATCTTACAAGTCCATTTTAGTTTGTTTTATTTGTATTGCAGAAATTGCAGCAACTTTTTTCTACCTGGAAAATCTTACCGACGATGACGCAATATTAATGATTACGAACACAAGCGTCTGCTTTTTAACTTCAGAAGATTTATCTACAAATCTGAGCATGTTCTGCATTTATGAAAACAAGATAATACCTACACAACTCCTGACTTTCATTTTGATTGATTTTATAACTTATTATTTAACTTGTTTGTTAATACAAATAATAATGATAATAATTATAGATATACAATGTTGATATAAAATATCTATGTATAAAGATTGTATATTAATAAATCGAACTTGTTATTTTTATTAAAAGTAAAATAATAATTATATAAATTTATTTCGTTAAAAAGATTGTTTACATTGTTGTAACGGGATACGCGACGGGATTCGAATCCGGAAACTTCTGATTAGTAGTCAGAGATGACATAACCATTACACAATTTACATAGGTTAAATTATATTGTTTATATTCTATTTAATGTCGATTGTTGTGACACTTAACGTCTAGTAGAAAAGATAAAAATTTTCTTCCATGGAATTTATGTTTGCCACATCGATGTTTTTCATTTTATTTTCATTTCTACCGAAGACAATAGAGAGACTTATAAAATAATCTTGTACAATATTCATAATTTCTTTATAAATAAACATAAGTCACGAACTAATATAAATGAAATCTAAATAAACCACGGAAGAGAAATCGATTACTAAAATTCAAAGAACTCATATCCCTTTTTTTAGGGATATTTATATCCCTTTTTTTGCTTCAAAAATTTCACAAATCGGTTCTTACTTGCTGCTTTCAAAACTAAATTTCATACTTAACTTAAATAAGGGTTCAAAAAGAATTTTTTTTTTTAAATGAGAACGCCATTAAAAAATAAGATTTCGTAAAAACGGATATAAATAAATTAAGAAAACATACACCCAACGTTTTTCAAAATTCAGCTCAACAACCTAATTATGCATAATCAAATTTTTTTTTATTCATCCCAAATTCATTTACATTCAATAATTAATATTATTCTTCAATAACTTTCATTTGTAAAATTCTCCATTTTCTTTCATTATTAAAATTCTGTAATCTATTAATTAGTATGCACATCAGAATAAAGTTTTTTGATTTTATTTTTAATATTCTACGTTAATAGCACTAATACTTAAAAATAAACTAAAAAACGAAATGAATATAATTAAAGATTCTTAATTAAAAAATAAAAAAAATTCTTTACATTTTGCACCCATAGAATGCCAAAAGAATTAGAATTTCTTTAATGAATTTCTGAGATTATTACCTACCTACCTACCTACCTAAAAATTATTGTTCTGTGCAATCTCTTATATAGACTCTACTACGATGACATAAAATTAATTTTAAAAGCTGACTTCTCTAAACTTCTCAATGAATTTAAATCAAAAATAATTAACTTTTGTTTAATTTTTTTTTATACTATCAGAAATTTTTAAGACTGAGGTACATAAAAAATTTAAATACATTTAAAGTAATTTGCATTCAAATGCGACTATTGTAGAGAAAAAAAAGTCAGATATATGCAATAGCAATACCTATAATAAGCTTTTATTTTTTAATTGAAATGAAAATTAATTTATTCATTAAAGTGCATGCAATGCAATGTGATGTGCTGCTACTGTTGCTGCTTATGTTGCCAGTTCAATCACATAAATACGATTATTTAATTACGAAATTATTGCACAAAAAAAAAAAACAGAAAATAATTAAAATTCGAAATGAATTGATTGAATAAAATTAACATTAATAACAATAAGGAATTCTTAATTGAAACAGTACAAAATAATATAAATTTAATTATATTATCCTTTTTAAGGCTCGAGTCAGATTATAAAAAAAATTCTTTATCCATTTTTGTTGTTATCACAATATTAGGCTACCGGAAAAGTTTAGCCTAGATTAAGAATGTCATAAAAATTTATAGAAAATTAAATATTTCGAATTTGAATTTAATATCGACAACTTTCCATTTCTAAGTTTATTTGGATTTTGTAGTCGATGGTCATATTTTATTGAATACTTTGTTAATAACTTCTGTATTTATACGGCTAAAACCGAAAGTATACAATTTCAATACATATGTGATGTTAACTTTTGTTAACAAACTTGTGATGTTAAATCTGATTATATTCCAAAAAAGACATGAAAACATCTTTTTACTAGTACGTGAACACCAAATCAATATCAAATTGTATCCTTCACATCTCCGTTACAATTAATCTCAAATTTTTCTATAGTTCAAATTTTCCATATATTCCATACATTGTGAAGCATGTTAAGAAAAACTTTTATTGTCTATGACTACCAAACTTATAAACTACTTGCATGTTTAAACGAAAAAATTTTTCGATGGAGCAATAAATGTTGATGTTAAACTATTTGCACAGTTCATTTTACACAATTGAAATTTAGTGTTACGAAGATGAAATCCAATTTTATAAATAAATATAAAAGTCAGTTTCTAATGGCGATACTTCGTCTTATCTCTAAATTTATGTTTATTCTAAGAAAGAAAATATGTTTGCAACTACCTCACAAAAGTGGTAGCAGATTTATCAGACTTATCTTTTTCTTTTTGTCCCCAATCGATGTGCGTTAAGTTTTCGATGACAATTCATCACTATGTTTCATAATTAATGTCTTAACTGCGTACATATGAGTGTAATATGCGTATTAAGTTTAATAAATCGCACCATATTACAAAAGTTAAATATTTAATTGATAATGGATTTTTATCAGTTCTTTCATTTGAAGTATAGACTTAAATTAAATTTACACAGATTTTAATTCAGATTAAAGTATTATAGTGTGCGATTTAATATTTTTGAATGTTTTATGAAGGAAGAAAAAGTAAATTTCTGCAGTCTGGCAGAACATTCTAATTTACAATAATAATTCAGAAGACTATCACCCATATTCTTGAAGACTCATTATTGACGCGATGAAAAATTGTCGGAATTTAAAAATTTTAATATAAATTTACTTAGACTTGGGTCAATTTTTCAGTCTTCAAGAATATGGGTATGTCATTGAACGAAAAAACTACCACCCACCAGTAACTATTGTTATGACTGAATTAATTCAATGAAATCTTGTACAAAAACCGTTTTAGTTTTTTTTTTTAAATGGAAGAGGTTTTCTCTTCTGTAGAAAAATATCAGGGGAAAAATATTTTTAACAATACAAAAAAAATTTTTATAAAAACTTGCTTTTTCCAAGGGTTCACAGTTTTGGTAGCAACTTTCAATGCACTAAAAAGGAAAAAATAAATTAGGTAGTTCAAGGTCTGTTAAAAAATGCTATGTGTGTAACCGATTAAAATTATTTCTCCAAAATACATACATAAAATAAAATATTATTTTGACCCATACATCGCCCAATAAAATAAATAACTAACATGGCAAACTAAAGAAAAGCAAGTAAAAAAAAAGGATTTATAGTACGTATTTTGAATCAACTTTTATTCCGACATAATAATTTCATAAAAATTTTACAAAAAAGATCAGAACACAAATAAGAATAAAGTTATCATCTACGTTGTAACAGTATAAGAAAAACAAATACATATTATTTATTTATTTTTATTTAATTACTATACTTAATTTAAATAAATTATCAAGTTCTACCAAATTTTAAATTATAAATTTAAAATTTGTTGTTTTTGCAATGCATAGACACATAATTCTTAAAAATGAACTAAAATAAAAATTTAAAAAAATTCTGTAACATGCCCGGAAAAAAACATGAATGCAAAGAGTAAAAACAACAATATAATAGTCCTTCCAATATGTTTTACTGTGTTACTTTAAAAATAAAACTGTAAGCAACCTCTACCACTACCATTACAATTTTAACACAAGAATTCACTCACTCTTCAGCATCAAGTTAAAATTAATGAAAAATAAATTTATATAAATATAAATTTTTTAAAAACCTTTACATCATTTTACTTTTAATAAAAAGAACAAGTGCCATGAAATTTTGGTCGATTTTTATAACTCACAGATGTTCTATTGACATCTTCTAATAAGTTATAAAATCAATCAAAATTAAAATAGGAGTTGTATAGGTAGTCTAACACTATAAATACCTACTGATGAGTTCTAGTAGTGTTATGATGAACGAAACAATTGCTTAAAACTAATGTTACAAACAGATTTTATTATTTTCATTTCAAATGTATTTAAATACATAAATTGGAGTCCAAAATATTTGAACCAAATAAATCAGTCACAGAATGTACTTACCTTTCTTTTTCTCAATATATTTCTCGTATTCGTATTAAAAATAATTTTCCAGACAATGAGTAGGTACCAATTAATAATTTTTAATATTTTGATTATTTAAATAGGTTGTTAAAGCTTTAACAATCCTTGAATCGATTTTTTTTCATTAAATTTACCATTTTAGTTGAATCAGATTAGATAAAATACTAAAGAATGATTAACTTTACACTAGCATGAACAGGTGATACCAGAAAGTAAATGAGTAGAAAAATTATAGCCTATTCAATTAAGACAGTCTATTTAAATTACCTTTCATCTTGAATTTGAAATTACGTTGCTATTTATATCAATTTTTCTACTTCTATAAAAATATACAGACAAATTTTTTAAGGATTAAGAATAAGGAAAGTGAGTAGATAATTAATACATTGATTCTGAATTAAAATAAAATTTTGGATTTTTTGACTGACTTTTCATGCATTTCTTTTAAGATATCTTAAATTAATGAAACATCAATGATTAAAATGATTACAATATTTACAAAATAATTTATAGTAGCGTCTGAGACGTACGTATTAGTTTATATACCCCAATTCATTAGTAATAAAAAAAACAAAAAAACTTTTTAAAAACTTGCTTTTCGGAGGGTTACACAGTTTTGGTAGCAACTTTAAATACACTAAAAAGGAGAAAATAAATTAGGTAGTTCAAGGTCTGTTTGCTATGCTATGTGTGTAATTCTAATATTTGACTTGAGGCAGCAGAAAATAATGTTAGATAAAATTTTTGTACGAAAAAAGCCATTATATGAAATTGCCATGCATTAAAGCGAATCAAATCGAACTAACACAAAATCTCTGATATTAATTTAATACTATCAAACATTTTATAAAGCACGACAATAATATACATACATATACATGATAAATCAATATACATAGTGTCAAATGCACCTGACAACTGTCAATACATTTATATGTAATAAGACAATATACATAATTTGTATGATTAGAAGAGTTGCTTAGATTTATTCCAAACTAAAGTTTTCGTCGTGTGTGTTGAAATAATTCGATAAATTGAAAAATTGTTTATTTCAAAAACAAATTGAGTTAAACAACAAGAATTTTTTTATTGAAAATTTATTTTCCTTTTTCCGCACCACCCAGTAGGTAAAGAACAAGGTTCGTTTTTTTTTGTGGTTTCCCAATAGGCCTACTCAACACTCCGACGCAAGACACCGTTGACAAAGGGTTTTTTCTCTAATGATTAGATGTCAAAACCTCTTTATATACCACATTTTTTGTATATAGTTTATTGAAATGTCGAATTAATTTGCCTTGCTCCCTTCCCTCAGTAAGTTTTACTTGAATATACGCAGACCGCCGTACTCTCGAAATTGCAACATACAGTTGCCAATGGCTAAATACTGTTTCAGACAAATAAACTTCTTCTTTTCTCAATGTTTGATTTGCGACTTATTTATGGTCATAGAAAATGCCAATTTAACAGGGAATTGTGAACGTCTAAGAATAAATGGCAGTTATGCGGTCGTTGTAGCTAAATCTATTCTAGGATTTTTTTATCTCGTCAAAAATTGTAAGCGATAGAATATCTCGTCAAAGTATTTTGTGTTTTTTTATCAAAAAATTTAATTAAATAAATAAATTGAATAGATAAAATAGTTAAGTAAGGATTAATAAACAATTTTTCATTATTTTTTTTGCATTATCATTAAAATTGTGTTTTTGTTTTGAAAAAAAAAAAACTATCTTTTGGGAATTGCACAGGGGATCGACTAGTACATATATAATATATAACTATACAATTATTCATATTAAACATCATTTTAGCTATACATAATTTCAAAATCAATTCTAGAATATATATGTATATAATATATTATGTCACAATTAGAAGTCTTTTCATTATCCATACACAGCACAGATACGATTTTAAAGTAGCTGAAAAGAACAAATTTTGGTTTACGTTGTTTTCTTTTTTTTTTTATATTGTCTTTTTTTTTACAATCGCTGCAGAGTAGAAAAAATTTTTGTTTATAGACTTTGTTTTATTTTTATTTTGTTTTGTGGTAGCAACCTAGCGACGGTTGCTACGGCGCAGGATTGTTACGTTTTATTATATAAGATAAAATTTAATATTATAAATTTTATAATAAAACAATAAAAAAAAAAAAATTTGACTCAAAGGAGAATCGAACTTGTGATATTAACATGACGCCTTAAACAACTGAGCTAATAACCGATTGAAATTATTTCACCAAAATACAGACATAAAATAAAAAGTTATTTTGATCCTTATATCACCCAATAAAATAAATAAATAAATAACATTGCAAGCTAAAAAAAAAACAAGTAAAATACATCAGTAACTCATTAGAACATAAACACGATTTTTAAAATAAAAAGTTCTGATAGGTTTCTGGAAATTAATAATCATTTTTATAGATTTTGATGCAATGCAATTTCAATTGAAAACACTTTTTTCAATATACATTTTTATTTATTTTAATTTAAATAAGCCCAATAGCGCGTACAGATATTTATTTGAATAATCACAAAAAAAGTACACCACATTTACATACTGGGAACCGACTCCGAGTGCTCCGAAATTTCCCCAACACTACCCTTTAAGTTAATTACCTAAGCTTCATATTAAAAGACATTTAAGCTATAGATGTAATACTAACAGACTGCAAAGGTTGTTGACAAATTATGATCAAACAAAGAATATGTTGCGCAGACTAAAATCCAAGTAGATTTTATAGTAAATTTTTATTAATTTTATTAGAAAATTATTAGAAAATAAGAAATTCTTAGGAGCTTTCTTTGTTTTTAATGAAGGACAATATTATTTGATGATTCTTTTTTATCAAGCTTGCCGTTGGTTGGCTGTTGTAGGTAGTTGCGTGCATTTGACTGAAGCAATAAGAAAATGCTACCTTTTATTCAAGTGTTTCTAATAAATATTACGTAATTGTTTTTTACGATAAAGATCCATATTTAGAGAATACGAATTCGTATCGCTGAAGATAAAAATTGCTTGTTGGTTTGGAATTGTAATAAAAAGTTTTTTGGCAATTATATAATTGTTTATTTCTATGTTAGTATGAAACTTGTTTTAGGTATTAGCAATAAATATTTTTATTTCTATAATATTCAAACATTCTTCTTAAGTTCAAGTTTTATTCTTTCTTAATTTTATTACAGTATAAAACTTTTGCTAGATGTAAATAATACTCATAACCATTTAATTTTGTGTACTGTTAATTATGTAATTAATTAATTGTTATTCAAACGTTTTTATTAAAAAAAAAGCAATACAAAATTTTATTGAGAGCAACAACAAATTTAGTAAGAAGATAAAAGCGCAAGAAAACTTAAAAGGACAAAAAGCAGAAAGGCGAAAGAACAAAACGATAAGCCAATTAAATTAACGGACGATAAAATAATATTTTGTTTTAATTGTTTTACATTTTTAGTTTTACCTTCAGTATTATTGGGTAAAGGAAAAGAAAACTATTGGGTAATTGGGTAAGCCCACCCTTGAGCAAGAAATATAAAGTTGTCCATGGGGAAAACTTGGCGACCTTAACTCCACCCCACAGTAATTAATAGACTGTCCCTGTATCTTGTTGATCGTAATTGAGAACACAAGTCTTACTGGAAATTGTCTTCATTTAAAGCGAAAAAGCAAATCTGTCGAAATGAGTGGTATTCGTGGAATAAAAGCTGTTTCATCTTGTCCCTTTCCTGTTAACATGGTCGATTTAATCACATTTCCCAACACCTTCTTAACACAAGGCTTTGTGCCGTTGCAAAGTTCCGGCTAGTCGAGGTTAATTAGTAAAATAATTAGTGATCCGACTTTATTTAAAACGATATAGTGGTAAGCCAGTCGGATTAAGTTAGCTTAAAACTTTGGTGGATAATTGGTCATTTCATCGATATCTACTATATTGACTTGATTGACTTATATTCATGTACTGCTCGTAGCACGGCAAATATTTGATTACTTACTTCATGGAAATCTTCATTTTTAACAGCAAGAATTACCCTCTCTCGCAACCAGTTCAAGTTATCATAGTTTTGGTAAACCACCGGATAAACTGCGTCTATTAACTCTCAGACAGACGACACCAGATCTCAAAAATTGGATGGCAATTTTATCTTGCCAGATGACTCGGCTGCTGATCTACCTTCTCCTATTTCGAATAATTTATCAGATAAAATTTTAGCACTCTCCCCCAAAGTGTACCTCCAGAAACATGAATGCTTTACACATGCGTAAATGCGTACATTGATGTTTCTGAAATTTTAGTTACGTCAAAAGTTTTGATAGTGCATTCATCCCAGACGATTATATTAATGTCTTGAGCGGTTACGCTTGACCAGTTGTCTTACTTATATTGCAAGAAGTATTGTCCTGTCTGCAGATACCAAGTAGTAGAGAACGGGATGTTCTGCCTCCCTCGAATAACGTTGCTGCAATTCTTGAAGACACGATGGCGATGACAAGGGTAACGTCTCCTTGAACCCTGATTTTGCCCAGAATAAAATTTACCGTTACTATATCCTGATTGGCGTTACTATATCCTGTGCTAGTCTGTAACAGCTATAGATAAACTTTGATTTAAAAATTGGGGAAGCCAGAGCTTTTAAAGCAGCTTGGCTATCTGAAATTATGTATATGTTGGCACCCCTGTGCCCCCTTTTACTGCCCTGTAATTCCGATACCTCGATGGCAAAGGTTTCAGCTTGAAAGGCATTGGGATATATGCCAAGTGCCGCGCTAACCCTGAACCTTGGTCCAAATACTCCGGCACCGGCTTTCTCCCCGATTTTGTGGCGGAGATACTACTCTCAATGGATTTTCTGAGCTCCTATTTGGACGAAAATTCATACCTGAAAAACTACTGAGCAAATTTGGCTCAGATTTAGGACACATGTTGGGTTCCGATTAAAACTTTTTTGTCCAAGATTGGAGGACCTAATTCTCGTCAGGACCCTAATGTAAATTAAAATTTTTATCTCAAACTACATGTCGAATTGGTTTCGAAGCTTTAATTTTTTTATTTTCTTATTGTCAGGCGTCAAAACAGATTAAAAGAATTTAACAAAAATTGTCTTTCATTTTCTTTAAATTATAACACTCTCCTACAACAAAGTCTCTGATAAATACATGTGCCCGAACGGTTGTCCAATTCACTTGCAACGAAGTTTTTTACAGATCAAATGGAAGGGGTTAATGGATCGGAATCCAATCAATCCAATCAATCAAAATAGAGCATAAAAATTTAAAGTATTGCTTGAATTTTACAAATATATACGATATATTCATATTTTAAATTAAAATAATCACTTAAAATTTAAAATATTAATTCTATTTAATATAAGTAAATCAAAATAAGAGTTAAAAATTAAATTAAAAATAGTATTCATATCACTTCGTAAATACTCACTTTGTAATCGTTATAGTTTTACGCAATTAATTTATCCTTTTTTATGTTTATATAAATAACGTCAATAATTAAGGTTATTCTTGATAATTTGATTTTTCATAAATTTTTCAACTATTTCTTCAAAAGTATTCAATATTGAGAACAAATTCTATCGCATTATTGGCGTTCAATAAAATGTTGACTTTTTTATGTTGTGTTTATTAATATTTTATTATCGTTTTGCTTACAACATTTTATATATATAACATATAAGATGGAACGCTTACAGAAGGTCACTGTTATACACTTTTAAACTTAAAAATACAAATTTCATTTAAGTTTAAATTTAATTAAAAATTTAAGGAGATTCCAAACTAGTGTATTAAGTATTAAGTATCGCTATTTATTTAAATACTTATATATACATATAAATACAGGAATCTATCGATTTTACTTTCGTTTGATAAAGAAATAAAATATTCAAATATTTTAAGGTTTAAACTCATAAAAGTTATAATGATTACATAATATACTTATTACATAATATACTGTTAATATTTTCTTTACATTGATAGATACGTTACGTACATATGTTTTTATAAATTACATTTTGTTTTATTAATATTAATCGAAATTTTATTTCTGTGTTTATTATGTACAATATCAAAGTAGTTTTCAACATGTATCGATTTACCATCACGACCGATTTTGATAAATAAAAGAATCGACCGATAAACGGTTCAAATAACCGAATTTTTTTTTCTGTCACAATTGTCATGCATACAAAGAAATTTAACAGATGACACCGATAAATTTAGTGACAAATTTCTGTGATGCGATGGTGTAACAACAACCCAAATCAAATAAGATATTGTTTCTTGTTTTCATAAATGCAAACCTGCAGTCAATCTGCATATTCTAAATTTATGAACACACTGGTCAGATTTCCTGAACGCGGTTCATAAATGCAGACTCAAGGTCTACTAAGCGTCAATTTGGCAGAATAAATTTTTAGTATGCATAAATTTTTTTGAAGTAGTTGTCTTTGTTGTTTTCAGTACTTTAGTTTTTGGTTTGTTATTTAAAAAAAATTGTTATTTTCAAAATGTCAGTATGAATGAACAGAAACTATGCAGAATTGTCAAGTAAATGTAGAATATAGGTAGAGTTTGTGTTCATTATTTCAAACTACGCCATCTGGTGGCAAATTTGTTGTCAGTTCGCAACATTTATGAATACACCCGTTCTTCACGTAAAGTTGCATCGTAGGAAAATAAGATCTGAAAACCATACATCGTTCATGTACCCCTAGGAAAATACAAATTATAAAACATCAGATGATAGCAGTGTTGATTTTGATTAGTTAAAATAGAAATGCTTATTGGTCATATCAATTTACATTTAACTTGTTAAATAGGTTTTTATTTACAATTTTAAGCTAAAATAATTTGTGATAAAGTTAAAATAATTTGTGAACAAAAAAAAAAATCAGAAAAAAGTGTACAACATATTTTAATATAAAAAAATTTTGTCCATTTCTTGTTGAACTTCGTTCTAAAAATGTTTTTTATTTCCGTTTTAATATTCTTCATTAATATTTTTTTCAATTGAAAACTCCGAATTTAAAATATCAAGTATTAAAGAACAAACTTCAAAAATATCCTACAGTAAATAATTTACAAAATGCAATAGGGTTGAGGTATAGAATATTTTAGTGTAGAATATTTAAGTATGTATAGGATACTTTTTCAACAATTTTTGTCAAAAATTTCCTACGATCCTATGATCCTACAATGCAAGATCAATCAATACACCTTTAAGTGAAGACCCTTTATTAAACTTAGTGAAATATACTTACCTAGAATAATATCCAATTTTTATTATTTTGTGATTTCAAACCAAATAAAAAGTTTAATAAAAAATTAAATAGAAAGAAATATCTTCATATGGAATTTTTTTTTATATTTTATTTAAATATTTAAAATATTATTAAAAGTTTGTTTTTTTATTGAATCAATACATCAATACATATATTATGCATTTTTTGTCAAATATTTCAAAAATATACATGACTGAAATTAGTTGATAGTGGAAATCAATTTCAAAAACTGTTACAGAAATAAACGACCGTGTGGGTAAATCGATGCATATAGAAATCTTCAGAGTTTTTCACATTGAAAAATTTCAAAATTTACAACTTGATTATAATCTATTACAATGGATGACATATTAGAGATTTTTATTTATTTATTATTATTATTTAAATATTTATAAAAAGAGCATTATATATTATATTATATACTTTATATACTTAGTTTATGTTATATTATAGGTACCAAATAGTATGTATTTATAATGCAATACTTAAATTTTCGCTGCCAAATTCTTATATTTAAAGCCTTTTCTTATATATTTTTAATATAAATTTATTTTTATTAATTATCATAATATTATTAACAAATGTATTTAGAATACAACCACCACAAAAATTATCATTTTAAATTCATTTAAATCGTCTTTTATATATAATTTTTTTTTATATAAATAAGCATTTTGTTTCTAATAATTCTTAATCTTTAATCTTTGTAAGAGTTAATATTAACTTAAGTTATTTATTGTGCTACTTATTAAATGAGCAAAAACTATAATAAAAATCACAATTAACAATTCATCATCATCATCATCATAATCATCTTTGGTTAAATTTGACAAGAAATATTAAAACTCATACATTTACATAACTCATTTTAAATTTCCATAATTTTCAAAAAAATTTATTAATATTTTAATAAATTAATTAATTTAAATTTACGCAAAAATTTCAAAATTACAAATAATATTATAATTAAAAGTTCACAGCTCAATTTTTTTTTTTTTTTGATCCACTTAAATTTTTCTATTAGTTGATAAACAATTAATGCAATTCCATGATTATTTTAATTTTATTTAAATTTATTTAAATAATTTAAATTCGATTACAGAATGTATACATTAAATTCTGATCATGAAAATGATAGACATTATTTATATGTCGTAATACTCTACCATCTAATAGATGACGGGCATAATGTGTTGCTTCAATACGATCTCTAGCTAAACCATATTCAAGTAACCAATCAACAAAATCAGTTCCATAAAATACTTTACGATATATTTTAATTCGCCACCTATTCAGAAAAATAAAAAAATAAATTAAATTAAGTCATTAAATTTTCAAATCTTTAAATGCAATTTGTAAAAAAAATTTATGACAGCAAAAAATTTAACACGTTGTGTGTCATGTGCAAAGAGGCGTACGAAACGAACATTATTGTAAACGAAAAAAACAACATAAATATATATCATATCATACGCAGTTCAAGCTCAAAAGAAAAGCTTTCGAAGAAAAGCAAACAAAAATAAAATATCAATTTATAATAAATGTAAATAATAATATTAATATTGTTTATATTTTTGTGAAGCTACTTATATAACGTCCTTATAAAGTCTAAATAAGAATGTGAAACACATTTATGTACATACTATATAGCACGAAAATAATAACATAAATTCTTTTATAAAATCAGTAGAAAAATACATAAAATTTGATGACTTGGTAATACCATAAATTAATAACATATAGATAAGTAAATCGTATGGGAAGTTTTTGACCTATTATTTTTTAAAGCTTTTCAAAAAAAAAGTTGGGAGGAATAATTTCGCAATACTAATTTCTGATGAGAGAACCATCAAAGCAAAGATGATGTATGTATATCAAAGAGAACAAGAACACTGCATATAGTCATATACATTTTTTTATGTACATTTTTCTTATTCATTTTTGCTTTGCTATTAACAGAAGATTTAATAAAAGTACCTGCTGAAATCTTATAAAGAAATAAAATTTTGCATGTGTGTATAGCTATTATGATATGTATTGTTTTTATTAAATTTAACAAATATGAACATTTGAAAAAAAATTCAAATGCAAATGCTTGTCATATATTATTTTTTTAGGTATCAATGAAAGAAATAAAAAATAAGAATAAGAAATATTAATATTTTACTATTATGTTTAAAAAAACAAATTTTTGATAAGAAGTAATTTACATTAAAATAATTTGTTGTTTTTGATTGATTTTTTCTTGGTTAAAGAGTTTTTATTTTATTTTAGGTAAAGTTTCATTTTTAGTTAAAATATCAATAATAATCTCGTATTATTCCTAATAATTATATTAAAGATGAGAACAAATTTGGTTCTAATCTTTTTTAAAAAAACGTTTAACATTATTTTTTATTCAACAATCAATGAAATCTTTTCAAAAATCTATGTACATACATATGTGGTTAAAGTAAAAAATTTATAAGATTATATTATTACTAGGTACAATTATATCCCAGTTTATTGATTAAAACTTTAATGAAATATTTATATTAATAATATTTATGATATAGATTAATATTTATTAATGAAATGATTTTTTAAAAATGAATTTTATTTTATTTTTATTTTATGGATTTAAAATTCTTAGTTTTGGATTTGTTATTTCTATTTTCTTCCGCTTTTGATTTGGTTCTGTCACTATTTCCTTCTTTCCTACTTTCCACGAACAATGTTTTCTCAACAAAACTAAAATTAAAAAATCTAACGCTTTTTTACGATGCAAATTGCAATCTTCGGAACTATCAAACCAAGTTTTAAATTCATTGTGTGCATTACAAGCTTCAATGCATATCGTGATTATAGTTTCTTTCAACTGGCAAATTGCTATATTATCATCTATGAAATTTTTAAATATTTGGATATGGAATTTGCAAATTTTAAAAAATAAATCTGAAGGTAAAAGTAAACTGCCAAAATCAGAATTTTCAGAAAAATTTTTATGAAAAATTAATAATTCTGACGATGATGACAATATTTGATCGTTAGATTTTTGTAGTATATCAGAGCAATATTTACACGAAACAGTTTTGAAAAGCTTAAACAATACATAGCCTGCAAAGTATCTAATGGAAGTATTGCTTAATAAAATGGAAGTATTTTGTTTAGGATCGCAATTTTCTTTTTGAGATATTTCATATTTTTTATATGTATCTTCATACTCTTTTAAAGAGGCACTGGCAACTTCATTATCTACTTCTGAATTAAGAACATTACTTGATGATGTTAAATTCAAGCTATGTCTTAAGTATTCGTCATCGTCAGGCTCACAATTCATTAAGTTAGAGGAGTAGCTAAGGAGTTTCATTGACATTATTCGTCCCATTACATCATTAAATTCTTTTACTGATGGATTTCTGGAAAAACCATTATGGCCCCGAATTGTACCGAAAAAGTTTTCAATAGGATCCGAGTTTTTTTTGTTGGTCAAAATATAAGAAATTTGCAATTTGGGATCAGCAAAAAAGTCATCTGACAACAAAAGTATTGCATTAATTGTTTGAAGCAAACCATTAATCCAGTAAACTGTAGCAGGAACTTTTATTTCATTTAAATATTCTTTGGCATGATGTAGAAACTTGTAAACCTTATTATCTTTTTCTAAAGATGATTTTAAGGGTCTACGATTATCATACCTTATCTTGCTGTTTAAACAATCGAAAATATTATTCATTTTTTCAAAAAACAAAGCTGTTGAAAGTGCTTTCGATTGAATATGTGGAGAAAATAAATTCTGGCTTGCAATTGTTTTTATTCCAGCAGCACAGCTAGCACTTAAAACTGCAGTAGCTAAACGAACACTCATTTTCTGAAATGCGTTTGGATTAATGTGGCAATCAGTCAATCGTGGACATAACTTTGTCGTATTCGTTCTTTCCATAAAATGCAGTGCCTTAATTACACTCCAGCTAGCTACTCCATCTGATGTTTCTATATCATATTTCAGCAAACTATTTCTGCAGTTTTTAATAACATGGCAAATATCATAAATAACATATACTCTTCGATTCTTATACATAACAAAAGGCCTCTCTTTGGATACATTCATACGATTAAGTGCACTTCTGTTGTTACTACCTTGATCACAAATAATTGAGTTAACAGTCAAACCCGTTTGAAAACAAAGATCAATGTTTTTATTTATTAGAACTTCTAATCTGTCTCCTGTTATTGCATTTTTAGATGCATAGTAACTAATTATAGTCTTCCAGTTGCTAAAATCACCACGGATCATAAATGCTAAGATTTCTTTAGCAATTTTTGGATAAGATGTGCCCTCTCCTAAATCTTCTAGTCCAATTGTTTTATCATGATATTCCGAGTAGTTTAGCTCTGGCCTAATAGCCATTGCATCAAAAATTAGTGATACCTGTTTTTCTCGATTATTTAATGTTTTAATCTTTTCCGATATGGCATCCAAAACAGATTGATTAAATCCAGGTGTTAAATGTTTAATCGGTGTCCATTTATAAATTGAACTATTTGATGGTAAATTTAGTTGTAATCTGTCACGGAGAAATGTGTAAGTTGAGCAAGATTTGTAATGAATATTCATGGCTAAATTTCGTTGTTCTAATGGGTATTCAATATTAATGCTGGTACGTTTTGATAGCAACATTTTCGTTAATATTTTGGTATTATTATTTACGTGATCTAGTTTATGAATAATTGTTGAAATATCAGTTTTGAAAGTTGGTGGATTAAGCATGTTTTTCTTTAAAGCTACAAGTTTAATATACTTTTTCTTGTTCTTAAGCATTAGTTGTCTATTTTTGACCTGTAATTGGTTTAGTCTCCTTTGCAACATGGCACATTTTTTTGCATAAAAAATTCGATTTTGTTCATTTTTTAAACAAAACCTGCAGAAATCGACTTCAGCAGAACTGACTGATAATTTACGCTTTCTTGGTGGAGATGGTAAGTTTGCAATATCATCAAGTGTAAACTGAACGTTACCTGAATTAAAACACCTTTCAACTAAATTTTGAACATATGGTTTCGGACAAGTAAGATTTTCTTCAGGTAATATAAATGCATACGGATCATTTTCATTATTGGTTACTTCTTCATCAATGATTAACTTGTCATGCGCAAGCATTGTTGTAGATAACTGTAATGTTGTCATTTTTTGTATAAAATTATCGTTTTTCTTAATAGTATATATGGGCATAATATAAAACATTACCTGTAAATTACAATTAGGATATGCAGTCTTCTTTAAATTTCTTTTAATGAAACTGTAACTATCAAAATGTTTTTCACAAATGTACTTCTGAGTTTTTGATTTATGTTTTTCAGATAAATTACATTGCTTCATCCAAACATTATATAAATCACTATTATTAGCTGGGAACTTAAAAAATCTAAGCTTTGGCACAGCATTGTTTTTGTTTCCACAATTTTCTAAAACACATTTCTTAGAGAAGGCTCGTCTTACGAGTATTTTATTATTTCCACTGTCATTTGATTTTTCATTATTTTTGCTAATTTCTAATTTATTTTCTTCCACGATTTGTGCAATTTTTGCATAAGAAGAGTTTTTTAATTTTTTTACTCCAAAGAATGATTTAGGGAAATGGAAATCACAAATAAAAGTTTTTCTATTCTTCGGAAATTCCACGAACTTGGCTTCAGGATTTTTAAATTTCGTATTTGCACAGCCAACAATAAAACACTTGAAACCCATTTTAAAAACTAACAATATTATTTCTATAAAAATTGCAAAGTAACGTAATAATTAATAACAATACAATTAATAACAATACAACATTTCACTTCAAACGCTCCAGTGAAAAGAAATATTTTGCATAAATTTAATGCACATACCACTTTCATTCAAAAAATCCTATCATAGATACCTAAAAAACGGTGTCGGGTCAAAGTTACATGTTGACAAAATTTCATATGGACAAAATTACATATGGACAAAATTTCAGAAGACCAAAAAATTACGGTTACATGACAAAATTACATAAAACAATATCAATATTCGGACCAAAGCGAAATTTTTTATAATAAATAATAATAACCTTTTTCCAGAAAAATACAATTTAAACCCGTGATTTTGAGTTTCGGGCCCAATTCCTTGAACCCCGGACCTATTGTCTTCATCACATTTAATGGCTATTGTACTGATGACAAAACAAAATTCCAGGTCTTCGGTCCCAACACTTACGACGC
This sequence comes from Argyra leucocephala, assembly GCA_963942445.1. Classification (NCBI taxonomy): domain Eukaryota; kingdom Metazoa; phylum Arthropoda; class Insecta; order Diptera; family Dolichopodidae; genus Argyra; species Argyra leucocephala. Next base: position 100,207,713 of record OZ012679.1, on the reverse strand, counting down.
CGGACCTCTTGTTTGCATCGTGCTAAAGAGCCATTGTACTAAAGACAAATTAAAAAAAAACAACAAAAAAATATTTTTTTTGCGAGGTACCCGGAACTATTTTTCCTGAAGGCTGCACAATTTCTTGAACCACCTAGAAGATGTAGTTCTGATACTGGTTGATTGCTAAAAACTTGCTACATGAAATTTTTATTATGAATATTTATCATCCAGTATCCAGTCAAATGAAAAACAGGCAAATAATACGCATATGTAATTATTTCAAATATGAAATTTTGTCCATATGTAATTTTGTCTTATGTAGTTTTGTCATTTAACCCTAAAAAACATTTTATATTTTAACTAAAAATGAAACTTTACCTAAAATAAAATAAAAACTCTTTAACCAAGAAAAAATCAATCAAAAACAACAAATTATTTTAATGTAAATTACTTCTTATCAAAAATTTGTTTTTTTAAACATAATAGTAAAATATTAATATTTCTTATTCTTATTTTTTATTTCTTTCATTGATACCTAAAAAAATAATATATGACAAGCATTTGCATTTGAATTTTTTTTCAAATGTTCATATTTGTTAAATTTAATAAAAACAATACATATCATAATAGCTATACACACATGCAAAATTTTATTTCTTTATAAGATTTCAGCAGGTACTTTTATTAAATCTTCTGTTAATAGCAAAGCAAAAATGAATAAGAAAAATGTGCATAAAAAAATGTATATGACTATATGCAGTGTTCTTGTTCTCTTTGATATACATACATCATCTTTGCTTTGATGGTTCTCTCATCAGAAATTAGTATTGCGAAATTATTCCTCCCAACTTTTTTTTTGAAAAGCTTTAAAAAATAATAGGTCAAAAACTTCCCATACGATTTACTTATCTATATGTTATTAATTTATGGTAATACGTATACAATATAGGTCGCAAGTTTAATTTGCGATTAAAGCAAAATGTCCTATATATTTTTCGATCTGATCAAGTACTAATTGTCAGTGAGATAAAATAAATAATAATAAAAAATAATAGACCCACATCCCGAAAAGCAAAGGTCCTGAAAGTTTGTTTTGCATATTAATATAAATGAAAAAATAAATATTACAAAAACAAAAATGAGTTTCAAAAAATTCATTTTTATAAGCAATACTATAATGTTCTAACCTAACGTACATTTCAGTCCCCTTCATCGATAATATTAATTTAATTTCTTTATAATGAACTTATTATCAAAAGCCACTTAAGACTCGTATAATATTAAGATAGGGACTTAAAAAATTGCGATTTGCGTTTTGTAAATAACAAGTTTCTTTTCAGAACAAAATGCGCGAATACGCGTGATATTCAATCTTTGTCCCCCTTTATCCATAAAATTGATCCATTCAAAAACTGATTTTTCTTCTTTTTAATCAGATTAATTTTTAGGATGTAAAGCAATGGAAGCAATAAAGAGAATACGCGATTATCGATTTTAGAAAATTTGTTTACAAAAATCTTAAAGAAATATTTTTCTTTCAAGGTCATTTCGAATCATCCTTATTGATATAGATGTCTTATTTATCTTTTTTTTTTTTAAATTCTTCTCACGTTTTTATCGTACTTAGAATGTAAAAAAATATTTTCTTTGAAATTATTACTATGTATTAACATTTTTTCTTTACGTTTTTATAAAAAAAATATTATATATTATATACTTAGGTATTTACTTTCAATATTTTTTATGCTGAACATACCTTTTATCTTTAGCAATATGCCTTTTGCAATTCTCCAAATGATGATTACGAAACTGTTCACACAAATGTTTTGTTTCAACACTCAAATCAGACCAATTAGGTAATAAAACAACATTAGCACCATACCATATTTTACGCCAATATTTAACAAATGGTGACAGAATTTCATTAGCATCTGTTATAAATACAGCTGATACAATTAATCCTTGACCAAAATTTAAGAATGCATCCAAAAAGCTTAATTCTAAATAAATTCCAGACATTCCCTCCATTACTAATGTCCAAATAGAAACAGCCAAACCCTATTTATTATAAATTGAACAATATTTTAATGTAAAAATCAAAATAAGTAAAAATAAAAATATCTCTATAAATATCTTACCACAAACATAGAACATAACAATAGAATCAATAATACTGTATGCTTTAATGTCTGATGTTCATCAACATTATTTGGATATTCTAAGGGTTCTAAACCTCTACGTTTCTGTTCTTCATATTGTTGTACAAGATTTTGACAATTTTGTCTTGATGTTGATGGGCAACTAAATGATGAACTACACATAGTTGGTCTGTGATTATCCGCTCTATTAAAATAAAAGATTTTTTGAAAAGCTACTATATACACTGATTTATATTTACTTACTCAGAATCACTGTTAAGAGCATTATCAGATGCAACAGGTTGTTCAATTTTATTATTTCTTTTTATTTTATTTGATAGCAGATCTTCGATATCAACTACTGTTGTGTTTGTTGCTGTTGTGCCAGGACTACAACAACCATTACTATGCCCACAATCAGATGCATCCGAGTGTATATTTTCATCATCTGATGATAAACAATTTGTGTTACGTTGTCGTATACCACCATTATTGGAAATTTCATTTTGAATTAAGTTTGCTGTTGAATTTGATCTGATATTTGATGATTCTGTTTTAAAAATAGTAAATTCATAATTTAAGAAAAAGGAATGCAATGAAAAGTATTTTAATTAAATTCTTATATACGAATTATATGATTTTATTGAAAAATGCTGATTACACCGTTTTATTGTTGTTGTTATTAGTAGAGCAAGCATTGGTTTACCATCCTTAACAATTAATAACTTTACTCAACCCTTCTAGCAGAAAATAATTTTTTCTTAAGCTTTCAATAACACAATTACAATTTTCTATTTTAATTATTTATCAAAAATAAAAAAAATAAAAACTGTTTTAAATTTTTACACTTGCTAACAAATTAATTGTTTCAAAACTACATAAAACCAAATTATGGCTGAAAATAAACAATGTATATGTAGCATTCAGTAATAAAAAACTACAGAATTACTTAACAAACCAATACTCTTACTCTCTAAAAAACCCAAAACTGCATACATTATTTATATAAATTTTAATTCTCATTCAAGTCAACAACCACAATAATGCACAAAATTAATTCATTCCTTGCTACTTTTTTTGTTTGTAATTTAATTTTGTGTCATGCGATATTTTGTTGTTGTTTCTCTAGATAATCTATTTTCTATCGGATTTTTTCTAATTATATCAGGTAGATTTGGAATGAATATCAGCCACTCATTCAATTTTTTTTCCTTTTAACATTTTATTTTGTTGTCGCTTTCGCTTCATTTATTATTTCTTGTTTTTGCTAGGAAATTAAATCGAAACAGTGTGTTTGAGTGTATGTAAATAAGGAGAATGATATTCAATTTGTCATTATTATTATTGTTATGCAATGTATAATTATTATAGCTGTATTGGTAAGAGAAAAATGATTTTTAATAGGCATTATTTTTAAATATTTCTAAGCGTACATAGTTAATATCTGTGCATACAATTTTTGCTTCAAATTTTTTTTTCATTCGATTTGAGTTTTTATATTAAATATATATTTTATATTAAGTTGTAAAAAGTAATAAGTATGTACTGGTATGTACAAAACTTTCAATAATCTTAACAATTAGATTTTTAAATTAAATGTCATGAGGAAAAATGTCACAAAAGCAGTTATTTGACAATTCGTTCACTTGCAGAATAGTCTTGTGTTCACACATTTGTCCTCGGGATAATCCTTAATATACAAAAATATATTTTAAATTAAGTTTTTTTGATTTGAATAGTAGTGTAATATACGAACGGTACAGATTTTAGAAGGAAAATACGATGTTAGGGGAGAGATAGATGTTTAACTGGAGATTAACCTGCACAGATTCTTTTGAAAAAGTTGGAAAATAGAAAATAGTGCAATTCTATCAAAGGCACATTAGATGAAAGCCTGTTCCACATTTTAGTTTTCGAAACCAGTTTTGAGCCACATGGAGATTCACTTTGTAGAAATAAGAATTTAAAGTCTATATATACCCAAAATATGTAGGCTTTCGGACCACTGTAGATTTGCTATTGGAAATCGCAGAGTTGGGACGGATTGATATCTTTTGCAAGAGATCAAACTTTGAATTTGGGAAGTGTTGAATTTAACTTTCTTTACGTTATCCCATGAAATTAAAAAACAATTTAACGAATTATTTTACCCCTTTGTATGGATTCGACTTAAATTCAGTTTCAGTATGAAAATTCAATGTCGTTGATTAATTTTACTTAGTGTAGCTTGAATCAACTTTCATTCAATAGAATAGACAAATTTGATCTCCCATGGGATTAGCATCCGTTACACCGAAAATACTTTCGATCACTTGTCACATATTAGATTGCAATTTTGTTCCACCTGGCCAATCAGGATATAGTGATTTAATTAATTTTGTGATTTTTTTCCTAACTTAAAGATTAAACTTTCTTCTGTAATAAAATTTTATAATTGTTTTAACATCCCCAAAGAATTTCTTGCAGTTTTAATCTTCGGATATTTTATATACATATTTAAATATTCCAAAGCAAAATAATTTTACAGCTATATTTTCAATTTTCTATGATACATTTTTCGTATCTAACAATCAACAAATTACTCATGTACAGATAAATATCTATAAAATTAAGAATTCATAAAAAATACATAAAAGGATTTAAATTCTTTGAGTAGCTAGCATTCATTATTGGATTCTAGTGAATTCTATTTTAGAACAATAATATTTTGATTCAAGTAAACTTTACCAAATTAAATTACTTGCTTCAAAAAAATTTAAACAAAACAATAATACAAAAAGTTTTCTTCCTTAAGAAAAACTTGAATTTTCTTTTGTTGTCTCATTTAATTTTATCATATTTTTATGAAAATTTATGAAAATTACCTGATTCTGGATTAGATAACTCCCTGGACAATGTTAAATATTTTTCAAATCTTTTTTTATAACGTTGATGTAGAACTAAACATCCTGCTGTAACTATTAATTAAAACAATTTATGAAATACCCATCATCATATAGTTTTAATTTAAATAATATTATTTATCCATTATTATCATAGATAATAAGGTAATTCTAAAAAAATTAAATAACAAAAAACTTACCAATAAAACACATAACTAGTAAAAATACAGCAATTGCTGCTTGAGCGTTACCATATTGGAAACTTGGATTCCGTTTTGTGTTTGATGTTAAATTATTATCAAAAGCTATTAATATACCAGATATCACAGCTGGAGTCCCCCAAGCAAATAATACCTACATAAAATTAATTCAAAATAGTTTTGTTTATTTAAAATTTAAATAATGATAATATATGTATTTATGCAATGATGTACATTAAAAAATATAATTTACAATCAATTAATTTGAAGATTATTGAAATTTTAATTGAAATTTTAATTAAAATAAGAAAAATATTAAAATGTTTTGAAAACTTACCATATAGGGCCACATTTTAAGTACAAAACATAAACTGCGACATTGTAAAAATAATAAACTAATAGCTAAAAGTGCTGTCCATAATCTACTACTATAGGTTCCAATATTGAAAAGACAAAATTCAACATATACAACCCATTTTGGTACACTTTCTAGTTTACACCATAGTATAACACCAATACAACATAAAAGCTAAATTAGAATATAAAACAAAAAATTTAATTTAAAAAATATATAGATGTATATATGTCTACGCTACGTAGATGTATGTATAAATAAAAGGATAATACCTGTGAAAATACTAAGCAGCATGTTATGCGATGTGGCATCAATCGATATTTTTTTGTTAAACTGAATAATAATAATATCCAAATGCATGCAATTATACCAGCTACACTAATATCAAATGCAAATCTATCCAATTCATTCATATAATCTGATGGATTTAAATTTGTCAATGATATCATTTTAGCTGAAATAAACATTAATGGTGCACTTATAAATGTACAGGCGACCATACTTCTGGCAATCTAAGAGATAATGGAAATAAAGAAAAAAGAAATAATAATAATAATAAATATGTACATATTACAACATATCACAAACCCATAAGTAATTTATTCATTTTATATAATATGATGAAAATTAAAATTTAAATTTTATAAAAATGTAATAAATTTATTAGAAAACAAAAGTGTTAAGGGTAGATATTCATTCGTTAAGGGTCTGTAAAAAAAAATTTCGAATTAAGAAAACTAAATTCTCTAATCAAAATAACAAAAATTTAATGTCTGGAACAAATAAAATAAGTTTATTGTCCTGAGATAGCAAATGAAATGCAAGCAATTTGGGACTATATGATTTATATTTTATTTTTAATCAGTTTAATATTTTTTTACTTTTTTTTCTTAAGTTGATGATATTTTTTCCCCTTGTGTTGGTAACTTTTTTTTTATTACTTTAACTGTTTTTTTTTTATTATTCTTCTTATCTTATTAAGTTTTAATAATTTTAATGTATTTTTCAAATCTTCTTTATTTTTAGAATTTAATATCATTAATATCATAATTTATTTATTTATTTTTTTTATGGTTAAGAAACACTTTATCAGAATCTTTAGTATACAAAACTGTTTCGATATAAATGCAAAAATGTTAAGACGGGCATTTAAAAATATTTATTTTATTTTTTTAGTTTTGTTTTTCGAAAAAGTTTTTGAGTTTTAATTTGGGTTACAAAATTAATACTTATGAAAAAGTACCACAAATGATAATGTGCCTGCATTTATTTTATAAACTTTATACTATTTTACAAAACAAAGCAAGGTTCTTAAATCCTCAAATAAACTATTAAAATTATTTTACCCGATAGCGGATAGCAGTGTAAAAAAAAAAAAAAAAAAATCTAGAACAATACTATCTGTTCGAAATACATCTTAACTATATACATATGCATATTGTAGAATATCCCACTCTCAATGACCAAACGTGCAAGATTTTTCAAATTTCAAAGTAACTTTTCGAAGTAGTTTTACGCTTTGAAAAAGCATGCATATTTTTATCCTATCTTACATGAAATTTTTTCTTGTTTATTTTACTGAAAAAAGCTTCAAGAGAAGAACTCATTTTCGTACATTATGTGCGGTACTTCAATTTATTATACACGAAGTGAAGCGAGAAATTTCTTATCAACGAGATGTTAATTTTATTTACAAATTTTCTAGTTCTAGTAACTTAAATATGGAAAACTATTACTATCATCAGGAGCTAGGCTTCTTAAACAGCATAGTTTCATTTTATTTATGTCAACACCAAATTAAAAACTCCATATGATTTCAATGAAAGAAAGAGTTGCCCTAACTTGGAACTCACGACCTTCTGACAGTCAGTCACTAACCCATTACATCATGTAGATCAGTAAGCAGATAACCCCTAAGCGAATAAAAAATTACACTTGCTATCCTACCCTTCCATTCGATTTTCCAGTGCTAATTTAATTAAATAATTTAATTAAATTTAGAATTTTGTTTAGATTTTTTATGATTTTGGTACTTAACTACCATAATAGTATTTCCCCATCTACGTCACATATAGTTAGTCAAAAAATATTTTTTAATTATTTCAAATAATTAAATTTGTTTTTATAAATATTCAACTCCAGTTTATTGCTCCTCTAAAATATTTTTTATTCAAATTTTTAAAAAAATGTATATGTATTTTTATTCTTTTCATTATACATTTCTTACATACATACTTATATTATAATATACATATTATATTTTCATAATACTAACAAGATAAAACAAAAGTTCACATATAAAATCATATAAAAACTTTTTTAAAAATCTAAATTAGCTTGGGGGAAAGTTTTTTAGTACCGTTAATAACCTCAAAAATGTCAAATTAAATTCAATTCTCATCCCTTACAGAAAAAAAAATTATTTTTTTTATTACGTTTAGAATTAAATTAAAACATACCTTATATAAAATACTTATGTGTACATAATGTGTATATTAAAAGTAGCAATAAATAAAGTTCTTACCAAATCAACATCAATATTATATTGTGATGCAATTACAAAAGCCCCTGGAGCAGCTGGAAATGTACCATACAAAAAACCAAATGTACTTAGTTCTGTTGTTTCTGAAAAATTTCCACCAGCTTGCATAATATTTACAGTTTGACGAGTAACTAATGGTAAAACAAGTCTAAAATTTTAGAAAAAAAAATCAAATTACATTTCAATATTAACTAAATTAAGAACAAAAAAAATTTAAATTAAATTTGTTTTGTATGTATCCTCCTAAATTATTTCAACAAATCAAATTTCAAAAGAATGGTATTTAATATTCTGTGGTGCAATAACCATGTGGCATAACCATCAAAAATCACTAATCGAAATATAGGCATAATTTCAACTAAAAGTTGTATTTTTTTTGTACTTAATGAAATAATCACATTTCCTAGCATAAACGTAATTTTTTTTTACAAAATTTTTATTCAATCACATCCGTCTAGTAGCCTATTAGGGTTATTTTCCTAAACAAAAAAAATCTCATTTTCCGTTAACTACGATAAAACAGTGCAAACAGTAAGTAATATGGATTTACTAATTTTTTGAATCTATTAAATCGAATCATATAAATGGATCTTTTGCTTAAGAAAGCATATTTTTTTCTTAGCGCGGTAGTGTTTTATATAAAATGTATCCTAAATAAAACTGATATGTAAAGAAACAGTTATTAAAAAACTGTTACGTTATGCAAGAGAAATATCATTTAATTATTTCTTTTTTTTTATATATTATAGCCAAAACTTAGGTTTTGAACCTTTAAGTACTTGCGTACCATTGACTATTTGAAAAAGGAAAGGAAAGAAAAAGGAAGAAGAAAAGTTTTGTGGGAAAGAGCGAGCAATGTTGTTAATATTCGTCTTAAACCTCTGTAAGTCATAAATAAAAAATCCTTCTCTCATAGGGAGGGCTTAAACCATCATAGGGCTTAAACCATCTCGGAATTTCCACTGTGAAAGGGTGGGCACTTGATGCCTCTCGTGTTGTGCGATGGAATTGCTTAAGAGGAGGAAGAAGTAATTTTAATTTCGCGGAACAAGTGTCAACACCAAGCAAATATCTATAAAATAGAGTAAGTGCTCTAACAATATGACGATGATTAAGTGGTAGAAGGGATGAGGTCACATTTATGTCGCCTATAAGACGAGCTTTTGAGCTTTGTCCAAAAAATTTAAAGCAGTTTTTGGTGCACCTGCCCATAAATGTGAGTTATACTCAAGCTTGGGTCGTATATATGCTTTATAGATTTTTAAAAAGTCTCGAGATGAAAAATAAGTTTTACAGCGATTCATTTTGGAAAACTACCTATTGAGTTACGACACAGTTTTTGTATCTTTTTTGAATCATAAGGCATTTTTTCGCTTTACGAATTACGCTTCAATCTTCATATAACAGAACTAACTTAAATTACTTAACTAACATATTGACCCTAGTCTAAATTTGTCCTTTAATTTGTAGTATTTATATACTACTACGCTAGTTAAAATTTGCTACTCTTTTTCTATATTGACACTGCTACTTAATAGTTACTTGATAACTTGGTATTATTTACATTGATTTTTAGTCCCATTTTCTACAATTTATTTATTTATTTCAAAATTCAATGTATTCAAACTATATACAACTACACCGTGGATATACCCAGGTGGTTCAAAACTGGTTTCAGAAACTTATTTATTGTAAGAACTGCTAAGATATGGAACAAGATTTAATCTTACGTGTTCCCCTCCGATAGAAGTGCTTCATTATACAATTGGCAACTTTTCAAAAAGAATCCCGTCAGGTATCTGTACTTACAATAATTTTGTACAAAGAAATCCTTTCCGATTGTATGGTTAGTTGTAAATAAAATGATGTATTGAATGAACGTCAAGTTTATTAAAGCAATGCAGGATAGATGGATAATTTTTTCACGACCATATGGAGACGATTCGCAGTAGAAGAAAAAGAAGGCAAGTCTATAATGTTTAAATGGTTAAAACTAATTTCGACACACTGTATATCGGGAAATAATTTGATTACTACATTTCTACTGAATATTATGTTTCGGGCATAAAGACAATTTAGAACTACAGAATAGAAAAGAAAATATCATAAATATTGTCAAAAATAATATTTCAATTTATTCAAACACTTAGTTATGAAATTTAATATCAATGTCTTTTTTTTATAAATTTTTTTTCAATTTTTCTGAACAATCCTCTTTCTTTTTATTCTAAAAATATCTTCAATAGTTCAATTAAATTTTCTGATAATAAAAATTAATATAAGCTAAGTATTTACAAAAGTATATAGGTATGGAGATAAATCTAGGATTCTCAACTGTTATGAATTAAGAAAAAGTAATATAATATTATTAGTATTCCAGCAAATTTTTTAATTAATGACTAAAAAAAATGACGAGGAATATTTCAAAACTAAACTTTATATTCATTAAAAAAATTAATTAAAATTAAAATTTTAATTTTATCTTAAATTGATTTATTCGTAGATCCTCCTAAAATTTCGATACGTATTGGATACGAAAAATTGAAACACAATCAAAGTAAAATAACAATGAAAAACAATAAAATAAAATATACTGAATGTGAATTTGTAATTATTGTGAATACAATATGTCCTTGAGTTATACAAGGAAGTGCTCATACCAAATTGTTTGTTACAAAATCAAAATTTCCTTTTTCCTTTAATGATATAACAGTATGTAGATATTAGTTAGTTTAAAATTTCCTTATATTATACATATACATAGTCCCTTATAATATGTGTGTTATTAACAAATAAACAAAAGTATATTGAGATTTATGGAATAAAAGTCGAGTTTCCTTTCACTAATCATTTGTATTTATTTTGCAAACATCGACATTTCCGAAGCAACTTACTTCCTTCATCAGTTCTTTGCGACAAATTGTCAAATTCACTGAATCAAACTCTAAATCACTAATATCACTAAAAACAAATCTGATTATCAAAAACAATCAAGAGTATATTGAATTTATAATCAGTTTTAGATTGAAAAAACATTTAGTAGTGTACCATTTAGCTGAGCAAACTTCTCATAAACAGTAGTGAACAGAAAATTAAATTTTATTAAAATATTAATCACTATATTAAATAGAAAAATATATAGAAATCAAAAAATTTAAACTGATTCCATTTCATATATTAAGAACAATTAAATATAACGGTTTATTTAAATTTTATTTTATTTCCCATATTTAATGTGTACTTTTTAATAAATCTAAGATAGTTACAGAGATCTTTTCCAAAAAAAAATCAATCAAAAATTAACATACAATTCAAACCTGAAAACTGGAAGCCAATTAATTTGTAGTTACACTATCTATACCTAACAGGATATTTTTATCTAAATCTTCATATTCTTATCCGCATTTATATCATAATATACTGTCAATTGAATACTTAGAGCAAGCGCTTCAAAAGTCTATAAAAAACAAAAGCTTGCTACATTTTTTGTTGGGTAAAATTTCATCAATCAGAGGCATTGGCAAAACACCGCAACAGTGAATGAATATTTGTAATTTAAAGCATAAATAATTATAAAAGTATTATTACTAATACATTAACAAACTAAGTTAAATTTTTACGCAATTTATTCTTGTAATAGATTAAGGTGGTTATGCTGAAGTTCGTCGGAATGTTAAATTCCGATTACATTCCGCATTTCGTATGCTGAAGTCCGTAAGTATTCCGCAGTCTGCAAATGTCATTATTTATCCGAAATTTTTAAATTTATGTATGCTGTACTTCGTCGAAACGGAAAATAATTTGAAAACTGTACGACAGAATTTCTCATTCGGAAGTATTAGAATGGTTCGGAAGTGAATTATAAAACATACAATTTTTGTATTTAGAATATTAGGAGAAGTAGAAAATGTAATAATAGTTTTTTTTTTCAATTTTTTTTTCATTTATGAAAAATATTTTTTTTATTTAGGAATAAAAAAGCGTTTCAAAAGAATCATATATTTTATTGTTTTTAATATTATAACATAATATGTATATATATTAACAACAATACATATATATTTTACATTCTTTAGAGAATTTTAAATTTTCTCTGATGTAACAAAAAATTACTATTATTTTAATTTGTATATATATACATACTGTAATTAAGAAAGTTATAACTTTTCCTTTTAATTTATGTATACATATTGTATATATACATTATGTCATATACATTATCTATTAAAAATATTTTACAAAATAAATAAAAAAAAAATTTAAAATAAAAATGTATGAAATCAATATGAAAAAAAAAAAAAAAACTTCCGAAACATCTGATTTTGATTTCTGTACAGACTTTGCAGTCGAATGGACTTCAGCATACCGATTTTTTCGTATTCGGATCGGAATTTTTTTTCGGAGAAATTCCGTTTCGAACTTCAGCATAACCACCTAAAACTTGCTATAAGTGGTAGAGGGAAATAGTATAGTGAATAGAAACATTTTAATGGCCTTAATGGATTACTTACATTGATTTTTTTTAATCAAAAAGTTTTACGATTTAATGAAGAAATTAATTAAAAAGGAAACAATTTGATAGATAAAGCAGATGCCAGCTATGTTATTAGTTAACTATGCAGTGATGGTTAATCTTTGAAAAAATGTTAATGCAAAAAATAAAAATGATTGCTGATTGGAATAAAATGATGTAATTAGGGATAACATTTGGTTGGTTTGGATATGAGTAATACTCGAATAGGGAATACAAATATGTTTAAAGAAACTTATGAGAGGTTTTAACTGTTCATTTAGATTTCGCTTAAATAAATAGAACACTTGTATTCTGTTATGAAAACTATATGAATTAAGGTTACGATTCATGAAATGAATATGTAAAATTTGTTTTCAATTTTACTACAGCGGTAGACAAAAAATTATAATATAATGTTATATTAATGATAAAAGATAGTTTCAAATTTTAACAGTTTACGTTCAATATTTCATATATCACCAACTTTTTTATGTTCTTGACAGTAACTAGATGAGATTGAAATTTTATTGCGCCCTTCAAATGATAAAATACATAGATAATTTTTATTAAAATTTCACTTCTTTAAAATGTTTCCCCCTAGAGAAAGGACAATCATTGAATTAAAAATCAAAATCAGCCTAAGTTAAATTTATAATGAAAATAAAAAAATAAAATATTGAGAAAAATTTCTTCCACAAAACAGAAATATTCTACTATCATATTATATATTAGATTTTTTTTTCATGTATCCCACAAGCTCACAATAAATGAATTTTAATTTTGAGATTTTCTATTTATAGATTTTTGGCAAGAAATCACAAATTTTTATATGTATATACATAACATACATAATATGTAGACGAATATTCAAAACCATGCAAATCTTATATGCTTAATGCTTTGTTTGCTAACTTGTTATTGTCAAATTTAAACATTTGCATTCGAAGTAGATTATATCAAAAATATTATCTTTATCTTCAATTACCTTAAAATTCTGTTGAAATTTTTTAAAAATATGAGATTTCAATAGTAAAATAAAAAAATTAATTTTAAATTTAATTGTGGACTCGGTAGTCGAGTGGTAAAGCACTCGAGTGTAGTAATGTAACGACCGAAGGAGCACGGGTTCAAGCGTGAAAAGCGAAAAAAATTTCAAAATAGTGAATTACTGGAAAATGTAATTTTTAATACAATCACATCGGTTCAAATATAATGTAATAATTAATAAAGATATAATATAACTAATAAAAAAAATATAAATATATAATATACAAAAATATATACATATATACCAAATAATTAATATAATTTAATAAAAAGGCCCACATTTCGAAAGGTAAAGGACCTATAAAGTTGACCGACAGATTTATCTGTAGGATCAACTGTTAAAATAAATAAATAAATATTTAATTTTAACTTAATCAAAAATTTTTAAAGCAAAAGTATAGAGGATGAGCTAAAAAATTTCAGTTATGATAATAATTGTGAAGTTATTATAAAAACTGAGATCAAAATAAAAGTTCACCAAAAATAATCAAGGATAAAAAATTGATCAAGTATTTCCTTCTCTCGCATATTTCTCGATGTTAAAAATCACAAATGACCAAAAACAAAATACAAATGAATGAACCAAAATATTAAATTGGTTTGAATGTAAAAATGAAATTTCTTTAGAAGGGGAAAACTGATATAAGTATAATAAACATTTGAAGTCTTCTATCGAAAACAAAAAAAAATGTTTTTTGTAAAATTATTTTGATGTGATTTCTTTGATCTATCTTCACCTAACAATTACAAAATTGAAAAAAAAAGAAAACAACTTTTCAGTCGAAAGTTCCAAATAATGAATCCAAATAATGAATTTAATGAATTTTTGTATTTAGGAACACTGATGGGACCGAACAAAAGTTAAGATATTATAAATTATATAGAATTATAGATAATCTAAAACAAAAAAAGATTGGAGTTAACAAATGGAGAACAGTAACATAGCCCCGAGTGCTAAAACCAGCAGATGATGATGATGATTTAGCTGATTAAGAGAATAGATTTGAAAAAATAGATTTGAGCATTATAAAAGAACGAAGAAAATAATTTGACAATAAAAGAAGGTTAAATTATCAAAAAGTGTAATAGATAGAATAAATACAAACTTCTTTTTACTTTTAGGTTAAATTAAAAAAATTAAACATTTCAGTTTATTCAAACACTCAGCTTCGGATTTACGAATATGCACACTAGACACACTGTATAGGGCGACAAATTTAGGCAGCGGCGAATTTTTCTGTTCTCTAGGATTGAATATGTAAAAATTAATGTACAGAAAAAGTTTATATATGTCATATTTGTATTTTATATTATACTAACAAAGTTACCCGACGTTGACCGGGTTGACCAAAAAATGTATGAAATTTACTTCAATGAAGTTTGATTTATGAACTGAATTGAAAAAAATTGGTTTATCAAAAATATTCTAATATTTTTTTTTACTACGACAACAAAATCAACAATACTACAACTTAAACTACAACTTATATTCAAATTATTTCTTTGTAAACAATATTTCGGTGTTTTCCTTTATGGAGTATAAACAAACACGTTTCTAGCTATTACGGTATTCTTGAAATAAAGATATGTTCGGCTTTTTCACAATCAATTTGAATTTGTGCTTAAATTAAATGAGGATGTTCTTATTATTAATCTAGTACCATAGTTTTGGCTGCTTCAAATTTCGTACAAGCAGTATTGGAGCTGCTCCTTCTAATTCCTATTGATGAGATGGAAACCGTATCAAACCCAACGAATAAAGAAACTATGTTCGATAGTTAACAGCTTCATTTTCATTGATAACTGTATCTATCGATTTTTATACATGGACCCGCTGGAATACTCTGCAGTATTTTCTGATTAATAAAACGTTTTGTCACATTTTTGTAACTAATTCACATAGCCATGTAAAATTTTTATACTGATTCCTAAAATTCGAAAATACTTTTTCAGTCAATTCTTCAATACTTCGCATGCTTGTACTGATCGTTGCTATTTCAATTTTAAGATTTAAGTGTTCTGTAATTTGACCTTCACCAAGCTGTGTTAAACTCATTACTTATTGCAAATTCCGTAGCAGCTACATCCGTAGCAGACGAATTTCTTTATTTTTGAAAGATTATCTAAGTGTAAATTTTCATGTCTGTAAATTTTCATGGTTTTAGAAATAATCCTGATGGGTGCTAAGAGTTATACGGTATCTACCCGACGCAGTCCAAAATTTCAAAATCGATAACAATCGTATTTCTTTATTTGTGAAAGAGTACCGAAATGTAAATTTTCAGATCTTAAACACGTTTGATTTTTGAAAGATTTCTGATAGGTGCTAGGAGTTGTATGGTAGCTATCAAAACCTGTTATTTGCTGGCTTTCTAAATACCGCGTCTGGTTTCTTTTTTGACCATGAATAACTGTGCAAAATTTCAGGAATCTATCTTTAAAACTGTGGGCGTGTATATCAAACAAACCAACAAGCAAACAAACTTTCCCTTTTATAAGTATTATATTACTTTATTTATATTTAAACCGTGAGGAAGTAATAGAAGGAGTTCTTTATTTTAAAGAACTCTTACAGAAAAGTGACATATATTAATTATTTGGTATATATATATATGTAAATATTATATTATTTTTTATTTGTTTTTTTATACATATGCTTATTAATTTATTAGTTTTATTATATATATGTTTATTAATTATTATTATATTATATATATTAGTTAGAGTCAATGTGGTTGATTTGAAAATTTTTTCGGTTCTCACAGAATTTGAACTCGTGCTCCCCGGTCATTATATTCCTATACTTGAGCGCTTTACTATTCGGCTACCAACTGTACCTTCATTATAAAACCAAACAGTTTTAAATTTTTTATAAAAATTGAAATCTGTAATTTTTTTAAATATGAAATTTTTGTCCACATGTAAATTTGTCCATATATGAAATTTTTGTCTCTATGTAATTTTGTTTCTATGTAATTTTGTCCATATGTAATTTTGTCTTATGTAATTTTGTAATGTAACCATTTTTTATCCTTTATTTTGAAACATCACAAGATTTATGAAATTCTTAATTTTCTTAGAACCTTGACTAAAATTGAGTAAAGAAAATTAATGAAATGACAATTTTAAAGAATTATTTTAATAAAAAAAAAGTGATCTTTATTTAAATTAACCTTAGGTGCTCTGGATGATGATACCTAATAATACAGTGAACCAATTGAACAAATTAAACTTAATTGCAATTAACTTTCAACAAGAATACCTTAATTAATAACTAATTTAATTTAAAAAATAATAACTATACCTTAATTTTCTTTTTCTCTGTAAAAATACTAAAGATAAAATTGAAAAAATTTTTAATCATTTTAGAATAAAGAGCTTTGAAATTTACGTTTTTTTTTAACTTTTTTTAATAAAATGAAAAATTTTAGAAAATACAACAATCTTATATTTATTTTTGTCTCCTTACTCAAACCTTTACTAATATTTGGTACTGTGTGAAAAAAAATGAAATTATGTATGATTCAATGAATTTGTTTAAGTCCTTGAAAATCATTTAATATTTTAAATATTAAAATTATTAAAAAATTTTTAATTTTCCAATTTTTGTTTTTGTGTTCACATAATTTTTTCAGGTTCAAAGCTAAAAGGATAAAAATCAAGTGAAATAGAATAACTTTAATAATAGTATGTTGAACTTTAAGAATAATAAATACCTACTTGTTGTAGTTATTAATAAGAAAAGTTCAATTTAGCAAAGTTCAACATTTAAAAATCTGTATATTAAAGTTTAAATTCCCAAACTTTAAAAGTTTTTAAAAAAAATATTTACATATTAAGTTGAAATTATACATCACAAAAAATTACTACATAGGTAGATAATCTACCATTTTCTGTAAAATATAGAGTCAACTGATAGGTGAGAAATGAATTTAGTTTAACGTTAAAATAATTCCTAATTCTATTATATATATATACATTAATTTTGGCAAACTTTATGACCAATTTTTCTTCTTTAATTGAATAATTTAAAAACTGTAACTGTACTTTCGACCAAAACTTAAGACATATTTAATTAATTATTAATATTAAATTTCCTTCTATTACCTACAGATTTTTTTTTATTTTCTAATTAATCATTTTTGAATATTAATTAATTATTATTTTTGATATAAATTAATACTTACAATTTAACTAATATTAATATTCCAGGTGTTAAAAATTCCGATCCAGTAAATGAATTACCCTGACCAACAATTCTTAAACCTAATAAAAATAATGCTGTTGCTGAAAATGAATTTCCAAAAACACGTAAAACACCAGAAAAAACTTCTGGTAAACCATTTGGAAATATAACACCACCAATGATACCTAATATAGTCATTAATAACATTGGATTGAAAAATATTGATTTAATTGTCTTGCAAATAATTAGACATTTCTTATTTCGGAAAAATCGATTTGTTTGATTGGTTTGTTGTTGTCCTCCAGGACAAAGTGGTGCCGGGGTATTCTAAGTATAAAAAAGAAGAGAAAATAGAAATAAAAATTAATAATATTATATTTAAAAAATAATTTCAATATAACTTACATCAGTTTGATTGTCATCAATTTTTCGTTGAATTTCCATTAGAATATATCCAATTGGATTAAGTATAGCTAAAGATATGGGAGCCAATAAATAGATATATGAAGCATATTCTGGATGAATTGTACTATATAAAGCCACAACTATGAAATTAAAAAAAAATGTATTTTAATCTTTTCTTTCATATAACGGATAAATTTGGAAATGCATTAGGATTATACAATTTTATGATTCAAAAACCTAATTTTTTGATATATTTGGTAATGAAAATTTTAGAATTGTATTAAGTTAACTACCAACCAATAAATTTTATTAAACGATCAACAAAGGACAAGAAGTCACTTTAAAACATTAGTAGACTGATATGTGTCATTGTTTAGACCTTCATTACAAGATGAAACTTTTCAATGAAATTTGGTAGTTTAATGGTGAAACGGTTTCCAAAATATGCGAACTTAAGATTAAAATTTTACTGAAAGATAAAATGACAGTTCTTAATTCAAATTTCCAATCACAGTTTGTTTTTTTTTGTATAATAACGGTGTTTTTACGATTGGTCTTACATAGTGGCGGATTTCAAATATTTAAAATCTATACAAGAATCAACTTTCATCTTCAGAATTATGACTGAAGACATTAAATAAAATTAGTGAAACATATCTAGAGTTTTTAATCTTTATTTTTGAAAATGGTTCAAATTAAAATTAAAAACAAAAAATTCCCACATCTTTAAACCATTCTTGAGCATTAACTTAAATCCCAGGAGAAAACTTATTTGCTAATGAAGGTCGAAAAATTACAAAATAAGCATTGCATTTATATAGAACGGGTGTATATGAAATGTTTGAAAAAATGTTGTTCAATTTCAAGTAGTCTAGAACGGAATTATTTTTTGTCTCACCCTATTGACATTATGTATGTTATTGCCAAACTTGATAGAATGAAAATACGCAGTTTAAAGAAAAAATTTATTTTCGTCAACTATCATGGTCGTAGTGGTATTTTCCATGTCTCAATTTGTTATACTGAAATCAAATTTTTAAACAGCTGCGGTTAAGTAAATTCAATTCAAATCTTGAGACAGTAACTGAATTGTCTATTTGTATTTGTATTGTATATATATACAAGTTAAATTTTAAAAATAATTAAAATTAAATAAAAAGCAAGTAAAAAATTGAATTTATTAATTTTAATTACGTTATTGTCACAGTGTCTATCTACCGCATTAAATAAAAAGGGAAATTTGGGACTTTTTTGTGAAAATGAAAACACCAGCTGTATCTGTAATTTATGTAGAAAAACATACAAAACTGAAACTAGTACCACCAATTAAAAAAATTATCTCACATTTAAACATACAACTTTGTCAAAATGTCAAACAAAAACGTAGAAATAGTAGAACAAAGAGCTAAAAAATAAAATAAACAAAAACCATCGGTTTAACCTGAAGATGTAAATTCATAAGTTTCCGTAGGCTCATTTAATTGAAATAGAATTTTAATTTTAGGAACATTAAAATTTGAAATGTTTCACATTTTTTACAATTAAAAAAAAAAATTTTTTTTAATAACCGCCCATCCCTTTTAATTTCCAATGTTCAAAAACTAATCATTTTTTATCCTTCATTAATCCTTGTTATTTCATTTAATATACACGTAAAACACCAAACAGAGGTTGACGTCTACTATGTATTTTGTAGCACAAAACATAAAATAAACGTAAATGAAAAATTCATATAATTATAATATATATATATTGTTGATTAAAGAAAAACATATATATACGTACGTATGTCTGTATTTAATTAATTTTAAATAAAATATAATTTATATAAATTTTAAAACAAAATTCTTACCAATTGGAAAGCCAATAGCAAAATCATTACTTTGTGTACAAAATATTGCTAACAATCCAGCTTTTCCATAATTAATAGGTCTAGTAATTAATAATGATACAAATCCAACAATGAAAAATACAATTGATTTTGATATTAAAATCGATAATAAAAATGTCCAATTAACAGTCTTCCAATTTAATTCAACTAATGATAAAAATATTAATGATGGTAAGGCAAATGTTCCAACAAATGTATTTAATCCTTTTGTTTCATGATTGGAAATTATTTTTAATCGACCAGCGAAATATCTATAAATACAGAAAATAAAATAAAAAAAATGTATACTCGTAAGTCATAAATTTTTATTTTTAATTATTCATATATAAATAGATTATTAATTAATTTTTATTTATTTTTTTTTTATTTATATTTATTACAATTAAAATTGCATTAATTTATTTTTTAAGCTCTAGTGGATGCCACTATCGGCTTATTAATTAATTATAAACTTATTATGTATAAGAAATCAAATTCTTTTTTTTATTTATAACTAAGTATACTTAAGAAACATATTTGCATTTTATAATTCAATAACTACTAATTAATTAGTTTTATTTTTTTTCTCGAAATTAAAGAAATGTGTTCAACAATTGAAAACTACTAAGAATACAGTCAGTGAAAGTAACTGGAATCATCAAATTAAAATTTGATAAAGAAAAAATATTATATCAAGATTACATAATAGCAATTATCGTCACAATAATTATTCAATTGGAAAATTGTTAATTTTATAATATTTTCAAATTTATAATGACAACAAAGGCGCAATTATATTTCATTTTAACATATTGTATAAAAATAATCGTGTAAATCGTAATTATTAGTAATTTATTTACAAAAATTTATAATTAGGATGTTATTTTCACTTGCAATTGAAATTAGCAGCTCAAAGAAATTTTCATAAATTTGAATTGAACCAAAAAAATTACAGTTAAATATAATAAGTACTGATAAACATCGAACATTTTCTATAGAGAAATATATTTTTTTATGTGCATTTAGTAAACACATAAAGGATAAAGATTAAAACGGTCTACAAAGTGTACTTCATTTCTAAATATTATGTAATTTCAAATACAGCTTGTAAAGTAGTTCAAGTCGAACTCATATCTAAACTAAAAACCAAGATAAAACTAAGGAAATGATCAACAGAAAATATTCAATAGGAAAAGGAAAGACAAGACTATTAGAAAAATAGGTTTTATTAAAACATAAATTTATAAATATTCGTTATTTACGGGAATAACGATGAATTCACGATAAATTTAATGAAAATAACTGCCAGTACAAAAGAATGATTTATTTTTAAATAAGACTACCTTTTCTAAAATTAACTAATAATGCTTTTACCCAATGTTAATGTGAAAGCTTATTGCGAAAAATTTTTCAAGAATAAATAACTAATGCAACATTTACCAATATGCTAAACGTTCGAGTTTTTAAAGATGAGAATTGTTCAAGTTAAGGCAAAAAAGACAAAAAAGTTGCAACTCCCGCGGTTCTCCAGTAGTGTAATATAATTTATAAAAATGAAAAATTTGGAAAAAAAGTAAATAAAACTATTTAGATTTTATTTAAATTTAAGGTTAAATAATAAAATATACTTTTCAAAAAAGTATTTAGTAATAAAACACAGTATGAAACACTGTGTGTTTAAAGGAAAAATGGAATAATGGAATTAAGAGAAACCCGGGTTAGCGTGACTTTTTTTTAGAGACTTTTGAAAGTCACGGTTGATTCCCGCTGTTGACCCCTAAATTTAAGTTGTTCAATCGTTGTTGCTGAAATTGTATATTGTGAAATGAAAATATTAGATACTCTATAATATTTAAGTAAAGGATTTATTAGACCATCACAAATCTTTATAAGTAAATTTACAATATAGGCATAAATTCATTTTATAATTTAAATAAAAAATAAATTAAAACTGATAATTTTAATAAAATCAAGTTATAATATAATGTTCTTGACTATTGAAAATTAAAAATATTTGTATTTACTACAACTTACAACAGTTATAAGTTATTCTTTGGCGATCTTATTCCTTTGAAATGATAAAAGCGGATATAAAAGTTTGTCTACATAATCCATTTGTTTTTGTTTTTAATATTTAAATTTTTTGTGGCTGTCAAAACTGAAAGTTATTTACCCAGTTTAACAGTATACATGATAGTTTTCTTACCCAGGTAAAAACACGGTAATCATGCGTTGTATGGATAGGGTATAACACTAATCAAAGGAATGTAAGTGTAATATAATATTACTGTGACATGTAATGCTCATTACTAGTGCGACGTCGCTTGTGTTCAATTTACACGCTTCATCTTGTGTTCAATTTTTCATTAATTTTTTTTTTTGTTTTTTAAGACGTCAAAATATTTATACTGTCATATTTGTATATTTTATATTTTATTAATAAATAAAATCTTTTTTACAGTTATCGAAATTTAACATTTAATAATATAAGCTCAGTAAATATTTTTTTACAGTTAGTCCAGATAATGCAGACAATTTTAAGCTTTTATCTATTTTACTTTATTATTTAAATATTTACATCCTCATAAACACAAAATAAACAAAAAAATTTAAAATGTAAATATAAAATTACGAAACGTCAAAAAAATTACGTCGAATTAAATGTCAACTGATGTTTTTTCTTTTCTTTGTCTCTAAACCTCTTGTGAACAAACCACATTTGTGGTGGGGATATTTGTATTGACACCAAAAGAGAATTTGCAAACAAAAAATTATGCGCCTCACGGTATGCATTTCATAAATGCATAAAAAAGTACAAGAATTAACAATACAAATTTTTGTTGGTTTCAGATTTATTTTTTTGTTATACACAAAATTAATCCTTAAAGTAAAATTCTGATAGAAAAACAAGCATTAAAATCCAAATGAGAAATATTCACTAACACATAGATAAGTGTTGACTGTTGACATGCAACGGTATAATAGTAAGCTGAGGTAGTATAGACTTGTGTTGACGATGTAAATGTCAGAAAATTGGAAGCAAAATAGAACGTGTAGCAACTCTTACAAATTGAAAAAGAACACTTATATGTACATGTTTCAAACAAGTAGTCAAATTTACTGGTTAGTTTATTTACTTTTGGTTTGGATTTGCTTCCTCTTAGGTTAAATTTTATTCCAATTGAAGTCCAAAGTATTCGAATCCGAGTAGACCGAGTCCTTTTTGGAAACGTATTGTTGTTAATTGTAGGTTTCGGATCAATTTCTCTGCTAGTAGTGAAAGCGATGTAGATTGGTTTGACTTTGTTTGCTTTATTTCTGGAAATTTTATTCATTTATGTCATTTAAGCTTCATTGCAGTTTAAAAAATTCCATTATAGGAAAAACATTCGAAGAAAGGAGTGCTATATTTATTGTCCATTGCTGTAAAATTTGCACACGCGGTATCGTTTATAAATAAATATAGCAATAAATAACAGATAGAAGAGGTCCTAATATGCTATATTTTGGTACAGCTGCAATGGACTCCGCCGACAATGGACTGACAATGGATTCATGATATAAATAACACACATGCAATATCAGAAATATCATAATATTGACATTACACGTCTGTCAGTAGTATAACAAATTCAAAACAAAAATTTTATCCATATTTTATCCAATATTTGTTTATATTCAACAGCTGTTTATGAGTTTTGTTCGGGGATTTTGCTGCGAATTTTAGATACTGTACAGGCCCTACGACTATTTATTTTGTAATAAACTAAATTTCAGTTTTATAAACGAATTCAAATTTTAATATTATGTTGTATTGAATCTACATTTTTATTTAATTTAGAATTATAACTACAGTGGTAGGCAAAACTAATTACACACTCAATAAATTTTAACATTTTTTTGTTTTTCTTTTCTAAGGACGGAATTTATAAATGTGTTAAAAAACTTTGGGAATCAATTTCACAAAATGTTCTTAGTAGTAGTAGTAGTAACTGGTTTCTTTTGTTATGTCATCCGGCAAAAGTAATTACACATTTGGTTTCATACGACATAATTAATTACACATCAGGTAAAACTAAAGAACTATTGCTAATTTTTGAATAAAAAAGTTGTTTACAGTTAAATAGTTTTGTTTTAGTATTTTTACATTATTAATGTTTAGTTATACCACCTTGTGCATCAATAACAGCTTGCAATTACTTTCATATTGAAGTTCTTAAATTTTTTGAATCAATCATTAATTAATTCCCTAGGTATTTTTATCTAAATATTCAACATTTCCTCAATCCTTTCAGCTTTTTTCTGCTTTTATCGATTTGTTTCCTTTTCATTGTCTCATAAATGTGCGGATGTTCTCTATAACATTTAAGTCAACTTCTATTAAATGAAGCATTATCTTGCTGGAAACAGCAGTTATCATCAGGAAATACTCTGCCTCCTTAAGTGAAAGCATGTTTATTTAATATTTTAATATATCCACATTGAAATGATGTTGCATCTGTTGGAAACAAAGCTCCACAGCCATAGTAGTAAATGCATCCGCAAGACATAACACTTCCATCGCCATGGGAATCAAATGATTAAACCACTTTATACTTTAACTCTTTTGGAAGATGAATGTATTTTTTTCCAAGAGCTTCCGTGGAATATAAATTAACTTTCCTCTGTCCACAATACGTTATATCAATTCTCCAATGACTCCATAACATATTCTCGAGCAAAAGCCTGACGTTTTGAAAAATTTGGTGGTAAAATATTTACCACTTTACGCACCCCATAAGTTTGAATATTAGAATATTTACATATTCTTCGTATTGTTCGTTCACTCGCACTTTTTTTCCAATAATTTTTGTTGACCCGAAAGCAATTTTAACTGGGCTTATATCAGGATTTTCTTTTTAATTACTTAACAATTTGTAATAGCCTTCTTTCGGTCTCTTAGTAACAACTTCATTCCTACTAGATCTTTCTCTGTTTTTCAAGCTAGCGTGTTCCTCTTTTTTCTTTGCAAGGTTCTAAACAGTTTTAAATGAAATTCCATAAATTTCTGCTAGCAATCGAGCACGTGTTAAACAACAACTTCTGCGCGATTTTCAATATTTAATTCGTTTGTTTTACGTATTATGGAAAAAAAATGAATCAGTAGTTTTAACAGAATAAAATTATTTGAAGCACTATTAACACTTCGTCACTTTTAAATATTAGAATACAAATTCAAAAATAAAAATTAATTAAACGCTATCAAAAAATGCATTTATATTCACTTCAATAGATCAAAATGCAATAATGTGTAATTAATTATGGCGTATGAAACCAAATGTGTAATTACTTTTGCCGGGTGACATAGCAAAAGAAACCTGTTACTACCTGAGTCATTTGAGATTTTTTTCAGCCGAAAATTTAAATTTAAATTAAGAACACTTTGTGAAATTGATTCCCAAAGTTTTTTTAACACATTTGTAAATTCTGTTCTTAGAAAAGAAAAACAAAAAAAAATGTTAAAATTTATTGAGTGTGTAATTATTTTACCTACCACTGTTTATTTATATAGGTAACTATATAATTAACAATTTAACTTTCGAATTATTAATTTTAAAATATACTCAAGTTTTCAAAAACAAAAAGTAATTTACAAACATTACATGGGAATTAGTTGGTACATAAATGTGAGGTTTATATGTGATATAAGGCCCTTATACATAACAGCTTTTCAATTTGACGTAACTCATACAATTTGAAATATGTTGAATCATATTCCTCTATCCAGTTACATGATTCAAAGTCCGACAATTTATAAATTAAATTGTAAAGAGTCAGACAAATCAAATTCCCATATAATATACAAGATAATTTATCTCT
Source organism: Argyra leucocephala (assembly GCA_963942445.1). Classification (NCBI taxonomy): domain Eukaryota; kingdom Metazoa; phylum Arthropoda; class Insecta; order Diptera; family Dolichopodidae; genus Argyra; species Argyra leucocephala. The sequence goes on along the minus strand of OZ012679.1, from coordinate 100,181,734 downwards.
AAATAAACTAAAAAGGTATAAAAACTCACGAATTAAAATTAATACTTAAGAACTTTTTATATTGTGATATTTTCAAATTTAGATTTTCTTTTATAGCTAGTCACTGGCAAGTGGCAATGTTTACTACACTAAAATATCAAAACAAAAATCAAAAATGAAAATATAAAACTGTTGTATGTCCTATACTTTAGAATTTATTTTACTGGGACACAAAAGTTCTATGTACAACAAATTTACTGACCAAGTTTTAAAAAGTTTTATTTAAAGTTGTAGAAAAGAATTTATCTCTTTGAAAGTATCTTCAAGAACAAATTTTATAAAGAAATAAGTCTGAGAATTGAAGACTTAAAATATTAAAAACTTATTTCACAAATTTAATTTTTATTTACACGAATAAATTTTGTGAAAATTGAAACAAGAAAAAAATATATATAACTATATAATTATATTTAGTCCGAGGTTATCTAAAGGATATGAAATATAGTAGAGAAAATTATTTTAGTTACCTACTCACTCAAAATAAAATTTCAAAATTTGTCTTATACTTAAAATTTGTTAGTTATATTTCAAATATAAAAATGTGAGATTTATATATATGCATTGCAGCACTTTTTGAGTCACTCACTTCCAGATTCATTAAAAAATTGTGTAACTCTTTTAAAAATCTCTGTTTCTATGAAGGTGCTTAAAGTTCTGGGCCATAGTTTCATTAAGTTTCACTTGAACAATTCTTGTTATTTTTGCATTTTCTATCGTTGTTGTCTTACTTGACAATAAAATGTTTCAGTTTCACTTCTTATTTCAACTGATAGCATACACTTTTGAAGTTATTTCGACATCTAACCATGAAGTAAATTAAGCAAAAACAACAGGAATATTGAGTACTAGATATTCAATCAATTTTGCTTCATTATTTTCTTAAAATAAATTGACTAGTTTTTAAATATCATAATTTCTGTGTTATAGTTAATAATTTTTTTTTTTTTGTAATAGTGATGGCAATATGGGTTTAAGGATAATTACACTAGCTGATAAGGATAGTACACTAGCTGTATTATTCGATTTTGTGTCCGAAGTTCAATATATGGACTTGGACTTGATAAACAAAGAAAACTTCCTACTATATTTTTTGATGTATCTAAAACCTATGATTCTGTAGACAGGAATATAACGTTAATAATCCTATATGAATGTGGTGTTATGGGAAATGAATTCAATTGATTTAAAAGTTATATCTCAAACAGAATGCATTTTACTGAGTGCATAGATGTAACAACGAATCTACGAACTAATAAGTGTGGGATAAAAAGAAAGCTTTTCGGCTCAACCTTATTCTCACTTTATGTTATTATAACTAGTTTGTTAAATCTGAATTTGTATGGTAAGCCATAAATATTTGCCAATTATCTTGTTGATTGTGTATACGAAGGATTCCGTAGAAAACCTACAAGAAATAATACAAAATGATATGGAAATTATTAATGAGTATAGATGAAGAAACACAAATTGGCAATCAATAGTTACTATAACACAAAATATATGATATTTAAAAACTAGTCAATTATTGACACTATTAATATAAGATATGATTCATGTACTTATTATCGAAAAATTTAAAAACCTATATATATACAAGTATTTGGGAGTAACTGTCGATGACAATTTGGATTGGGAAAAACAAATAGAGGAACAACTACAATTACAACTGAAAATAGTTGGAATTTTTCGAATTATTTGAAATGAAAATAAGAAGCAACAGAAAAGAACAAAATTTCAAAACTGATTATGAAATTATCTTCAAAAGATTCTCAGTCTCTTCAAAGTTTAGATACTGAAGCCAGATTTTCAGATTTTTGAGAAAAATATTTAACGTTTGAACATTTCTTATACTCTCAGGCAACTTATTGTGCAACTCTTGGTGCAAGAACATCATAAAAATTGCAGAAGTGATTTTTTTTATGATTAGGAATATTTACAAATCGACTCGTATTGATTCTGAAGTTATAGAAATCAGAATATAAAGAATAATTTAAAGAAGAATATAATTTAGGTAAATTTAAAAAAAAATTAAATGATATTTCTTGCTCTTTTCATATTAAAGTTTTCACTAATATGCTGAATTATTTTGTTTTATTGCTCTTATTTAAGTTTTAATATTAGTAATAATAAAAAATAAAAATACTCTGTACTGTAAAAATAAATAAATTTATTTTACCGTTTAATCACTCACAGCTTCGTTTGTTAGTGTTAATTGATGTTAATGTCTACAAAATTCTTCTATATATTCACAAATAATTTTTAAGACCATTTTATGTTTTTACTTTATGGTTATCTTGCAATGTTAACAATTTTTCCTACAAACTAAAGAAACACCATAAATACAACTTACTTTCACTCAATCAAAAATATCTCTAAAACCATTGAAAACTATGCATGGTAGTACAGTTTCAGTTCAAAGAATAAATAAAACTAGTGTAGAATAGTGCAAAAAGAAGAACAAAAAGTAATAAAAAATAGTTTAAAAATAAAAAACTACTTTACGAGTTAACAAAATACTTTACAAAGTTAGTAAGCAAAATGAATTATTTTAAAATGTTATTTATTGGCAACTGGAAATTATGGTCAAGTTAGTGTATTGCAATTACATTAAATACAGCTATAATTTCTTTTTATAAATAGTTACTTCCAAAATTCTTATCATCTTTACCTTGAACAATAAAAGTGCTTTTAAAGGATTATTTTTATTTATGTAATGCTGAATGAGAAGAGTTAAAGATTTGTTTCTTATTTTGGGTGAAAAGTTAAAAGATTTACAATTACATTTAGTAAATTGAAGAAAATTTTATTCTTAGTGTCCTTGATTTATTCAAAAGATACGATTTATTTTATAAGTTTTCCTAAGAACAATTTAATTGGATTACAAATAGTTAGTTATTAAAAGATCATAACTTTAATTTTATAATAAAAAAAAAACGAACTAAAGTGAGAGGTAAAAACAAATATGTACATAACAAGCCACAAAAAAGCAATGAAATACGAAAATATTTTTTGTTCAAACATTTTTAAAAAATTAATATTATAGCACTTTAAATCAGACAATATTATCAATAAGCAAGTATTTTTGAAATGTTGTATGTCAGTTTAACATGTCAACTAGCCGCCAAGATAGTTCAATTTAGTGCAATTTTTTGTTGGATCAGTTTAGAATTCGTGGCTACCTTTAAAAACAACCATCCACCAAGTTATAACCGAAAAACAATGTTAAATTTATATAAAAAAAAAAAATAACAAAAAAAAACTAGAAAAATCATAAATGTATCGACTGTTGAATAAGATCCAAAAGCAATCATTTCATTGATATTATTTTTCAGAAAAATATCGAAATATATAACTATATAACAATTTCAATTGATAAAAACAAAATTCGAAGATTTCCTTAAATCATTTTTTTTTTTTTGTTAAGAAAAGTTGACAATCAAATTTTAATAAAATATTTAAATATCGGTATTCCGAAAGCAATCTTTTCGGCACACCACACGTATGTAGCAATGTTCAGTATATTCTTGATACAGGTTGCTGCATTTCAACATTTACCAATCTCAAGTACATATACAAGATAATGAAGACATAGGTATGATAGTAAAACTACAAAAATTATATTGAGATAGATGTGATCTAAGAATGTCTTAGCCTAGAATACCAAAAACGTTCATTAAGAAAATAAATATGAAGGATTACGCAATTCTTAAATCAATAATCGTTATTTTTTTACGTACGTTTTGATTAATTTAAAAAATTTAAAATTACTTAATAAAAAAATGATCGAAATGAAATCAATTAACACAAATAATCCAAAAAACTAGTTTTGAAGAATAATTAAAACTGAAATGAAAAATAATTAAACAAAAAAATAAAATAATAATCAGGAGTAGTTACATAAGTAATTTATTATGTAGGTTAACATATTTTTTGTGTTAATACACATTTGCTATAAATAAGAAATAGCTAAGGAAGTAGTTATACAACTAATGTTGAATTTGAACATTGAATCTAAATTGTATTTGAAATCTAATAATGTAACTATATATACATATATTTTAAGATAAAACTTTGGAGGCATATCATATCGTTTATAATATACTAAAAAAAAAATAATAAAACCCAGAATTCAGTTAACAGAGAATGAAACAACAATTCATTTTTCGTACTCTAAACAGCAACCTTCAAAAACTTCAAGATTGCAAAGGTGAGAAATGGTAACACTTCCAAAACCCAAAGCTACGTAATAATTAATATCAATAAAACAACGCTCTTTAACATCAAAAATTATTTCGTTTAATATTATATAAAATGTTAATATTTAAAGCTGTGAATCATTAAAAACTCTGTAAAAGTTAATTAATAGCAAACTTTCTTGACACGATTCACATTTTTTTCAGTCCGAAATAATTATAATTCTTGAGCAGAAACTTTTATATCGTCTCACATCATTCTCTTAATTTACGAGGTAGTTTTACATACATTCGAATTTAAATACAGCTTGCTCATTTTGTGGGATGCACTTAACAAAACTCAAACAAGCTATACAAAGACGAGTCATCAAAATTATAAATGCTTATAATGTTATATATATAACATATAAATCATTAGGTTTATTATCATCAAAATTTAGGAGCAGCCACTGTTTTTTTCATAAATATCTATATACTGGTTAATTGTTTTAACGAAATAAGACATATTAGATATGCCACAGTTGCAATCATTCCAGCGTATTACTCGCCAGATTTTAATTTTCTCCTTTCTAACAAACTGCAGTACAGTCTATTCAAACCAAAACTACGAAATATGTACAAAACTTATTTTATCTTAAAATCCTTTAAAATATGAAATAAACTTCCAAAGATACGACAAAGGAGTATACGTATTTAGAAACATGCAAACAAACAATTCATTAATTTCCCTTTTAATTTTAAGCTTTAAACTTTTGATTTAATTTATTCAATCCTACTTTTATATTATTTACTAATAAGACAAAATTCTGCGAAATACCCCATTGTTACAGACTTATAGAAAAAAAAAAGAATTGACTTACCATGTTTAACAACATGTAAATTGCCTAAATTGCCTAATATACCCGAATTTCTACGTAAATAATATAATCATATAAATAAAATTTAAATTGAGAATTAAGTACATCAGCTTCTTAAAAAAAAATCTCTCCTAAAAAACATAAAAATAATTCAAGTTATTGGGTACTACTAAATTTAATCCAATATTAATTTGAAATAGTTACGAATACGTAGTTATTTATTTCTATGGATTTTAAATCAAAAATATAAATACTTAAGTGAAAATAATCAATATAAACAAATTGTTACGTAAAAATGATAATTCCAATTAAAAAAAAAAAAAAAGAATATTTTTAATAAAACAGTCCGTTTTTGCAAATTAACGTTTGCTACCATTTTTTATAAATTAAGACTTCCTAACTTACATTCTGTTATTGAAATTTTATTTTGATTTTTGTTTTTTGATTCATCCTGATTTTACATACTTATACATAAGTATAATAGTATGTGATATTTAATGTAACTAATATAATTACTTCCATTCCACGATTTGTCATCAAATAAACGAAATTGAATTCTGTGATAATGCAGAATTAATTTTTGCACGCGCCACGGTCAAATTACGTTGCATTTTAATATTTTAAATATAAAAACAAAATTTATTTTCCATATAAATTTAAAAAAAAAAAAAAAACGGAAAAATTTCAATGTTCTCAATATTTATTCAATCATAGTATTAAAAATCAGCAACATAAAAATGATTCATTTAATTTTCGTTTTTTATTGAATTGAATTAAAATTATGTGTTTCTTTTTATTATTATTATTTTTTTACTCAGTAACCTACTTGCTCAAAATTTAAAAACAAAAACCAAAAATATATCAGCCAAGCCATCAATTAGCCATATCATTGATGCCATTCTCTGAATAATAAATAACCCCAAAATTAATGAAAAAAATTTAAGATGTACTACAAATTGTCAAAAATGTTTTTATTTTATTTGACAGTTGATTATAACAGTTGATATTGAGTATGTAAATCGGTAGGACTGCATTAAAAACAAAATTGCATTGATAAATAAAATTCGTCTTTTTTACCAGATAGAAAATACATAGTTAGAATAGAAAAAGAACAAACTGAGGTATTGGCTCGAAATCACAATGCATACAACATATGGAAAAGCAATATGAAGTGAATAAAATGTTTTTTTGGTTTCACTATTATTCAATTAGTCAACTTGAATTATTCCATCAAATTTTCATTTATAAATTATGTTATAAGTATAATGTACAATTTTAATTTTTTTTACATATAATTTTAATTCATTTAGTATTATCTTAACTATTACTTATTACAATAAAAAAAATATTATTTTTTTACCGACTCCATACATAACTTCCGATTTTATTAACTTGTCAGTATCTATTTATTTATTTATTTACTTACTTAATTGTTTTTTTAAATAATTTTTGATTACATAATAAGATGCTGTTAAAGAACAGTTAGTTAGTTATAGTTTTGAAAAATGTATACAGTAGCTTAGGAACACAGTAGTCAAGCATGAAACATATTCATGTCTGACTTTCTTAAACTATTAACTATAGCAAAATGGTTCCTGAATTTTCCTTTTTTTTAAATTCGTTTACTTTTCACTTGGTTCATAATATTTAAAATACAGGTTGTTAATATATTCCAACGTTTTTCAATATAAATATTGATTTTTATCAACTTTATTAATATACTTAAATATTTATTTGTAAATTCATGTGTTATTTTGTATTTTTAACAATGGTGGAATAAACCAATGATTTTTAAAACTAACATTCGAAACAAGGGAGTTTATTCGAAGTAACTGATCTACTTAAATAGTAGTTTAAGCTTATGTAATTTCGTTACTAGTTACATAAATTATTGCAAAACTACCGGACATTACGTAAAATATAGTATAATTAATCCATACAATTATGAAAATCAAAGTTAAGCGATTCTAAAATGTTTAAAAAAAAAACAGCACGAAATGTTTAATTTAAAAAAAAATTAAGTAACTACTGCAACATAACTGAAACTCATCCTAAACTGGACGTACGGATTTATTTATTTTTTATATGAATGATTGAATTTTTATAACTTTATTATAAGTACCTATACAAGTATATATATATATATATATATATATATATATATATATATATATATATATATACGTATTTAAATCAAATTTATTAAATTTTTTACTTTTATTTGCGTAAATTTTTGAATTATCCACTAACTTTGCGCACTTGTAATCACAAAACAAAATCAAAAAAATGTCTGAACTGTAAATTAAATAAAATGGTATGAAATTAAGTTTAATGAAATTATCAAAATTCGTATTTTTTATTGCTAAATCATTTCAGGGTTAATTACGTCTCAATGTCTGTAAAACTCTTTTATACCTATAAAAATTTAAAGCTCTCGTAAAAATAAAAATAAATTTACAGTGAATTTGCGAAATTTAAAAAACAAAAAATTAAAATAAATCACCTAAATTTTCAATATACAAACTAAGTAGAAATGGTATAGGAAAAATGACATTAGGTGATTTGATAACATTTTGCAGTTAATGCTGCATAATTAGTTAGAAAAAAAACAAAAAACAGGAATTATAAATTAGAAATTTTTCAAAATTAGAAATGGAAAAATACCTTAATTTTACGGTAAAAAATTAACAATATAGCCGATATAGAAGAATTGAATGAAGGAACCTTATACTCTGCAAACGTAAATCAACTGTCTACCCTATAACGTTAACAAATAATATATTTTATAGAATATTTTATAGGTAAAACATTTTTAATAATAAAGATTAAAATCTCTAAAGGTATGCTTCTCTGTCTTCTATCTTCTGATGACGATTTTATTAATTTTATAAAATTAGTGCTGAAACATTTATAACATTTATATTAGTTTATAATCTTTATTGTTAACAAATAGCCTCTAGTTATTTAATTTGTTAAAAGTGTTATAATGAAAATTTAAATAAATGCTATAAGTAGATCTGGTTGTATTTTCGAGTACTTAATACAAATAACTAACTAATAATACTAATAACTAACAATTTAAATTTTTAAATTTGGTTTTAGTTTATTAAACAATTCAAACCAACTTTTATTGCCAAGACAAACTGACACAAATGACATTAATACTGAAAAAATCTATTTCTATTATATTTTTTCTAAATCTTTATGTTGATTGCTATAGGCTTTTTCAACTTAATTATGTTGGAATAACTATGTTCTTTCATTATAATTATATACCGGGTGTTCCAGAGCATGATCTTTTTAAGTAGAGAAGGAGCCCTTATTTTAAGATTTAAAAAAAAATGTATTAACAACCAACGTTGGTGCTCTATCGATTCGTGATATTTTTACCTTCGGGAAGAGAGTGGAAATAAGTTTTTTTTTTTAAATAAAGACTGTCACGTGCTATGGAACACCCGGTATTTCATTATACATAACTAGCATAGTTATATTATATACGTAAAAAATATATTAAATTAAAAGCCATTTACACGACAGAAAAAATCTACGACTAAATTTGAATCTGAAATGTAAACGCCGTATTAAATTAGATTTTGTATGATGGAAACAATAGAAAATTATTAGATTTTTCGCAGATTTTTGTAATACACTATGGTGAAAACAGAGTTTTATTTTCATTTTTTTGTATATATATACTTATATAATTTATTAATTTTTTTGTATATATATACTTATATAATTTATTAATTTTATATATATATATACTAAATTATTACTTTATATTAAATTTAATAATCTAAAAATAATTACTTTATTTATAAATTTATTATTTTCATATACATACTATACTTATATGTATACGTATATACATATATATAAAATATTATTTTGCAAAGTTAAGTATAATCGGAAACAAAATCTGACATAAAAATTAAAAACTAATCTGAAATAGCTACAATATAATTCATAATAATTTTTGAAAATTTAAACTGAAAAAGAACAAACCAAAATTGCGAAATTCAAAAATCATTATTACACTCATGTAAACTGATAACATACTGATATAGTTAAAATATGATAAAATTTTATAATTTTTCAGTTATAACTAATAAGCTACTTTATCGAATTCAGTTGCATCGCAATATATCTAAGTGGCCGAAAAGTCTAATTGAATTTTTATTTAAATTACCTTTTATAGCAACCTAGCACCTAAGTAAGTAATTGTAAGAAAATAATTAAAATAAATACATTGCTGTTTATATAATATTATTTTGTAAATCAGTTTTGATTTCTATATTAGTTATGTGCTGATTCTACGGTGGTTAGAAGCTGTGATTGGTCTACCTAACCTGTGAGAAAAACTATCCCCCTTTACTCTCTTACTTATATACCCTTAGCTCTAAGCTTATTATTTTTTTATATCTACATATTTTATCGCCCACGTTCTTACAACATATGTAACTATTCGAAATACAAAAGCTAACCTTAAGTTTACTAATGCAAATAATAATTTCCTATCTTTCATTTTTTTGATATTTTGGCCAAATTGATGTTTTTAAAACTAACAAATTCTTATTACAAATATTTCTAAACATATATATATAAACTGAAACATAAAATCAGATACTTTCCATAGAATGGGCTCATATAATGACACTAATAATATTCATGTTTAATTAAATTAAAAAAATAAAAAGAAACTGTGAATTTGTACTGTGAATTTTATACTGAAAAGTACTTTTATTAAAGTTTTTTTCTAAAAATAATTTTACGTTTTTAATATAAATGGCTTCCATCGAAAATATTGAATAAAAACGAAATAATACACTTAATAAAATAAAATGTAAGTAAATGGTAAAAAGAATACTTACTTAGAAATAATATTTCAAAAAGAAATTTTATATAATTCGAAAAGTCTGCAGGATGAGTACAGTACAGTTGCCAAATTTCATATTGCAAATGGACAATTGGTCTCTGGACTTTTCACATAAAATTTAGATATTTCAATATTTGGATACAAATATAATCCCATATTAAAATAATTTTACGAACAAAAGAAGAACCACAAATTTTATTAGTTTTTCACAAATTAATTTTGTTCTATTTTTCAAAAATGAAAATAAAAAACAAAACCGGTTATCAAATTTTAAAATTTTTCTTCTCAAAATATTTATTAAGGACAAGCTTTATAGGAATTGCTTCCAAAAACTCTACATCGTTATACGAATTTTTGTTTTCTAAAATTTGTTTTATTGCTAAGTGTACTCGGCAAACTACAGAGGATGCCCAATTGCAAAAGAACAGCAAGGCAGAAGAAATAAACAAGCAAAACTACCCCAAATTCATTCGTTCCTACACGTTAATTATTATAATGTTAGGATCTTCCGCGGAAACTATTACTATAATAATTTCTTAAACACGCGACCGAAAATTTACGATAAAAAAGTCATTAGTCGATCTAACGTAGATTGGTTATAACGAAAAAAAGAAAGGTGGGCTTTAGTGGGTTCGATTTCTACACTATCAAGACGCACACGCGGCTGGAGTTCTTGATGTCCTTCGGGTATTACCTCCTATTTTTCGGAAAAAAAAAAAAAAAAAAATTGCTTAAATATTTTGTCAAGTTTCTCCAAAAAAAATTTTTTTGTTAAGTATAACTTGCAAAATGTCTATTTGCTAAGTGGATTTTGCCAACAGAGCAGACACGCTAAAGATAAATTTATAAAATTAATTTGATTTTTAATGATGGTAGTACATATATATATATATATATATATATATATATATATATATATATATATATATATATATATATATTATTAATGCGAAAAAGAAACCATAAGTATTTAAACAATACTAAGTAAGTAGTTAGACACTATTCGAAATGTTTAGAATAAATTTTAGTATACGGACAACTAATGTTTATGTATATAGTTCCGTTTGTTGATTAGTTTTATGGTTATGAAACCATAAATAGTTATAGTTATAATAAATAGTTATGGTTATAAACCCCTATTCCATAAGGTGCGTATGACACAACAATGTTTTCTTCAATATTCTTGTTCATATATTGACAAAATATGGACAGTAATCCTGATGAGCGATTACACATCAATAATGCACTAAGCAACTTCTTTATGCATATTTAACACGCTGGGTGGCGCAGTAGGTAGAGCGCCTGCCTTTCAACCGACAGGTCCCAGGTTCGATTCCCGACGAAGGCAAAAAATGCTTTCTGAATTTTTCGACCTGGTCCAGTACCCTTTATCATTGGGATAAAATAAATGATAAATAGTTGAGAGTTTTGGTTATCACTAAAAATAAAAATGGAACTATGCTATTATGAAGGCGAAGTACTCTACAATAGATATAGTTTTCCACATTTAAATTAGTAGATATACCACAAAAAATTCTACAGAAAAAAGCTATTGTATGTGATTGTGTATTCCAAATCTCTGTGTAAAAATCAGTTAGGGTGTTCATCCCATAGACTTGGAAATATATAAAAAAAAAAAAAAAAATATTTTGAAATTTCGCAATGACATATTGTGAAGGTGTTCTGAATATATTAATAATTTCGAAACATATATAAATATTGAAAATATAATATCTGGAGGAATGTTTTTGGCTTCAATTTAAATTGAATTTTTGGAGTAAATGTTGTGTATAAAAAACCACAATTATTTGTTTTTGCCCATTTTAATAATATATCAGTTGTTTGATTACAATAATTGCTATGATTATTAAAATTAATATAAAAATTGTTCTTTTTATAAATTAACACTATAACATTATCTGAACATTCACCAAAAATAAGTAAAACATTATCTGAACATTCCCCAACAATATTCCCCATCAATATATGAACAATAAAGTGATTTTTCTGCAACTGGCCAGGTCTATCGCAAAGCAAGGTACATTTTTTAATTAACCGGAGGTTCTTTGACTTTTTTCTTGGATATTAATCTCGCAATCCTTGGATATTTGGACTTTGAATCCATTCTTTAAAAACTTTATTTGATCGTTTTTATATGTTATCGTTTAATAATTTAAGTAGCAATCCTAAATCAAATCGATTCGGAGCATTGAAACAAATTTGATTTCGGATTTTTGTAGTTAACTAATATTTGTTTTTAGTACAGCTTCATAATTTTCTACACATTGAATTAAATCGAATCGAGTTAAGTAGGCTTATATTTTCAATTAATTTATTTTACCATTACTTATGACTATTTCGTGCGCCCGCGTAGTTATTTATATAAGTTAAGTAAGTTCATTAATTTTTTAATTAACATTTTTATTATTTTGTGGATTTTAAACTTCTTAAATACTACTAAGTATACTCTAGTTGTGTTGATGATATATCCAACGATTATCCAAGAATACTACCAATAATTTTTTAAAGTGATAAATTATTTATAGGTAATCTATAATTAAAATGATTTAATATAGTTATAAGTATAAAACTTAATGTAAGTAACTTGATTTTAAGTTACATAACCAATTTAATTAAGCAACGTTGCAAGTTGCAACTATTACAATTTTTTCAACAAAATAAATCAATATTAACGTAACTACATAGTAATTTAATTTAAGATCAAATATCCAGAAATATTAAATCAAAAATCATTATTTAAGTAATACCGATCATTTAAAAATTCATTTTTAAAATACTTAATATTATTTATGTAAGTAATGAACTAAATGTTAACTTTCAATAAATAATGAATTCTATAATAAATCAAGTTTGATTTATTTTATTAATTAAAAACTTTTTAGATGGAAATTGGTTTTTAAATACTTATAGTTAATTAGGTGAAAGTGGCAATTCCAATTGCTTCTGAAAAACTAATCAACACTTAATTATGCCTTTTTAATGTAAAAAACAAGTGATGTATTTATTATTGTTGGCTAAGGGATTATTCGTCCAAGGGGATTATTTTATACTGCTTAGAGCCACTCTAAGCGAAAGAAATCAATTAGATCACCAATTTTGCTTCTCACAATAAACCCAATAACTATTGTTACGGAAGATCTCACCTAAAATCAAGAACCCGACTCTAACTAGCACTGTAAAGGAAAGGTTTAAAAAAATCTTTCTCAGCTTCTTCATTGCAGTTGCGACAATGGAGGTTGAAGGGAATACCCAGCTTGGCAGCATGGCCTAATTATTTCCAGTGGATCCGTGCAGATCTATACCAATCTTAATATATCAGTACTGGATCTGGTTAAAAATTGTTTATTTTTCTTAATTTTAGTCTTCCCAGCAACACTTTCTTTCATCGTTGTCTTATAACCGCATCCGTAGGGCATAGGGCGGAAACAATTCCTGTGAAAGTATGTACTTAAATTGCAATCAGAAAATATATTTCCAAATTGTTATTTCTAGTTTCTTTGTGTCATTTTATAACTATCATGGATTATCTGCTCTTTTACAATATAAATGACTTTCGTTCAGCCATTATTTTCATACATTCCTCAAGTTTTTTAATTTTATCTTCAACAAGTTATGGTTTGCGACTATAAGATTATTGAACAAAAGTTCAAAAGAAAGACGAAATTGATTCGAATACTCATGCTTATAATTCATTATATGTACATTACTGGGATTATTATTATTATCAATTTCAGTATAATATGAAAAAAAATTATATTAAGCAGTTTTATATTAGCAACACCCTTAAAATATATTTAATAAGGCCCTTAAAACCTAAAAGACTTAGTTACATATTTTAATTATGTATACTTAAGTACTTTTAAAATAAAAATAACAGACATCGATCAGTGAGAGTTTCTTATTATTTATACATATTTATATAATTTATTCATAACAATTAATTAATCACTTAAAATGTCACAATAAAATGTTTTTAATTTGTCACAATAATATTAATCAAAAAATTGCTTTAAATTTTTGCAAAATTTTGACTAATTAAAACAACGCTGTGGGTTTTTCATACAATACAGTTAAGTAGATACCTACCAGTTTTTTTAGAGATTAATTTTTTCTTTCTATCTATCTTTAAGTAAAGTTGAATCAAAATTGTTTTCTTTGCACCTCATACGAAATAAGTATTAAAAAAATAAAAAAAATAAAAAAAAACAAAAAAAAAAAATAAATAGTTAATTTTTGTAATGCGTCAAAATACAAAGTTTGAAATCTAATATTTATGTAGTTATAGTAAACGTTGTTATGAATATGTGATTTCTTCACTCATCATTTTGTGAACAAATCATTACGATTTGACAGTACAAGAGGAAGAGAAAAAAAATTAAAATTTTATTATTGAACATATTTTTGTGACGCATTTTAGGTAAGTATATATATATGTTATGTTATGTTTTGATAAACTTTTAAGATTTAATTAACCTCAAATTAAAAGATTTGAATTACACTAATTTTTAACTCATTTCGTAGAACTCAACAAACAAAGTCTGTTTTTTTCTTCCTAAATTAAGAAGACAAAATTGACGAGTGAAGTTTTTGGTGGAGTTTTGTTTATATATGCACATAAGTAACTTAAATTATATACTTCTTCGGATTACATTCAACCATATATTATACATTCATATACATTATTTTGTAATAATAATATATAGTTATACTAAAACGATGATTTAGTTAAGACTGGTGTTAAGGGGCAAATTTAAAAGTAAAAGGTGTTTTTTTTCAGAGACGGTGAACTTTAAATTGGCAACACTGTTTTCTGCGACAACTGATTTTATATTTTTTTTTTTTTTAACCCCATCGGTTTGACATGAATAGATTCAGCCCGGAGCAACATATGAAAATTATTCAAATTTATTTTGAAAAATATTGTTCATTTCGAGAAACTCATTGAATATTAAGTGAATTTTATGGTGCTGATAATCGTCCATCAGATTAATTTGAAAAATTGCTTGTTCATCTCAATCAGTTCGATCGTAAAATGGATCGTTTTCGCAATACGTTTATTTTAAAGGATAATACGCATTCCGCAAGACCACATAAAGTGCGCACACAAAAAGCAATTGATGGTGTGGTGTAGCGTAGTATTGATGTGATGCACATATATTAATTTATCATCGTGTTCAACAATTAAACTTGTGCTACCTGCAACTACTGTAACTACGTTCGTACGATTTGACGCCATTAAATTATTTTCTCTTTGAATTTGTAAAGTCACATATCTACGCTGATAGACCAGAAATAATTGAGCATTTGAAAGCCAATATTGGACGCGGTATTGTTGAAATGCAGCCTGATTTACTGCGAAGAGTGTGTGAAAATTAAACCTGCAGATTACGTCACGTACGCGCGGTGGCCACATGCCAGAAATCACAATCAAACATTAATGCCATAAATTTTTCTCTCAAATAAAGCCATTTTGATGGATATTAAAAACATTTTTTTGTGTTTTATTTCAACTTAAAATTTTACGCCTCTAAAAAAAAAACATCCTTTATGAATGCAACCAATCAAAGAACAGTAAACCAATCGAAAAAAAAAACTACAAGACCATCATTTGCCGTTTTTCTTAGACTACAAAAAAGAAAAAGCTAACATTTTATTTTCTGCCTTCCAACATATATTGGTAAAACATGGGGAGTATCTTCATAAACGACTGTACGGCTTTGTAAGTCTATAAAAAGACCTAAGTATTAATATCGTACACGATTTTTATATGGTGATCAAAAATAGAGCGGATGAAAGCTACAAGCTACAAGCTTACTTGTGATACTCGGAGCAGTTGAAATTTCTAATCCCTACACTAATCCTGGAATGAAATTATTAGTTACTTTAAATTAGATTATATCTATCGGAGATAGAACTCAAGTATGTATTAATAAAATTAACTATTTTCTTCATCTTTAAACAATATCTAATTAAGGTAAAGACGATAACAAAAGATATAGGTATAGTAACAGTTAAAACACAAAAATATTAATTCAAAAAATTATAAATAAGAGAAGTTATGCAAATTTATGTTGATGTTAATAATTGACTTTTTAAAACAATAATGAAAAAAATATTATAAAAATCTGTTAAACAATAAATATATTTCAGTTATTTGTCATTCTTCGATGGCTTCTTGAAGGAAGGAAATACATAAGCTACAATTGCTTAAGGTATAAATAAACTTTAAGATTTTTTTTAAGATTTTATTTTTGGGAATTTTGTCCCCGGGGAGTTGTTTTATTTTTTCAGTCTCCCATTTTTATTTTGAAGAACTTCGAACAATAAATTCGATAGCTTGACTAAACATCGAAAGACTATACATACCGAACATACTTGAACAATTATCCGTGAACTATATTTTAAAGTAAAATACTTAAATATATAATATAAGTACATACTTAACTATACATTATTATATTTACTAATTTAGTTAATTACTTATTGTTTTATTTATTTTATCGGTTTTTTTGTATAACAATTTATTGTTATGTGTCTACAAGAGGGGTAATTTTATGACAGTTTTCGTACCATTTATAACTAAAATAATTTATATTATTTTATCTATTAGTACAAAAGACCTGGCCTTTAATAAAATTGTACAAATATTTAATTTAAAATAATAAAAAAAACGTAGTTACTTAGTTATATCAGGTTATATTAAGAAAAAAAATAACAAATTACATTTTAGAAAAATATGTTAATTTTAAATTGAAATTGGAGGTAGTTATAGAAAATAAGGATAGAGATAGTAAGAAAAAAAAAATAACATTTTAAGAGAATATAAAAGAAAAAAAATAAAACAGAATAGTTAGTACTTAGTTATATATATAAAATTTACAGACAGTTTAAAAGATATTTATGTACACCCGTTTCTTGAAAGCTTCTAAGATATGGTTTTTCTCCAGAACTAATTTGGAATATAAAACTTTGATAAGCTTTGTATATTTTACTTGTTTTAACAACCATTCTATGTAGAATTTTAAATTGTTTCTTTGATTTAGTATTAGTTTCAGACTATATATTTAAAAATTTTCTAAATTTCAGTCAGTTTACATCACACTATTCAATTTAACCTTACTAATATCATTAATACACTATAAACTGCTCTTTAAGCTAGAGATTTTTTGTATTTTTTTGTTATACTTAAATATTTTTTTGAAATTGAATTAACTATACTGATTTTGTGTCTATCAATTAGTCAGTACACTTTACTTTGTTTATTATGTTGTTCTTTGATGTTATATACAGTTAGTTAAAGGAACATTTAAAATTAATTTTTATTTCATTTTACTTATTTTTATGACACCAAACCGTAGCAAATTATCGAGATATTTAATACAGCATATTTTAAATAATTTTGAATCCTTTTTTTAACTTTTCAATGATATAAATTTAATTTTGAAATAATTACATAATTACGATATTACTTACCCACAAAGTATAATTCCAAAGCATTGTACTAAAGCTGGATAAAATTTATCCATTGATATTGAAGAACCGTTATCATCACTACTATCATTATTATAATTTGGGGTTGAAGTCATTGTTAAATTAATTACATCAATAAAATTAGGAACTTCCATGTTTTTTTTTTTAAAGATTTATTTTAATTATATTATATTGAATTTATTTAATAAACAATATTATTAAAATATTTGAATTCAAAGAAATTCACATAAAAATTATATTTTAATTCATAAAATTTATAAATTAAATATTTAATAACTGAAATATTTTTGTTTTAAAACAAAAAATAAATCACTTTATTATTGTTATTCGTAAATCAAATTTAATGAGCCCGCTCAATAAAAGTTTACGCACAAGTTATAAAAAATTAAAAATTTGATTTCAAAATTTATTTAATTTAAAACTACATCACTTAACTGAAAAAATTAATAATTTCATTTTGTTTGTTAAAAATATTTTTATTTTTTTATTATTTTATTGATTATCACCAAATTCAAGTTAATAGTCCCGATTTAAAAATTCCAAAAAATACATTAGAAATCAACCCTTTGTAGATCGATGATGCGATTTAACTGAAAAATAAAAGAAAATAAATTTTAGTTTTTATTATAAAACCAAAAATATGTACATAAATACAATAAAAAATTTAATTTTTAAATTAAAGTAAAGTGAACAAACTAAGCTTTTACTTTTTAATATTTTTTTTTTTGTTTTATTATTTTTGTAGTGTAGACACTTGATTGATAAAAAAATAATATTGAATAGATTATCTCTCACCTAGTTGTTTTTATAACAGAATTAAAGAATTTTCATAAAACAAAATTGAAAAATAAAAATATGAGAAATTATGATCGTAACATATGTACATAAGTACATATATTTAATTAACAGATTTATTTGGAAATTACTGTTGGAGTAGTAAAATAATAATGTTACTAGCTTACTGAGGTAGTATTTGTGTCTAATGTTAATGCACATTTTAAAATTTCCGCTTTTAATTAACGTATATGTTAATGAACTTTCAAAAAGATTTCTAAAACTTTAAAATAACCACACAATCCTCTGAGCCAACCATTTATCATCACAATAAATTAATGAAAAAAATTCTTTTTTATTTTCAAACTCTATATTGTAGGCTATTTCTTGTTATCTAAAACAAAGATTAAAATTAAGATAAATATTAATTTATTAAGTCCAATTCAACTTTAATTTTACATTTATACTAAATTTGGGTTAAGAAAATTTGTGTACATGTGATATGGTCTTTAATATGTATGGTATATCACACTCTTAATTTTTAGATTTAAATTTTATAATTACATTTAACATTTTGCATTATTTTCTACTTTATTTAAATTCTCAAATTATTTGTTGGTATACAATAATAAATTTTATATGCTTGCACCCGACATAGAAACATCGCTTTGGCCTGTATTATCCTAAAGAATTATCAAAGAGTTTATTTTTCAGTAATTTGATCCTATTAAATATATGCCTAACATTTGAAAGATGTGACAAAAGTATAATTAATTCCATTAAGAGTATATATAGTTATGGACTATGGTTACAAATTATTTTTTATTTCCCTATGAAATCACATAATATATGTGCATTCTTCTTCGAACGAATACATTCAGTATAGTTGTTATTAATTATTATGTTTGTTTTGAAGCAAAATTTTGTCAATTTATTGCTAATACACCTATTAGTTGCAGAATATTGTGAAGTCGACTAATACCATTTGAAACCAACAAGTTAGTTGAAAAGCTAGTCTTAAAAAATTGGCAATCAAATTACACATAAATGAAAATAATTTTGCATAGTAATCAAATTACAACAAGCAAATCATACGTCTGTAGCCATTCATATGAATCTGAACAGAGTATTATAATACATTGCGATTTATAAAATACAAATACCGTTTGTATTGAATGTGTTCACTCTTGGAGCATATAATTTTGAAGTAGTTCAGAAATTTATCCATCTTGGACAAACATCACCTCCACAAAACTATTCATTAATGTGGATATTAGACGAAGAAGCACTCTTGCAAGCCACTGTTGCTGTTGCCTAAACAGGATTTAAAACTACTGTCTCGATAGTATTTTAATACATAATAGTTACATATTATTTTAAATTTCTATACATTCAATTAAAATTTGATATTCATTGGTTGTTTATATATTCTAATTAGTAATTCATAATATATTTTGTAGTTACTTAACTACTTCCATAAATGTATGTCATGAACCATGTTATTTTATGTTCAAACCATAAATTCTTTGACTTACTATGGAAAAACCAGTTAGTAAAAAAATGATTAATAAAGAAGTGCAATCAAATAATGTTTTTTCAAAATGATAAACTCCCTAACAAATAAGAATACTCATATTGCTTAGATATTAACTATTAACAGGATTTGTGATATCGAATACAATACAAATTAAGTAATTTTACAAAAATATTTCAAAATTTTATGAAGGTAACGCAATGACACTTTCATAATTTACAATAATCTTTGATCACGATTTGAACTTTTAAAATTGATTGTTTTTTGCAGGTAAAATTCTAGTGACAATACAATTTTCATAAATAATCTGTAACTTTAAAATGTTGACAGTCATAAAATTTTTGAAACAGTCTTTTTTAATTCGTGATTTTATTTGTGATCGTCATATAACATTTTTTGAAACTGAAAGTTAACAAAATTTTCCGGATAAATATTACTTAAGTACTCTAATCTGTTGTATATAAATTGACGATCTGAAGCAAACTCACAAGGAATTATATTTTATAAATCTGTGCAACTCCTAAGCTTTGTTAATGAACTCGATATCATTAAGACATCGTGACTAGCTATTAGAAAGTCTTCTTATAAACCAAATATATTACAACAACAAATGTCAACAAATAAACAGCCCTCACAAAGTTATACAGAACACAACATGACCATCAAATCATATAACTTTGAGGGATTTCAAGTCGCTATTACTTCATTTTGTCTAAATAACTAGCTCCTATTTCAAAATTGTAATTGAAACTGAGAGGCAGAGGAAAAGGTGAAATTGCTGAGTGCATATAAGTGCATAGGATATAAACCAACTGGAATCACGGTTCTTTTTATCCACCCTATGAGACCAATCAACAATGAATTGGTATTTATCATCGTAATTTATTTTTGTATCAAATATTTTTTTTAGAATAATTTTATATCGTTACGTATACTTAATTTAATTGCTCAGTTTAAAATTTTAGACTTGAAAAGACTTTTGTGTGCATATAGGTATATACCGGATGTTCCAAAGCATGCGTATCAGCTTTTAAAAGAGGAAGGAGCCGTTATTTCATAATTTTATCCAAATCGAGAGTGCTCTATCAGTTAGTGATATTTTCAACTACCGGGAAGGTACAAAAAATCGCCGAAATGCAAATTCGGATCGGATTCTACGTCGAAAAATAAGAAAATTTTGTAAAGTAAATTTTTATTTTATCTTTTTTTTTTTTTTTAGTTTAAACTTTGTAGGTAGGTAACCAAAACTGAGATAAAAAATATGCTAATAGGAAAAATAAATTTATTTATAAAAATTATTATTATTAATTTTGGTTTACCAAAAGAAAATATGGAGGATTTTGCTTTATTTTTATTCATTTTAAAGAAAAATAATGAGAAAACAAAAAAAATCATTTAACATAAGTTTCTTATTTTTTGTTGTAGAATCCGAATTTGCACAAAAAAGTACATCTTCCCATTTAAAAATCTCGATTTCGGCAAATTTCGATGATTTTTGAGCTTAAAAAACTCTTTTCTGGTCTTTCCCGGAGTTGAAAATATCACCAATCGATAGAGCACCCTTGATTTATTTAATAATTTTTCTTTAATTTTAAAATAACGGCTCTTTTCTCATTAAATAACGGCTCCCTTTCCTCTTAAAAAACTGATACGCATGCTCTGGAACACTCGGTATATTTAAATACTGTGATGTGATACTTCTACTATTAATTATTATCAAAATGCATTTTATTTTTATTATTTATTAAGGTACCTAAATCTAAATATGCATATAAAGCTGTGTATATTTAGTTATTAAATTACATATATAATCATTTAATATCCTATTTTTATTAAATTACTATTTTATAATTTTGTAGATATTTTCTTCTAACTATTTTCTGTAGATACTTATTTTGAATTTTACAATGATGTCTAGTTCAATTAGTTTTTTTTAATATCAAATTATTTTTATTATATATAGATATTATGTACATATACATAAAAACTTTTAAAAATTTCAATTAAATAAAAAGAAAAACAAGAAACAAATTTATACAAAATAGACTAAAAATTGCATAAAGTTAATTAAATACATTTTAAGTACAAAGTACTTACATTGTAAAAACTTATTGTAAAAAAATTTCAAATACTGATTTACTTTTCAAAAATTAAGTGTCTGTTATTAAAAGCGTAATTCTTTTTTAATTCTGTCAACTAAATATATAAACAAATAAATTAATGATTTTCATTTTCTGTTTTATTTACTTAAATTTAAAGTTATACGTAAACAGCTTTAAAAAAATACAGTTATGTATAGTAACTTATACTTCATTATTTATATCTTTAAATAATAAATTTCTTTCGTATATTTATTAACTAAATAATATAAATGAATATAATTATTACTTATTACTTATCTATATAAAAATATATAAATTTAAATCTCACCAATGTAATTTAATATACATAAATATTAATTATTATTTTATTCATTTGTTCAAATTTAAAAAGGTTTTTATTTTATTTGTTTATGGATCATAACGAAAGGGAAATCCATGATTTTAGTTAAATAAAAAAAAATAACTTCACGGAAGAATTTAAACAAATACAGTTAGTCAAAGCAACAAAAGAATTAGTCATCAAGCTAACATGTATTAGCTATACAAATGCACTGACTAGTGACTATACTATACAGTATATACAACATCAATTATATTTTAAACTTTTATAAGAATAAATTGTGATCCCCCTAACTAAAATTAGCTATTAAATTGTTTTTTTTTTAATCTTATTATTTAACTTCAAATATAGGAAAAAACATGGAAAAACACCAAAACTAAAATCACAAAAGTATCTTTAAATGGAAATTTTAATATACATATGTAATGTTTATATTTTTTTTAAATTTTGATTTTATATAGCTGAAATTTACAAGCCTAAATAAATTGAGAAAATATTTCTAATAACTAGAGTGAAGCTCCAGTCAGTATACGTATACATTTAGTCTAGAATCTCTCTAATCTATCTAAATTGAGTAGCAGTATATTAACTTTTCTGAATTTCCGTTTACATGTACTGCATTACAAAACTATTTTCAATTATTTTTTTCAAGAATCTGTAAACAGACCAAAACAGAACTATAATAAATTGTGTATGTCATGGTACAATTTTATTATAATATTTTTGAATTGTTTTTATTCGAATTTGTAAATAAAAAAATTTGACAATAACACAGTGACAGTATTGAAGCACAGATAAGTAATTATATAATAATTTATCTGTGATTGAAGGTTACTTCAGATTTTGTGATAATCGGATATGTTTTTGTTATATTAATCGCAAATAACACTAATGAAACACTCTTTTACTGGCAATCAATTGTGAAGCAAGTTATAAACTTTTGATGTATCGATACTAATTTTTTTATTCTTCTATTGATTAACCTAAAATTCATAATTGTATACTGTACAGTACGGGGTAAGTATAGAATGATAAAAAAATACTCCTATGGAAATTATTAAAAGAAAATTTTGGTCCAAAACTAATTTTCTCAAATCATATCCAATATTTTTATTTTTACTTATCATAAGTTTAACCTTATTATTTTTAATGAATGGTTGGACACATTGATTGTATTTATGACTGTAAGTAAATGAGTACAGTTAATTAGTAAAAGGTTTTAGATGGCAAACGGTGTTCATTTACAAAAAAAAAAACGTCTTGTTTAAATATTTATGTGAACAAATTCAGAAAATGTACTTAAATATAGTTTTGGTAGAAGATGGATTTAATCTTATCGTAATTTAAAAAACTTTACGACATCCATGTGCTGGAGCACAATTCGAATTGAACCGAAAAGCTTAGTCAGATAACAATACTATTATACCATATCTGTCTTTAATATAAACATTTTTTTTTCTTACATTTAATATTTACTTACAATCTGAATAATATACAAATGAATAAGTTGGATAACTTTGTATTTTTTACTGGCTTAAACCTATGAAACATTTCACTATTTACTATATATTATATATTATTTATTATATTATTTTATATGTCGCATGAGATTTTACTGTTTTAATCTTCTTGGGCCTGGGTCCCTCATAAGATTGTTTGTTCGATGTTTGGATGTATTTCCAATCTACTTTTGTACTTTGAGCAGTATTTTGATATTTCATCATACACTGAAGGAACCTGCAAATTGTTGTGGATTAAACTATTTGCCACAAACCACGAAACATCGAACAAAATTCTTAGGGCTTTGTTCTGAAATCTTTAAATTACATCAATGTTGGTTTTATCAGCAGCACCTCAGAGTTGAATTCCATACGACCATATAGATTTAAGAATAGCTTTGTACAGCAGCACCTTGTTTGCCAACGACAATTCTGATCCTTCACCCATTAACCAATATAGGTTTACTCAGTTTTTGTCCCAATTGTGAGCGCTTACAAATTATGTGCTTCTTCCATGTTAAACGCCTATCAAGATGAATCCACAAATATCTGACATAATACTCCTAAGATATAATTGTATTGTTCAAAGTTACTGGGGGGGCAGTTACATTTCCTCAGTTTAAATGTCACATGGGTTGACTTGTTTTCATTGACTTTTATTTTCCAACTGTGAAGCCACCTTTGTATTTGACTGAAGTTCCGCTGAAGAAGATTTGAGGCTCATAATGGATCGATGTCTGAAGCCATAATTACAGTATCATCAGCAAAAGTTGCTACTTTCACATCTGGTGTCGTTGGAATATCTGCCGTATAGATGAGGTAGAGTGTAGGTCCAAGAATGCTTCCTTGGGGCACGCCAGATTGAACGTCGAAAATAAGTTTTATGTGAAAATCTTGCTGTCTGACATAAAACGTACGATTTTCTCTACAATTTCTCAGATCGCACGGCAGATCTTTTTTAAGCTTACATAATTAAAATAATAATCTGTTACTTACAATAATAATATCAAGAAATGCGGCAGAACAATATTTTGTTTGCTCCAAGTCAGAATTTATTTGATTCACAGCTCGATGAACTTGTTCCACAGTGTCATGCTTTATTCTAAACCCGAACTGGTGTTTTGGTATGAATTTTCTGCTTTCTATAACTGGGTTGAGTCTTATTAAAAATAGTTTTTCAAGTATTTTGGACAGTATTGGTATTAGGCTGATCGGCCTGTAAGATGATGGTTCTTCTGGTCTTTTTCCAGCTTTGAGTATCATGTATGTATTCTGCTAATTTCTGCGTTAGCTTTTTCTTTTTTACCTCGTGTACAAATGCCATCAGTTTTTCTTATGGCTGTTTGAAATCGTGTTGAACGTTTTATTCCTTTTGTTGCCAATCAGTTATTTTGGTAGCTAAGAAATTGTGTTTTTGTTATACCTACGGTTTAAGTTGAGTTTATTTATATGTAGTTGTTCGATAAGATAAGATTGCTTATAACTGAAAAGAGAAGAATCAGGAAACTTTGGCAATATAAACATGAATTTACAAATTAAAATTGATTCTGTTTTTGGTTTTTTCATGTAGCATATTTTAATATAAAATATCTGGTCACTTTGTTAATTTATAAAATATTATGATATCTAGATTTTCATAATGATAAAACTAAATGAACTTTGATTTAAATTATCATAATAAGTATGTAGTATGTACGTATGTATTTTTATTTATATTAAATATTTTCTTGTTATGTATCTACTTACTTAATTTTAAAAAAAAATAATTCGTGTTACTATACTACCAATAAAGTATATATTTAATTAATTTTCAATAAATTAAAAAGATTCAACAAGTAACTGAAAATTGAAGATAATATTATATTCCCACAATATTTCTATAAATTGTGTTCTTTACAAAATATAAAATTCTTATTCATAGATAGATAGACACCTTACCCAGACCTACAATACCCAGTATTCAGTAATGAAAATATTTTTTTAAAGTTAATATAACTAATAACTAGTTGTATATATTATAATAATTGTGTTTGTGTATATTAATATGTTATAATATGACATATGTATACAGTTATGTATATTATACAAATTTACTCGGTTTTTGATCAGAAAATTAGAAATGAAAATTTATAACTTAATACGTAATAGTTATTTACTTGTAGCATTGCCTTGTATATTGTTTAACAGGCCAACAACACCAAGGTTCAAGGCTTGCTGTGTTCAATAAGTTTAATTTGACAAAACAAACATAATACACATTGAACTTATTTGAAAACAGCAAGCAAAAAATAAAATGAGAAATATAAGAACAAAAAATAAATCGGAAAAAAGTTAACGTTCAATTGTTATTGTAATTTTAGACGAAAATAATACGAAATGTAATGTTCGGAAAAAAATAATATGGAAGCCTGATACAGTATACACAGCAATGCTTGTAGTATTAATATTTGGTTATTAAATTAATTTTAGTTATTAAATTTAGTTATTAAATATAGGAACGTTTAGGTACAATTATATGTATTAATGCATATTCAGTAGAGAACTTTGTTCAGAGGAGAAGTTCAGAGGAAAAAAAGTTTTCCACCTACATACAAATCTATTTACATACATTGAAGTTTTAAGCGTAAATATGTAGTAACCCAACCAGCCATAGGGAGAACGTGTTCTTCAAGAAGAAACATACACAAATCCCCGAATGTTCGCCTGGAAGAATTAAAATCGAATTAATCACGTTTCATTAAAAGAATGTTTATTTTTGTTTTCTCCATTTTGAATTCCATCATTCGCGGCGATGTCCACCTTTTCATAATACTAATGAATCGCAGAAGAATAAAATTCGCGCCGAACAAATACATTCTTCTAGGGGATACTTCCGCGATAATTATGCGATTTTCATGGTTTGTTGGGAACAAACATGCTTTCGATTCAAACCAATTCAAACAAGCAAGTTAATTGTGAGTGATAAAAAATAACTAACTGAAATTCTATTAATGAAAAACAAAAAACTTTATAACTATATATGTCACCTGTTATTCAGTATATTCTTGTTTACATTATAAATTTCAAAGCTTTTTTTTATTCCTTATATAAAAAAAGGAATATATAAAATTTGTGTATTCTAAATGGAAATACTTTATTAATATGTATTAATTTTTTTATTATGATTGAAAAACAAAATTGGTGCAGGCTTTATTCCTTTACTCTTCAGCATATTTGTTGATGAACTAATTTCATTGTTTTATTAATTCCAATTCTTCAATTAAACCAAATAGAAAATTTTATAATTAAACAATTACAATTACACCATATAGAAACTGATTTTTGATGTCATTTTTCTATGTAATAGAAGAAATTATTTAATCCACCAATTTCAACCCACAATATTTATGGTAAGGTATGTACTAGAATTTCTAGACATAAGTATCAAAGGATATTAAATTCCTAAATAATGACGTCAATATAACGATATTAAGGATATACTTCATTTACTGTATTATATATAATTACATATGTAGTATCATAGAGTAATCATATAATAGAATAGATAATATCATAATATTATAATAGATAGAATTATCTAGATACTTATATGTATTATGTGCTATCAAACTAAATCATAATATACATTTTTTCTGAATATGTACAATGTACTTTAACATTTCAAATATTTTCAAAATTCTTATTTCTTTTGTTGTAAGTTCTCCAAAGACATTTCTTTTTATATTTTAATTTTAAAATACTTACATATTATTAGTATACTATAAGTATTTCTTTTCACTTCTAGTTACGTATAACAATATTTAAAATTTCACTTTAATATTAAATTCAGTTTTTACCATTTAAAGTTTATAGCATTCTAGTTAAAAACTTAATTCTTTTTCACATACTATATTTTTCAGTATTTAGTTATAAACTTATAACAAAATCAGTTTCATAATTAGTTTTTTCTTAAGTTGAAAACTTGTTCATTTATTTTTAATATTTATTAGACCTATTATTCAAAATTATATGAGCTTATACAAAATAAAATTTATACACTTAGACAATTTGTTTTTTAACAATTATTATTTTAGTTGTGAAATTTTTAATTAAAAAGTCAAGTCAATTAAAACTAATCAACAATCATGACAAAACTATACAAAAACAAATACAATGTTTTATATATGCTTTATTTGTTTTAATTGACATTTTGTCTACTGTCAAAATTTTTCTAATATTCAAACTTCAATTTGCAACATATTTCAAATTTGAGCGAAAAATAAAATAGATTTTTTTTCAAAGAATTTAACTTTCGATTTACGTAATAATAACATTACAAAAAATGTATTGATAAAAAATAAAAATAAAATTTATTTTAAATAAATTAATTTGTGTATATTCTTAAAAAATTATTAATTATACAAAAAATTAATTTTTTTTAAATATTTAAAAGCAGCGACAACTTACTATATTTCTCGCAGCATGTCATTGGGCGTTTAATGAATTTTATTAATGTCAAACAATTTTATGAAAGACAACTCTTTTTTTTTTTCGTCGGTCGCGGAATATTTGCCACACACTTGCTTTTAATTTGTTAATTTAATTGTTCGAGAAATTAATTTGTTTGATATTTGGCAATATATAATAAAAAAATAATAATGGTAATTTGTTTTTTCTTTTGATTAAAATTTTATATTATTATATTATGAAATGTTAAAAAAAATTCTTTTTTGTTTTCTAACCTTCAAAATTGTTACCCATTATTAATACAAATTTCATTATTTTAATTATTTAAAGCGGCCGTTAATACTACAAGGGCACGAGCGTTCTGTAACGCAAATCAAATACAATCGAGAGGGTGATTTATTATTTTCATGTTCAAAAGATCAAAAACCAAATGTATGGTGGTCTGTTAATGGTGAAAGACTTGGTACCTATAATGGTCATCAAGGTGCTGTTTGGTGTTTAGATGTTGACTGGACAACATCAAAATTAATAACAGGTTCTGGTGACTTAACAACAAAGTTATGGGATGTTGAACGTGGAGATGTAATTGCATCAATTGATTCAAAATCATCTGTGCGTACATGTAATTTCAGTTATTCTGGCAATCAAGCAGCGTATACAACAGATAAAGCTATGCATCAAAATTGTGAATTATTTATAATTGATGTAAGGACTGTTGATTCTAGTTTATCACATCAAGATCCAATTATGAGAATACCAATTTTACAATCAAAAGTAACTTCTATGTTATGGGGACCTTTAGATGAATCAATTATTACAGGTACATTCATATTAAAGAAAAAAAATTGTAAATATAATTTAGTAATTCGAAAAATAAAATTTTAGGGCATGAAAATGGTCAAATTACTTTATGGGATATAAGAATAGGCAAAGAACTAAACTCAGTCAACGATCATACCTCCGTTATCAATGATATGCAAATGAATAAAGATGGTACAATGTTTGTTACCGCTTCAAAGGATACCTCAGCAAAACTTTTCGATTCAGAATCTTTAATGTGCTTAAAAACTTATAAAACTGAAAGACCAGTAAATTCAGCTGCAATTAGCCCAATTTTGGATCATGTTATTTTAGGTGGTGGACAAGATGCTATGGAAGTAACAACAACGTCATCACGTGTCGGTAAATTTGATTCACGTTTCTTCCATTTAATTTATGAAGAAGAATTTGCAAGATTAAAAGGACATTTTGGTCCAATTAACACATTAGCATTTCATCCTGATGGTAAAAGTTGTGCTTCTGGTGGTGAAGATGGTTTTGTTCGTGTTCAAACATTTGACAGTTCATATTATGAATACGTTTTGGAATAAAGCTCAAAATATTGTAACATTGTGAACTTTTAAGTATTCAAAAAAACTATAAACCAAACACGAACGTCAGAGAACATATTTTATTAAAATTAATCTAAGTTACAAGAAAATGTGTATGAATTTGATCAAATTTAGCAAAATAAAATACATTTTCTTAAGAACAATATTTTATTGTTATTCTAAAGGTAGACCAAGGCAATTGTAATTTGAAGCGTGTTATTTCAGTAAAAAGAAAAAAAAATTAAAATGTACTGCAGAAAACGTGTATTGGAAGTAAAAAAAAAAAAAAAAATTTAAATGTATAAGATTTAAAAGGTTTTGTCGGAACAGTGACTAATTTTGAATCTTAAACTAATTTTAAGTGCAATGCACTACTTTAAACAGTTAATATTATTACCAAATGATTAAGGATGCTAAACTTTCAAATTCATGTCTTAATCGTTCTTAAACTGATTCAAGTAATATCTTTTTAATTTTCCTTGTTGCTAGATTTAATAAAAGGTTATATACTAATGAAAATTGGTATTTCTTCGTAGTATGTACAAACTGAAATTTTTTATGATAGGATTAGAAACATCAACAAAAAATGAAAACACAAATTTTAAAAAGATATAATTTTCATTAATTCTAATTTCTAAAAAAAAATCCATAAAATAACTAAATGCTTTTGTAACAACGATTTACTTTCAGTAATAACAGGCACTAAAAAAAGTCATTAATTTTACATCTTGTTTTTCAATTAAGTATTTACTAAAAAATGTAATTGTAAATATTTATCTAACAAGTTCAGGAAGTCGAAAATTTTTCGGCAAAATATTTAAAATTAACGACTTTGATAATTCTTTCGATTTTCTTAAAATCCATGGTTTGGGTGGAAGACTAGAATGAAAGTAAAGATCACTAAAAAATGAATTTTTTTTGTTTATAATTTATAACATACTTTATCGACCATACACCTAAACGATCATTCTTCGCTGATTTCTCTAAATTGGTCAAATATTTATTATAGAGTTTCCAATGTGGATCTGATAGTATCTTTTTACTTGGTTGCTCATATTTACCAAATCCCAATTGTAAGAGAGCTTTTGATACATCAACTTTCTCCTAAAATTTAAAATATATGTCTTTTATATCCAATTGAATGTAAATTTATTTAGTAATGATTTACCTTCTTATAATTAGGACATAACATAGTTACTTGGCACTCAGCTGCTCCATCTTTACTATTTGCAATTGGAATAAATTCTACTTTACGACCAATAGCTACAGTTTGTAACCAAGCACATCCATTAGCATTTACTGATACACCTGAAAGCTGGAATAATATATATATTTACACTACATAAGTTTTTTTTAGTTAAAAGTTTAGTTTTTAATAGTTAAAACTAGGTCCATACATTGATTGGTAAAACTTTTTTAAAAGGAATTAGAAAGTTTAAAGGTGCTCGATGATCGACTAATAATACAGGACCACATTTATGACTTGCATCAACACCTTTAATTGTTCCAAATTGTACAGTTTTTTCTTTTATAAAAAGCCTTGGAATATCTGAAGCTTTACCGAACTTTGTAATCTAGAAAATAAAACAACCAACATATTATTTAATTTACAAATTGCAAGGTTGATAGAAACAAATTTTTTACCGGTCGAATTCTATGATATGCATACAAGAACATAATACCAGCTGTTGTGTAGATTGCTATCTAAAATTAATAAAATATTAAGTAAGAATTTAATTTAATTATATAATTTTTATACGATTTTACATGATTTACGTTTATTATACATACCTTAACACCTCTGGTATCAGCTTGCATATATTCACAAAAATTATTATAATAATCATTAGTTTTTGTTTTAACTTGGTCCATATTATTTCGATTTTAAAATATTTTAAGTACAAATTAAAATGTAATTTTTATTTTTAGTCGATTATTTCATATTTTGTTATTGAAAACAAAACACAAACACTTTATACTATTTTTGGAATCAAATTTTTTAATATTTGACAATTTTCAAGGTCCTTATTAATGTCAAAATAGATTATTTTTTTGAATAACCCTGTTGCTTTCCCACGTTAACGCGACTATGTAAAACAGAAAATTAAGGTACATTTTCATTATTTTTAATAGAATACAAAATATATTTTCGTATTAATTTTTCAAAAGAATGTACTTTTTTTATTTTTATTTAATAAATAAATTAGATAGTGAACATTAAAGATTTTTACAACACAATTATAATTAAATTATTTTTATTATTAAGTTTCAATTAGAACTTAATATATTTTATAAAAAACTAAAAAAGGTTATTGTATTTAATTTACAACCTAAATATGTATGTCTTTTCTTATACATAAATCACATTTAGTATAAAATGGTGTCATTAAAGTACGCAAAGTTAAAGAAAGAAAAAGTAAGGAATACCGAATAAACTTATTATTCACAAAGCAAAATCTGATTCTATCTAAAAAGCCCGAAAAAAACTTAAATATCACAAAAACCAATAACTATAATGTTTCATTTGCACAATGTTTTATTTTATTTTATATATATTACATATTAAGGTACCTAAATATTAATAATTTTTTTTTTAAATATATTTACACATTAAATACTTCTTTGAAAATAACATTTGGCGTAAAAACACGATTGTCCTTAAGTA
The DNA here is from genome assembly GCA_963942445.1 of Argyra leucocephala. Classification (NCBI taxonomy): domain Eukaryota; kingdom Metazoa; phylum Arthropoda; class Insecta; order Diptera; family Dolichopodidae; genus Argyra; species Argyra leucocephala. The sequence goes on along the minus strand of OZ012679.1, from coordinate 100,149,527 downwards.
ATTTGCTAGTGTTTTTTATCAGCATTTTAAAGTTGTTCTTGTTTCTGATTCGTGAAAGTGCAACATAAAGTTGTCCTTTGAAAAAAAAAACGGGTTTATTCAAAAAAAATATTCCGTGTTCAAATGTTGGCGCTTATGACTTATAGTGAAAGCAAAAGGTTTTAATGTGAACGGAAAGTTAACATTATTTGGCGCTAAGTCAATTGTGGGAATGTTGATGATGTCAACTCCATTTGAATCAGATAAAACTTTGCACTGTTTATGAATTTCTTACAATCAGTCGGGTACCATGTCGGCATAGTCCCTGTTTTGGATTAAAATTGCGAACTAACATCACAATTGCACTTTTCTTCGACATCAATTTATGTGGTGGCATTCTAGAAGGTGTGAGTGTATACAAAAATTATACTTAGAAAATGTAAAGCTAAATGGGACTTAAATTTTTCCCAATGAGCCAATAATGCATTAGTAGGATTGCAGAAAATACAATAATGAAGGAAAAGCCTGTTTCATGTATGGTATGACATGGGGTTTAGGTATGGCATTTGAAAAATTACAGCTTCATCTAAACACTTCTCCCACTCTTCATCTGAGTCTAACAACTTACGATGAAACGCTGTTTCCTAAAATGTTAAGTACTCAACATCGTCAACAGTGCGCAGATTCTCAAATGATGTAGCTCCAGGGACGTGAAGAAGAAGACGCAATCAGAAATGTTCCTGATTATTTGCCGCCACTGTGTACATTCTTGCAACAATTTTTTCTCTTCTATGCTGTTTCTTTATGATACACGTAATGATAAGGAATTTCTGTATACAGGAAATGTTGAGAATCTTCATTAGCGGCGTCTAGATTGAACCATGCCATAAGTTCCCTTCAAAAATTATAGACTGCTGTTGTGAAAGATGAACTGGTAGTCTTATTATTGCATGCAATCTGTTATGCATTGGTGTCTCTAGTAACCACCACATTGCTTCTGATGCACTGAGAAATCCTTTGTAGATATATTTTTAAATATATTTAACTGCCTTCAATGATGTACAAATCTCAACGTTTATGTGGCAATTATATTTCAGTAGTAAGTATCTGGTATATGGTACAACGAACGATTGTCCATGTCAACACCTCTTATGACCTCTATTTTTACTGGTCGAATTTTATTATTTTCAAAAGAATTTAATTTTTTTATTTTTATTAATTTTTCAAAACAAAATAGTTTGCGAATTATGTCGAAAATCAAATGAATAAATAAATTAGATAGTGAATTAGATAGCCTTGATTGTGATTGTTCGGATTGAAATTTATTTTTCTGATTGTAATCAAAGTGAATATTTGTCATCAAACCTATCCAATATTAGACTAATACCAATACCGAAATTGTTATGCTTAACTTTTAGTTTTTCTTTGAGAAATCGGTATTATGTATTTGCACGGTTATTAAAAGTTTTGAACCATATTTATACTAGTACTTTAAAAAAAAATCCAATAAAAATTGTATTTTATGAGTAGCGTGATGAGTGATGTTGATGACTGACTAATAAATGGTCTGGCCGATAGGTCAAAATGTCAAATACTGGAAATAAAATAATGAACAAGTTTAATGGCAACTCTTTACATATGTAATTTTTCAACCAATTCATTTTTGACAGTCAAATGTCATATTTTACTCGAACTCGAAAAGTTATCTTTCGTACGTGGCGCAATTGTCTTGTCCGTCGGCCGTATTTACACTTCTGTCAAAATAAAAATAAACTATTTTTGGAATAAACGTTTATGTTTATATTAACTGTATATATATTAATGTATTTATTAACCAACAAATTAATATTTTTAAATAAAATACACATACAATACTTCCCTACTAAATCTCTTTGATAATTTAAATAGTAAAAATCTTTTAATTTTAGCTGAGCTCTGTTTAATATTTATTATTCATAAATAAATGAAAAATAATCAATTGAATTGAATATTTATGCAACCAACAAGATGAGTCAAGAAATTATAACTATCAATAGAAAGAGCAAAATTTAAAATCACAAAATTTGATTTAAATGAGAGACATTGAAGCAGAACACTGTTGATCATTATAGTTATAAATAATAATTATTAAAAGAATGCATACTCACATTTTTCTTAATTAAAGATGAAAAATTCCAGTGAATTTAATTTGTTTCATTAATATTAATAAAATGAGTTTCTCTTGAACAAGGATACTTTATTCGTCTATTAAAGTATAATAAACAAAAAACTGTTTTTAAAAGGAATCAATTTAAACACACTTACATTTTTAGAAAATAAAAAAATATACTTTTGAATATGATAGTCTTATCTCTACACATTTTAATAGTTTAATAATATTATATTAAATCATTACTTTGAAAATATTTAAAGCTAAATAGTCTCTTTTTAAGCTGTTTAAAATAATGAATTTTTCTTTTTTTGTAAAATCACCTAAAAAACAAAATATCTTTAAAACTTTTTATCTTGATTTTTTAAATATATTTTACCGGTTGTCCTTGAAGTGCTGCCAATTGAGCTGGAGTTGGAGCAACACCTGGAGGGGGTGGTGGAACAGAAATAGAACCTCCTCCTGTAATATTAAGATTAATAAAAGAAAAATTTTCTTATAGAAGAAAAAACGATAATTTTACCTTTGCCTGAAAACCTTGTTCCGGATGCAAACTGAAGAACCTTAAAAACAAAACAAATTAGAAAAATTCGAATATAATAATTATTTTTAAAATGTACATGTGCTGATTTATTTACAGGTTGTTGTTGTATTTGATTAACATTGCTTTGTTGCACATTCCGAGAAACCATTGGAGTCATATATTGGTTTTGCACTATAGGTACATGGTTATAACCTTGATTCATTTGAGGATATCCTACATGGAATCCTGATGATGTAGGCACATGAGCTGGTGTCATTACTGGCGCTAAGGGAACATTAGAATATTGAATTTTTTGACTTTCTTCGTAAGAGGGAGGTGGCGGTCTCTAATATATAAAATTAAAGGATTATTAACTTTTATATTAATTTTAATACTTAAATATTAAGTGAACAACTTACATCTGGAATATATGTTGGCAATCCATGATGTTGAGTTGAGGGTGGTGGTGCTGATGGAGCAAATGGGTAGTCTCCAATCGGATAAATTCCTAATTAAAAATTATTTTTAAATTTAAATTTTATTCGTTTTTTCTTCATATTTACCATGTTTTTCTTCCATTTTATATTATATATGTTCTTCTAATGACTCATTAAACAAAAAGAAAATAAACAAAATTTTATATCTGCGTCCGATTTAATCTTGCATGAAGAAAAAAAACAATTTATGACAATTAAAATTAAATTATTGCATGTCTACAATCTACATGCATGTCAAAACTCAAAGTCAACTGGATTTTCTGACTTTAGTTGCATTGCAGATTGCAGGCTCGTTCGTTTTGAATGGACCAGTCACAAGTCAAGTCAAGTAACAAAAATAATAAGCCGACTTGATTCGATTATAAATGGAAATGTTGAAACAAACATTTTCAAAATTGAAACATGAAAACAGATTAAAATCGAAACAACTGATTCATAACAATTTTTTGACGTTTCCATTAAATTTTCATCGAATTCGTCTATTTTGTTATATTCCGTCAGTTGTCTGTCAGTACCTTACCTCACTCTAGGAATCAAATATAATGAATATAAAAAAATAAGTTTCAAATTTAGAACAGAATTGCAAATTAACTTCTTATTATGTATAGTCTTTATAATTTACAACAAAAAATAATTGAATACAAATAATAATTTTTGAAAACAATTGTTTTGTAAATATTTATTTTCAAAGGTCATTCAGCAAAGTTTTTAAATACATATTTTAAATGTGAAAATGTAATAAAATCAAAACGTAAAAGTTCTTTACTCAATTTCATTGCAGCAGCACTTGTACCTAAAAATAGGTACTGATTTTTTTCAACAATAAAAAAACACGTCAGATTCTTATGAAACTTGATAATATTAAAAAGTCAATAAATAAATAAGTATATTAAAGAATTAAAGATGCATTTTCCTTATATGAAAGTAGCTATTTATGCCTTAACATTTCTAACATACGCATATTCTGGTTATGGTTCTCATATGATAGGTAGTTTAAGAGATGCTATTATTGCAGGTACGTAAATAAGGTAAAGGTATACAATTTGTTTAATATATATATTTGTTTATTAAAGCTGAAGCAATTTTTGGAGATGTATTCAAGAATCTTATAACTGTAGCCAAAAAGTTTAAAATTGTTCACGAAGTATTTGATGCCGCAGTCGAAGAAAATTGTATATACAAGTGTCCAAATGGAGCAAAACCAGTTAAAAATAAATTTTATACACCTTCATCTGATGGATGTGGTTCTTTGGGATTGACTATTGATACAAATTATTTACCTGCTGTGGAAATGGAGACATGTTGTAACGCACATGATATATGGTAAAATAATTTATTCATCGTAAAACAAATTTAATGTAAATTTTAAAAAATTGTAGTTATGATACATGTAATAGCGATAAAGAATTATGTGATTTGGATTTTAAAAGATGTTTGTATAAGTATTGCGATAGCTCTGAGACTGGAATTGTTAATGAATTATATACAAAAGGATGTAAAGGTGCGGCTAAAATGCTTTTTACTGGAACAATAACTTTGGGTTGCAAGTCTTATTTAGATTCGCAGCAGCGTTCTTGTTATTGTGGGGGAGGAACTACAGATTCTAAAAATAGTGGTAATAACGGTTATAAGGACGATCAATCAAATTATAAAAAGAATTATAAAGAAAACAAAAAACCACCAAAATATGGGTGGAGAGAAGATTTGTAATTTTAAATTGAAAAATGTTTTGTTATCGTTTCCCAAAAATAACACCTATTTTGTATTAGATTTTTTTTTTTGTAAATAGATTGTTTTATTTAAAAATATAAATATGAAATTTAAATATAAAACTTATTAGTATAGTTTTTCATTCTTTGTTAAATGATAAATAAATGAGTTGGTAGTTGCAATATTTGAATTTTCGAACGCATCAGCGTTAATTTGATGATCAAATGGAAAACCAATAGATTTACCATCCAATCTATAATTTGATATATTTCCACAGCAGTTTTGACATTTTCGGAATTTTTCATTATTTTGAACCTCATTTTCATTCTCAATATTTGTTATAATTGCTAGAAACTGAATTTTCATTCCCTTTTCATTACCTCTTGGTAATAATAATCTGTTTGGAAAACCACAATGGGATTGAAGTTTTTTTAAATAATTAATTTGAGACTTGTTAAAACCTTCAGTTAATACATCAATTTTATTTGCTTCCACAAAATCATTAATACTCCAATAAAACTCATCAGAATTTCGTTTTAAAATGTTATCTCCTGGTGATAAATCATATAAAAATTGATCAATTTTGTAAAAATTTTTTTGATTTTCAAATAAACTTAAAAGTTCTCCATTTGGATTTACTGGTGATGCTATAAATAATTGAACATACACTGATGTTGAGGTCGATAATGTTGATTTGATTTCATATTTTACTGAAAAAGGATCATGATTCAATCGTTTTTGCTGAAATTGAATATTTTTAGTAAAATTATATTTAAATTTACTTTTATAATCAAGTGCTTTCACATTTACGTTAACATCATCAAAAAATGTTTTTAATGGAGAGACTTCGATTTTAATTAATTCAACATTATGAAGTTTTAAGTCCTCTTTGGTATATGTTTTGACATCTATTAATTTTGAATAAATATTAATAATGCCTTTCAATATTACATATGAAGCTGGATCTCTTAATTCAGTTTCTTTTTGTTCAAATAAATTTGGAACAATAACTATATCATTTTCATTAACATATAAATGATCTGATTCTCTTATTTTGAAAACATTTTGTAATGCTTTAAATAATTCTTTATTTAAATCAGATTCTCTTTTCAAATTTATATACTCTACAAATTCATCTTCTAACAATTTTAAATATTCTAATATTTTCACTGTATATTCAGGATTTTGATTCAAAAACTTTACATCATTATAAGTTCTTAGATTAGAATATAAATTAAATTCTGAAAATAATGAAGTTATATTTTGGTTATGATAAAAGTTTAAATCTGGAATATCTCCTAAGTTCAATGATAGACGTTCTAAATAATACCTTGACAAAAGCTGTTGGTTCCAATAAAAATATAAAAGACTATTTGAGTTTTTAATATCATTTGTTTGATCGAAATCTGATATAACACTCATAAAATCAAGGTTAAAATAGAAATTATATAAGTTCCATGCAACATCTTCTGTAAAATATTTTAATTCAAACACATTTACTCTATAATTGAGGTGTTTAATATCTTGATTATTTTCCGAATAAAAATAATATGGGAATATTTCAGCTTGTGATAAAAATATTATATCCTTAAAATAAGATTTTTGATAAATAACTGATCTTAAAGCATAAATGAATATTTGTTCATTTATATGCTCTCTGCACCAAAGTGTATTTCTGTAAAATGTATTCCAATCTTTTGAATAATATAAAATTTTGAATACTTCAATTAACTCCTGTTTCGATGAAATTTCATCCAAATTAACATAATAATTTTGTGGTATTAAACCACGTTCGATTAAATCGAAAAACGATTGAACAAGATTATAATTCTAAAATTTAACACATTATGATTTTAAATTAATGAAAAATAAAAAATTTTTTACCGTATAGTATTCAGCTCCAACAATATAATGTCTAGAGTCTTGATAGTATTTTGATTCTTTTGGAAATGGAATTTGAATATTACGAATAACGTCTAATATAAATAATTGTTTTGAATTAAAACCTAAAATATAAAAAAAGAAAAAAATACAATCATAAAATTTTTTCAAAAAATTCAAAATTAAAAATGAAGCTAGATTTTTAATTTAACAAAAAAATTTCAATTTGCAACAACCTTGAATATTTGGAATCCCGTTATAATCTTCAAAAGTTTAAGTTCTTATCAAATTTTAATTTGCGATTTTAATTTTATATTTATGTTAATAAAAGAAATTATCATTGATATTTTTTAAGGTTATAAATACTTACCCCCGAATTAAAACAAAAAAAAGCAAATGATTAAGCACAACATTAACTAACATACAATAATTAATGTAGACTATGTTAATGTATTAAGTTTAAAATATTACCTGTTAGTTGATTATCCCCAAATGTTAAAAAATTAGTAGAAATAGTAATACAAAAAAATAATTTGTACATTTTCTTCAAGTTTTTTTTCTTTTTTCAATTTTTGATTAAAATATTCTTTAAATTGAATCTTGAAAATGAATTTTTATATATTTAAGTGTTTTCAAAATATAATTTATTAAAATACGGATTGATATGAATAACTTTATTACTTTTTTGTAATTCTGCTCAATGCACAATGCTGTAATGTAAAATTCTTTAACACATTTAATTTTTAATAATCAAAATCAAACCCCGTATTGCAAGACAAATCAGTGTTAAAAGAATAAAAGTACATACACGGTATGTTAATGATAAATGAAGCCGAAATTATATTCAGGTTAAATGTTATCATTTAATTGCAATATTTCAGGATCATAATATGTATTTATTTTGTTTAAATAATAAATAATATATAATAATAAATATAAATAACATATAACGTATGAAATAAAGGTAATTAAAAACAAAATCAAAACAAGCTTATCAAATTCTTGAATTCATATTTATAGAAAGGTCGGTCGTCTTCAAAATATTTATTGAAAATATTGTTCCCACCCCAGAGTGTTACATAGATACTTAGTGGTTTAAAAATGAAATAAAAAAAAAAACTGTGATTAAACGGTGATCACCTGAATTTCATTTTAATTGATAAAAAAATATATAATTTAACAATTTAAAAATGTATAAATAGCTTAGATTTGACCAAATTCTGTATCAGTCTATTCAAGACTCTCAGAGTAGATACTGGACATAAAATGAAACTTTCAATTGTTATTTTGGCCTGTTTAGCCTTCGTGGCTGCAGAACCTTTATTAAAGCGAGAAGGAATTAAAGCTGATAAAGATTTTTTGATGAAGCAAAAATTCTTTTTAGAAATTTTACATAATATTCATGAACCACTTCATTTCGCAGAATATTTGAAAGATTCAGAAGTCCTTCTTAGAGACCAATCACTTTATACAGTAAGTTAATCACAACTTTTATATATTTGCAATTGAATACATTTTCATAATATCGTGATATTTTTTTTTCAGAGTTGGGAACATGTTGAGGAATTCTTCACATACTGGGATCATCATATGTTCTTACCAAAAGGACATACTTTCTCAATATACGATGAAGATCATCTTGATGAAGTTATGGCTCTCTTCAATTTCTTCTACTATGCTAAAGACTGGACCACTCTTTACAAGAATATTTGCTGGGCTCGTATTCATATTAACGAAGGAATGTTCGTTTATGCTTTAACAATGACCGTTTTACATGATAAAGATTTAACTGGAATCGTTCTTCCAGCTCCATATGAAATTTGCCCATACATGTTCTTCGATTCACAAGTTATCAGTGATGCTCAAGAATTCAAAATGAATTATCTTCAAGATAAAGCATTCTTGAAAAAAGATTATCCAATTAAAATGTGGGAAGATAAATATTTCTATGATCATGAAACCTCAACCGATAACCAATTCTATAAAGATTATGATATGTGGTATGTTTGGGCTAACTACACTCAAGACTATTATATGTTAAATTCAGAATCAAAATTATCTTACTTCAGAGAAGATATTGGTTGGAATTCATATTATTATTACAATCATATGGATTATCCCTTCTGGATGGACGGTGAAGAATTCGGTTTGAAAAAAGATCATCGTGGAGAACTCTTCTTATATCTTCATCAACAAATCTTAGCTCGTTATTATTTGGAACGTTTGTCATTACATTTGGGTGAAATTCCAGAATTTAGTTATATTGAACCAATCAAATATGGTTACAATCCACATATGACATATTGGAACGGTCAAGGATTTACAGTACGTAAAAATTATTATGAAGTTTATAATACTGAAGAATTCCATGATATCCAATTGGTTATGGATTATGAACGTCGTTTCCGTGATATCGTTGACTTTGGTTTCTACACCACTTTTGATGGTAAGAAAATTAACTTAAGAACAGTTGAAGGTGTTGAATACCTTGGAAACTTAATGGAACATAATGCAGACAGTTATGACAAGCGCTTCTTTGGATATTGGACATTGTTATCCCACTCACTTTTGGGAGGATCTCATGGAATTTATTTCAGTAGTGAAAACTACGTTATGCCCAGTGTTATGGAACATTTCGAAACTGCTATGCGTGATCCAGTTTTCTATATGTTATATAAACGTTTAGTCAAAATTTATATTCATTATCAAACCTTCTTACCACACTACAAATACGAAGAACTTATGTTCAATGGTGTTGAAATTACTGATGTTCATGTTGATAAAATCGAAACCTATTTTGAACATTTCGATGCTGATTTAACTACTCTTATGGGACACGATTGGATGTTTACTGAAACTAGCATGATGTTCAAAGCACGTCAATTACGTCTTAATTACAAACCATTCGATATGAGTATTGATGTTACCTCAAACAAAGCACAAAAAGTTATTGTGAAAATGTTCATGGGACCAAAATATAATGAATTTGGAGATTTATATACTCTTGAAGACAACCGTGAAAACTTCTATCAACTTGATCAATTCGTATATGATATTCCAAGTGGTAAATCTGTTATTAAGAGAACATCAGTTGATTTCTATTGGAACGTTAAAGATCGTACTACATGGACTGAATTATACAAACGTGTTATGTTGGCTATTGATGGCAAAATGGACTTCACCTTAGATATGTCTGAAGCACACTGTGGATTCCCAGAACGTTTATTAATTCCAAGAGGTTGGGTTAAGGGTATGCCAGTACAAATGTTCTTCATGATTCTTCCATATGAAGATGTTAAACATTATGAAGGTTTCAATGAAAAGATATCATGTGGTGTTGGATCAGGATTCAGATATATGGATAATCATCCATTCAGTTATCCATTCGATCGTAAAATTGATGATTTTGAAACATTCTATGTTCCAAACATGCACTTCGAAGATGTTAAAATTTACCATTTGACAAGCATATAAAAACAAAAAAAAAAAACTTTTTTAAAATAAATTAAATTAATTAATATTTAAAAATTATAAAAATCTTGTAAAAAGTGATATTTGTTGTAATTTCGTTGATGTTTTGCATATTAAATATATAAATATTTACTAAAAAGTTATTGTTGTTGGTTCTTAATACAATCTCTAGGTATTTGCGTACATGTACGTGTATTATGCAGAGTGTATCACAATTAAAACTTAAATATTTTCCTTAAGTTGAAAACAAAAAAAAGGAAAGAAAAATATTTTGTGTCTTACCGCTGCATTTAAGTAACTCACTTTTTTTTTATATGGATGTTAATATTTATATATAGGTAAAAAAATGAGGGACTCGAAATGTGACTACTGATTTAATTTGAATTTTGTACTTTTCTCAAAATTTTGCTTATAAATTTTCCACATATTTCATGATTGATTCATACACTTATGATAAATCTTTAAATTCAAGATTAATTAAAATTATTTCAAACCAAAAACAAAAATTACATTGATTTGTCTTCAAAATAATGTTACAATTTCTATTGAAGGACTCTAAATTTTCTTTAGCTGAGTAACTTTTTTCTAGCATGTCACTCGTATTCGGATCGTTTAGTTTTTTCAAATTTTGTGTCCATTGAAAAGGAAGAACATTTTTTCAAAAATAATTTATTTTTAAAAATTATTTATACAGTTTTGTAGAACTGAAAGGTTCATATTTCAGCAAGATAATGCGTCAAAACACACAAGGAAAAATTAATAATAATTTTTCATTTAGTTTTTTAAAACTTTTAAAGAAAATTCTGATTAAAAATACTATCGAATTTTATTTCTATTTGTAAATATGTATCTTTCACTTAAGACCTTTCACATGTATGTATATATCAAACCTACTGCTTCTATATAAAATCACATTGGGGGTTTAATACCATTTGAAGTAGAGCATGACAATCTTATAGAAGTGGGCTTGACACTGAACTAAAAGGCTATAAAAATAATTTTTAATTATTCGAGAACATCCGTTCTATATATCCTATATATCCTTCCAATTTATTATACTCAAGTCCATATATTAGTTTCAACAATTTATGTCAACGGGAATTTTATGTAAAAGCATTCAAAATAATTTTTAATCAAATTAAACCATAAAGGAAATATAAATAGAGGATCTACACAGAGTAAATATTTTCAACATTTTTTTTAGCTTAAAATTTTTTTAAAAATACCCCATTTACACAGTAGGACCTACATAAAATCACATTAGAATTTTGTAATTCGTCATTTTTAAGTCTTTGTTAACAATAAGTCATATAAAATATTGAATTAAAAAATTTTATTATTTGCCTGTTCAACTTACAAACTTGCATTCCAATTCAAGGAAAAAATCAGGTAAACGTAAAAAGTTATCATCCATATCTAAGTACTATTGGTCAACTTTTTGAGAAATTAATCAAGAAAAGACTTAATAATTTTACTAACCTAAATGAGCAATTCGGATTGAATTCGTATACATTCAACTACTCTAATAAAGCTCTTAGTATAATATGTAGCATAAAAATAATTAATAAACTACAAAATAAATAATCTGTAGGGCTGATGACACTAGACATTAAAAAAGCATTCGATTCTGTCTGACACAATGGCTTAATACAAAAATTATTTGTTTCTGAATATCCTATTTATATCACAAAAGCTATATACAACAAGGCTTCTTATAAATAATTTCTGGTTAAAATTTATTTAGATGTATCTCACTTTGTGGCTCTTACGTAAAGAGTTTTTCAAGGCTCAACAATTATCATTTACCTTATATAATATTTTTTTGGCTTTTTTGTTTGGACTTGTTTACGTGCGAAAACTGCACCGTTATGCTAACGACGTCTAACTGCCCAATCGAATTTCCAAGAATCTCGAAAATGAATATCATGATATTCAAAATGATTACTACAAATATAAAATTAAAATTGATTGCGAAAAAACGCAAAGCAAAGCTTATTTACTTGAAGGTAAGGGCAGGTAGGCCTTTAGCCCTTTATGTCCTCCTCCACCCCTCAACTTATTCGATCTTTTTGATAAAGGCCAATAGGTTTGAAGGTTTTATCCTGCAAAAGTTTTCTGAGATTATGTAGTGCGTTTCCAACAGCCTAAGTCTCAGCCTTGAAAGAGCTAGGTACTATCTTACAACATGTGTGGAGATTGCTTCCTCTTCCAGACAGTGGCTACAGGTTGAATCGTCATTTAGTGCTAGTCTACACATTTACTTATTCAAGTGGTTATAACTATGTATAAGTATGCCCACCATCTTCCTACAGTCTGCTTTATTGAGAGTTAGCAGGAGTTTGATTATTTTGGTGTTTATTCTTGGTGCATATATTTTGGAGACTCTTTGGCCTTCAATACGCTCCCAAAGAAAATTTTGTGTTTGTGTTCCTACCTTAACTCGGAGCCCTATGAGGTTTTAGGGCTTCCGAACATTCTCCCACCAATCTAGATTTGAGGAAGTTACTCTCAAGTGCTTTTAAGGCAGCCTGACTGGCACTAATAAAGATTCTAATAACTTTTTTAGACTATCTTTGCTTTTTTATTATATTTCGATTAATAATATAAATCATATGTGGGAATCATCACTTGTCTCGGAATTCTCCTTGATAAAACAAATACTGTTTCAAAAACACATTAATTAAGCTATTGAAAAAGTATTTTTTTGTCAAACTTTTGTATCCCGTAATAAATTGTAAATGTTTTCAAATCCGTGAAACAAACTCCTAATTTACAAAACAATTTTTTCATAAAATGTGCTTCTATATGAATTTACCGTTTGGAATGACACTGATGCCAAAATACAAGTGCAAATCTTGCAAAGAAAAAAAAAATGCAATATCGAAACTACTTTTTGCAAAACCAAGACATGACATATGTAAATCCATACATATTTATATATAACTATATATATTATATATATACTAGAAGAAACCCCCGGGTACATACGCGGCCGAGCAAAAGAAAGGAATTTTTCTGTGAAACGGCATATCTGACAACAATATATAGAATAGTAATATTAATAGTGAACCACAAAAAAATAAAGTGTTCAAAATTTTAAGTTAATATTAATTTTAAAATAAAATAAAAAAAATATCAGATAGCATTAAACTTTTTCTGTAAGATTTAATTTGTTTTTATTATTTTTTTATTTCTCGAGGGAAGGTGAAAGCCTCGAAAAATACTAAGCAGACCACGTACACGTACCTGGAACAGGTTACTGAACAAACTTAATATTTTACTATTTTTCTTGTATGCACTTTAAATTTTAGTTTGATTATTGGCCGTCAGACGGTTTTTCATATAAATTTTAATAAATATATAATTTTGCTCCTACTTTTTTTTTCTTTATTAACAAAAAATGTGTGGTGGATATTGAGCCATTAAGAAAAAATAAACTTGTAGTACAATGTAAATCATGCCAGGCATATGGTCATACACAAAAATACTGTTCAAAAATTCCAAGATGTGTTAAATGTCTAGGTAGACACCATACAAGAGAATGTTCAAAACCTAAAAATGAACCACCAAAATGTGTACATTGCGGAGATCAACATCCAGCTAATTATAGAGGTTGCATGATCGCAAAAGAAATGCAAAGAATTAAATTAAAAAATATGCACATAAATCCACAAAAACGGAATATAAATATTAGGTAATTAATACGCTAAAAAACAAACTTCAAATTATCTGCAAACGTCGCAAGTAAAACCAGATTTCCAAACAAATACAAACAGTAAAACTTATGCACAAGTCCTTACGGGGAAAAGAAATGTTCATAATAACGAGCAGGAAAATGATTTAAAACAAAGCATCTTGCTTATATTATCTAAAGTTACCAAAACAGAAAGCTCTATGGTCGATATGGATTGTAGAATAGGAACACTAGAGGGCAGTACCAAATATCTGCTTCGAAACCAAAAAGATTTTAAATAAACTGAAAATTCTTTCATGGAATGCCAATGGACTGCAAAAACACCAACAAGAGCTACAAGCAGTCCTTGACATAAATAGTATAGATATTTGTCTTATAGCAGAAACACACTTTACCAAACAAACACATATTAACTTTCGTGGTTATAAAATTTACCATAGCATACATCCGGGTAACTCTGCTAGAGGGGGAAGTGCAGTGATTACAAAACAAAATATACAACATTTTGAAGAAGCCAAATTTGAAACAGAAGAAATACAAGCTATTGCCGTAAACGTAAAATGTAAGAATTACTTTATTGTAGTAGCAAGTATATATTGTCCACCTAAGTACTCTTTAAAGAATCATCATTATTTAGATCTTTTTAAGAAACTGGGAAAAAAGTTTATTATAGGGGGTGATTTTAATGCCAAAAATACACACTGGGGATCACGGTTAACAACAACTAAAGGCAGGGAATTGTTCCAGGCAACAAGCGAATTTGGCTGTGAAATAATATCAACAGGAAAACCTACTTATTGGCCTACAGATCTAAATAAAATACCTGATTTAATCGATTTTTTTATAATTAAAAACATTTCGAATAATTTCATACAGATAGAAGATAGGCAGGAAATGAACTCTGACCACTGTCCAATACTACTAACTGTAAGTGAAGACGCTATTCAAAGGAAGAGGAATCTGGTTCTGGCAAATAAATACACTGACTGGGAAAGCTTCAAAGTATGTCTGGAAGGAAAAATCCAACTAGCTGTACAGTTACAATACAAAGAACATTTGGATTCAGAGGTGGGGAAATACATTAAGGATATCCAACTAACAGTGTGGGAAAATACTCCAGTGTTAAAACAAAGAGTAAAAGGAAACAAATATTCACCAGAAATCTTAGAACTAATTGCAACAAAACGCAGAGGAAGGAAAAAATGGCATCAAACTAGAGCTCCACAAGATAAAACTAGGCTAAATAATCTCACGAAACAACTAAGAAGAATAATTAAAGAAGTGAAAAACAAATCGATTAATATATATTTAGAAAAATTAACAAATGATAAAAGCACTGATTACTCTCTTTGGAAGGGAGCTAAAAATCTGAAAAGACCCATTGAACAAAGTCCTCCAGTTAAGACATTGGACGGAAATTGGGCTAGAGTTAATAAAGAAAAGGCTAAATTATTTGCGGAACACTTAGAAACGCTCATATTTCAAACAAACGACGGTGAAGAAGGTGAAAATCTAAATATAGAATCAGTTCAGGAAGAAGAAGAAATCGCATTAACAACCCCAGCTGAAGTGAAAAAAGAAATAAACAATACTAATTCTAAAAAAGCTCCGGGATATGATTTGATAACGGGGCAGATTCTAAAGCAACTTCCAGAAAAGGCAATAATTAAGATAACGAATCTTATAAATGCTGCATTTAGACTGAAATATGTGCCGAAATTGTGGAAACTCGCCGAAGTCATCATGATACCAAAAAAAGCTGGAAAACTACCGAATGAAGTATCATCCTATAGACCAATTTCACTGCTGCCTATAATGTCAAAACTGTTCGAAAAAATTTATCTAAGAAGACTGAAACCTATTATTGAAAGAAAGAATATAATCCCGGATCACCAATTCGGTTTTAGAGAAAAACATGCTACAATAAACCAGGTACACAGAATAACAAACACTATTGAAAAAGCTCTAGAGGAGAAGAAGGTCTGTTCAGCAAACTTTTTGGATGTGACTCAGGCATTCGATAAGATGTGGCATAAGGGGTTGAATTGTAAAATGAAAACAATCCTTCCAAAAGAATATTCGGAAATCATAGCAAGCTACTTATCAGAGAGATACTTCTACATAAAACAGGAAGGAGCATATTCCGATCTTAAAGAAATTAATGCCGGGGTTCTTCAAGGAAGTGTACTTGGTCCGGTACTGTACCTACTCTACACTTGTGATTTTCCTGCACTAGAAAATAATATTATTGGGACGTTTGCAGATGATACAGCGGTTCTGGCTGTTGGGGAAAATAATAAAGAATCCATAGAAAAGCTGCAGAGAGCTATAACAAAAATCCAAGATTATACAAAAAGATGGAGGCTAAAATTAAATGAAGCTAAGTCAGTACATGTGGATTTCACAAATAAAAAAATTTACCATAAACCAGTATATATAAATGGTCAAGAAATACCTCATTCAAATACTGCCAAATATCTTGGTATGACGTTAGATGCGAAACTTCGATGGAAAGCTCACATAAAAAACAAGAAAGAAGAATTAAAAACCGCTATAGAAAAATGAACTGGCTCATAGGTAAGAATTCTACCTTAACAATACAAAACAAACTTTTGCTCTATAAACAAATACTGAAACCAGTATGGTCATATGGCATCCAGCTATGGGGATGCAGCAAAAAAAGTAATAGAGATATTATTCAGAGGTTCCAGAATAAAGTCCTAAGAAACATTGTGAACGCGCCCTGGTTCATAAGAAACTATGACCTACATAGAGATTTGCAAATAGAATCTGTCGATAAAGAAATACAGAAATTTGCAAGAAGTCACGAAAAAAGGCTTCAACACCATGTAAATGTGGAGGTAGTCGAGCTCCTGGATAATAGAAATATAGCCAGACGACTCAAAAGAGTAAAACCTTTTGAGTTAGTGCAGCAATAATAACCCACATTCTTGAGGACTCGTCGCGCTGGTGATCGGAGGTTGACCCGCTCCCACGTTTAGGTAGATTTGTTTTTACGGGATTGGTGAAGAATTTCGTTATGTTGACTGCCAACGAAACGAGATTTTTCACAAGTCTTCCATAATTATAAATTCGTTCGGAGAGAGGGTTTTTCGTCGCTGATGCGATGGGTCTTCAAGGTTATGGATGAATACGCCAAAGAAAAGTTAGATAGACATCGCTGGATGTAGTCTACATTGAAAAATAAAATAAAGCCAAGAAAAAATCGCTCATTAGTCCTGTAGGACTAGATCGCAATATAGGAAGGGTGTGTTTTAGTGGGTAAGAATCCCACACACAATGTCAAGCTACGGGGCTCATTGTGTCTTTTGAAGATTCCCACCAGCCTGCGTATAAAATAAAAAAAAAAAAAAAAAAAAATTAACAAAAAATAATGTTTACATATGTATTTGTATAACAAAATTTTATTCATTGAATTATTCATTATTGGTGAAATAATGAAATAATTATTAATATCTAGAAAGATTCAGACCTTAGCCTAAGCTGTATGGTCTAATAGTTAGTTACATTTTAAGAGTTATCAACAAAAAATAAAAAAAATTAAGCTTTAATTTTAAATAATAAAAAGTAGATTTTCCTAAATATTCAATAATACTAAATTTAATAACTACCAGCATTCCAACATTCCTTCCTTATTACATTACTTAGTTTATTTAATTAATTAAGTTTTAAAGTTTTAAAGTTTGTATTCCCTATTAGTTTTTAGTTTTTTCCTTTCCTTTCACACTTTATTTATAATATTTATTCTTTAATTTTTATTCTTTATTTTTATTTTTTATTTTTATTTTTATTTTTATACCCCAAGTAAGTTTTCGATTTTTCTTTTAAATAAACTGTATGAATTTATATTTTTTAGGTCGTCCGGTAGAGTGTTAAAAATGCTAAAACTGTTGTATACGCAGTTTGCTTTTTGTATATCTGATCTAAACAATGAAAGATGAAAATTTGAGCGATTCCTAGTGTTATGGCTATGTATATCTATATTCCGATTGAGTAAAAATGTGTGTTTAATCATATTGTTTATAATTTTGTATGCAAGATAGTACATTTCACGTTTAAATATGTTATTCAAACTTATCTATCGTTCACTATATAATAATTCCGTAGGATATCTTGGTGGAAAGAAATTAATAATTTTAATAGCTTTTTTATGTATGACATCCAACTGTTTGAGGTATGTTTGTGGAGCGTTACTCCAAATGGGATTTAGCTATATAATATTAGAGATATGTATGAAGAGTATATTGTATAAAGGGTATTGGTATTAATATATTTCCTCAGCCTTCTTAAAATAAAAATGTAAGGAGTGATTTTTTTAATTACATAATCAATATGTTGTCGCCATTTCATTCTATTGTCAATAATTAATCCTAGGTAATTGAAAGTTTTTACTATTTCTATGGATTCATTTTTGTGTGTTATATTTACGAAATTATAGTGTTTATTACTGAAAAGCAATATTTTTGTTTTCCTAACATTTAATCTCATCCTATTTTTTTGTAGCCATTCATCAATTAAATTTAAGTCATTTACGATCGAGTTTTTTAGATCTTCCTCGGTATTGAAGGAGTACTTAATAACAGCATCATCCGCATAAAGTTGGATGATTCCATTAAGGTTTAGCATGGTGATGTCATCGATATAAATTTTAAAAATATCAGACCCCAAGATGGATCCCTGTGGTACCCCTTGTTTTATAGTTTCTAAACTACTATACACGTTGTTACAATGAACCTGTTGTTTTCTATTGGTAAGGTAAGATTTAAAAATTTTTATTTGATTTTCATTGAACTTTAATAGCGATAATTTAAACAGAAGTACATCATGATCAACACAGTTAAATGCCTTTTGTAGGTCGATAAATAAACATCCAGTAAATTACATCCATTTTTTAAATATATTGTCAGTTTTATCATAAAGTTATAATTTTTTTGTTATTAATTATATTATATTATAAAAATTATTATTATAATTCATAATAATAATAAAAATATTTTTTTAATAAAAAAAATTGAATTAATAGATAATCGAACTCACAAAAATTTGTGATATTAAAACCTATATTAATAATATTATCCGACTAATTAATTTTTTTTCCTACTAAAAGTGCAAAAACCCAAATGCGATAAATAAAAAAAAAAAATAAAAAGAATTTGACTCAAAAGAGAATTGACAAAAAAAATTTATTGAAGTTTAATGAAGTTTGCCTCCAAAATCATGGTCTTGTGTATTATAATATAGGTAAAATAAAAATTGATTTTGATCAGCACGGCCTGCATCATCGCCGATTGATTGAATGAAAGCAGAAACGAAGCACACGAAAAACCACGAAAAGTGTGCCTTCACTCATCATGCTCTTGTGTATTATTATATAGATTTATTATAAACCAAGCCATATGTATGTCAATTATCAGTTTTACGAAAAAAAATTTTTTTAGAAAGATTTAAAATATTAATATACATACATATAATATGTAAAAAAATTTTAGTCGGCTAGTCTAAATAACAAAATTATTAATAATGAGTCTTATAGTGATATTAGGTATAGATCTATTAGTAAATATAAGCAAAATTTATATATAATATACGGTCATATTTTTATGAAATTACCCCAAATACCATTTTGTGGTGATTTCAAATCAACAAAATTGACTAACATTTTTTATTCTGTGTGAACACTCTATATATATAGTTACTTTATGATATAAATAAGTGATATTATAAATTGATAAAAAAAAAACTTTAAATACATAATATATGTATGTATCAAGGCAATAAATAAATAAATAAGTTATAATTTAAAAAAAAAATTGTTTCATCATTATTATTCATTTATTTATTTTCAACCATTAAATGCTTAAAGAGATTTCTCTCATTCTAAGGCTTCATATAAATTTATTTTTTTCTTATTTATTTATATCTATTATTTACAATATGTAAATGTTTTTAACATATTATATTATATACATAGTTTAATTTCGTTTATAATTCAATTTTAACTTGCTATGAGTTAAAATTTAATTCATAGCAAGTGTAAATGTGTAATAAAATAACAAAAGTAAAGAGTTTAATTTTAAATTAATCAAATGTTATGTACCTAAGTTCATAAAATTTGTAGCAATATTAAAATTAGTACGAGTATAATGAAAACGACAAATTTTGATTTTTATATTTACAAAATTATTTAAAGTTGTTCAAATGTTAAAAAGACATAATGACATAATGTAAAGTAGACATAATGTTAATTTGATTACTTCAAAAGGGAGAGAGCTATTGAATGCTGTAAATCTAATCAACCTAAATACTTTGTCAGGAGAACCAACATACTGGCCTTCAGATTTAAATAAGTTACCAGACATCATAGATTTCTACATAACAAAAGGAGTAGACCCTAAGAAATGCAATATACTATCATGTCTTGAACTGTCTTCGGATCATTCTCCAATAATTTTGGATCTACATATAGATTGCATTAAGAAAATTAGCCCACCAGTATTAACATCAATCAAAACAAACTGGCACATATTTCGTGATACCCTGAATACCCTGAAAGCTCAATCTCAATACTCCTCTAAAGAATGAGTATGATTTTGAAAATGCTATTGAACATTTTACAATATCAGTACAAGAAGCTGCATGGATAGCTACTTCTAGTAATAAACATATACACAAACAGAATAATGAACCATATTTTATCAAAAATCTAATAAGAGAAAAAAGATAAGTCAGAAAGCAATGGCATTTAAATCAAACACCAAGCAACAAAAAACTACTTAACCAAATAAGCAAAAAACTGAAGAATGAACTTAAAAAATTTAAAAATGACTCAATAAACAAATACTGGTCAAAGCTCACAGCTACACAAACTACCAATTATGATCTACGGAAAGCCACCAGGAAAATAAAACAACCTACTCTTACAAATAATCCTTTGAAAAAACCAGATGGAAGTTGGGCTCGAAGTAATTCTGAAAAAGGTTGTTGCTTTGCGGAACATCTTTCTAAAGTTTTTCAGCCATGGAATGTCGAAAGTAACACTGAGGATGTCAAAGAATTAGTGCAAATATACCTTTTCAAATGGATTTTCCCATAAAAAAAAAACCAAAGCATCTGAAATAAAAGATATAATCCTAAACGAAATAAACCCAAAACAAAGCCCAGGTTATGATTTATTGACTGGACGTATATTGCATGAACTCCCACTGAAAGGTATAAAATACTTAACACAATTTTATAACGGATTATTAAGAATAAGATACTTTGCCATACAATGGAAAATTTCCGAAGTGATAATGATACAGAAACCTGAGAAAAGTCCTGAAGAAATTATATCACACAGGACAATCAGCTTACTTCCAGTGCTCTCAAAACTTCTTGAGAAATTATTGCTTAAAAGACTATCTTCTATAATAGAAAGTCGTAAGTTGATACCAGAATTCCAATTCGGATTTAGGGCACAGCACAACACAATAGAGCAAGTACATCGAATTGTCAACACCATAAATAATGCTTTCGAAAAGAAGGAATACGTATCAGCTGCCTTTATAGACATAAGCCAAGCATTTGATAAAGTCTGGGATGTAGGACTCCTGTATAAACTGAAAAAAATGTTGCCATCTGAGTATTACGAAATTTTTAAAAGTTAGTTGGAAAATAGAACGTATTATATAAAACAAAAAGACAAATATAGTCCGGGGTTTCCTCAAGGTAGTGTCATTTGACCTATCTTATACTTATTGTACACAGAAGACCTCCCACTAACAGCAGGAGTTCAACTTGCAACTTTTGCCGATGATACTGCCATATTAGCTACACATAATGATGCAAACGTGGCATCATCCACTACCCAAGTGTGCCTGAATAAGATCCAAATATGGCTAGATAAATGGAAAATTAAAGCAAATCAACAAAAATCAGTGCACCTTACATTTACGCTGAGAAAGGATACTTGCCCACGAGTCTCCTTAAACAATATTCCTATACCTCAAAAAGAAGTTGTAAAATATCTAGGAATACATTTAGATAGAAGATTGAACCGGAGAAAGCATATTGAAAGCAAACGAAAGCAGCTTGGAATAAAATTAAGAAATATGTATTGGCTACTAGGAAATAAAAAATCACAATTATCTCTAAAAAAAACAAGATATTGGTATATAACTCGCTATTAAAACCTGTATGAACATACGGAATACAGATGTGGGGTACAGCTGCAAAAACAAATATTCAAGTACTTCAGAGATTCCAGAACATATTTTTGCGGAAAATCGTAAACGCACCCTGGTACGTTCCAAATACCTTAATTACAAAAGAAAGTGGAAGACCATCCAAACAACTTAGGTCGACTGCTATTTGTTACGCGAAACACAAGGAGACTAAAAAGAAGAATGCCAAGCGACTTAATATAAAATAAATAATTAACTAAATTAACTGTCAAATAAACTAGAGATTAGATTTTATAAATTAGAGTAGCTTATCACTGGATAGGCTACCTCAAGTCATATTTTCATCATAAATATTTGCTTATTGTATAGAAATGAAAATACAGATAAAGGAAGTAAATAATAAAGGAAGTAAAAAAAAAAAAAAAAAATGTTAAAAAGTGTATGTACTTAAAATTTTTTGTTTTAATTCTTTTTTCATTGTTAAGTAACTTTAGATTGTTATCCAGATTATTGTACAGCTTAGCTTAATTCCTATATGCATTGTTGTCAATGAACCAAAGTGTGGTATCTTTTTTCGTTCAAGAGGAATCAATTTTTATGTCTAGTATATATCTGATGTCTATATCTTTCTGTTTTACAAGAGATGTTGTAGTGTTAATTCTTGAGTAATTAAGTTTCGATATAACATGTAAAGTTAATTGAACATTAATAAGATCTTTAATTTTTAGAATACATATTATTTTGGCCATGAATATACACGGTTCTTTCAAGCCAACTGTAGTTATATAAATTTTTCAATGCTCTATTTTGAATTATTTGGATTTTATCTGATATTACTAGACGCAGTTCCCCAAATTTTTATGTGTGAAAAAGATCATAAAATAATGACCTTTTAACTGCATGAGGTAATATATACGAAATTTTGCCTTAAAAAACCTGCAATAGTACTCATCTATTATTTTATCTAATATTTTATATGCATCTTCCATTTAAATTGTGAATCTATCCAAAAACCAAAATATTTAATTTCGCTTACTTGATCTAACTTTGTTTCTAAAATTTTTCCATGTAATAACGACGAGAATGAACCAATAATTATATTATACTTTGTCTTTTGTATTAAATGTTAATTTATTTGTTGTCATCTATTCGTTAATCACTACTAAATCCCTTATTAATTTTTGATTATAGTTCACTAAAGTTTTCTGCTTGAAAAATTAGGCAGAGATGTCGTCAGCGAACAGGAAAATTTCAGCTTCAATTTCGAGTTGTTACAATGTTTCAATATAGATTGTAAATAACAGAGGTTCTAAAATACTACCTTGAGATACACCAAAATTTATTTTTTTTACGTTGCTGGAAGATGTTTCAATTTGTGTATATTGAGTACGAGAACTAAGATATGAAGCAAACCATTATTGGATGCCATTCTTTTAACACCAAAGCTTTGAAGTTTCTTTAATAATATCCCATATTCAACTGTATCAAAAGTTTTTGCCAAGTCTTCTAAGAGCAGAACTGAGACAATTTTTTATTTAAAACCTTATTGTCTTTTGGATAAAAGATTATTTTCCCTTGTAAATTTACTTAATTGATTATTAACAACCTTCTCCAAAAGTTTCGAAAAAATTGGTTAGGCATATTGGTCTGTAATTATTTAGATCTGCTTTTTATCACCACTTTTAAAAATTGGAACTACTCTTCATAATTTTAGTGTATCTAGAACTACATCTTCTTTCTTCTTCTACATCGCACATGTATTTGCTACTAGCTTTTAATAATGACACGGACATGTTAAATGCATTAAGCGACAGAATTTTTTAAGCATTTAATTATTTCAGATATTTCTTCGTTAGTAACATATTTGAGTTCTAATGACAAACGTGTGTTCGTTCTAGTATAAAATATCCAATTTAATCTAACCGAGTTGTTTTTTATATGAGATAAATATAATAAACCTTAATGGTCAGATCTGGAAGACACATTTTCCGTTCATGTGATCCTACTTCTCTTATATCCAATCCATTTGCCTCTGTAAGTATAGTTTAATGATTATCAATATTACGACACTAAGATTGGTCCCCAATCGTTCAAGCAGATTGCTAGGGTTTATAGGATGCACTATATGTAGAGAAAGTACAAAATCGCGACAGTACAAAAATTAGTTAGAAAAGGCTGCGGTATTGTTAGTGCGTAGTGTTAGAGAAAATGTTCGGAACACTGTCAATCACATTTGAATTCCTTTTTATATTTTTAATTAGGAATACCGCATTTTACGTGGTTGTTGAAATCTCTAACGTTATTCTGTTTATCATCAAGCTCAGAAATTTTTCTGTTAACAATTTTGTTATAATGACTTATTCTAATTGGAATTCGAAATCGCTTAACTATTTAATTTTTTTTTTAATCAGCCTAAGTGTTAGGATATTACCTATAGCATTTACAAAATGCTTGCTTAGGATAAGTACATTAACATTTGATTTTCTCACATTTTTCGTACATTTTCATTTAAGATTTTGAATGTTTTATCTGGGTTCCAAATTGAACATAATTACAAGATTTTGAGTTGAAGAACTAGTTTTAAAATTTGGATTAGACATAGAATTGTTAAAGTTCTTAGAACAAATTCATCGTTGACTTAAGAACATTTATGTACAATATCTCTGAATGTAACGATATGAAATTGCATTAGATTGATTCGCATTTTTCATGTGTTCTTAACGTTCTCACGTTTTTTAATGTTACTTTGTCGATTTTAAATATTTGGTTGTAAATGCCTATTTCAGCAACTCGCGATTATGTATTTAGTTTTTTCAGTATTCACATCCAAAGTGTTTGCTGTAAATATGTCCTTATATTAGGCATAAAAGTAATACATTATAATTAATAATATTTCAAGATCCTATAACTTCTAATGTTCAGTCCATTAGGCTTATACAGTTCTCTTATCAGTATTGTATATTCTGTTCCAATCATATATGTTATTCTGCAATTTATGATATATTATTTTTGACTCTCTCTGTACAGCTTCTTTAATGAAAATGAACCAAATATTTTTTTTGAACATTAAAAATTAATTATTCTTTGAAATTATACCGTTTATTCTTTTATAACTGATTTACAAGATAATGGATATTTTTGATTCAAAGACTATACAAATGTATTTCCCATGATATTTTAATTGTTGAATATAGAGTCCAAGGATATATCCACCCAAACACATTAAATATATTTACTGTCTATGGTTTTAATACAACTTTTTCATCCGTGTATTTAACATTCATATTCGATATTATTTTGTTCAGTGCTGATTATGGTAAAGCAATATTAGACACAGGTTGTATATCCTATTTATTCAATTCTTTTTAATTTAATACGAATCAATAAATACTATATTTGATGCACCTAATACCGGTCGATAGATAATAAGGCTATATATTTTATTTTTTCTTGATCAACTTTTATTTAAAAAAAATATTAAATATCAAATATTAAATATTGTACTGTACTGGGAAGTCCTTAAAAGTCATTTATTGTCCATTTCAATATATAATATATCGTGAAATGGCAATAATATCGTGAAATTATACTTTTATTAAAACCTGTAAAAAATACAAAAACGAAACGTTTTAAAACTTTTTCTGTTCATTTTTGTTTTGTTTCAAAAATAAATTTTATTTCTACAGTTTCTATGCTCTTCTATTTACCTTATCAAATTAATAAAATTTCACCTTAAGGTCGTTGCAAATATTGTTATTGTTTTCCACAGTAAATTGCACGTAATCAATGCGCAAACCAAAAACAGAAAAGAAAAAAAAATTAACCTTGAATTTTCATCATTTATCATTTCAATATCAAAAATGGTTCCTAAAGATTTATTAATAGAAAATTATTTAATCATTGTAGTGTAGCATAATCTACTGATATCAATAAAAAAGTATAAATACCCAAAAAATAATTAGAGAAAGTATCAGTCTATTCCAGACATTCAGAGTAGATACTGGACATAAAATGAAACTATCAATTGTTATTTTGGCCTGTTTAGCCTTCGTGGCTGCAGATCCTTTAATGAAACGGGATGGAATTAAAGCCGATAAAGATTTCTTAATGAAACAAAAATTCTTTTTAGAAATTTTACATAACGTGTTTGAACCACTTCATTTCACAGAATATTTGAAAGATTCAGAAGTCCTTCTTAGAGACCAATCACTTTATACAGTAAGTTTAAGAATAAATTTGATTATCAAAATATATTAAAAATATTTACATTTTATTTATTTTCTCAGGATTATGAACATGTGAAGGATTTCTTCAAATATTATGATCAAGATGATTTCCTACACAAAGGACATATTTTCTCAATTTATAATGAAGATCACCTTGATGAAGTTATGGCTCTCTTCAATTTCTTCTACTATGCCAAAGACTGGACCACTCTCTACAAAAATATTTGCTGGGCTCGTGTACATATGAATGAAGGCATGTTCGTTTATGCTTTAACAATGACCGTTTTACACGATAAAGATTTAACTGGAATCGTTCTTCCAGCTCCATATGAAATTTGCCCATACATGTTCTTCGATTCACAAGTTATCAATGATGCTCAAGAATTCAAAATGAATTATCTTCAAGATAAAAAGTTCTTGAAAAATGATTATCCAATTAAAATGTGGGAAGACAGATATTTCTATGATCATGATACAATAACCGATAACCAATTCTATAAAGATTATGATATGTGGTATGTTTGGGCCAACTACACTCAAGACTATTATATGTTAAATTCAGAATCAAAATTATCTTACTTCAGAGAAGATATTGGTTTGAATTCATACTATTATTACTATCATATGGATTATCCATTCTGGATGGACGGTGAAGAATTTGGATTGAAAAAAGATCATCGTGGAGAACTCTTCTTATATCTTCATCAACAAATCTTAGCTCGTTACTATTTGGAACGTATGTCATTACATTTAGGTGAAATTCCAGAATTTTCTTATTTCGAACCAATCAAATACGGTTACAATTCTCATATGTCATATTGGAATGGTCAAGGATTTACAGTACGTAAAAATTATTATGAAGTTTACAATACTGAAGAATTCCAAGATATCCAAAAAGTTTTGGATTATGAACGTCGTTTCCGTGATATTGTTGACTTTGGTTTCTACACCACTTTTGATGGTAAGAAAATTAACTTGAGAACAGCTGAAGGTGTTGAATACCTTGGAAACTTAATGGAACATAATGCAGATAGCATTGACAAACATTTCTTTGGATATTGGAGAATGTTGTCTCATTTACTATTGGGAGGATCTCATGGAATTAATTTCAGCAATGAAAATTATGTTATTCCCAGTGTTATGGAACATTTCGAAACTGCCTTAAGCGATCCAGTTTTCTATATGTTATACAAACGTTTAGTCAAAATTTATATTCATTATCAAACCTTCTTACCACACTACAAATACGAAGAACTTATGTTCAATGGTGTTGAAATTACTGATGTTCATGTTGACAAAATCCAAACCTATTTCGAACATTTCGATGCCGATTTATCAACTCTTATGGGACACGATTGGATGTTCACTGATAACAACATGATGTTCAAAGCACGTCAATTACGTCTTAACTACAAGCCATTCAACATGAATCTTGATGTTACATCAAACAAAGCACAAAAAGTTATTGTTAAAATCTTCATGGGACCAAAATATAATGAATTTGGAGATTTATATACTCTTGAAGACAACCGTGAAAACTTCTATCAACTTGATCAATTCGTATATGATATTCCAAGTGGTAAATCTGTTATTAAGAGAACATCAGTTGATTTCTACTGGAACGTTAAAGATCGTACTACATGGACTGAATTATACAAACGTGTTATGTTGGCTATTGATGGTAAAATGGACTTCACCTTAGATATGACTGAAGCTCACTGTGGATTCCCAGAACGTTTATTGATTCCAAGAGGTTGGGTTGAAGGTATGCCAGTACAAATGTTCTTCATGATTCTTCCATATGAAGATGTTAAACATTATGAAGGTTTCAATGAAAAGATATCATGTGGTGTTGGATCAGGATACAGATATATGGATAATCATCCATTCGGTTATCCATTCGATCGCGTAATTGATGATTTTGAAACATTCTATGTTCCAAACATGCACTTCGAAGACGTTAAGATTTATCATTCAACAATATATAAAGATCATTACTATGTCCAATATTAAAAAAAAATATCCTAGTTAAAAAAAAAAATTGAGAGGAGTGATATTAGCGCTCCAAGCGCATAAATATAAAGAAATTAAAATAAAAACCAATTGTTTTATTTAATTTAATTAATCTAAGAACTTGACCAATTCTCATCCCCAAAACTGGAGTAACATTTTTCATTTCAAGTTCTCCCTTAGTAAAGTAATTTAATTTTCATTCACAATTAATTCATTTGCATTTTAATTGTGTCTTTAGGAATCAAACCCTGATCTCATAATTTAAAAGTATGAGCTATGATTATTCCATTTTATTCGTTTTTTGACAGGGTTATCTAATGTTTTTCTACTTATTATTATGCAGCAAAAGTTTTATCTTTCTATAAAAAGATGAGATTTAATTTCCAAAAACAATTTTTTTAAGTCATTTACTTTGATTATCTATTTTTTAAGTTTTTTTCAAAAACGAATTGATGTTAATTAATTTTTGTCCAATTGATGTCCAATGGCAGCAATAGTTTATAAAATGACTTAATTTTGATATTTTAAATTTGTTAAAAATTTTTGGCTTTTATATTTTTTTTTTTTTTTTTTGATGGCCAAAATAATGGGATAAACACCCTAGCTGCTTTCGCAGAATTTTAACCAGTTAGTATAGTAATAAAATAAAAGAAAGTATAGAGGAAATAAATAAATAACATAAACGGAAAATAAGAAGAGAATAGATGAGAATTAGAAATAGAAAAGAAATAGTAACACAGGTTTACAGACAACTTAACAGAAATTGATTCACTCGTTTTTTGAAAACTCTACTACAAATTTGTAGGAAAGGGCTGCTCTGCGAGTATTTCGTTGGAATGGTTTTATTTTTGGCATAATACTTTTAATTTCGTCAGAACAATTACCCAATAGATATTTATAAAACAGAGTGGCTGCTCCTACATTTCGACGGTGACTCAGCGATGTTAGGTGTTGTGTAACATCTCCATCATTAATAATTTTGATGGCTCGCTTTTGTACTTTATCTAAGTACTGAAGGGTACTGTTGGGTGCACCGCCCCAAATATGTGAGTTATACTCAAGTCGTGGTCGAATGTATGCCTTATATATTAGAAGAAGGTTGGATGGTGTAAAATATTTTTTACTTCTGCTTAAGAATCCCAAACATTTCGTGGCATCTTTTGCAATTGCAAAAATATGGTCCTGCCACGAAAGTTTGTTGTTTATCTCCATTCCAAGAATTCTTAAGGTTTCGGAGTTTTCAATATTTACATTATCGAAAAGGATGTTTGGTAATGAAGGCCTTTGCTTTGTTGATATTAGGCAGCTCTGGGTTTTTGAAGCGTTAAATTTTACTCTATTTACACTTCCCCAGGCTTGAATTTTTGGAGATCGCTGTTTAGAGCTCGAGAGATGTTATTTCGTTCTCTATTTACCGAAGTCTGGGTCACTTCAGCAGCTTTCTCAAAAAAATACAAGGAATCAAGGGTTCTGTCATCAGCAAAGCTATGTATATGATTTGAAGACGTGGATAGGAGATCATTTATAAAGATTATAAATAATGTTGGAGAAAGAACTGAGCCTTGAGGGACACCAGCATTGATATTGAATTTTTGGGACATAAACCCATCCAAAACAATTTGTATTGAACGGTTTGAAAGGAAACTTTCAATCCACTTATTGAGTAAGTTTCCTAGACCAATTGCTTCTAGTTTTTTAGTAATTCTACGTGCCAAACGCGATCAAAAGCTTTGCAGATATCTAGAGCGACAACTTTAGCTTCACCGTATTTTTCTATGCATTGGTGCCATTTTTCAGTCAAAAAGGTCAAAAGATCGCCAGTTGACCTTTTTGACCTAAAACCATATTGGCAATCGCTTAGAAGGTGATTGCTTTTTAGATATGTTTTTAACTGGAAGCAACTACTGATGTTAAAATAATTGCCGGTAGTTTGAGGGATTTCTAAGTTCACCCTTTTTTGGGATTGGCTGGACATGAGCTATTTTCCATGAGGATGGGTAAATACCAGAAACATATGATTTGCGGAAAAGTTTGCTCAGCGGTCCTGGCTAGGGTGTTTTAAAATTTATATAAAA
Source organism: Argyra leucocephala (assembly GCA_963942445.1). Lineage (NCBI taxonomy): Eukaryota > Metazoa > Arthropoda > Insecta > Diptera > Dolichopodidae > Argyra > Argyra leucocephala. The sequence continues at coordinate 100,119,126 of OZ012679.1, read as the reverse complement.
TATAATAGTCTTAGTAAGTTTGCAATATTTCTACTGAGAGACAATGGAAAAGCTTTTAATTCTTAAAAAAAATCATGAAAAACGCATTGCTCCAACTTCCATATTTTTGGACCTAAAGTGAATATTTATTATACATTATTTTATAGGATCTTACACTCAAAACTAATCACTCGGGGTTGTCCCGATGTGATAACTAAATTAGCATATAGTAGTACAAATTAATTAATTCGCCTTCAAAAGCAAAAATAAATAAATTATTTTGTGTAATCGTCTTTCGTAATTCGTCTTGAGCAAGAAACATAAAGTTGTTTGTGGGAGAAAAATTGAGATCTAAAATCCGCACCGTATCACTTAATAGAGCGTCTCTATGTCCTTAATGATTGCGATCGAGACCGTAATTTTACTAGAAATTTCAACTTGTTAAAGTAAAAAATCTCGAAACTCGGAAATGTCGCCCTTTCTCAAATCAAAAGTTCAAATTGTGATAGTTTATGCAAAATTTCCGGGTAGACTGCATATCTCGTTCTCTGCAACGGATACGTTTAATCTACCTTCTTCGATCTCAAGTAGCTTGTTGCAGAAAATTTGAACGCCCTCATCCCCCAGATGTACTCCCTTATTTTTTTTTTCAAATTTATTTTGTTTCCAAAGACTAATGTTTTAAATATGCGTCTCAAACAAACATTTCTCTGTAGCTCAATCTGTAGAATGATAGGAAAATGCAATCTAAAAATTTGTCAAACAGGGATTCAAATCCATTGAGACATCAAATTTATCTCTTTTATTAAAAAAAAAGAGACACTAAGTAGAATAGCAATGAAAATAATGATGATTTAAAATCGGTCTAACACCTGCAATATCTAAACTATACCGAAGCGCTATATTCCTAAGTAGAGTGAAAAAGGATAAACAAATATGATCGGCTGGTGTTCACTGTAAGAGGGTGGCCAAAGTTTGATAGAAGTTTCAACAAAGGAGTACCAAATCATCCTATCAGGTTTTTGTGTCTTTCACTGTACAACTCTCACAGTGACGTCAAAAGCCGCACGTAATTCAACCCAATAACTTCCTAAGCTAAGAAGCAATATTTATAAAAAGTTATATATAAGATACTTTTAGTTATAATAAATTCTAAAAACATAATTCGATATTGTATTCGCATGCATATTTTTAATCTTAAGATTTCTTGTAGTAAAAAATGATGATAACATTGTTTTTATATTTGCATATACTTTTCAATCTGACTTGAACTTGAACCTATTTATTTTATAGTGATATTTTTAATTCATATAATTTTGGGGTCTATGAATTTTTCAAGAAGAAACCTTGAACAACCAGCTGTTATAGATTAGAGATAAATATACATGTTTTTTTATATGAGTGCACATAATAATTTTTACAATTTCAAATTTTCAATATATTTTTTTATTATTAAAAATCGTTTTATTTTACATTATTCCAAATTATTTTAAAAATTATTTATTGTGTATAATTTATAATAGTTAAAATCTACACTTAATTATTTTATATAACTTTATATCGACCTTTATTAAAAACGTGATGAGCAGAACTAAGTTTTAATAATTCTTCTTTGATAAGTCGAGTTATTTCACGCTTTGCTTTCTGAACTGATAACTCACTACAACTTTCAATTGCAAGATATAATTTTCGTTCACCTTCTGGTGGACTTTTTCCTGTCGGAACATATGTGCCTCTTACTGTTAAACCAGCTTCAGAATATTCCGATATTTGAGCAAGCGCTTCTTTAGATGTAACTTTCCATCTAGCTTGCTGTGGGAAATCATTTATTTCTAATTCCTCTTCATATTTTGTAAAAATTGACTGTACTCCCGGAATTAATCCTTCTTCATCTTCTTTTGGTTGATAATTTAATTTATTATTTAATTTAGCTGCTAATTGTTCGACAACCGTACGAGCCTAAAAATTTAAAATGATAAATTGGGAATATTTATAAAATAATAACTTTTTGTAACTTACTGTTATTAATGGCGGTGCTGATGCAGACCCTTTAAGAATTGCTTCGGCAGTTTGTTGAGTTGTTTTTGTATCTAAGCCTAGATTTTTAGCAGTGTTTATTTTTGAGGCTAAACGTTTCGCTAATTCTAATTTTTCAGCTGAAACCGGACCGCTGGTTGGTATAATTGGTGTTTGTAAAGTTGGAACGGTTATTCCTGTGACAGGTGGGGGTACCACCACAGCAGGTGGTGGTACTGTTGTTGGTGCTACAGAAGTTTCTTTTATATTTCGTTTTGCAGCAAACAATTGCTCTATTTGCTGATCAATATCATTCTCAATATCTTCATCATCATCTGAATCAGCTAGTCCTAATGCTGCCTTTTGTAGTTTCTTACTTTCCTTAGCAGCATTTGCTTCTTGCTCATCAAATTTAAAACCTTTACCACTGAAACCACCTCCAGTATGAACTTTTTTACCTTCAGCTTCCTGCAGAGCCTTATATATGTCCCAAAGTTCTTGTACCTCTTGAGGAACTGGCGTTGATGATAATTCCAAAGCTCTAATAATATCTCCAGCATATCTTCCCTGATCAGTTGTTAAAAAAGTCCAAGCAAAACCCTTTTTTCCAGCTCGACCTGTTCTTCCAACTCGATGTACATAATCTTCATAATGATTAGGACAGTCATAATTAACTACTAATATTAAGTCTTTAACATCTAAACCTCGTGCAGCAACAGATGTTGCAATTAACAGTCTAACTTTGCCTGATTTAAAATCTACCATTGTTGAATCTCTATCAAATTGATCAATACCACCATGTAAACTCATACATGGATATGAAGCTTTCATAAGATCTTTTAATAAACTGTCAGCGTTTTCTTGTTTATCAACAAAAACAATTATACTTCCATGTTCTTGATATAAACCTAATAATTCTAATAGTTTGAAAAATTTTGCATCATCCTCTAAAATTGCTACATGTTGCTCAACATCTTTACATACAACTGATCTACCACCAACAATAACTTCAATAGGTTTTTTTAGAATTCGACGGGCTAATGCTTCCATTTGGCGTGGAAATGTTGCACTAAACATTACCGTTTGTCTATCTGGTCTAATATTATCAATAATACGCATTACTTGTGGCTCAAATCCCATATCAAACATTCTATCAGCTTCATCCAATACTATATAAGTAACTCTACGTAAATTAGTAACACGACCAGAATTTGCAGCAAGCATATCAATCATTCTACCTGGTGTACACACAATTATTTCTGCTCCACGTTTAAGCTCAGCTATTTGTTCAGATATTCCAGTTCCACCATAAACACAAACTGGACGTAACCCTAAAGATTTAGAAAATCTGCGTATGTCCTTACCAATTTGCATGCATAATTCTCTTGTTGGTGTCATTATTATAGCTATTGGACCATCACCATCTTCTAATGGTGGTTGATCCAATATATGACGAAACATTGGTAATATAAAAGCAATTGTTTTACCGCTTCCTGTTTTTGCAATACCAATTAAGTCTCTACCAGACATTATAGCTGGTATAGCTTGGCATTGGATTGGTGTTGGCTTATCAAAACATAATCTTTTCACTAAAACATCCATTTCTTTTTTAGATACGCCACAATGGGCCCATGTCTGAAAATTTAAAAACACAACATTAAATAATTTAGCATTTATTTTAGAATTTTAGTTTTTTTAGTTTTGAATCAAAATGTGGTTAAACATATTAGTACATGCAAAATCTACAATAGCCATAAGGTCTGGTCTGAAAAAAATGTATGAAGTCTTTTTTCATATTTAGTTACCAGACGAAAATATCCGTATATATATTATGTACAGTATGTAAGTGATATATTTCATTTATTTTTAGAAAAATTATTTAGTGCTGCTTTGTTGGTAAACCAAAAAGATTGTATAACAAGTGTACGGTTCCATGTAACTATTTTAGACGTATCCAACCTGATTGTATGAAAAATGTATAGTATTGTAAGAATAATTTCATAAAAAGGTGGTACTTGATTGCAATTTATTTGATTTTTTTTTAAATTTTTTAATTGTGCTTTTTAATTTATAATTTTAAATATATTATAAACTAGTAAATTTTTTTTCTAGAAACACTTTTTTGTTATAATTTAAAACAAATTAATAATTTATTTTCCATCCATTTTATTTTTTATCCATTTTTCTTTTTTTTTTCACAATTTAATTGAAAGGAAAAAATTTAAAAATTTAAAAATCAAAAAATCATTATTTATATAAAAGACCAGAGAACCATTTTGTGACGCTTTTTGACATTTTAAATTTTAAAAAAATTTTTAAAAAAAATATTTTTCCTTTCAATTATTTTTATATGATTTTTTGATTTTTAAATTTTTAAATTTTTTCCTTAAGAAGAATAGGTTTTTTTTTAGAAATTGTAAGATAATCAAAGTTACATTAGCATAAATTTCATTTTGATAATTTTTCTATATTATGTAATTGAAACTCACTGATTAAAGAAAACTGATTGATTTAATTTTATAAAACTGTATATTATAAAAAATTAATAAAAAAAATATTTAGTTTATTATAGAAAAAAAAAAAATCAAATTAAATTAACTAATTAATACCTTTATTGGTTTTGGGCATCCTTTTCCTTTTACCTGAATCCCCTCTAAATCTGTACGATATTTTTCAACTTCATCATTGGTCATTCTAGCTAGTTCTGGAACTTCAACGTAGAAATCTTTTCTAAATGATGAATAATTTACTTCCGAATGATTTATTTTAGCTAATTCTTTTTTATGTTTATTAGCTAAATTAACTGCAGCATCTTTAATATCTTCTAGTTCTTCTTCACTTGAGTAATCTAAACCATCTTGATTTTGTTCAATAAGTTCACCTTTATTTGTACGTTCAACTTTTTTCTTAGCAAGTCCAGTAACAATAACCACACCTTTCGTATCATTATTTTTATTTGGATCTGGAGTATTAGAAAGTTGATTTACTTTTCGAACTTCTTTATCAATATCTTGCATAAATGCATCAAGTGGGTCTATTTCATCTTCTTCTTCTTTTGTTTTTTCATCTTGTTGAATAATGTCATTGTTAACAATATCACCACCTTCATTTTCCTCTTCAGTCAAATCTAATCCTGGTTTTTTTTTACCATCTTTAGTGCTATCATCTTCATCTTCAGATTCATCTTCTAATGACCATTTTTTAACGGTCAACGGTAGTATTATCTTGGGAATATCTTTTTTATTTTCCAATTCTTTTAATTTACGTTCAGCACGCCAACGTTCAATACGTTCTCTACGCTTTATCATCTCCAGTTCCAAACGTTTTTGTTCTTCTTCTTTATCGATTTCTTCTTCTGAACTTTCAGATTTCTCTTTTTCATCCTCTTTTATTTTTGCAATGTTTTTTTCCTTATTTGAAAATTCTTTTTCAGCATTTGATTTGGAAGGCTCAGTACGACGTTCTCTATCACGATCGCGATCACGATCCCGATCTCGCTCTCTTTCTCGATCCCGTTCAGAACGATCTCGTTCCTTTTCACGTTCCAACCTTTCATGATCACGACGATCTTTTGAACGATCTCTTCTATTTTCTCGGCTACAATTCAAAACTTGTTATTCTTTTACATATTCAGTTTTTCTTTACTTACTGTTTGTCTCTTGATCGAGATCGTTTTCTTCGTTTTTCTTCGCGCCGTTCATCTCTCGAGTGGCTTTTAGATTGCTTATGTTCTTCCTTCTTTTTACGTTCTCTTTCTGAAGGTGATTTTGATCGACTCCGACTTGAACGTTTTCTTTCTCTATCACGATGTTTTTCCCGTCTGATATAGATAAATAAATATATACACATATGTTAGTTTAAATATTAAATTATAGGTTATGATAAGATGTTTTATTTGGTGTATGTTCTACTTTACTTACGTGCTGGAACTTCTAGAAGACATTTTATAAATTTTGAATGAATTTAAATCCCAATATCACTAAGTATATTTGCAGCAAGAAGAACTTTTATATTAAATTTGATTAAGTTATATGTATAATTTTTTTCCTATTTGTTTATTTATTTATATAAACGTTTAGTTTTGTTTATAAATTTGAGCTATGAAATGTATTAAATTATAAAAATGTCATAAACTATACGAGTAATAAGAAATTTCAATTGTCAATCATATATTCACAATAAATATTTCAATTAGCAAATGGCAAATACCAATTCCATTTATATGCATTCACAATAAGGTGTACTTCCTAGTACTGTTAAATTTTGAAATTGTAGTTGTGCGGTACTTGTGTGTTCTTGACTGTTCATATAGTTATATCACTTATAAATATAATTTTGATCACAATAAATCCATTAACTTAAAGTAAATTAAATCTATTATTGTTATTTGTGGAAATATTTCCACATGTATAGTATATTTTTGTTTCAAAAATAATAAATCATAATAATTTCCACAAATAATATATAAGTAAATATGCAGTACATTTGTAAATTAAATATTTAGAACCGCACTAGTAAATGTTTTCAAACGGAACATATGAATATCAAATATGTTTACTCCAAGTGGAATATTTTGTTTTTGAATCAAATTGTCAAAATAATATATTTAGTTGTTTAGTTGTTTTATTTTATTTATTTATTTTTTTTTATGCAATGAAATTTAATAATAAACAGAAATCAGCTGATCAAATATCTAAAATTAGAAATAATAAATAATTTAGTTTAACATTATTCAAAACGAAATAAGTTTATTAAAAATGAAGCAATTAACATTTGCTATGATAAAACCACATATTTTCAAAAATTCTGTGGTTGTAAATCGTATTCTGGACATTGTTAATGAAGAATTCAAGATAATAGAAAATAAACCAATTCATATGAATCATGAAACAGCAACAATGTTCTATAAAGAACATGTTGGAAAATTTTATTTTGATCGTTTATTAGAACTAATGTGCAGGTAAATATTTTAAATATCTTTTTTTTTTTGTTATTCATATACATATACACATTTTTATTATGTTTATTATGTAGTGGCCCGGCCCTAGCTTTAATTCTAGAAGGAGAGAATAGTATTGAAAAATGGAGAAAATTACTGGGACCTACTAAAGTTTATAAAAGTGTTTATTCACATCCCAATACCATTAGAAGTTTATATGGAGTAACTGATACAAGAAATGCTTGTCATGGAGCTGATAGCACAGAATCTGTTAGGAGAGAAATTTCTATTGTGTTTCCAGATTTTAAATATGAAAATTATTAAAATAATTACAAAGTTTAAAATTATATTAAATTATCTTCAGCATGTGCATTTATTAAAAAAAAAATATTTCAAAATTTTCTAGTCTTTAAATTTAAGAAATTTTATTTATAAACAAAATAAAATTTAAATAAATTGTAATTGTTAAATTTAAATTTGAGTACCTATATTTTTATATATAATAATATTAAATCAAGTGATTTTAAAAAAAAAAACTATAAATTATATAAAATAAAAACAATAAATTTGTTATAAGTAACGAATTTTATTAGCAAAAAAAAATCTTTTTTTTGCATTATACCAAAAATTAAAATACATACAACTTATATTGTATATCAAACATTTTTTACAAGTTTAATTTGCATAATATAATTTATTGTATATTTTAACGATAACTCATTAACTTAATAAAATATACATTTTAATTCATGTTTAAATTCTCCTTAAGTTTTTTCGTTATTTTTTTTTTTTAGAGTAGAAAAAGAGCGGTAATAGGAGGATTCAACGACCACGTTTTTTTTTTGTTGATATTGTTTTTTTTTTTTGCTGCTTTAAAATAAGTTTTAGTGTAAGACAATAAAAAAAATTACTTCTTTTAGATACTTAAAACAAAACAATAGTTTTTCACATTGAAAACACGAATACGCAAACTCAACGTTTTTTATCAAAAAAACGGTTTTATGAAACCCCTGAAATTTTAACGCCTGCATTTACATTCAGCACAAATACGATTTCATTCAAAACAGATGAAACTTTGAGGTAAATATACAAACAAAATATCATTTTAACACAATACTCTTGTGTTAACTATATAAAATTATAAAAGCGTTGTGATTGTATTCGTGGTCAAATGGTTAAATGCTGAAAAATAATTTTGGTCGTTTTCAACAGTCTAAGAAGTCTTGGTTTTTTTTGTATTACATATTTCCTTGCAGAATTTTCTCTTATACATTTTCTATTTATTTTTGGTAGTTTAACAAGTAGATATATGTAGTTTTAATATAGGCAATGAGCACCCGACCCGGATATAACTGTAAAATTTTATAAATACTCTTATTACACATTCTACAATTTGTTTTATATTACTATGTATATACGAGTATATATGTATATGCACATAGTACACAATATATCTCTTGGGGTCAATTTAATCAATATTAATGGAACGGAGTGTGGATGGGTGGGTAAACAATAAAAACTTTTTTAAGGTGCAGCTCACCATAGTCTCAATTTACGCAAATAACATGAAATTTGATGATTTGATGAAATTTGTATGGATACATACATTATACATACATATATATGTTAAAGAACTTCAAATTATTGTATAGAAATATGACTTAAGAATTTAAAAAAAACTATATTTAAATTTCCCATTATATAATAAATATATTTATAATATTTGATTGTATAAATATTTTACAGGGTATGCAATGCTATGACATACAAATATTTTTTTTAAAAATTAGAATCATAATTGGATAAAATCTTCAATTATTTAAAAATAAATATAATCTAATATAAATATTATAAATATAAATATTTATAATATAAATATAATTTATTGTAACAAAATATTGAACATACAGCTGCTAATACCAGAATAATCTTCTTTAAAATGCTACCCACGCTGGGTGACGCAGTAGGTAGAGCGCCTGCCTTTCAACCGAAAGCAATTCCCGATGAAGCAAAAAATTATTTATCGGTTTTTCGACCTGGTCCAGTACCCTTTGTCATTGGGATAAAATAAATGACAAAAAATAATTGAGAGTATTATCTGGTAACAACTTAAATAAAATGGAGCTATTCTATTTAAGAAGGCTTAGTTCCTGACAATAATAGTAGATTTCCACATTTAATGAGTTGATCAGCCAGTAATTTGAAATATTCGAAATATTGTAGATATTGTAGTGTAAAATTGCAGTACCGTACTTAATTAAGCACGAAAAGGTGATTCTACCTAAGTTACTGTCAAGAACATAAAAAAAAAAAAAAAAAAATACCCAAAAAATTTGAATTTTAAAAATTTTAATGATTTTTTTTATCATAAATAAATACTTAGTTATCATCTGATCTAATCAGTGGTTTCGGTAACCGAGTGGTAAAGCATTCGAGTAGTAGTGTAACGACCGAGGAGCACGATCACCGTGAGAACCGAAATCCCGTGAAAACCAGAAACTTTTTCAAATGGTGAAAATGACTGAAAATGTAATTTTCAATACAATCACATAGGTTCAAATATAATATAATAATTTATAATAACATATATAACTAAAGGCCCACAATCCGAAAGGGAAAAAGACCTGTAAAATGGCCAGCAGAATTTATCTGTAGGACCTCAAATGTTAAAATAAATAAATAAATAAATCTGATCTAATCTGATAAAATCTAAACATTCTCCAACAAGTAAAAAAAATTGAATCAAACCAAAACAATAGCATCATAATGCATAAAAAACCGTGATTTACAAAAAAGCGTTTAAGTGTAGATTTTTTTTTTTACATTCATGAGAACCAAATAAATCACATTTAAACTATTCATTTTGGCAATTTATGTGCCAAAGTTACTCTTTTGAAAGATGAAAAAACGAAATATATTTTATATTCACTTTGACTTTACGTCAATCTCATTTTATTACTCCTAGCCATTGAATCTTTTTCTCCAGACACCAAATTCATTTAACACAATTTAAGCTTATATTTACAAATGTTTTTACACCTAAGATTGTAATTTATTTACATAGCTAAAATATAACTCAATTAAATACCTATGTACTTATATGTGTAAATTGCATAAATTGTCGAAGTTGAAATAAATTTTTCCATGCATATGCTTGTTTATATGTTTAATCCTAGTGATATCCTACCTACCTAGGTGATACAGCATTAAATTTAATTCATAACATATTTCACCATTTTACCTATTTCTAATTTATATTCACCACTTAAATTCGTTAAATTAAAAGTTTGTCTTTTTTTTATATAAAAATGTTTGCATTAAATTTCGTTGAAAATTCTGTAAATTTGAATTTGTATTTGTAAAATTGAAATATCCTTTTTTTTTGTTATATAAAATAAATATATAAATTCATATTTTTTATCTCTATCTTTTCAGTATGTTTTCTCATAGTATTGCAAAAACAAAAGAAGAAAATCATACCTACAAACAATGTGTATGATAATTGATAATATTGTTGTTTGTGTATAATAAAAATGTTCGTTAAAATGAATAACGGTAAGCAGAATGGTAGTAAGAATAAGGATAGTAAGGATACATTATAATATACACATTTTATTGCAATGCAAAAAAAAATAAAAACAATTTTTTTCATTTTGATTACAAGACTTAACGAATATATTATTTCAGTCCTGCTGGTGTAGTTTTGTTTCCCTTTTTTACGATTTCTTCTTTTTACTTAACGAAAACTATAATAAATTCCTAACAAAATTGCATTATACAATTTAAATTTAGTATATTTTGTTCCGTGTTTCAGTACCGTTGTATAATTTTTACGTTTTTTTTTAAATATATATTAAATTTGATATTTTTGTATGGTGTGTTGTATGATGTGATGTTGTGTGTAGTTGTAAAATCAAAATGCAAAAAAAAATACGTATAATAATATATTAATTAATTTATATATACATTCATACATACATTCATACATAAATACAAAAATATGTATAAATGTGGTATAATTTATAAAAATAGTTCTTTTTATTTTATTTCTTTTGTTTTTAATTTATATAAAAATTAAATACAAAATTAAATTAAAATATTTGAAAAATGCATTAATAAAAATAATATGTAATAACAAAAAAAAAAAAAATAAGAATACAAATAAAAATGTCAGGATTACATTATTTTAAGCAAAAGAAAAAGAAAATTAAAAATTTTTATTAAAAAAAAAGTAATAAAAACAAAAAGAAAAATAAAAAACCTACGCTTATAAAATCTAAATACGAAAAAAGGGAATATATATATGTATGTATATATTATACATTAGTATTAATATATAAGAGTACCTATGTTTATATATTAAGAAAATATGATAAAAATATAGTCAACATTTTATCGATTTTTGTACAAATATGGCGGCTTTCTATTGAAATTCTTTACTGTTACACTACTACCACCACTATTCTATACCATTTATTCTCTATCCCAACATACATATATATAATAAATCGTCATATGTATAAGTTTTTGTATTTCAGTTTTGGAAAAAAATTTATAATATATAAAATTAAATTAAAAAAAAATTTCTTTAAATTGAAATAAAATAAATAATATATTCTTTAGTTTTTTCAAAATTCAAAATTTGTTATTTATTTTGAAACAAATAATAATAAAAATGTATGAAAAATTATTAAAGTGATATCGTACCTATATTATAATAAAAATAATAATAATATAAGAAAACAAAAAAAATAATGGATTTCAAAAATATATGTGTATGCTTTTAAGAAATTAAAGAATTTCCATAGAGAAACAACATAATATTATACATATGTAAAACAAAAAGGATTATGAAAAAAAAAACACACACACATACACATTGATGATACATTTTTGTGCAAAGGAATTTAAATTATATATTGGAATACAACCATAAAAACAACAACAACAAAAATAAAAAATATATTATATCAAATAGGTAATTTATTTTATTAAATAAAATGTTTTTAATTTTCTATAAAACAATAAAAATAATAATATCTAATTTTAACAGACAGGCATTTCTGATTCTTTTAATTTAATTTTTTATTTTTGTTTTGTTATTTATATGTACATATTACAAAATATGAAAGTCATATAAGTATGTAAGTTATCGAATAAAGGATATTTCATTCAAATTGTCATATCATTTTATGACAGAGACTATTGACTACAAATTAATATAGTATTATATATTATGTTGTGCATTGTACATAAACATGTCTATATATATATAAAATAATATACTATGCATTTAATGTTAATATATGTACAGTTTTAGAGTGTTAATGCACTTCGATAGTTTGAATTTGGATGAGGGGTGTCTTCTGGTGGTAATATTTTTTTGATGAAAAATTTAAAATCCTTCAGTTTAGAAAAGTATATACCTACCTTCTTAGTAAATTAAATATAAAGATTACAAAATAAGGCTCTTAAAACTCCGTTAAGATATTGAAAAAAAAAAAATTCATCAAATAAAATGTCTTAAATATATAATTACAAATTTAAAGCTCAATTTTGGGTCGCAGAGTGCCATTGAAAAAGATGAAGATAAAAATTAATTTTGCTTCTTATCTCTTAATTAAAAATTACAAGTTTATATTGTAAAATTATGTTTTAGGACTTGAGATATTTTACCTATTTATTACAGATTTAAGAAAAACAAAAATAAAACTTTAGAAATTTCTAGAATATTTGAAAAGTGTGTATAAACTGAATTGCTACAATTTTTTGACTTTTTGAATTTTGTTTTAGGTTATTAAATATTAAAGGATATTTTCTATCTATCTCATAACATTTCTTTTAGACTTCTTTTCTTATTTTTCTCTTCAATTAATGGTTTTCGTCGGGATATTTAAAACATGATAAAATTCTAGACTTAGTTCTAGACTGTTGTAAAATTTTTTTTTTTTTTTTTTTAATATTTCATTGTATACATTCTATATAAAATTTAAGATATTTTCTAAAAATGTATTGTTCTTTTTTACGTACATTTTTGTTTTTGATTTGATTGTAATTTTTAAGGAAGAAATTTTTTATTTTTATTGTAATGTGAATTATACAGGTTGGTCCGGTTAAGAGCAAAAATATTTTGAGGGGTGATTCCTTGTTTAGAAAAAAAATTGTTCTAAACGAGCGTAATACACCTTGTTTTGGGTTAGTATAATCATTATTTGAATAATAACTGCACGAATTTAAAATTTGCTTTTAACAACTGAAAATTTTGTAAAAAAAACGTTAATTACTTATCTCGAAAAAACTAAAGTTTTTTTTCTTTTTTTATATTGTGTTGATGCGTTACATCATCCCCTACAACTTTTTTATGTACAATATTTCATATCAGACTTGCCGTTTTCCAGGTAAAGTTTTATAAAATTTCAGTAATATTTGGGTACCTGTGCTGATGTAAGAAAACTAAAAACTGAGTTTTGAATTTTGTGACATAATTTGATTTTATTAGTCAAAAGTTTTTATAAAAAAAAGCAGTTGTTAAAAATAATTTAGACAATAATAGGCAATAAATCACAATAAATGCTCAAAGTAAGCACCATTTGCCTGAATACAAGCTAGAGCACGTTTATAAATCATTCTTGTTGTATTTATAGTTGACAATTATTGCTCTCTAATAGCTTGGACTACTGCTCTTATTCGTTGTTCTAGTTCTTCCATAGATGTTATTTCGGTTGTATAAACGAGCTCTTTCATAGTTCCCCATACATATAGAAATCCATATTGGTCAAGAGATCGTGCAGGCCAATGTATGGGTCCGTTTCGACCAATCCAACGATTAAAATATTCGCTATTCAGAAAATTCGTAACAATTCCGGCCACAATTACATGGAGAGAAACATCTTCAAGCAGAGGTTATAGTTCATTTTGAAAAAATATATCGTTATTTAGCCTGTTTGGTAAGATCCTATAAACAAATCAATATCCAACGAATCACCTCTTAAAATATTTTTGCTTTAATGGAATCCTAAGACATTAGGATAACAGTTCCATTGAAATAAAGGAATATTTTATACCTCCCACATTCCGAAAGGGAAAAGGACCTGAAGTTGGCCTGCAAATTTATCTGCAAGTCTGCTGAATAAATAAATAAATAAATAAATTTTATACCTTTTTATAATTAATGGGCTGTAGAAGGATTAGAAAAACAAAAATAATTAAGTAATTATCCTGAGAGTTGGGGGTATTTTCCTCCATTCTGATTTTTCCTGAATAACAATCCCTTACCCGTTAATTAGAATTTTTGACAGTTGTCCTCGATGTTGTCTGGTCATTTTGTTTTAAAACAGCCAAAGCGTTAGGTAGGAAAATACCCTTAGCACTTACGTGACCCTTGGTTGGGATGGGATTCCGATAGATAGTCTGACTATCAATTCTGACGAAGTTGAGGCCTCAGTTTCTTCAGCAGTTATTGAAGTTTTAAAAAATTAAAGACATAGGAGTGAAAGTTCCCCAAAAAGAAAAAAAAGCAAAATGAATATTTTACCGGGGAAAAGTATTTGCTGGGATGATTTACTTCCAAGCAGTAACGGAGAATGCATGTCTAAGAAACTGAAAATTTAGTGAGTTCCGATAATGAACAAGTATACTTACTTATACTACTTACTTGAGTAAATATCTGTATTCTTTAAACTATTTCTTTTTCAGCACTTTGACGGTATGCCGGTCGAGGATGATGAAGATATTTCTGGGATTTCTGTTATTATTTTTTAAATTCTGTGAATTCTAAATGAAGACCTATTTTTTTCAACGAACATGCTGTGGATTTTGCAATTAATTGTATATTTTTTATATATATTTCATTTTGTATTTAATTATTTATTTTTTTTTTTGTTTTATATATTTTGAAGTTTGAATTTAAGTACTATTTATGTTACGATTTTGTTATATATGATGTACCTACATTAAGAAATTTGAATTAATTTTATATTACTATTTCACATTAAAAAAAATGCTTTAAAACAACTTCAATTTTATTTTTGCTTAGAATTTTACCAGGTGGTCAAAGTTACAAATTTTGAATGGTAACTTTGACCACCTAATTTTTTAACTAAAAACAATATAAATTAAAAATGTTTAGGAAATATTTTAAATGCAGTATAAACTACATGATGGAGCCCGTATTTTAACGTAAATTTGATTACACTTACTCAATCCATTACATTTTTATAGCACTTTTATGTAAAAAAACGGTCAAGGTTAGACCATTGGACGGTACTTAGTGCAACAGAGCAAAAACTTTACAAATATTAAAAAAAAAAATAAACAATTAAAATCAAAAAAATATAATAAAACATTCGAAATTTAACTATAATTTTTGAAATAACTTGCATAAGCCGGGGTTGAAATAAAGAAACCCAAATAAATTTTGCGGAAATTCTTCCTGTCTGCACCTGTCTTCTATTTCTCTTTGTAGTTCGGAGTACGAAATATAATAGAAGGAGTAGAAAAGCGGAGTAATATTTACTCTCAGCGAATAATTGTACCTACTCCAACAAGTAAAATAACTATATTAATTTTTTCCGACAAAAAGACCGTCCCCCACTAAAAATATCAACAAACACAATTTGTTTAAGAGATTTTTTCCTTAAATTATATATTATAACTATAACAGTTTACTTATATTATGTGGAAAGTTAAGAGCGATGAATATTCAAGTACATACCATGCAATTTGCATACACACATATTCATATATGTAGTGTTTCGCAAATTTAAATTTTGCAAATGAAGAATTATATAATAACTAGCTTC
The DNA here is from genome assembly GCA_963942445.1 of Argyra leucocephala. Lineage (NCBI taxonomy): Eukaryota > Metazoa > Arthropoda > Insecta > Diptera > Dolichopodidae > Argyra > Argyra leucocephala. The sequence continues at coordinate 100,103,391 of OZ012679.1, read as the reverse complement.
ATAACCCGCCATAAATGACGGAAGCAAACTAAATTCTAGCATTTCTTTCCTTCATTAGAGTTTTCATTTCAAGTTTAAGAAAAATACGTATTTGCTTACTAATTTATCATACATTTATTTTTGTATTATAATGCTTTTAATTACCATATAAACAGAATATTTGTAGTAAGGTGCAAAATTTTCTATTCCCTAAGGACCATTTACTCGATCATTTTAGCGACATCCTTTTTGCCAACATTGAAAATTTATAGTATAATTCAGAATTAAGTTAATCCTGTTAACATTCAATAACATTCGCTGCGTAAGCTTAGCGTTAAAGTTTATAGCGAACAAATAATATTTTATAATGAGCCACAACTTTGAACGAAAACAATTTTAAAAACACAAATAAATAAAATTGTAAATATAAAAAAACAATAATAATGTAGGTACACATAATATTTATTTTGATGAATAAAATAAAAACTCGTGTTAGAGAAAAAATTAAAATAAAAAAATTTACTGCAAATAAATAGTTAGGTATTTACAAAACTATTCATAATTTGTCAACCATTGATCGGTTATTTAAAATTTCATTTCATTTCAAAAAATTCATTATCGAACTGTTGATGTTAAAATTCATAAATAATTATTATTTATAACACACATTAAAAAGAAGAACAACAATCAATATTGTTTAACCGATACCTATATAAATACCTACCTACTATATTAAAAAAAAATCATCACTCTCTACTACATACATTTCTCCACTTTTGAAGAAAACAAATACATATACCTAAAAATTATAAATTTACAAAGAAAAGAAATAAAAAATAGTAGTACAAAATTTAATTTAATTTCTTTAAAAATGTATAGGTTGTTATTGTTTTTATGTGTAAATCAGCAAAACCAAAACCTAAAGCCATAATGCTAAATATTATATACGATCATAAATTTATATATCATCATATCAGATATATATATATATATATATATATATATTAAAAAAAAACAATAAACAAAAAAAATAAAAATAAATAACAATTTTAACTCATCATCGCAACACATTTCTGGCTAGAGTATATACCTATGTTACTATACAGGCTGGCCATACGGTATGGCAAAACTATGATGCTATGATCATTATCATAACAACAAAAAAAAAAAAAATAAATAAATAAAAATAAATAACAATTTTAACTCATCATCGCATCACATTTATGGGCAGAGTATATATATATACCTATAGTACTATACAGGCAATACATACGGTAGCAAAACTATGATGCTATGATCATTATCATAACAACAACAAAAATCAAAAAAAAAATATGTAGACACATATGCATATTGTGTATAATTTTAAGTAATAAGAATAACCTTTAAGTACATTATGCTTTTTTTTTGTGTTAAATGCTGTTTCCCTTTTGGTTATTATACCATATTAAACTATTGATAAAATTTCTATTAGTCCTTCTTATTATAAGTCAAAAAAATTGTTTGTTTTATTTATACGTATTATTATTATTTTTTATTTTTCCTTATTATTTGCGAAGAAGACTAACATTAAATTAAAAAAATACATTTCATGCAATGGTATTTTTTCCTGCAAAGGTTCAGAATGGTAGACAGGGGTTAAAAAAAGAGAACCAAAGCAATTTGTATACATATTGCAATTTGTATATGTGTTGGAGTATTCCGTCGAACTTACAAACATCATGATAAATGCAGAATAATATATATATAATCTGTATGCTTAGGTGCTGTATGGAGAAGGCATTGTTTTGCGCAATTAATAATTGTACAGGGATGCATGGATAGTGTGCCCCTATATACATATAATATTTTTGTTGTATTTCCATCTCTCATAAGCTTTTTTCTATTTTTGTTATAGTCAGACGTCTGTCTAGTTCAAATAATTTCCTTTTAAACATAAGGTATACCTTATTAATTAGTTATTCAGATTACCTGTAGTTTTCAACAAAAGTAGAAAAAAATCTATAACCATGTATAATTGAATGTACATTTTTTTTTTTTTTTTTTATGCATAGCCAAAACACTAGGTGGGGACCTTTTATACCGATTGGTACGTTTGGTTAGGGTGAGAAAGGAAAATTTGGAAAGGAGGATGGTAAAAGGGAAGGAGGACAATTACGAACGAAGGTGTTAATGTTCGTCTGTTTGTTTAGGTCATAAATATAAAATTTGTCATGTTTAGGGAACACGTAAGATGGAATTTGGTTCCACATTCGGGATGTTGAAATTATAAACGAATTTCCATAACTTGTCTTTTGCCATCTAGGGATTTCAATGGTGTAGGGATAAGCACATGCTGCCCTTCGTGTTTCGCGGGGGAAACGCTTAAGTGGAGGTAATATAGATTTAATTTCCACTGAGCATGTGCCGATGCCTACGAGATATCTATAAGAAAGTGAGAGAGTTCCGACTATACGACGATGTCCAAGACGAGCAAGATGGGCTGTCACATTTGGGTCGTTGATTAGACGAATAGCCCATTTGTGGACTTTATCCAAATGCTTTAACGCAATACTAGAGGCGCCAGCCCATATGTGAGAATTGTACTCCATTTTGGGTCGTATGAAAGCTTTATAGATTTTCAAGAGGTCACAGGGGGAGAAATAAGCCTTGCAGCGGCTAAGAAAACCTAAACATTTGGCTGCGTTTTTTGCAACATCAAATATATGATCATTCCAGATCATTTTTCGATTAAGGTGCATACCTAATATGCTTAAGCTTTCAAACCGCTGAAGTGTATCTCCCTGAAACAAAAGAGAAGGATCAAAAATGGAAATTTTCCAGGGAGATTGTACCAAATCGTGGCTGAAGGAACTGGCCATGATGTCTCTTTTGGTTGACACAGCGTTGAATGTAGCTTCAGAATTTTTATGAAAATCGTAGGAGGCTACTAGGGTGCTGTCGTCTGCAAAACTGTGGATTGGAATGAAAGTGGTGTGGAGCAAATCATTTATAAATATAAGAAATAGGGTAGGTGCGAGAACTGATCCTTGGAGAACACCAGCGTTTATTTGAAATTGATCGGACTTAAATCCGTCAACTAAGACTTAAATCGTACGATTCGAGAGGAAACTTTCAATCCATTTGAGAGAAGAGAGACCCAGGCCTACTGCTTGACATTTTGCTAATAATGCGCTATGCCATACTCGATCGAAAGCTTTAGAAATATCTAGAGCCACAATATTTGCTTCACCCGAATTGTGCAAGCAAATATTTAGGTTTTCGTTAAGGTATGTCATTAAATCACCGGTGGACCGGTGGGATCTAAATCCATATTGCCTATCGTGGACAATACCTTGGCTGTCAAGATATTTGGTTAGCTTTTTGTTTATTAAGATCTCCATCACTTTGGAGAGGATCGATATTATAGCTATAGGCCTGTAGTTGGAGGGATCGCTTTTGTCGCCTTTTTTGGGAATTGGGTTAACATGCGCAATCTTCCATTGAGTTGGTTATACTCCTGTACATTAGGATAAATGGAATAAGTTGCGCAATGGTTTGGAAATAGCGAAGGCTATATGTCTTAGAACCATAGCAGGGATGCCATCGGGACCGGTAGACTTTCTGATATTCAGATTCTTAAGTACCTTAATAACGGCTCGAGTTCTGAAGTAGACTCTTCCGAAGGATGAGTTACTTATAGGAACTGAAGGTGGATTTTGAGTCGTTGGGGGAAGTGTGCAATTAGCAGAAAACAATTTGGCAAATAAATTTGCTTTTCCAACCGAATCTGATATTATTTTGTCATGGTCTATTAGTGGCGGAAATGAAGATTCGCAAAAGTTATGCATGACGTTTTTAGCAAAGGACCAAAAGGTTTTGCTAGTGTTAGGGAAATATAAAATTTCTTGTCTCAACCTTTAAGTATGTAAAAACTTCTGCTGGTTAATGACCTTTTTACAATTATTTCTGACGATGTTGTAATTCTTCCTTGATTCCTCTGAGTTATTGGTCATTAGATTTCTAAATGCCACCTCTTTTTCTTTAATAGCTTTCCTTCAGACGTCGTTTAACCACGACGTGGATGATTTTTTTTACACTTTTTAACGAGTTAGGAATAAAAATTTTCATACCTAACTTAATCGTTTTGCTAACAACGTCTGTAGCAAAGTCGACTTTTTTATGTTGGAAACACAAGGACCAATCAATGCTTGTTAAAAAATTGCTTAGACCATGCCAGTTGGCTCGATTATAATGCCAGATCAATCTTTTGGGATGTACATTTTAGTTTGGGATTGACATTTACAAGACAATGGTCAGATTTGCCAAGTCCAGAATTAACGAAGGTGGAATATTTCGCGGGATGAGAGGTCAGAAATAGAGATTTTCTCTAAGAGATTCATTTTATTGCCAATCCGGTCCGGGTTTCTTGTTGGACTTTTTACAAGTTGAGAAAGGTTGTGTAAATTAGAAAAAAGTTCAACTTGCGTGCCTTCGGGAGTATTGCGACTAGAATGTTTGAGCCAGTTGATATTATGAACGTTAAAATCTCCGGCTAACACAATTTTAGATTCTGGATGGTTTTCCAAAATCGTGTTGATTGTGTCAGATAGATTATCTAATTCCACAATAGTTTCGGGCCCACTTAATTGAGGTGATCTGTGTAGAAAACAGAAGTGGATGATGTGCTTTCCAACATGGATTTTCACCCATATATAGTGGAACAATGGGTTGGAGCTCTTGAAATTGTGAAGAGTATTGCAAGCAACATCAGATCGTATATATAGGGCGACCCCTCGATGGGGAACAAAAAGTGGAGCTAGTGAATATTTATTAATGTTGAAATTATTATTTTCACTGTTTACTTGGATTTCACTTAATGCTAAAATTGCTGGTTTTTCAGTATGTAGCTGAGCCTCGACATCATGAAAATTCGTTGATAAGCCACGAATGTTACAAAAATTGATTTTGAACATGAAAGAACACGATAAAAATGACACTAACAAGAATTTAGTATTATCATACAGAATTTAGTATAAATGTATGACACTTCTAATTCATAGCACAAGCAAATATATAGTGCTAACATAAGTTTTTATACTTAAATTAGCAATTAAAATAAAAACTGAAATTTAAAAGTAGGTTTTATTGTGTCCTGATTTATAACAAAATTCATTAATTATTATTTACCTCACTCGTTTTACTTATTTACATATACAGAAGTCGTGAGAAAAGCAATCTTCTTGCAATACAAAACTTAAATTAGATCTTTATTATTAATAACTACTAGTAAGTCAGCGGGCCCGAGTAAAAAGAAACGGAACTTTTTTTTCGAACATAACCACTCAGTGGCCCCAAGAAATTTTTTTTTCTTGAAACACTTTTTTGTTATAATTTAAAACAAATTAAGAATTTATTTATTCAACTTAACACTATAAATTAGCACTAAAAACTTCTTTGAAAACTACGTTCCGAGTGAACTCTTGTTCATCATGTAGTGCTCTCTGCGTTTACGTCGTGCACGATCGTTTGGATCTTCTTCCATACTATCTTCTTCCATACTATGAATTAGATTTTTCACTAAAGATGAACAGAACTTTAAAAATGAAAAATAAGTACAGAACAATATTTTTTTTTAGTAAAAACAAAAAATGTCAAAAAGCGTCATTTACAAACATAAAACTCTGGTCTTTTATTTAAATAATACAAATAGTCGCGTCAATAGAATGGTTGATATTATTAAGATTTAATTAATTTAATTTTCGTCATAAAGCATTGTCTTTATTATTTAGCCAAGCTTACTATATTTACGAGTATAAATTTTACTATTAAATTAATTATTAAACCTTAACAGTTGATATTTAAAAAAAATTTTAAATAAAAGTTGTTCAAATATTTTCTAAAGTGTTCGCATTTTATGGTTTCTTTTTAATGTTTTGTTTGTTTTTTTTTGCGTTAAATAATATAGTCATAATAGTTATTAATTAGCTGAGGAGAAACCTTTTAAGACGTTGTTAAATTGTTGTTATGGTAGGATGTAATGGTTATTATGTATAATGTAAGCGTGTCTCAATAAAATGATTTCCTTAAATTACTCTTATGTAATTAAATATTTTTAACATTTCCAAAAAAAAAATATTTTTTATTTGAAAGTGTGAATCGCATTTCGAAAAGATTCTTTATACGAGAATGTATTAAAATCTATAACGGTAATAGTAATTTGTACTCAATAAACATACTTCTATGTACCTACAACCTACAACTTGTAGAGACAATTAAAATTAATTATACAGACTAATTATTAGTTTTCATCTAAAATTTCTTTACTAAAATTACTAAAAGGATTTGGTGTAACCATCAAGTTGGTTCTGAGGTAAAACGAGTACAAAAACGAAGTTTCATAATTTAAGTTTGATAGATTTATTCCTTTTAATATGTTAATAATTTAGTTGCCGCTATTAACTATTTATTAAATTTATTGATCACTTCAGTACATTATTAACTGTTATTTTTTTTAAATTTCAGTTGTGAAGGGGGTAGTTAGGTTAACTCTAAATTTTTTGTTAGTAGGAAATCGTCGAATTATTCAACCGAATTAATCAGTTAAGTGATTAAATTAATATTACAGTTTAAATTAATTTGCTTATTCTAGTACGAGGGAGAGTTGGAGTCGGAGTAGAGTCGGAGTTTGTTTTTAGCTTTTTATAAAAATTAAGAATTTAGTGAAATACACACACTTCTCATTTTCAAATTTTTCTAAATAAAACAAAGGCCATTTCCATATGTTAAAATTTTTATTAAATATTTTTAAAATTTTAGAATATTTATGGGCGGACGTTATATATTTTTTCGTTCAATTTTTTTTTAAGAAATTTGACAGATATTGAAATTTAATATAACAATAATATTTTTAGAGCACTTTTTCTTCATTTAGTCCTTATACTATAGATATTTTAAGTTTTATCTACGTTTTATTTTAATTATTAAATACACTTGACATCCTCAAAAACACAATAAATGTATATAAAAAAACTTGAAATTTACAATATAATTATATAAAATGGCAATATTCATTGAGGTCATATTTTTTACTTTAAATTTTTCATTTAATTTTTGTGATGTTCTTTTTTATCTCTTTTTTTCTGAAATAAAATTAAATGTCAATATTAATGTCAAACAATTGAGGTTGTATGATGTCAAAGGATTTTTGTTTTGTTTTATTTTTTTTAACGTCAAAAGTTTGTTGGTAGTTTGTTTGTCAAGTAATAAATTTTGTAAGAATTTCAAATTCAGAGGGCTTTAGGACATGGGACATGTGTGTTTGCCTAATACTAATATGCTAGATCATACGAGTAGAAAAGTGGTAGAAATCCAAAATTGGCCGGTGAAGAGTTATCGGTAAAGGGTAAGCAAATCTACCAAAATTTAAAATTTCTGGTATAAATTTTTGACGATTGATCTTTTTTGTTTGGAATATATGTCAGTGTCAAAATATTTTTATTATTTTTTGTGCACAACAGAAAAAAGGTGTTTCTCTTTTTTTAAATCAGAGCATAGATCAGAGCACGCTCTGAGTAAAGCATGTACAGATACGCTCCGATCGCTCAGATTTAATATAAAACACGCGATTTGATTAAACTCTCATATTTTATTGTTGTTTGAAATTGTCAATTTCGAATTTAAACTTTAAATTTTGAAATTTACAAAAGTTTTACTAAATTTATAGTAATTGGAGAATTAGAACATGACATATCTAAAAGTAATGTTGATCTGCAAATAATAAAAAATCAAATCAGGATTATGCCGAAAATATTGAGACAAGGTTTTCCACTAAATTTGGAACAGAAACGTAGACATCCATACCCATAATACTAGGAATAAATCCAACTTTTAGTTAAGCCTTTTTAAAACAAATAATCAGAAAAATAATATACTTTACAACTGTTTGAAAGTTTATGATGAATTAACGCCTAAATTAAAAAATATCGATAACATATCACATTTCAAAATGAAAATAAAAGAATATATTACATTAAATCATAATTTATGAAATTTCATTCAAATTTAGAATTAAAATCAATTAAAAAATCAACTAAAACTAAATTATTTAAAATATAAATATTTTTTATTTTTTTTTTCATAATAATTTTTCATAATAATTAAAAATAGTCTAGGCTATATAAAAAATAATATTACGTTAAGAACACTTAAAAATAAATATTAAGTCAGACAGCTACGGCTAAGCCTTGAAATAAAAAATTTTTTTTTTCAAAATTCATGGTAAATGTACCAATTTCCGCCCCCTTAAGCAAAAATTAGTTTAAGTTGACAAAATAAGCAAAATATAAACTTTTTTTAATTTTTTTTTTTCAAATTACAATAATTAGTATTTTTTAATTAAAAAAAAAAATATTTTCATCTAATTAAATAATAAAATATTATAACTGCCAAAAAAAGTTTGATTGTACGTATTTCCGCTCGACAATTTCAATCTGAACTAATTCCGCCCTTATATGAACTCAGTTCCGCTTTTTGAACCTATTTTCGATTCACAGTACCTATTTACGATTTTATTTAAAAAAGCTATTTAAAATAATTATTAAGAGTAAAATTAATACATAATTAATTTTTTAAATAATTAACTAGTACTTAGTTAAATTATAAAAAATATTTATTATAATAGAAAATCAATATTACTTACTATAAGTAATTTGAAAAAAAAAAAAAAAAAAATAGTTGAAAATGTAAGTAAAATTATTTGTTACATATAAAAATATACATTTATTTCAATATGAAAATTAAAAAAAATTAAACAATGCAACGATTCAGTATTTCAAACAAAATAAAATAATTCAATATAACATAATTAACTTAAATATTATAACAATGCACATTTAAAATAAATAAATAAAAATATAAAATATTTCATATACATACAAAGTAAAAATCACATTTACTACTTCTTAGTTTTGGCATTTTTTGTTTGTATGGTTTCAGGTACATTATATTGTCCTCTGCTGCTCATTAAAACAGGTTCATTTTGCAGACTATGTCACTGACTGAATATATTAGAATATCTTCTTTTACAGGCCATCTCACTCTAAATGTGCCAGACATGGTCATGGGTTTCACTCCTCTATTTAACTTATTGTGAAATGTATACAAAGAAATTATTTTGGTAATTTATAATGGACGCCTTAATAAAATTTTGGCAGAAGGCAAGATAATTCCAGGGATTTTTTAAATTATACAAAACATAAATTTGGAAAAACTCATTCTTTAGAGTTAGCGTTAGAGTAAAATTTATCTAATTGTTAAAAATAGTCGAATATTTTCCTTTTAATTTTACTAAATATGCTTATCATACAGATACGCGTATTTCGTCTACTAATAAAAGTAAAATATTCGCTTATTTCCAACAATTAAAATATAGTTTTTTCGTTAAATATAAGACTTGGTATGAATTTAGTGAAAATAGCTTACACCTGCATATTTAGTTTGAAATTAGAACATATTGCACGTATTACCGACCCGCTTTTTCATACAAATTTTTATCAAAACTCAAAATTTAGTTGTAACAAAAAACACATATGCGAAATTAAATTTATAGGTCGTAATTAGGTCCAGCTTAGTTTGTTCAATTTCAATTTAAAATCGTCCAGCTGCATCCTTATATAATCAAAAATAGGTGAATAACTTAATTAATCATTTCGATATATCATTTTCCTAATTCCGCCCGGTTGATCGTAAATACGTACAACATAAATTTAAGTGTCCCTAATTCCCGCTCAAAACTAATTAGCAATATTAAATATTTTTTATTTACAAATTGAAAAAAGTATGTATTATAATCTATTTAATAATATATCTTTTACAATTATTTGAATAAAATAAGTAAGTGAACATCATAGTTTAATTATTATGGTCTTAACAAAATAAAAAAAATTTTAAACGTTTGAACCAATATTTTCGCTAAAATGTCTACCTAGTTTAGTTTTCTATCAATAACTTATTTGTTAATATGAATACAAATGTGCATTATTTTGCATTACAACGAGGAAATAATATTCTTTTTTTATTTCAAAAATAAATTTGAAAAATAAAGCGTGGGAGTATTGTATTTACAAAAAAAGGGTTCGGGCGGCATAATGTACTAGGGCGGTGATAGGTACATTTACGTTAATTTAAAAAATTGTATAAATATATTAATTACTGTAAATATAGAATTTTGGAAATAAATAAATAAAGAAAAAAAATCGCATTTTAGAATAAATAACGAGGTTTTCGAAATCCTTTGTAACGAAATACTAATACTGTTCTAGAAAAAATTTTCTTTATCAAATCTATCAGGAGGTGGACTAGAATTTAATAAAGAAAAAATATTTATTTTAAAAAAGTTTACACTAAAAAATATTTGTTTTTAATCAAATATTAGTTATTTACCATCACAGCTTATATCGTCGTCCATTACTTCTTAAATTCTAAAAATCACTCTGGAAATTTATTTTAAAATGGTTTACTTTCAAAAATAGTTATTTTTAATTTTACTATCGCAAAGTAGCGTCATCCCTTTTTGACATTTAATATTCAAATGCTCTACGTGCTATGTCAATTTAAATCGAGCACATAGAGTACGCTCTGAAAACGCTCTGAGCGCAGAAAAAAATACGGATTTCAAGCTCTGAACACTCTGATCCAAAAAAAAAAAAAAATTAATATTTTTTTTTTGATAGTTCGTGCTCTGCTCTGAACTAAAAAACGAAAACGCATAAAGTGCAAGGAAATTGTTGATGACAATTGACAACATAATTTTCGGATAAAAAAATAATAAAATAAAAAAAATATTTAAATTATTCAAATTATATTGTATTACATTGACATTAGAATAATAATAAAAATTAATATTTCTTTGTCAATAATTTTATTTGCGAGAATTTTCATATTTCAATAATCTAACAGCAACAATTGCAGAAATCTACCACTTTCTTTTACATATGAACGTAAAAGGATTTCTGCTTCATATAAACATGGGCAATGATAAATTTTAATTGTTACTTACTGTTCATTCATACATAAATAAGAATTGATTAATTTGAAATTTCCCTGGTTTGTTTTTCAAATTGAAATATTCCTAATTAATACCAGTTCAATTTTAATTGAAAACATTATAACTAAATCAAAGATAAAATTAAGTTATATAATTATTATATAATTGGAATTAGTGTTTGATTAGGTAGACTGCACACCCTGAAAATGATAAAAAAATTCATATTGAAATTTAAAGTATGCATAGTTAGTGTTTTTTTTTACAAAAACTTTAAATGTTTAGGAATTTACATTTTAATTTGGTAAAATGTCAAAATAAGTTTTGCTTTTTGTTTTGAAATGTCAAAAAATTGTTAAAATTTTTGTGGAAAAACTTTTTGCATAATTTTTTATTTGGGGATTTTCGTTACTTTTTAAATTTTCTCCGAATTTAAATTTTTTGCAAATTTTTTTACTGAAACAAACCATTAGGATTAGATAAAATATTGTAATTTATATTTCAATGCATTCGTAGTATGTTTTAAAACCTTCTCCTTGGCTTCAGTCTAATGTTCATCATAAAATAATAAAAACAAATGAGTTACTAGAGTCATGACTCATGACATCAAAAATATATAATTCAGTACTAATAGTCTGTCCAGAAGCAACTGAAATAGACACTTTGATCTGACTAATATGTTCATCATCATAGAAATATAAATATCTGGATTTTTGCTTGAATTTTGATTGAATTGAATTACATTAAGACTAATCTTAATATATAAACTCGTTGGTGCATATATTCGTAACCCTAGATCTCGGAAGCTACTGAACCAAATGTTACCATATTTTCAACATATATTATTGACACCGAAACTTAACATATAGGGTTTTTTCTTTTATAGATTGCGCTCGGGTGGCGTTATTTTTTGAAAAATCGTATTCATGGGCCAAATAGACTGAAATTTGGAACATATTAGTTTATAAAATAGAATGCTTTGTGAAAATTTGGACCCAATAGGTGGGGTGTACAAGTTGAGATATTTTAAAAAAAGTGATATTTTTGGTATTTTTTAAAACTAAATTTAAGTTAGTATACTCGACGAAGTACAAATCAAGGGAGACGTTGATCTAATTTAACATCACAATAACAACAGCCAGAAACAGAAGCAGCAAGAACAAGAATGCAAAACTTATATGCAAGAGAGAATAAAGAACACAGAAGTGTACGAGTACAACATGTAAGAAATGCAAATAGACTTAGAAGATCACATCAACAATTAAGTGATATAGATAGGAATTTAAATCAATTAAACAATAGAAAAAGAATGCAAATGCGTATATTATTAACATTATCATCATTTGACCGTATTGCATTTGATTATGATCCTGAAATGGATTATTCTTCTCACTCTAAAGTTAATGTTGGGGAAATGCACAAAGTGTGTGAGTATTGCCATGCTTTAAAATTTAAATATGAAACAGCTGGGATGTGTTGCTGCTGTTCCGGAAAAATTGATTTGCCGAAATTAAATCCACCACCAGAGCTTTTAAAAACATTACTTAAAGTAGAAACAGCAGAAACGAAATTTTTTTTTTGAAAAATTAGGAAATTTAATCAATGCTTTCAAATGACAAGCTTCAGAGCAAATTAAATTAGTATAGTATTCATACTGATCAAAATACGAAGAGGAAAATGTATTATTACCCAGAATACCAATGATACCAACTGATTCACCAATTCAATTCAGACGGTTACAATTTCCAATTCGTTTGGCGTATGAGACCATCAATAAAGCACATGGTCAATCTATGCAAATTTGTGGCTTAGATATAGTTTCTATATATATGTACAAAATGGAGAAACTAAATATATCGTACGTATACAGTTCTGTTAGAATAAAAAATAAATATTTACAGTTTTAAGATATATTCTATGAAGTGAAAGACTGAGTTTTTGTTATTGTATGTTATTGAGTTATATTGTATTATTTTCTTTTTGATTTGTTGTTAATTTTTTGCATTATATAACTTAACAGTTAATGTGATATTTTCTTAGAAAAAATTAAATAAAAATAATAAAAAATGGACTAGAGAATAAAAAAAATGGGTTTATTTTTCATAAACACTTTAACACCTTTTACGTACAACAATATTAACCAGATTTTTTTTGCAAAAACGATTAAGAGTTATGGGCAAAACAATTTTTGCCGGGTCCACTAGTTAAATAATAAAATACAAATTTTTCAAAGATATGTATGTCATTTAAAAACTTACTTACCTAAGTATATACATACATATACGTACATAGGTACACAATTATATATATATATATATATATATATACCTATATACTTATAAGTTATGTTATCCTTAAATCTTGTTTAATTTTACACGCTGGGTGGCGCAGTAGGTAGAGCGCCTACCTTTCAACCGAAAGGTCCCGGGTTCGATTCCCGATGAAGCAAAAAAAAAAAAAATGCTTCATTGGTTTTTCGAGCTGGCCTTTGTCATTGGGATATAATAAATGACAAAAAAAAATTCAGAGTAGTTATATAATATAATCTGGTAACAAATTAAATAAATTGAAACTATTCTATTTAAGAAGACTTAGTTCCTGCCAATAGTAGTAGTTTTCCACATGTAATGAGTAGATAAGCCAGTAATTTGTTAAAATAAATACTCAAATTATTGTAGATATTGTAGTGTAAAATTTCAGTACCGTACTTAATTAAGCACGAAAAGGAGATTCTACCTAAGTTACTGTCAAGATCATAAAAAAAAGTATGGCTGGCATGACATTACAATTTTGAATTTATTGCATCCTATGTTTCAAAAATAAGAAAAACAAAAATTAAATACTTATATTAAAATGACATTCATTGTGTTTTGAATGCACATACACACCCATGCACACAAAACTAATGCATAAAACTTTGTACAAAGGATATATAGATAATAACGATTACTGTTATTGCATTGATTTTTGTTTTTGTTCTTCTTTTTAATTTACTCAGTCATACATAATGTAAAACTTTTGGTATTATATAAAAGAAAATTAATTTGTGAATGTGGGATAATTTTGGAGATATGTTGTTGTTTTAAAATGATATAGTTTATAATTATAAATATATTTAATTAATATATATTTACTTAATTTAAGAAAAATGTTAGTTTTACTAGAATAAAAATTTTCGAATCGAAAATTTCTACATATATTTTCAATTACATAATTTAGAAATGACCATGATATATAAATGAAGACTGTCAATTTGATTGGGATCAAGATATGAGCTTTATAGAAAATAAATTTTCAAAGTAAATAATTAATAAAATTTAAAATAATTTTAAAATAATGAGTTTTGTAAATGCTACTCCACAGTATTGATAAATAATATGAAAATGACCTTAATTTTCTAAAAAATAAATTATTGTACAAAAAATTGAATTTCTTCAATGAGGCTGCACAAGATCTCCTGAATTTTTGAAAGATCATGAAGAACTGGGTACCCTGATGTTGAGCTTCACCAAAATTGATATTTTTTAATTTTTTTATTGTGCAGTTTTCAAATCTGACTGCCTATTTAATTTTCAATTTTTATTTATTTATATATAATTTTACCTGAATATTTCAGTAAAAAACTTTCAAGCCATTTTCAATTTTTTGATTTTTTGATTATGTCCTCTGACTACTAATCAGAGGGTTCATGGTTTATGGAATCTCGCTTAGAGTATGGATATTTAGTAGATTTTGTTTTTTAATTTATCTTAAAATAATGAAATTTTATTAAATTTGTTAAGAATATAATTTAGTAATAAAATGAAACTATGCTATTTAAAAAGCCGAAATTTCTAACGATACTTACCGTAGCAATTTTCCACATTTAATTAGTTGATGTTGATATAACTACTAGAAAATTGATAAATAAATATTTCGAAAAACTCGTACTACGTTATGTAATAAAATTGCAGTACTGTATACTTAATTATTTACGAAAAGGGAACTAATAAATAAAAAAAAGCTGAATTTGTGAAAATTAAAGAAAAGAAAATAAAATAGCAAGTACATAATTTCAAATACTGTAATACAGCTAAATGAAAAACTGATTGCCAGTTTGATAAATGTACATGCTTGACAATTAAATGTTGAACATCAATTTTGTTAAACGATTTGATGTAGAGGCCGAATAAAAGTTGGATGAAACCTATTTTTGAAGTTTAGTATTTTGAATTTGTTTCTAAAATTATTTCCAATTGTTAATGTTCAGGTTCATAATAACGTTGCTTTTTCTCTATTAAATAAAATATATATAGTTTTTAGTTTATATTTAAGTTAATAATGAAATGAAATAAAATTTATTTTTATTTGTAAAATAATGTGTATTGAAATACAATAAAAAAAAAAAACAAACCAAATTGGAAATAAAAATATGAACAAATTAAATTTTATTTTTTTTTCTTTTTTTAAACTTACATAACCTCAATAGTCAATACATATATATAATCTAGGGCAAAAACCTGATATAACTATGTATATATCTATATATATATATATATATATAATGTACATATATACATTTTTATAATAATATAAAATAAATTATGTCAATAGAATATTTACTTCAGCAATTGTTATTTATTTTTATAAATTTATTATACATACTACCTATGTATCTTATGTATTTAAAAATATATAATATATTACGTACTATGTACAACAATATTTAGTTTATAAAAAGTTGTACATAACCAAAAAATAAAGAAAAATATGTAATTTCCGAGTGTAAAAGAAAAAGAAAATTTTCAAATAAGAAAATGATAGAAAATTGTTCGATATTTATTTTACTTCCTTAATTCTTCCCAAATTCCTTTTTATTTTTTTTGTCTATAAAATTCCAAAAAACTAACTGACATTTTTGGATACAAGTAATATGTTTTTTGTTTTTACTTTTATAAATCAACTAGATAGGGCGTCATAATACTGCATTGTGACTGTCATTTTTTATTTTTTTTTGTATTTACAAAATTTACAGTTGAGAAAAATTTAAAGTTTTGTTTATTGCTTTTCCTTAAAAGAAAATAAAAAGAAAAGAGAATTTTTTCATTTATTTTTTTTAAATGTTATTTACTCAAATAGGCGACTACTTGATTATTGTACCAAGTAATAAAACATTTTGTCATAATCAAATAATATCGAATTGAAGATGCACATTTACAAGATTCCTATAATTCAATACGTAAACATGATCCTGTAAGTTCTATTGCCTACCTACTTAGAACAAATAAAATCGACAACAATTTTTGGGAAACCTAACTATAATTATTTTTGATGACAAAGATAACTATGCATGTCAATTTAAAACGACAAAAAAATATTTTTCAAAACCATTTTGAATAGAAGTGAAAATCATTGCATTTTTTGTACTGCTATGTTAAGAATGTTCTAGAATGGCTTTCGGAAAACTTTGGGCTGTGGGGAAACAACCTCATATTGCCAGAGGCACAAAACTTATCAGTTAACTATATGATACCTGTGTGAAATCAACGCTAATGTATGACAGTGAGGCATGGCTGATAAATAAGATAGTGTAGGGAAAATGCAGGTCTTCGTTAACAAATGCCTGCGAATAATATGCAAAATATTCTGACACAGAATAATTAGAAATTATTAACTCTAGAAAATGGGCAAGCAGGAACCAATGGGCATCCAAATAAAGAAGAGGAAATGGAGGGGGGTAGGCAACACCCTTAGAAGACCTACAAATAATATTGCAAAGCAAACATTGTATTGGAATTCACAAGAATTTGTGGATCAAGCAGAGGAGTAGGTAGAATAGAGTCCATGAAAATAAAAAACAACAACATTTATGTACACATTTTAATTTTAAGATTTCGTTATATGAAATATTGCCCCAAATATACTGAAATATCAAACATTTTTTCTATCACATCACATATCATAATTCAACTCGAAATGTTAAAGATAGTTTTCGTAAAATCGTCAAATTACTGAACGCTTTACACGTTTTCATTCTGTTCAATGAAATTTGATAGCTGCGTTTTTGGCATTTTGCAACTATGAGGCTGCGTGATGGTTACTTTCATTCTGACCAACTGGTAAGCGTTTATGTTGATTTATGTAGGTATATTATTATAGGAAAAAAATACAAAGTTCCTTTATTAATTTAGATTTACCAGCAATAAGTAGCTTTTTTTCACTATTAAATGCTTAAACTGCTACTGTTATAATTAGATATAGGATACTATTGTTTATTTTTAACCTTCATTACGAATATAAATAAATTTTGACATTAAAAAAATTGGTATACGTATTTGAAGAAGTATTGACAACTTAGACTAAAAAAAACCGTTTGATGGCACTGCCAGATCATACATAGTTCCAAATATGTTCGGCAATTAAAAGAAAAACTTTCGAAATTGGTCAGATTGATATTAGGTCGTTCTTATTTCTCTATCAGAGCAGAGTTAAACCTGTTAAAACAATTTTTCTTAGATGGATACATTTTGTGTGTGTTTTTTTAATATTCTATCCTATTTTGATTATAACGTATTTTAAGCTATTCAATTCGTTATTTCTCGTATATGGTGTAAAGAATATAAGATATAACTACTTAACGAAGCTATAACAAAAAAATTTATGTAGGCAAGCATAATAATTTTGCGGTGTAAAAGCTAGTATCTAAGTATACTATTAACCTAAGTGAACAATAAGGACAATAATCATTTGTTATATAAAACGTTTTTCTACACATTCAGAAATAAATGTAAATATGTATGCATGTACATAATAATGTATTTATAGTTGCTTTTGGTGATTATGTTGTTTATTTATAACTTTCTTTATTTTCTTACGGAAATTTGAAGGTATTTAATATTTATTTTTTTTCTGATTTTTTTATTATGGCTTTCTTGATTTTTCTTTTTTACATATATAACTTAATGTGTATTTGTTTAGGTGAAATATGGTTTTATTAAAATGTTGAATTTTTTTTGTTTTTTTTTTGTTTTGAGTTTTTTAAGTTTTATTTATTACTTTTCTTTATTAATTGGCATAAACAATATTTTCATGTATATTTTTATGATAGAAAATATTTTCTTATCAGAGTTTTTCAAAAATGATTCACATTGGAGAATTGTTTAGAAACATTCTAGTTCAAGGGTATGATTCTTTATATTAAGATACATATATATATATATAAAGTCATTTTGTCATTTCTTTTTGCGGTAGAATATACTTTCATTATATATTCAAATAATTAAGGTATTATAATAAACCTATATTTAAACTTTTGTTGTATTAAAATTTTTGTGATATTTCGAATAACTAAGATACATATGTAATTTAGAGAATTACTTACATTACTTAAATACTTACTTACTCAGAAAATAATAATTTTTGCTTAGAGATTCGATTATTAAAATGATAAAAAATTAGTTAGTTAGTTACTTGTAGATTAAAAATATTGTTTTAGATCGTAAATTTTTGTAGGTACAACTTTTTGCCTTACAATGGCACAGGAGTAGTGTACAGTTGTATATTGTGAAGGTGGTGGATCCGAATCCCGTTTGAAATTTTTTTATTATTATTCCTTGTTATTAGTTGGGAATTTATAAGGTAGTTGTAGTGATATTAGTTTGTTGGGAATTCATGATTATCGATAAGATGGTATCAATGAGAATGTACCGGTAATAACAGGAAAGAAAATCACGCTATTGCGGTTAGAATAGAATTTGCAATTCTTCCCATTTTTAGAGTTGACGGTAACGAAGAAGTTAGCATGGATAGTAGCTCTGTATTTGGTTAAATTAAATCATACGTATAAATATATGTATATATATATATATATATATATATATATCATTGATACTTATATATATATATAATATTTATATATATATATAATATAATATAGAATATATATAATTGTGTTCATAAAAGTGAATAAATAAAGTACGAAATTAAAAACATAGTTAAGCAGAAATTAATTATATACTATATTTTCTTTTTGTTTATCTAATGAAAATTGACTAAATTATATTCATGTGTAGTGTGAACATAGAATCCACATAGTCATAACTAATTGAAAATCAATATTTTATTAAATTAATAATATTATTGACTTTGACTTCATTAAATTTTATAATACATAATATATTGTATATTATATACATTTATACATTTAAATTAGATAATATTACTTATTATACTGTGATATTTAATGGTTAGACTGTTACACATACTTGTTATATTTTTGTGCAATAATGTACATCATTCATTGACAAAGGTGGTTAGTTATATTATGCTGTTAGTAGAGTAAATATAACGTCATGTCAGTAAATTAGAAAAATTACAATAAATTGTGACAAATCTACAAATTCGTGCTTCAATATAGTTTGATGCTACTAAAATAAAAATAGTATTAGTAAAAATGGCGTCGACCAATAAACTATTATGGTATTTAGTTACTATATAGAGACAAAGTCAATTAAGTAAGTAGTTGTTGCCCTACATCTTTGGGAACCGTGCTGCTAGCTACAATTGAAAGGTTTAAAGTACTCATACAGCAAAAAATGTATAATTCAATGTGGGAATACACGAAAACGATTAATATGTACTTACTGGTTGTTACAGATTACGCGTATTAGCTTCTTATGAGGAAAGGATATTTTAACATTTGAAAGAAATTTTATTAAGTAAAGGGTACTCTATCGATTGGGGAAAAGAGAAGCTTATTATTTTTGGCGTGGAATCCGAATTTATATACAAAAGTACCTCTTCCAATTAGAAAATCTCCATTTCGGCGAATTTTTGGTTTAAAAGAGTCATTTCTGGTCCGCCCAGGAAGTTGAAAATATCACCAATCGATAGAACCGATTTAGCTAATAAATTTTGTTTTTAATTTGAAAATAAGGGCTCCCTTCCCTCTTGAAAAGCTAATACGCATACTCTGGAACAACCAGTAAGTATATATATATATTAATCATTTTCGTGTATTCCCACACTGTTTGAGGGAATTATACATTTTTGCCTGTATGAGTAGTTATTGTAAACCTTTCAATTGTATGCATGCTCTGGATCCATAAAACAATTGCTTAAAATGTATTGTACTAGAATACGAAAATAATAATATTAATAATAATTCATTTATTTTTACAAATACATGAGACGGTAAGTCACATCTTCAATTGTATCTTTTAAAGAGTATGAATAGAAAATATAACAAAATATAACAAAACACTTAAAAATTGTATCTAATAAATGCAGCTTACAGAAAAATTGATAATTCAGTACAAATTTATTAATTATAATAATTTCATAAAATATAAATATAATTCAAGAAAAACAAAAACAAAAGATGCTATAACTTCAAATAGAAAATCAATGATGAGCAGGATTTGAACTGGGATTCTCTTATTTGCAGTTATTTGCAGTCAGTTTACAAAAATTATTTTAAACTCAGTAATAGAGAAGAGAATTGGAAAATTCAGACAAAACCAAATCGTTAATACTTAATGATAGTAAATAAGAGTAGTTATTTGAGAGAAATTTTTTTGGAAGAATGTAAAAAATTAAAATCATCTGTATTTGTATTGACAATAAATTTTTTGTTATAGAAAGAACATCGAACTCTGAATGATTTGACAGTCTTGATTTAGTTTTATTTATTTTTTTATTTCCATTAAAATATGCCTTGCGAGATTACTCTCATTCTAGGCTTTACAGTTAATTGGGTTAAGCTTACTTCACTAGCTAAATCAATTATAGTGTTTTAATGGCTACAACTTTCTACAACTAAGAAGTTGAGAAAAATCAAGTTATCTAAGACAATATTGATATTTGCTAATACAAATTACAGGAAGTGTAAGTGGAAGCTCTAATATGCAAGAAAGCTTTTGTTTTTATAAACAATCAAAAAACCTAGAATATGTATGTGTATATGTTGATATGTGAATATGTTACACATCAATATATATTGACAGTATTTACTGATGAGAGAGAATACTGAAGAAATACTGATGTGTAAACACATATTTGGTCTGTATGTTAACTCGTTTATTTGCACGCTCTTTACAAATTTTTGAGAGAAATTTAAGAAAATTTTATGTTTAAAACGTGACGTAACAGCTTTCTCTTAATTAAATTTTTGCAAATGAAATTCCTATTTGCAAAAATTTGAAAAACTCTACTGTCAATTTTTTGTTGTTGTTTTAAATGTTAATAGAATATTTTTCATATAAATAGTAGTAGACCTAAAATAAATAAAAAGTTGTATTCCTAACCTGAAAACTTATTTGGATAACTTTTTACCGGTAAAAAGACCAAAACCACGAAAAATTATTTAATTTAATTTTTTTCAACAAAAACATTCAATAATTTTACAAAAAATTTCAGAAAATTATTAAATTAATTCAAATTTTAAAAAATCTCATAACCTGAAAATCAATTATTTTTGACATGAAAAAATTTGGATAAATTTTTGCAAATTTTGCGTATGTCTACTTTTGATTGCAAAAAAGAACATTTTAACTGTTCTCGCAGAATTTTATGACCACGTAATTTTTCCTCTCATTTGCAAATTTTTGCAAGTAAAAGTAAATATACATATGTATGTACAGGCCAATGTACTGCATGAATTCATATTGTGAATACTTATGAATATACTTACATTTGACAATATACAAACAATACAATACAAATAAAAAATAAGTGAGAATATGTATCAATTATACTCATTTTGTATCTATATTGTATATATATTGTATTTGTATATATATTGTATTGTATTCTTTGCTAAAATGAATAATAATATTTTCAAATATAGTGAAAACGGAAAATGTATTGAGTATATATTGAGTGTATCATGTATTTTTTTTTTGATTCGTTCATTACTTATCAAGATAAGTATACAAATTTGGTTTTTTTGTTCATGGTCTTCGGTCCCGACTTGTAGACCGTCGAACCTAAAAAATTATTTGTAATAATTATTAATAACATTTTGTCACAAAAGTACAATTTAAACACATGATATAGAGTTTCGGCCCCAATTCCTGGGACCCCGAACCTATTGTCTTCATCACATTTAAGAACCATTGTACTGATGACAAAAAAAAAAATTCCAAGGTCTTCGGTCCCGACACTTGTGATGCCGAACCTCTTGCTTGCATCGTGTTTAAGAGCCATTGAACTAAAGACAAGTTAAAAAAAAAATTGTAAAAATCAGTCCCAATGTAGCGTTTCAAAGTTCATGCTAAAAAATTTTTTGTGACGCTGGTGTTTATACTGTATGTACATTATAATTCAAATCGATGTATTGAATATATTGTAAAATCGTCAATATATTCACTATAAATTTAACTTACTCAATAAGTGAATCATATTCAATTCATATTATGTATTGATTTTTTTATGAAATTTAAGTAAGTGTGAATTGTTGATTTGTATTGAAACAAATCCAAGTAATTCATATAAAATAATTTATATTGTATTGCATTGTATTATGATTTAATGAATGAATTATTTTTGTTTTCAAGTGGTATTATGCAGTTCTCCGGTACAGACCTATTGATATCAATATATATTGAAAAAAATAATAGAATTTATCCTATTTTCTTCAATATTTATTGAGATAGACAAAATTAAATATGGCAAATAATGAAAAACTTAGCAACATTCATATGTTAATATTTTTATTTTTTTTTGATTTGACATTTGCTTTATATTCACAGGGTACTTGATTAAAAATTTTTTATTTTTATATTAGTTTTGGTGAATATATAAGAAAAAACTGTCAATAAATATTGAAGAATATTGATGTGTAAATGCTGCCTACTGAATTTTAAAATTTTACTATTAGTCAAGTAAAGATAATTAAAATTATATTTATTTCCAGTACATCTTACTTTTAGTATAAATTACAGATGATATTGTCTCCAAGTAACGTCAGTATTATAGAAATTCATTTACAATTTTCTAATACTTATTAACTTAAAATCTGTATTCCAATTTTATAATAAAAACCAAATTAACACCTTAATCTTAATAAACAAAAAAATAAATAAATCAAATTTTGTCAAAGTTTCATTTTCACTTTAAGGCTTAGGTACCTTACCTATCTACCTATTTACCTTCTTTTATTTCTTTTTTCTTTACCATTCAGTTACTTAATAAAAAAATATTTTTATAGAAAATTTCGAAAACAAAAAAAAATTACAAAATATTTTCTATATATAAAATAAAAATTAATTGTTTTCGGTAAATTCTATGAATTCTTCAAATTAAAATAATTTATGTGGTTTCCCAAGCATTTACAACTTACAAAAAAGAGGAATGGAAAAAAGAAAATAATAAAAATAACTTTTTTAACACAACAAGGACATCTAAAAACATTTTAATGATGGGAAAGAAAAACCTTTTAAAATTCTTGCTTTTTTTTCTTTTATTATTTTTTGTTTTTAACTTCTTTAAAGTTGTCCATAACAAATTTTTTGTATTTATTTTTTCATTTTTATTTTTTTTAATTAAGTTTCATTCTCTCTAAATAAAAATTTGCATTTGTTTAAAATTTTTGTCCACAAAATAATAAATTTATAAGATCATAGTTAGAAACCCATAAATTGATTTTTATTTTAATTTTTGATGCTGTTGTGTTTTTGAATATTTTATTTACAAAACAGCTTGCACTCTTCAAGGTTATTTAAAGTATTTAAAATATTTTGAATGATAAAATTAAGCTTACCATATGACTTGATATTTTTTTTTTACACTCTACAGTAACTCAGGTAAAATAACCTTTTCGTTCGCTTAATTAAGTACGGTACTGCAATTTTACACTACAATCTACAATATTTCGATTGATGTCAAATGTGATTTATATATACATAAATAAATTGTATTTGATAAGATTATTTAATATTTTAATCTAAGCTCTAAATTAATATAAGTCGAAAATGTCAGCACATAATTATATATGTAAATTATATTTTGGAATGACAGATTAAATTAATTAATATTATTTGATATTTTCAACTGTAGAAAACTTACAAATACAACTTTTTTTAAATGTTAACATTTTTGTTTTCCTCATCTCAAGATATGGCATAAAATAAGCAGAAGTTTAAAAATGAAAAGCAGTCGATGACCATCGCGCTCATTCACGACCTAGCCAAAATTGTCGTCTGGGTAAAGCAAACAGAGTTGAGTTTAACACTTCCAAAACTCAAAGCTATCTTGTTAGTAAGAAGAATAATAATACATAGTTACATGTTTTTTTTAAAAGTATTTATCGAAGATGGTTCGCTTCGCTTGTGTTCGCTAGCATTCCTATAATTTTAAAGATTTCAATAAAAAAACAATTAATGTTCTTATCCTCTTGTGATGTGGGTAATTCCAATAGGAACTTTACTTCCGCAACAGTTTTTCAGTTGTCATAAAAATCACTTAATTATGTTTTCTAATTCACTTAATTTTTTACACTAAGTTTAGATGCATATTTAGTTTCAAATGTTTTCATATGTTGCAAAATTTCTTTTTACATTTTGAAATTATTTACTCTCTTCTAACAAAAATATGCAATTTTAAAATTAACAACATTTTTGATTAAAATAAAATTTTTATAAAGTGCCGTCTTCAAAAAAAAAATTTTTTTTTAACGATTTTTGTGCGCAGTAAGATGTTTTTTAACGAACTTAAATTATCCGAATTAGAAAAAAATTCTTCAAAATGATTTTCTTACTTAAATTATTCAAGTTTTAAGTTAATAATTCATACCTATGCCTATACACTTAACTTAACTTCTCAACAGCTGAAATATTATTGTATATATGCATAAATAAATGAATTGTCAAATGTACTGTTGTACCCAATGCCGATTTACCACATCGCAGTACGAAATGGATCTAATACCTATTCTCCGGGCAAACGCGTAGTTGTAACGAATCTTTGGATATTCTAAGAACGGGCCTTTAAAATCCCAGTCAGGTTGATAAACATTATGTCCTTCTATAAATATTATGGTTTTCGATAGATCTGGGCAGTTGCAGATGGTATATTCATCTATGCAGATGATGTCTTCCTGAATATCAAAACCCTCGCAAATTCGACATTTAATATTATTACCAGGTCCTAGTCGCATTGTATGCTGAAAATTTTTGGTAATCTAATACAGTATTGTATGTTTCAATGTCGGCTAAATGATTGTAAGGTCGGTAATTAATTTATATTCAGGGGTGTGTACAGTGTATATAAATTTCTATATAATACATAAATAGTTTTTAATCAAAATTAAATAAGTATGGCAAGCCTAAATGAATAGTTTTCACTTGGAAGTTGCCAAAAGTTTAAGAATAATAATTGTGTGGATTATTTGTACTATTTTTTTTATGAGAATTTTTAATAAGGAAACTTTTTTATTCAAGAGATACGTTTTTTATTTTATTTAGTTATGTATTTATTTAGTATATGTATTTATTTATTTTTTGTTTTTATTTTCTATTTCAAAAAACCTTGAGAAATTTTCAAATCTGTCAATTTTAAAACATTTTTTAAAATAAAATAATTTTATTATTTTTTTTCAAAGTATGTTTATGAACTTTTTGAAATTAATGAAATTTATCCATAGTATATGGAGTGGAGATTAAAATGCCATAAGCTAAATTTGGTTAATCCATATCTTTATTAAACAGAAAATTATAAGAAATGTAATTTGTACGCCAATAGAACTGTGAAAAAGGAAATAGATAGGTAGTTAGCTGTTTATTATGTATTTTCACAACGATTCAGGTGGGTAGTGTGTGCCAATTAATCAGTTTATACTATTCTCAAGATTAAACTATTCTCAAAAATTGTATAAGTTATAAATGAGGGTGCTTCGAATGATCCTGAAAACAATTAATTGTGGATATAATATCTCACAAAGATACCAAACTGTGATATATGTATGTATGTAAAATGTAATTATTTTAATTTTTTTCACAAGACTTTAATCACAAGACTATGGGATGAAAACCTCAACTGTTTTTACGCAAAACTTATAGCATACAATGTCAAATAATTTTATAGTGAAGCCTAAATCTTATTTAGTAGCGTAACTTCTATTTAATAATATCATAATTCCATTTTATTTAAAGCGATAACCAAATTATGTTCCAAATTAATTTCAAAGATTAATAAAAAAAAATACTTTCTACAACATCCTTGCTCTTAGCAGGGTTCAAATCTGAGATCTTTTGATTAGTAGTCAGACACCTTAACTACTTCACCGTATCGGTGGACTTATTTAGTAGTTAATTAGCATTAGCTGATCATTGAAATCTTTTTAAATTAAATAAAAGTCAATGTTGACTAGAAATATCAAGTGGAAATCTTAAACCTCTGTATATATAACTGTTTCAGTAGATTTCTGAAACCACCAAGGCAACATTTTTATTCGACATCAAAAAACTTATAGTAAAAGTGGATATTGGTGACAATAAGAACTTTATTATTAGGCATGCTTTTAATTTAAAAACATTTTTATCAATTTCTCACTTCAAAACCTTGGAAAACTGAAATTACGAGAAAAAGCAAGATGCTTAATGACAAAGTGGTTTTTTGGCACGAAATTTTCTATTATCATATTAAAGTACTAGTACAAGTATAGTAGAATTAAATAATTTAATTTTTGAAATAAATTCCCAAAAAGTATTATTTTAGGAAATACATTTTAAATCAATTTTAGTCTGACTAGATCACAAATACCCACTAGGTCACGATTACCCACTTTTACTATAATTCCATAGTAAAATATAAAATATCGATTTGTAAGACTTTTGTGAATCACTGTCAGAAATAAATACACATTTAACTGAAGAAATTGTATATATGTATGTATACATAGTTATATGTACATAAAATTTATTTCAGGATTACGTATTAAAATTATAGTTTAGAGATTATTATTATTATTATTATTTTTTTTCTAAATTAAGATAAGGATGTTGTTAAGAGATTTACAGAAAGGTCATCTCTTTGACAGTGAATATGCATTTTATATATACACACACCACAAACAAACAAGTTTGAATATTATTTTAATATCTGTATATATATATATATATATATATATATATAAACGTGAAAAATGACTTTGAAAATGACCTTATACATTTATTAAAATGAAACTGAAAAAATTTTAGTATAGCGCTGGACATTAAAGTAAGGAATTTCTTAGAAATTGTTGTTGATTGACTCAGGTGTTAATGATTTAAAAGACTTCCCGAATTGAATAGTATTTAATATACATAACTATGTATGTAGTAACTAAGTATATGCAATAGTTAATTTTTTTCTTTCACATTTCTACAGAAATCTGATTTGAATTTGAAAAAAATATATATATATTTTTCATGGTTCTTTGTAAGATTCTTGTTAAAGCTTTTTTTTTGTTTGCTGATATTTTAGTTTCAATCTAGTTCAATGTCTTCAATTTTTTTTTGGTTTTTTCATTTTATTTGATTGACACACTGGGTGGCGCAGTAGGTAGAGCGCCTGCCTTTCAACCGAAAGGTCCCAGGTTCGATTCTCGATGAAGCAAAAAAAAAAATGCTTTATGGATTTTTCGACCTGGTCCAGTACCCTTTGTCATTGGGATATAATAAATGGCAAAATTAATTGAGAGTATAATCTGGTAACAAATTAAATAAAAATGAAAACTATTCTATTTAAGAAGGCTTAGTTCCTGACAATAGCAGTAGTTTTCCCCATTTAATGAGTTAGCCAGTAATTTGTTAAATAAATACTCGAAATATTGTAGATTGTAGTGTAAAATTGCAGTGCCGTACTTTAATTAAGCACGAAAAGGTGATTCTACCTAAGTTACTGTAGAGTGTAAAAAAAAAAAAAAAATTACGTAAACTAAAATTGCATTATTTTGAAATTATTATTAATAAAATAGTATTATTAAATATTTGTGCATTTACGAAACACAAAAAATGTTTCTTGTAAAATGTTGTAAATGTAAATTTTCATCATCCTGGTTTTTACTTATTTTATTCATCAGTTCTACAGTTTACAGTGTACATATACCTTGATTTATTGAACATTTATGTGAAAAATAAAGAGTTCATCTAATAGACCAACAAAATTTGACTACGAAGTTCATTAAAACTGACTCAATAGTTTCCAAGAATATAAAATCAAGTTGAAGAAATATGAAAAATTCTATATAGTTATATAGGACCTTTGAGCTATGACAGATATATTTATATAAGGCCCAGTACAAGAATCAAGACTTAACCTTAATTTAATGAAGCTAAAAATATCCTAAACTATATGACTGTTTTGGATATTTTGAGTAAATCATTATTATGATAGGATTAAGATTTACTATATATATATATATATATCTATAATATATGCTCTATTTAAGCCGTTACAGGACAATGATTATAATTTAAGTAAATAATATATATAACGAGATCGTAATTTAAAAATTTCAAAACTGTATAAACGTATAAAATGAAATACTGAACAAATTAGACTTAGTAGAATATAATATGTAAATTAAGGAAACGTTAACGATTCTGTGATTTAACCAAATACGTTTAATAGCATAACATTTTGTTTTCATTTGTTTTTTTTACGCATATAAACCTTACTTATATACCTTGATATCGGAAATGTATCGACAACGTCGCCAATACAATATTTCATAACTTGAAATGTAAAAAAAAAGATTCGACATTGTATCATGATTGGAAATTCATATAACAATGTATTCGCGACATAATTTTACAACGCGGAAAATTTAATTTTGAAGTTTCTTTTTCAGTACTGGATGTTGTTTGCAAGGTAAAAAATACATGATCATTATTTCAAATGTCAAAAACATATGTAGATTGAATGATTGGAAAATAATTTGACAATTATTTTAGATACATTGTATTGAAAGTGATCAGAAATATAAACAAAACACTTTATGTTTTTGATAAAATGTGGGTTGAATAGAATGTGGCTCATAAATTTTACATTTTTATTATTGCTATTTTTATATTGTATCGCGGTTGCAATATTTCCGATATCATGGATACTATCACATACTTATAGGCACTGGAAAAATGTTTATAAAATGTTAAGAAATTAAAATCGATTAAATTTAATTCCTAAATTTTAGATTTTTTTTTAGAATTTATGGATTTTAACAACAGTTTGAAAGTGTAATAAAGTCCAATATAGCAAATAATTAAATTTAATTGACATAACTAGAGTTTGATTGAAAATTAGGATATTGCCTTCATTCAAAATATTCATAAATAAGAGCAATAAAACAAAATGCATTAATGTATTTATTATTTAAAAACCAAATTAATAAATTACAAAAAGTATAAAAAAGATAAAAATGAAAATTTAATTAATAATCTCAACAAAAACAAAGAACATATACAAAAGTCATGACAAAAGTCAAAATAAGAATATAGTTATTATAATAATAAATACTTTAATTCCTTGGACTTTAATTCACATCGTTACCTCTATATATGCAATAAAAATTTATAATGTCCTACTTTTCAAATTATTTTTAATTTCTCTACTAAAACTGATTACCAAAAACTATTTAATTTTTCAATGCTAGAACTTAATTAAAAGGATATTTCTTTTAGTATGTACAATAAACGTCATATCCTTTTTAAATATTATTTTATCTTAGTCTATAGTAAATAAAATAGCTTAATTCATATTATTGTTTATAATATCCATCGTATAATTATACTGGGTGTTCCAGAGCATGCGTATCAGCTTTTTAAGAGGGGAAGGAACCGTTATTTTAAAATTTAAAAAAAATTAGATAACCTAAATCGAGGGTGCTCTATCGATTGGTGGTATTTTCAACTTCCGGAATGGACCGCAAATCGGTTTTTTAAGACCAAAAATCGCCGAAACTGGCCGAAATCGAGATTGTCAAATGGGAAGGGGTACTTTTTAACGTAAATTCAGATTCTACGACAAAAAATAAGAAAATTATGTTAAATGATTTTTTTTTGATTTCTTAGTATTTTTCTTTAAATTTAATAACAATAAAACAAAAATGCTCAATATTTTCCTTTGGTAAACTAAAATTAATGATAATAATATTTATAAATAAATTTGTTTTCCATGTTATCATATTTTTTATCTCAGTTTTGGGTTCCTACAAAGTTTAAAAAAAAAAAAAAAAAATTTACTTAAAAAAAGTTACTTATTTTTTGACGTAGAATCCGAATTTGCATAAAAAAGTAAAGAAAATCTCGATTTCGGCAATTTCGGCGATTTTTGGTCTGAAAAAGCGGATTTTCCTTCCTTCCCGGAAGTTGAAAATATCACCAATCGATAGAGCACTCTCGATTTATAAATAAAATTTTTACTTAATTTTAAAACAACGGCTCCTTCCCCTCTTAAAAAACTCATACGCATGGGCTGGAACACCCGGTATATAAATGTCTTTTTTTATTCTATATGTACATTCATGCAATTAGTGCGTATGTATATTTATATATATATGTACATATGTATTTGATTATTTAGTTAAAATAATTATTACATAATATTATTCTATATAAATGGGTAGAACAAAAAATAAAAAGTAAATTGAAATTAATTTGTGTAACAACTGAAAAAAGGAATCATTGGATTTGTATATATATATATGTATGAGTCTCATACTATGAGAAAGTTATATAATTTTTTTATATTCTTAATTAATAATATAACTAATATTTATTCTTATGCAAATAGAATATTTAATGAAAGATTATGAAATAAAAAAATATATACATAAATAAGTAGTTATACGAGTATATGTTTAAAAAACACTGTTGTTGAATTAATGTCAGCAGCACTGCTCTAACCTGACCTTTTTAATACTCATCGTGTTGTTATGAATGTTGAGAATAAAAGTGTATTTTACTATCTACTGCGAATTGTGTTATATAGTGTATTATTTAATAAAATATCAAAGTTAATTAAATGTTTATTTATTATTTAATAATACTTTACACTATAAGTTATAATATGATTTTATGTGCTGATACTGATTATTAAGTTATATACTATTATATTGACTTATACTTTTACCAAAGACGGTAAATATATTATATCAAAGAAAAGAAAGTAAATAATAAATATATCTATATATTATATGCATTTACTCTCTTTGTTTTCACTTTACAATTTTTTATATAATTTAATATAAAGTTTGAATTTAGTTAAAGGATGTAGTTATTATTATTTCATCGTAAATTTATTGAATAATGTAGTGGCTGATTAGAATAATTCTTTTAAAAAGTGTTGGAATGGAAACGAACTTAGTGGTTTTCTTTGAAATTATGATGTAATTAAAAAACATAGTCATCATATAATAACGTTTCGTTTCTGCATTATAGAAAGTGGTAAGAATTTTTTTTAATAAAATAAAAATAAGTTATCACTTAGAGCATAGATAATTTAAAACTTGAATATTTTTATAATTCAAGATGTATATATACATTACACGTTGTCTATTATATAAAGGTGATAAAAATTCCTATACAATATTATCGACGACTATTTATTTATTTACTAAATTTTTGTTTTTGTTGTATTTTTTTATTTTTGTAAGAACTGTATGCGAATAAAATAATGAATATATGTATATATGATCAAAATCTACTTAAAAATTGTAAAGCATGGTGTGGATAATAACTTTAAAAGGACTGTCTGGTGGATAGTCTTCCCCTCTTTTGAATAAATTAAAATTATCAGTTTAGTTTTTAAATGGTTTTTTTGATATCATTTCGATCAATAAAAATGTTTTATTAAATAATGATTGTGTACACTACTGTGAGGTATTTTGAAATGAGAAGCGGAACATTTCATTTTATATAATTATATAGTTAGTGTTAGCCGAATATAAAGGTAATAAAAAAAGAAAATTCTGTGTTCTATTGTATAGTTAAAGTGATTGAAGGGAGTAATTAATTATTAGATATATCAAAGTATACATAACTACTTAATGTCGGATTCATAATATAACTATACATATATACTTGACACTTTCTTCATAATATATGATTGCTTGACGAATATATCAAATAGTTACATAAAATTGATATTTAAATTTTTATCTTACATTAAATTATGGTTACATCCGCTGAGCTGAGGTTGATACTAGTATTACCGATGATTAATAATTATGATTACTATGTTTATTTTGTGTCTCATTATATTATTTTATATTTTTTTATGTAATTAAATATATTGACACGCCAATAATGTCTGTTTAACTTGGTAATTAATGTCGAGTAGCAGAAACATGAACTTTTCATAGTAACAGGGAACTGAGTTTTCAGCGAATTATTTTATTGAAAAAAGAAAAAAAATATTTTTTTAATGCTGGAAAATTTAATGTTACACTGGGAATAGCTGGTTGTATATACGTTTTTTAATTTTTTTTTTTTTTATTAAATGTTATTGTAAGATTAAATTCATTTATGTAACTTGTTTGATTTAAACATAGTAAAATAAAAAAAATAAAATAAAATTTCAAGGCCACGAAATGATAAGTTTTATTTTAATATCACTCATTAAATAATCCACTGTTAAGATTCTATATCTTTTTTAATACGTCGATATTTTCTGATATTGTACGATTTTTTTTTGTCTGTTTTGGGTCCAATTATTATGTGCCATAACTTTCTCATATTTTCCAAAAATGACAATAAAATTTTCTTATTTAATCTGTATACAAAGTACTTATGGAATGCTTAATAATTACTTATAGGATTAAAATGAAAGTTGTTGTGATATTAAGTATATACGCGCAAAATATACTCAATATGACTTTTAAAAATTTATTCAAAACAAATTAATCGATTTGGTTTATTTCCCATTCATGATAGAAATTAATGGACATTACATTATGCTATTAATGAATTTTACAATATAGCAGATTTGATAACAAATTACACATACATATTTAAGATCATATGAGAGCTGGGTTTGTTCTTGTATTACAGGCTAAGTCTACATATATTCCAAGTCATGACACTGCAGAGAGGATTCTCATTTTGACCCCTATTTATACAGGCCAGGATAGGAAGAATAAGGACAAGATTTTTTAAGTCTAATAACTGAAAAAATATAATTTTTTTCAAGTTTTGTTCTAAAAAGAAATTAAAATTTTGTATTTTTTAGATCGAATAGTAAAAAAAAAATATTATATACTTTAATGTTTTATTATAGAAAAATTGATTTAAAACAGACCTTGCCATTTGAAAAAAAAATATTTAAACCTTTCAAAAGAGAGTAAAACACATAACAAATTATTTTTAATCATCACAATTTTTTTTCACCATGTTTCTTTAACTAACAATTTTTTAAATTTTAAAATATATTTTATGTAATATTTTTTTTATATAATTA
Organism: Argyra leucocephala; assembly: GCA_963942445.1. NCBI lineage: Eukaryota > Metazoa > Arthropoda > Insecta > Diptera > Dolichopodidae > Argyra > Argyra leucocephala. Next base: position 100,069,976 of record OZ012679.1, on the reverse strand, counting down.
GAGTACAAATTCTAAACTTTATTTTGATATTAAATTTATATTTTTTTTATTTATATTTAATGCTCTAAAACTTTGTTTAAACGTAAAAATATCTGCCAAATTTTTAAAATTACTTCACGGCGCGCTCAAATTGGTTGAAAAGAAATACAGAAAAAAAAAGAACAAAATTGAATATCTGAGACAAATGTCATTTTTCATTCTCATTTATTTGGAAGTATTGTTATGTACTAACGAATATTATCTTATTTTTGTCTCTTTTTTCACGCATACAGTCTCTGTAAGCGAATGTCATGATCATGACTTTGATTAAGGTGGTTATGATGAAGTCCGAAGCGGAATTTCTCCGAAAAAAAATTCCGATCCGAATACGAAAGAATTGGTATGCTGAAGTCCCTTCGACTGCAAAGTCTGTGCAGAAATCAAAATCATATGTTTCGGAAGATTTTTTGTTTTGTTTTCATATTCATTTCAAACATTTTTATTTTCAATTTTTTTTTATTTATTTTGTAAAAATTTTTTAATAGATAATGTATATGACATAATGTATATATTATACAATATGGATACATAAATTAAAAGTAAAAGATACAACTTTCTTAATTATATTTGTAGTATGTATATATATACAAATTAAAATAATAGTAATTTTTTGTTACATCAGAGAAAATTTAAAATTCTCTAAAGAATGTAAAATATATATGTATCGTTTTTAATATATATACATATTATGTTATAATATTAAAAACAATAAAATATATTATTCTTTTGAAGCGCTTTTTTATTCCTAAATAAAAAAAATATTTTTCATAAATGAAAAAAAAAATTGAAAAAAAAAACTATTATTACATTTTCTACTTCTCCTAATATTCTAAATACAAATATTATATGCTTTATAATTCATTTCCGAACCATTCTAATACTTCCGAATGAGAAATTCCGGCGTACAATTTTCAAATTATTTTCCGTTCCGACGAACTTCATCATACATAAATTTTAAAATTTCGGATAAATAATGACATTTGCAGACTGCGGAATACTTTCGGACTTCAGCATACCAAATTCGGAATGTTATCGGAATTTCACATTCCGACGAACTTCATCATAACTACCTAAATGTAGGCTTATGGTGGATTTCCTCTTCATGGACGAACGTCCGGATAATTTTATTTTACACTATAAATGAAACACAAATACCATTAAAGAAAATTTTATGATTTATTCTCAATGCGCGAAGAACTGACATTTGTTATGTAGTTAAAAAAGGTTGACGTTTGAAAATATGTTTACATGCGTTGATATTACTTTTATTAAAAAAAATTAAAATTTTGTTAAGAGTAATAATGGATAATAACATTGTAATATTCGAAAAAAATAAAATATAGCGCTTTGCTATATATCTATCCTTTTCTTTTACTTCGTCCTTCAGCCAAAAGTTAAAAATATTTTAACTAAGAAATTGGATGAAGAAAATGAAAACTTTGATTGGTTAAAAAATTTATCCGGACGTTTGTCCATTAAGAAAAAATCCACCTTTAGATTACAGGGCCTTTTAAAATTAGAATTTTTATTAGATATTTTAAAGTTTTTTCGTTTTAATTAAATCTTTTCAGTTGTCATATTTTCAAATATTTAAATTACATTCATATATATATATGTATAAATTAAGACATATTTATGTGCAATAGGAGTAAAATAAATACATAATAAAAAAAAAATAAGCGAAGTTTTTTCTAAATAATCAACGTTTTGCATAAACATTTCAGTTTTTTATCCCAACATTTTAAAATTGTGCAGCTATTACTCGAAAAAGGTACATATACCCAATAATTACAAAAAAATCTTTTCTAAAGCTCGAGGCAATCTCGACGGCGTCTGTACGGCGTATGATCTGCGAACTGTCAAAAAAAAGTTAAATCATATGAAAATAATATAAGTAGGCAAACTCGACGCCCTTCTACTGCGTTTGTTCGGCGAAGAAAATAAAAGTTGAATCAAGTTTAACTTTTTCGGCGTTAAATGACATTTGATCGTACAAATGTAATTGACAGATTTAATAAGTGCTAAAATTAGTAAGTGCTTGGAAAATTAAATTAGTAAGTATTTGGAAAATGGAAATAAGTGTTTTGAATAAGTGTTTTGAAACAATTAAAAGTTAGATAAATATAGTTTATGTAGTTTGGTTTTTGATACATATATAAAATATTTTATTAAAATATTTATTAAGTAAATATTTATTAAAACTTTTTTTTAAATAAACTGTATAATTACTTTTATAAATATTTATCAAAATTTAATTTAAATAAAAAAAAAATTGCTACAGTCTACAGTAAAATCTTCTTGATCTGTTTGCTTCATGTAGCCAAAAATATGCTAAATATACAGTACATGAGCAAAATATTTAAATACAAATTTAGTTTTGTTAAAAATTTTAGATTAAGCAAAACAGCATTTAAATATGTTCTTGGAGAGATCGAAGATAGCTATCCAAAAGCAAAAAGATCAATAGCTTTGTCACCAACCTTAAAACTGGCAGCAACTTTAAGATTTTTTGCACAAGGAAGCTACCAGCAAAGTGTTGGAAATGATTTTAATGTCAACACAGCGCAGTCAACATTTTCCGAATTATTTTCTAACACTTTGAACATATTAGAGGAAAAATTGTTTCCTAATTGGGTAAAGTTAAATTTGACAGAGTTGGAAAAAATAGAAGCGAAGCAGTTTTTCTATGAAAAATGTGGAATCCCTGGCGTTACTATGTGTGTTGATGGAACTCACATTAAAATAATACAGCGTAAGGATAACAAACATTTATTTTATAATAGAAAAGGCTACTACAGTATGAATGCACTAATTGTAAGTAATTTATAAATATTTACTAAATCTGTTTTAATGATATAAATATTTGTGTAGATTTGTGATCACAAACAGAGAATCAGATTTATTGATTCACGTTTCCAAGGAGCAATTCACGATTCTCTTATATGGAATCTGAGTGAAGCAAAATCATATTTTAAGAACCAATATGATTGTGGTGATAAGCATACTCGAATTTTAGGTAAAAATTAATAATTTAAATATGATTTTATTTTAACATATGGCGAATTACTATTGTAGGTGACAGTGGTTACCCTTTGGAACCGGGGTTGTTAACACCATTTAGAAACCCTTCAGAAGGTTCTATTGAAAGGCTTTTCAATAAAAAACATAGTTCGGGAAGGATAATTATCGAACAAACAATTGGATTGCTGAAAAATCGATTTAGATGCCTTCATGGAATGCGATCACTTCATTACGAACCCTCAAAAGTGGTACAAATTGTAAACGTTTGTTCAGCTTTACATAATGTTTGTATTCATTATGGTACTTCATCTGATCACTTAGATTTTTTTGAAACTCCCTCGGAAGTAAACGAATCAAATGAAAATGTTGATATATCAACTTATAATAGTGAAGCTGTAGAAATTAGAAGACGAATTGCAGCTACTTTCAGTTAAATTTAAAATTTACATATTATTGTATTGTTCCAAAAATAAAATATTTAAGTAAAACTCAATAATTTATTGTTCTTTTAATAAAATAATATATATTAAACGAAAAAACTTAAACATAAATAAAATAAGTCTTCATGATTTAAAAAAAAAATAAAAAAACCTTAAATGTCAAATCTTAAATAAAAATAAAAGGAATCTTCATGATTTAAAAAAAATTAACAAAACCTTAAAGATAAGATACTTAAACATAAATAAAAAAAATCTCCATTTTTTTTAAAAACTGTTAACAAACCTTCATGGCTAATCGCAAAATAAACCTATTCTAAAATTGTACTTTTGTTAATTTCAAAAACTATTTTTATAACACATCTTCATCATAAGAATCTGATAAATTTTTGTTGTATTTTAACAGTTCCAGTTCAACTATTTTTTTTTTTAATTTAATTTTTTCTAAATTCGTGTTTTCTGTTTCTAAATTGTGACGTTGCATTTCTTCTATCTTTTTTTTTTTAAATTTATAATTTCTTTTTGGTTTTCATTACTTTTGTCGAGAGCCCTATAAATTTTTCTAAGGCACGAGCATGCCTCATCTGAATTCTTCGCAATAGGAACAAGTGTTTTTTTCAGCTGTTCAGACATATTTTCCTGAATTTTTATTTGCCGTTCTATCAGCTGTATTGTTGTCGGTTTTTCTACTTCTCTTAATCTATTGCTCGATGGAAACCTGTTTTCAGCTCTTTCTGGCTCAGCAATACCGGCATCAATTTCTAAATTTCCCTCTTGCATTGTTTCCATTACCACACCACCACTCATATTAGCTGTTTGTTGTCTCGATGAATTTGGGAATTGCAATTTGTAGCTATATTAAAAATGGATCTGCTTGAATGTCCTTCCACCCCAGTCACCATTTCACTTAAGGTAAGAAGAGAAGAAACGTCTTCTTCAACTGCGCTTAGGTTTACTAATTTGTTAGGTCCACCACCAGTTGAACCTATTTCTTTTTTATTTTGCACTAATTTCCTTTTCACAAGGGCTTCGTAATCTGTCCACACCTTAAATACAATGAAAATTCAAATTTACATACAAATATCAAATAGTTACCTTTCTCCATTCCTTTACTTCTCTCTGTGGTGGACCTAAACTATTTATTCGGCTGTTAATCTTTCCCAAAATATCAGTATATCACTTGGGGACTTGGTTGTACATCCCCTTCCAATATCAGGATTTTCCTTCATGAGGCTCACTAACCCCATATTGATCTGGATTTGTTACTTTTTTCCTAAAAATATATGTGAATTTATTTACACATAACAAATATTTAAAATACTTACATTTTGGAAACTAAAATTTTTCAAACGTAAACTAATTTTCGCGGGTAAACTTTGTTCTACAAACGGTAGCAGCGCGGGAATGACGGTGTGAAAAAAATGAATTTCGAAAAGTTGACATTTAACGTTTACAATTTCCGTGACTTGCGGTAACCGCGATACCAAATTTAAACGTTTGCCGTTTTATTTACTTTTACGTTTACCACGATAAGCCCCTATGTTTCATATCCGATTTCAATTTCAACTTCAAAATAGACCCTTCTAGAATAATTTTTTTCCTACAATAATCAAATCAATCACCACTTGAAGAGTTTTCAACTCGAAGCGTATACGGTATACCACACTGTATAAAGAGAATCAAATTGGTAAATTCAGTGATGATGAAATTGACGTTGTATGTATATATCAAGCATCTCTTGCATTTCCTTCATTTTCAACTTTAATTTTTCTTATTTACCCTTATACTAACTATTATCACAAGTATGCTAATACAAAAAATTATTTATTTTAGTTACTATTTTTTTTTTTATATTATAATATTTACAATTTAATTGAAAGCTAACATAAATGTATATTATGTATGTAGTCGTAATATGCGTGTACAAGCATTTGCAATCACTTCATAAATCCTTTCAAAGAAATAAAACAAAAAATTTAAATCCGTTATTGTCTCTGGATTTCATACAATTATACTTCTATAACAGTTTAATTAGTATGATATCCCTAAGAACATTATGTCAAAAAATCTACATAAATTACTTACTAAAATGTGGTAATTACATAATAACATATATATTTGATGTGTTTGTATATGTATGCTGAGGATGATAAAATTATCTTTAATTTTTAAAGATTATAAATATATATATATATATATATACTTATTATATATAGATAAATCTATATAAGTGTATATATATATCGTTTTTCTTTAGAAAATTTTTCTGACGCAAGAATTTTTCATTTATACTTATAATATGTAAATCTTTGTGTATATGTGTGTGTATATGTTAAGTGATGAACATGTTCATCGGACGAAAGAAAGCATTGATAACAATGTTCGCATTGCATTGAAACTTTATTTACAGTAATGGTTTTTGATTTAGCTTTTCGTTTTTTCTATACAGAACAAGTAAGTGCCAGATATAAATGTCATTATATATATATATGAACAGTTATGATAATAAGTTTTTGAACAATATAGTAATTTATTAGGAGTACCTGAACCAACAATATTTTTGTACAAAGAAACCCTTTCATAGTGTATATATATATATATATATAGCATTATGCTATTTTAAATACTCATTTTGGTAAATAGTTATTAATAAAATGTCAATTAACAAATTTAAAATAAATATATAAGTAAGTAATATATATGTCATTAAATTTGCAAAGTTGAAATTTAACATGTATATGTAGATGTAAGTATATATTATATGTATTTCGAATTTAATGCGATCAATACCAAATTAATCAAATTATTGATTTGTTTTCCTTAATGTATTAATACACAAACGGAATCATTTTAATTTCGGATTTGTGTCGTATTCACGAAAATTTGATATTTGATACAGAGATGAGAATGGTGCGCTGGGAAGCAAGTATTACCTTGCGAAATACAAATTTGAAATTAAAGATTTCAAATAACTTTAAAAGTAATATTTTAACAGAAAAACAAAAGTTCTCGTCGTATTATTTCTTTGGTTGTATCAAAACTCTTTACAAATATTTCATAATATTTTTCTTATCCATAATTTTTTTCATCTTCTATTAAAATGTTATTATTCAAAAACTTTTTATTTGTCCTGTAAAATATGTGTATATATATATAGTTATGTATATCTATCACAATGTGAATATTAATTTATATTTAGTTTGATGAGGACAATATCTTTTTAAAGTTTTATGTCATAAAAAGCATAGTAATATTGTAATTATCTTTTCTAAACAAACATGTACATAATATGTACATAATAGGTACATATAGAAAACATACATACGCTTCCGCAACATATATACTTATAACTTATAAGCTAAATATTATGCAAATATGAGTCATTTAAGAAAATTCTGCATCATAAACTCGTTTTATATAGAATGGAGGTTAAAATTGGAACTAATATGGTGTGATTTTTGAATTACAATAATTTTAAAAGATAAAGGGGGTATATATAATAACCTTGGAATGTAATGTTGAAAGGAAAATAAATAAAAAAAGATAGAAAAGAAAAAAAAGTAATGAAAAAATATATGAAAATACGGAAAATAATTGTAAAAAAAAGAAAAGTTTTCAATAAAATAAAACGAATTCAAAGAAACCATCCCCCCCCCGTACATAGTCTATTTTTAAGCCTTCAGGGGACTTATGACGATATACAAAAATTTATATTGAATATTTAAAAGTATGTTAGATCAGATGTCAGTGCGATGTCGCTCAGATAATATTGTATATTCGAATTTTGTGTAACAAAATTGATGTTAATTTTTAAAGTTTTTGAAAATAATTCGTAGTCGTCCCTATGTAGTATATAGAGCAGTAACCAGTAAGTGACTCTGAAATGCAAAGTGATGTGCGTTTGCCAAGTGTATAGTAAAGTGAATTAATTTATTATAAAACCAAATAAAAATGTTGAGACAGTAATAAATTGATACCTACTAAATGTAAATTATTAGGGATTCATTAGGGGTTATTAAAACAAAAATTTTGCTGAATATTATTCTTATACACTAGAATAATATCCTAAATTTAAGAAAAGCAGATTTTGATAATACATATATATATATTAATCTCACTTCCTCTATTTTGCTTTTCATAAATGAATATAATATGTGAAATAGATGAGTAGGTTTAGTTATAGAAATTGATTCGTTCAAAATTTGAACAAGAAATGGTATTTTTAGTAATATATGGAAACCTATTATTTAGGGGATATTAAAATTACATAATAATAAGCGGGTTGTTATAAAATTAAGATCAGTATACTTGTTTATATGACCTGAATTCCAAATTGCAATCCTAAATAATTTTCTGGTATGTTAAAAGCAAACTTAAACCTTATATAAAAATACAACATCCAATTTATACGAATAAGCCTCAATAGCTAACATTAATGAAATACAACGTAGAATACTTTACCGTATGAATATAGTATGGGAGTAAATGCTTCAGGAAATACTTTTCACAGGATAGTAAACGTTCTATGACTGACAAATTGATTCACCAACATCTGAAAGGTTATAATATAAGTGCAAATCCATAATAAAAGTAAATTGTTGTAATATAAAGGTATGAAATATGAAGTAAAATAATTAAAAGAACACTATAGCGAATATTTTTATTTTTGGCTTAAGAACTTACTAAAATTTAAATATTTTCCCACGTCGTCGATCTTGTGTATTATAAGATATAAGATATAGTGTAATAAGATTATGAAATGTAGAGTTTAGAAGACAAAATAAATTTGACAGTAAAAGTATTGTACGTTTTCATGAATTACAATGTTTAAAGTTTAATAATAGGATTTTTTAATTTAATATAAGGATTAAATAAAGCAGGGAATAGATACAAAAACGTCAGAAAATAAAAAATCTTAAAATCAAAAATTTTAAAAATCAACTGATTTTTGAAATGTTTAGTTTTCAACTTTCTAAATATCATTGTACAAGTCTAAATAGAATTCAATAAAAGTAAACAACAGTATTGCATTACAAAAAAAAAAAAATTATTCAATTTTCCAATTTACTAACATTTTAACTGCCATGTTGGTATTTTCCATGTAAGTGTCACTATGTTCGAAAAAAGCTAAAAAAAACAAAACAAAACATACATGTGAAGTCATGTACCTACATCTTAAATATTGGGATGATTCCAAATACTAGTGTGTATAAAAATATATGTATACTTAAGTATATCAATTCACTTTTTTTTGTTATATTTTAAGAAAAACATCACTCTCCTTGATGTAATCATAATAAGGGTATAAAACGCTATATACTTACTTATATCATATCCATATAATATTATATATTATGTACATGCATACATTGGCAACAATCATTATAATATACCTAGATAAATGTACAATAGGAAATCGCAATTTTTTTTAAAGTTAGTTTTGTAGAATTACTTTTAGCTTTGTTCAATCAGAGTATTCTCATATTTCAGTGCAATTTTTGAATACAAATATTCATAAAATATATATGATGTATAGTGTTAGGCCATACATTATATATGTATATGTAGTTCTTTTTGATGTTAAAATCTGCTATATCCTTTGACTACTTTATAGAATAAATTGACTAGATTTTACAATATTCGTAATGATACAAGAATTTGTAAGTTGTCTCGGAAGTTACAAAATCAGTAGAAAGACGCCAACTGGATTTGAGCAAAGGTTCGTAGAGACTATATCAGCCATCAGTTATTTCTTTAAAAGTTTTGAAAAATATTTCTAAGATGCCTTTAATGAATTATTTTGGACATAAAATTATTCTTAGAATAAAGTTGTATTTCATTTTTTGTAAAATAATAATATTATGGGTCAAATAAAGATCTATTATTTTATTAAGTGACATTTTAATAAAATAATAAAGTGTGGCTTACTAAATTTATTTTAATTAAATATTTGAATCAATTTCAATTGTTACTTTTACAATTTCGATTGTATATTTACTTTACATCACATCTCTGTCATTACATGTATGATTTCAAATCAATTTTTATGTAATACTTATTTAAAAATCTACCGTAAAATGAGTTAGTTTTTATTATAATGAAGAGTTGTATATGTATAACATGTACTTTAAAATAAACTTTTAATGTAAAAATAATTAGTACGACATTTTTCACCTAAATATTTTTGACGATTCCATTTCTGGCGAATTTTTTGATATAAGTTTTTTATACTGTCAGATTAATGCTGAGAGCAAGCACATCAGACGTCTATTACTAATCGGAGACTTGCTACATATGAATTGTGTAATTTATCATCACCCAGTAGGGTTATTTAAGACACCGCTACTTTTGATTAGAAAATGTTAAAATAACTAAACCAAATAGATGCTGTTAGTAGAAAAATAAAAATCATAAATTAATGCATTATGTCAATAACTATGCATTAATTAAAAATACTTTAAAAAGTTAAGCCAAGCTAGTAAATATCAAAGAGAAAACAAACAAAAGTTTTGAGTCAGTCTCAGCTATACGTACATTATAACGTAATTTCATTGCCACATTTGTATCTTTGGCGCCCTTAGGCAATATACATTAACGCGCCCCATAATACGTAATAAAAATTAAAAAGTGCAAATATACAATAAAAACTAATTATCTGTCTGTTGTTTGTGTTAATTTATTGATTAAATAAGAAATAAAAATGTCAGGAGTACTAGGCATTAATTAAGTAAAATTTTGCTTTTCGTCAGTAAAATATTCAATTATATCAGAACAATCTATATTTGTAAAATCTGTTTCTATTGATAATATAATAAAATCTGTTTATATTGATAAGCGTTGTTCCTTTATAGTAGATCTTATACAGGACTTCAATCTTTTTAATAACGAAAAACTGCGTTCCGCAGAGCAGTTACTTAAATATGTGCACAATAATATTCTTAAGATTATATTTATATTTGGATACAGTTTTTAATTTTTTGCTATATATTAATTTACTGAGCTCTAATATCGAATTTTCAGAAATTTCATTAGATTTCAAATATGACTCCAAGTGCTCACATTCATCCACAAAACATTCATCTTAATCGTTCTTGTATATCTGGTATAAATTTTCTGCCTTTTGTAATATTGATTTAGGCTGATATTTCGTTAAATTGTTTAAAAATTTAAAATTTTGGTAAATTAATTTATATGCTTCAATCATCTTTTTCAATTCTTCACTAAGACATGAAATTATAACATCAAATGTTTTGGTTTTACGATTCTCATTGCTATGTAATTTCGATTCTTAAATTGTTTCATCATGAAACATTTTCCGTTTGCTCCCTCATTTTCTTTCAAATTCTTTAAAAAAATATTTCTTTGGCTTTAAGTTCATAGTTTTGATATAAATTTGACATTTAATTTACAAATTCAATCAAGGATTTGTATTACTCAACAACAATCGATAAATCATTTTCAATGGATTGTAACTTTAAACTAGTAGCATTAAAACGTTCTAAAATAGATTTTCAAAATGTCATCTTAAAAGCACATTCGAGAAGATTATGTTTCATCTTCTGATATTTTTTTAAAGCTTTAGATATTCCCGCCCAGTTTTCATACAGAGCTTTGCATGCATCACACCGACAAGACTATCATGTTTTGGAAATATTTTTTATGGTTAACGATTTTAAAGTAGTAGTTAACATTCGACCAACGACTTGTTGAAGAAGAAAAAAAATTAAATAATTCTTGTAAATAATGGAAAAAGAATGCTGCATTTCGGCAACAATCTGGCGCAAGTATGATTTTTGTTTTTCTGTTTTGTTTTCATTTTGGTACTTTTTTTTATATTAAAGAATTTTTATGAATTTTTATGTCTGTACTTAAAATTTATTTTAAATCATGTAGCGATATCAACTCGGAAATAACCATCGTTAGACATCTCTATATTAGTCTATGGTACTTCTTATAAATAATGTTAATGTATATTAATATTATTATTTTGTTGAATTCTGATATTATGTTACATAATTTAATTATAATTACCAATAAATATAAAATTAATTTTGATTATGTGAAAAAAAATTATGCTCCATAAGATTTTCCAAAATCAAATTGCTAGCGCCCTTTTTCGGTTGGCGCCTCTAGGCTCTAGAAGGTTTGCCTATTAGTAATAAAGGCCCTTGCGTAATTTTTTAACGGGTAACACATACCGTATAATATGACTAGTACAATTTTTTTGGGAATAATTTCCCGGGTATGCACTTACTTACTATTTTTCCTGGTGCATTAATTAATTAAACGTGAAACATGATATGACTGTTATTACAAATTTCTTTTCATCAATAGTCTCTTTCATTCGTTGCGCGTTTTTTCGGTTCTTAGGTATGGAATAGTCTACATCATTATCATTATTATCTAACTCCATCATAAGATTGCCGGGTGGAACAGTGTAAGTAGTTTAAAAGTATCTTCATTTATTTCTGAATTTTCTCAAGGTTCATGTAAATTGTGTTCGATTGTTAAATAATTTTCTGAGACTATCGCTATCTGGCATTTTTTTAAATGTGGCCAGACCATTGTAGACATTCTATTTTTCAGTATTTTAGTTTTATACCGTATTTATACGTGACCGTAACTCCTGATCATACCACATTCTACCGGTCACGATCTTTTATTCAACCTGTTGTTTGTTATATTAATTCTAAAATTATCGATTTATATTTTAAGAGGGGAAGGAGCCGTTATTTTAAGAATTAAAAAAAAAATTGTTATTTAAAGCGAGGATGCTCTATCGATTGATGATATTTTCCACTTCCGGAAAGGACCTGAAAAGGTTTTTTTAAGACCAAAAATCGCCAAAATTGGCGGAAATCGAGATTTTCAAATGGATAGAGGAAATTTTTTTATGCAAATTCGGATTCTACAACAAAAAATAAGAAACTTATGGTAAATAATTTTTTCTGTTTTCTCATTAAAATTAATAAAAATAAAACAAGAATCCACCATATTTTCCTTTGGTACACCAAAATTAATAATGATCATTTTTATATACATTTGTTTTTTATATTAAGTAGCATATCTTTTCTCTCAGTTTTGGGTACCTACAAAACTTATATTAAAACAAAAAACAAACAAGCAAAGAAAATTTTTACTTGAAAAAAGCTTCTAATTTTTTGACGTAGAATCCGAATTTGCAAAAAAATACCCTTTCCCATTTGAAAATCTCGATTTCGACCAATTTTGGCGGTTTTTGGTCTTAAAAAACCCTTTTTCGATAGAGCACGCTCGACTTAGTTAAAATAAGATCCAGCGTATAATCTATTAGACATATCTGCATACTCACAGCCAGTCAGGCCGCAATTAAAGCACTGGAGTCGGTAACCATCAATTCAAAAACCGTGTTGGACTGTTGCAGTTCTTTGGACGAACTAGCGGATAGGTTCAACATATTGTTACGATGGGTGCCAGGACACACTGAGATATTCCGGGTAACTGCATGGCAGATCTACTTGCTAAAGAGGGCACTATATTAGAAATCCTTCTGGAAAGGAGCAATCTGGGTGCACCTCTTGCCACCTGTAATTTATTGCTTCACAATGATGCAATATAAGCTTCAAACTTCAGATGGTCAGTTAGGCCAGACTGCAACATCACCAAGCAAATCTGGCCTATGTTGAACCTGAAGCGATCCCTTAACCTACTAACTATGATAAGGTGTGACATTAGCACTATGGTAGGGGTCATGACAATGGCCCGTCTGATTGGTAAACATGCCAGAAGACTGGGACTCGCTTCAAACGACTTCTGCAGAACGTGTAGAGAGGTGGAGGAGGATGAAACTGTCCAACACCTACTCTGTTCCTGCCCTGGTCTTTATCATAAAAGGAAAACCCAGGTTCTAGGAACCTTCTTTCTGGACTCGCTGGGTGATCTTGAAAACACTGGTATCAAAAACCTCCGCCGCTTCGTTAAAAGCTCAAATTGGTTCAACGAGTAGAGTACTACGCGAGGAAAGTTTCCGTGGTATCACAATGGACCTCACTGGTCTAAGTGTTTCGGCGTACTGTCGGCAGCCACTACTACCTACCTACCTACCTAGTTAAAATAACGGCTCCTTCTCCTTTTAAAAAGCTGATAAAAAGGATGCTCCTGATGAAAAGCATGCTCTGGAACACCCAGTATATTCAATTATGTTAAGGCTTAGTGTGAAATTCGACATTCAGTTAGTTTAATTATTACATAATTCTAATTTATTTTATGACATAAATTATTTTTATTTCACTGCTTTAATTACCATTTAGAAGCTGGTGTTGATCAGAATAATTTCCATGATCAAAATGCTGGAATTTGAATCAAATTTAAGTTATTTTATTTGTCGCTTAAATTTTAATCTTTTTAAATATATCTACTCTTACATTTATATATTTAAATTAAATTTTTCAAAATATATATTATGTATCGATATTTGAAATATTTGTATTTCATATTGATATATTTTATAACAAAAATTTATTATCCTTGTAGAATGCTATAATCATACAAAAATTGCAAAAAAGAAAAGGATAAACTGTGGGTGGACTATTTATATTGTCGCCACTGTAAAAGAAATTTACGATGCTTATGATCTGAAACCAACTCGAAATGCTACTTAAATTATTTATTTAAGGATTTATTATATATTTTTGTTTTTCCCTCTTTTGTTTTTTTTTTCGGTAATATATTCTTCTTTTCAAATTCTAATACGTTCATATTGAATAAGCATTTCAGAGAATTTTTATTTTTATTGCTTTGAAAAATATTTTTTGTCATTGTGTTTGTTCTTGCTTTTTAGTTGAAAATCGAAATTGGTTTTTCATTTTTTGTTCTGCGTTATAGTCATATTAATAAATTATTAGTTGAGTATGAATCGATGACAATAAGAGAGTTTCCCAATGATACTTCTAAAACAAAAGAAGCAAAGAAATAATGAAAGTCGGTAAAAGAAAATTTTGCATATTTTGATATTTTACAAAACAATTTGAGGCTTAAAATTCCTAGAAAGTAGAAATTTAAAAAGATCGAATATAATATTGAATTTTGCGGAATTCCAAAAATAAAAAATGATAAATAGTTTAAAAAACATTTCAGTTCTTTGTTAGAAATAAAAAGAAAAAAGTACGATTCGTTTTATTCAACTTTTTTTATATCATTCTAATACTGGTATAAAAACTGTATTTATGAATAGTTTAGTTGAAACTTTATTGGATTAGGAGGAATCTTTAATGCTCATATTTACCTCTATGGGTGACATTTTTTTAAACAATAAGAAAAGGAGATAGGTTCCACGAAGAAGTTATAAACAAAATTATTGACTTTAGTTATTTTAAAAAAAAAAATTTATGTTGGGAATATTAGTAATGCGATTTCACATTCTAAATGATCTAGCGCTATTTAGAATAAATTTTAATAATAAGTCTTAAATCATTTTCTTCGAAGAAAGTGATTAAGAGGCGTATAATAAGGCGCGGGTATACCTTGTCCTACCATATATTTATAAAATTTAGTTAAAATAAGAACAATTAGATGATGATCAAGTGAAGTGAGTATGGATGAAATATCTACATCACCTCTGAGATGAAAGACGCGATTTTCTATTCTGTCAAAAACAATTAGATAATATTTTGAATTCAACCACTTCTAAAGCCGAATTTTATTTCATATTGATCATTCATGAAGATTTTGTAGACATTTATAACAGCTTAGAAAACCCAAATATTTAACACAACTTTTTGTAATTGAAAATGTGGTTATTCTAGAAGACCTATACAATGATCTACTCGAATTTAGAAAACTTTTCCTTTAATATTATTCGTTTTAACCTTTTTTAATATTTCTTAAAGTGAGCTGACTGGATAGGTATAACATTTTCATGTACAATGAAATATACATAATACCATGTAACAATGAAATATGCTTAAAATAGATCTTTAGTAGACTATTACATCCTAACTGAAATATAAGAATTTATTTCTTTGATAATCTAAAATTATAAATAAACCATAGACAACTGGTCTAAAAACTTTGCATAAGTCACTAAAAACTTCTTGATGTTGTTGATTGAAATTAATGAATTATATTCTGTGATTATCAGAACGAATCAGAATCATAAACATCTAAAAGTATTTTCTGGTTCATTAAATCAATTATTATAATTCCATTAACACAAGCCACATGTGCATATGTATATATATTCAATTTAGAAATGTTTAAAATTTATTTTTTGTATTTGTTTTAAAATAAAAATTGAAATAAATATTTGATCACTTTCGAAACTGTCATGATGACATTTTTATCGAAATATTTATGTGAATGTTACATGAAATCAAAAAAACTGTTACATAGGTTTTTTTCTGCAGTTATTTATTCAAAAACAATGTTATTTTTTTTTAATTCCTCATTGATTTAATCCTGTAGTGTAGATTATTTTTTACAAATAAAATTTTTTCTGATTTCGAATATTGAAACTGACATACCATACAATATTTGTATGCATACGTAAACCATCAGGTTCTTTTTTTAAGCAAAGTAAATGTGGTCTGTTTATTATATTTATGTACAATGTACATACATATAGATACCAATGTATGTACATAAATATGTGTGCATTATTCAGTTCTGTCATATATGTGTTTATGTATGAGTTTTATGAATAAATTTCAATCAAAATCTTGTCTATTGCCATAGTTAAAAAAAAACTGTTCATATATGTAAATTGAAACGAATCACGAAATATTAATTGAGATTTGAGCTATAAGAATAAAAATAAAAGAAATAGAGCTATAAAATAAAAGAATGGTGACCTATTTTATTTATTTGTAAATGTATAAATTCAAATAGAACAGGGATTCCTCAATTTTTTATAGTTATGAATCGGAATGATATTTCGAAATACGAAATTATTTTTTTAAGGATTTGTTGCATTGAAAAACTACATACACAGGATATTTTTGCAATACAGTATAATTTTTATCTAGCTGATCGGTAGGTTAAGTCATATTAAACAGTATTTGTTCTAAGGCTAAAGGTCTAGATTCAATGTATTATGATGAAATGATACTTAAATTGCAATATGTGTTCATTATACTGTATGCACCATAATCATTACATAAAACAATATATATATATATATATATACAGTATTGCTCGTTGTGTTTTATTTCAGGATCCAATAAGTTCAATATGTATAGTAAAATATGTATAGTAAATTAAAGGACATTCAAAAACAATATTTTTAAATAAAAAATCATATTAAAACATGTATAATGAATCAAAAATTTAGTTTAAAAAAATTACTTACTCCACCAAACAAAGAATTTAACATAGACTTTAACAGCTAGAAGTAAGAAATGTTGAATAATACGATTTTTGAAGTTCGTGTTTTACTCCTTTATTATGTAGGTGACAAAATTTAATTTATTCAACTTTAAAAACTAATTCACGTATTTTTAAATATTAGTCTTATTAATATTTCAGGTTGTCATATCCTAGTTGTACTTGATTCATCAATTTAATGCAACTTTACTGCATTTGAACATCCGAAATTTTTGAAATTTACCGTTACATTGTACATTCAACGAACATTAAACATTTTGATATTTAATATCAGCTACATTATTCTGACTAATATTGTGGTAAGTAAGGGTTTGGCTGGAAATTAATGCATTTCTAACACAAATCTAACAGCTGCAAGTTCGAAGTTTCTAAACTGCATATTTTGCAAAAGCAGAATGTTCGAAAATTATAAACTGCAAATTAGATTTTAAAAAAAAAATAGTGCCAAATTTGCAGTATATTTTTTTTTCAGCGAAATAAAGATTACTAATAGTTTTTTTAAAAGAATAAATTCATTCAAAGTGAAAACACTTTTCATTTTTATTTTTATTGGTCAAAACCGGTTCTACAATTCAAACTAAATTTTAACGCTTGCAGATTTTCGAACTGTTATAGTTTGGTAAATTTGTATCAGACCCCCAAACTGTTCATTTCTTAACCGAAATTTTGATTATTAACCAGAAGGTTGCCTGTATTAATTCTGTTCATAGTTATATAATTTAAGGCTTATCTTTTCAACAGAACAATTTGATAATAACTTATACAATGTCAAGACATACCATCTGAAAAGGTCAGTTTATGAAAACAGTAATTTTTCTTTTTTATTTTGCTTTGGAAACATAGGGCTTTAATAAAATCCATTACCGTACTTAATGTATGACAGGTTTAGTTTACCTATATTTACTACTAATAGTACGAACATATTAATTATAAAACTGGATCCTGAAGAAAGAATGTGAAGATTTCATTTAACTTGCTAATTACCTCTAGCACATTTATTAGCCATTATTACCAAAAGAGGTATGCTAACAATTATCTGAGGTCCGAGCCGCATACTTAGAATTAAATTTCTTTACAACGATGAAGTATTGCTATGGTTTTGTGAGCTATAACTGAGCATTTTCATATTAAACACGTTACCTAATCACTTAGTATAGTTGTTCATATTTATATTTTTGTTTTTGCAACCCATTATAATTTTTAAGTTATTCATTTACGTTTAACAATCTCTGATATTAACAAGAATTTTATTTTTCAAATTACAATACAATGTAATATGTACATTCCATACATACCAATACGAACCTAAAATTAAACAAAAGAATTGAATATCCTAAAAATATTAATTTCCTTTATTGAAAACTATATTTTAATCAATGAATATTTTTTATTTGTTGGTTGATTGAAATTATTTTTATACAGAATTACAGAATATACAATATAATCTAAAATTAAATATATGTACATATATATATATTTGGCTGGGGAATAATATAATTGTATTAGTGAATGAAAATAATGTAATATAAAAAATAAAAAACTTAATAATGGATGTGATATGTAAACTATATTACTTTACAATGTAAATTAATTTTTATTGTACATACAATAGATCTGTTTAAGTAATATGAAGAGGAAATTTTAAAGTTACTGAAGCGTAAAAATATTATTAATATATTTTAAATAATTAATTTTCAATGAGTAAGCTGAAGTTTTTGAAATGTTCTTTAATTACATAAGACAAAATATAACAGGAATATTTACAGAAATAATAATCATCTATAGTTTTGAATATAAAATATTTTAATTAATTTGTATAAATTGAATTAAATCCACCTGATATAATACGAATCCATTACACTACCAATAACATTATAGTTATGTTTTTGTTTATTGCTAAATAGAATTGATGAAGTCGTAACAAAGCCATTTTCAAATTGTGTTTCATTTTCAATCAATCAATCACAAAATGTTATTGGTGATGTTCTAAATATTTTTTTTTTGGTTTGCTATTTTGAAACCGAAATAGTGAAATTTGAAGAAAATATAAAAAAAAAAACAAAAAAAAAAAATTATGATGGATAATATCAGCTTACATACAATTAAAGTATTTGTTGACAATTGAAATTTTTTTTTTTCATTTTACAAGAATGAAACCAGAAATTTATGAGCTTCTTTTAAATTTAATTAAACCCGACTTGGTGAAAATGTCAATAAAAGGACCAATCGAACCAGAATGTCGGCTGTAACATTGTTTTAATAATATTTATTTCATCTAATTTTCACATTATAAATAATTTGCGTTTTTCTGATAATATTTTCGATAATATACTGCCACTCATCCTGGTCAATTAATCCACTGCCAGAATGCTTTTCCCTTTTCCTAAGTTCTTTTGCAAACCTTTCCCTCAAAACCTTCCGCTTAATTTTGCATTCGGAAGTTGTAATTAAAAAACATAACTATGTACTTAGTATATGTATATAAACCTAATACATATCCGTATTATATTTAAACTAGTGAATCCCCTGTGCAATTGCACAGAAGTAGTTCTTTCAAACACAATTTTATATAAAAAGAAATATTTGTTTTGGTATAGTATAATTGTAGTTGTTTTCTGAATCGCTTGATTATTATTATAATGAAATTAAAGTATATAATACCTAAAACTTTAAGACGAAATTAACACTAATTTCAATATGACTTCATCCAATAAAATCTCATTACTCTCAACGTAGTAGATCGATGTATTTTAATTCGTTTATAGTCAAAAACGTTTATAGTCACAATTCTGTTATAGCAATAGGTCAACTTTTTATCAATTACGTTTGATAACTAAATAAATTTAAATAGAGTTTGAAAATGACTGAAATATGTTTAATTTATGTAAACAGATAAGATGTTAAGCTTTAAAATATTTTATTGAGAATCGATTAGAATAGTTAAGTTTTTGAAGCAATAGAACATATATCAAATATAATTAAACTAGGTGCCCCTGTTGATTAATTGTAGTTTAAGTTAAAACCAAATTTCAAGTTTCAAGAGAACAAGACTTCGAATACAAAGATCAAAACAGTAATGTTGTAATGGAAAGCTTTGAAACTGGTATAAATTGATAAAAATAAAATATGAATAATCTTCATATAGTTCTTCTTTTCTAACTATTCCCTATATAATGACCCAAAATAATTTAATGTTTAATTAACCGATTTTTCACTGTGAAATCAACCGCCCATTACCATCACTGCGATAAAGTTCTTCCATCATTAACTATATGTGGCTAACTTCTCCAATTATGTCCACGTTCTTTATTGAGCATACTTGTTTCGGCTAAGACGGTTGTTCTCCGACAATTAATTTTTACTAATTAAGTCATATTTTTATATTCATTTTTTCAATTGCTCTATATCACATATCATCAGAGGAGGAAGTGATGAAGCTGTTGAAATGATAAAGTCCTAATTCAAATTCTAAACTTGTTGTCTATTTTATGTAGGTACACAATAGGTATACAATAAATAATTTGTTGTGTTTTTTCTTTTTTTTTTGTAAGAATTATTTTATGGAGATTGGACAAATTAAATTATTATGAATAAAATCTTTTTAAAAAATGTGAAGGAGTTGCGTTTAATTATACATAAAAATTGTTTCATGACGAAAAATGAAAAGTTAGTTCACTTTGTGTTTGAATAACTTTCAGACAAAATAGAAAATTTATAATTTGTAAATCCTTGTCTTACGAAAAAACCTTAAAAATTTTAATTAATAAACGTTTATTAAACACAAACTAAATTTATTTAAATAGCATTTTTTTTTTGGCAAAAATTTTTTAAATAATGTAATCAGGTTGTTTTTTTTTTAATTTTAATTTTATGACACTTTTAAAATTGTCAAATAATAATTTCGTAAAAAATATAACAACAAAATTTATCATAGTAAATAAATTAAAAAACAAAAATAAAAAAAAAAAAAAAGAACAAAAACTTTTATTAATTTTATTAAAAACTTTCCAAAATTTTCGTTAAAAATTTGAATAATGAAACTTGCTACAATCAACTTAAAAATTGGGATTGAATTTTATTTCACCGTTAGTAACTTTTTGTAAAATAAAACCAAATTTTATATGCACATCATTACATAATATTCCGTTATTCTCGTTTAAATATTTTCCATCGTTAAAAAAACTATTATGAAACAGAAAAATTAATATTTATGTGCAATTTGCATAATAAACTCGTACAACACGATAAATATCAGTGCTTACTAGTGAGGAATAAAGTTAATTTACTTACATAATACATACATATTATTATATACATACAGTTTATTAGACACAAATTATGTTTTTACTATTCATTCGAATTTTATTTATAAATAAATCTGACTGAGAAGTTGTAAATAACTCAAATTTCGGCTCAATCATTACTTAACTCAAATATAATTAATGAAAAATTTTACAAACTATTTTTGATTACAAAAATTGGAAATATAGTATTAGTAAAAAATATTTTAATTAATATATAGGCAATTTTCTTGTACGTACGTATGACAATAATGTAAATTAAAATAAATATGAAATAAATATATAAATATTGGAACGAGTGGATGCTTGAGTTAATTAGAAGAAAATAAAATATTAATTTACCAGTTTTCTCTTATATTCGGAAACATTTGTAATTGTTTAACAAAATTAGTTTATAGTGTTTGAATTATTTATTTTATATATAAATAGAATTCCTATTTTTAATCTATGTATATCGACAAGTGCAAACCGAATTAAATAATTGTATTGTATAATAAATGTTAAAAATTAATGAATAATATAAAATATAATTCATTACGTATTATAGATACGATAACACGCAATAATATTGTGTTAAAATTTAAATTATTCAAATCATTAAAATTTCAAGATAGTTTAGTTATTTACCTACCTCAGCATCAGTAATAATATCACATATGAGTCAATAACATTATATAAGTAATAATATCACATCAAAATTCTCATTCTGCAACACTACTTAAAGTGCAAATATTTAAAATAATTAAACTCCTAGTATACATCATGCTCTTCAAATTAGAATCATAAAAATAACACAATGAAATTTAAAATGTACTTAGTTTGAGAAAATGTCGGCTTGACCCCAGTGGTAAGAGAATGGAAGCAAATATTGCAGCTAAAAGGATCTTTGAATCCCAGATCCGAAAAAATTCCGAGCGAATTTCTCAATGAAATAGGATGGCTCTAGTACTGAGTTAATTGGGAGAGTGATTACCTAAAACAACCAACAAATAGAGAGTCGTGGCATAAAAAAGGGGCAATAATGTGCTAATTGGTTGTCCAGAAGGAATTTTGAAAAAATTGAAATGATCACTTCCACTTACTACAGCTACCTATGATAAACCTTCGTTGAAAGATAAAATATTAGCATATAGGTATTTAAACACTCTCGGATATTAAACAGCAAGTAAGTTACTAATATCGGCAACATTAGGAAGCATTGATAAATCATGTAAAATACTATTGTGGTATATATATAGCATTTGACAAGTAATTAAGTAAATAAATAAAAAATAAATTTTATATATTAAATAATATCGATTGTATAAAATTGTTTCGTTAGATATCTTTTTCAACATTTTTTTTCAAAAAAATCCTTCAAAACCTATCTTATAATTTGACTAAGTACTGTTTTAATAACTAATTAAGTATATTCATTTAAAATACAATATTAATATAAAATAGGGTATTTTTAACTATTATTATTATTAGTTTTTTCTTTGTTTTTTTTTTAAATACATTAAAAAGTATTAAAATAATTTCAAGTAATTTTACAATAAAAATGTTACAGTTCATGTAAGTTATACAAGATTTATAATTCGCAAATTATTTCATACTAATATGTACATATATATACATGCATATGTATAAAAATATATATAGGATATGCTTTATGAAGATAGTAAATATTAAACACGCTATAAATAAGGATATTGTGTAATATTAAGATTAATTTAATTCACAAGAATTCAATAAAAATTTATAAAAATTATAATTTATAATAAGAATGAATGATTCATTGATTGAATCATAAAGTGAATCAGTTAATTGAATTAATGTGTAATTACATAATAATTTATAAAAATTATTTAATAGATAAAATTGAATCTATCAAGTTTGTAAACTTATCAATCAATTACTGAGATCCAGTGAGTATGAATCAATTAATTTTTGTCCAGTATTAATAACTTTATTAAAGTTAATTAATTTTATATTACAAATTTATGATACATAAAGTCGGATTATTTTGCCTGAATCCGTTCATAATTAAAAATGGTTATTTAATGAATTACCAAATCAATTAATTAATTATTCAAATAGAATTTATTAATTTTCAATTGAATAACTGATAAATTCTAAAAATGGCTTTTATTTTTGTTATTTTACTCTTGTTTAATTAAATTGATCTATTTAAACTTCATTAAATCTTGTACTTAAGTTTAAAAATAAACCAACAATATTGAAATTAATATGTGATTCACTAATTCAATCATTGAATTTGATCATTTAATGAAAATATTCTTTCTTTTTCTTTTTTACTTGTCTTTGTCTTTGATGCATATAAGGAGTTGTGGGACTTTATACATTTTCAATTTTAAAATTGTATTTTTATTCATATCTGTTTATGTTTTAATTTATAAAAAATAATAGTTTTATACTACCAATACAATTATTGTTTGATTAATAAAAGTATATAAAGGGTGAGTTAAAAGTAAGAATTATAAATTTTTTACTTGAAAAAGTAAATTAAGCAAAATAATTTTTTTGATAATTTGGTAGATATAAATTAAATTAAATATTTATGGAATATATTATTGAATATTAAAATTCACGTTTCTTTATCATGTACAACACAATAATATATTTTTGAATGATAAATAACATTTTATTCAATTTAATTCTGCATTTATTCTTCAATTTCAATAGTATTTTATATTCAAGAATGTACAACGTAGTCTAGAACAAATATTTTAAATTTTTCTTTTTTATTAATTTTATTTACTTTTATTTTCTTAAAGATGGAAATAAATGTGAGTTATGAATATTTAAATAAATTTAAGGAATAAACAAACCATAATTTTTTTTTTATAAAATGTACATATATATATATATATATATATATATATATATATATATATAATTGAAACGGAAGTTGAAGTAAAACGTAGAAAACCAAAACGTACATTTTGAATGGTTTCATTGTTATGGTTCAGATTTTTTCATTGAACGCTTTGGTGAATTTATAAAAGTAATAAAAAAAAAGTTTAATTTTTTATTTATTTATTTTTACAATTTTATATGTGGGACAACATAAGGTCTTTTTTAATTTAAGTTTTATTTTTATGTTTTCATTTTTGTTTATTACCTTTTGATTACCTCTTACCTCTGTTAAGCATTCAGGACGAATTATATTCTGTATGGATACGAATATATAATGTATATACGAATAAACTATACGAATTATATAATGTACGTATGCATATTATAAAATAACTGAGGTTAAAGAAATGTATGTATGTATATTAAATAATAAATAAAATTAAAAAGGATTAAAATTATTAAATGAAAAATTATGATTTGTAAATATTTTTGAATGCATTGAAATTTATGGTGTAGATTTTTAAAGTGTATTTTTGTATTTTTTCATTATTAAGCTGAGATAGATCTTCCTAATCCAATTTTGAAGTTTTTATTACATTCAGTTTTTATTAGACCAGAAATTTATTTTATGAATCAATTCTTGTGTTTTTACGGTGTTTTAAGCAATCTGTAGGTATATTGAAAGTTTTTATTTTTTTATGAAATATAATGAATGTCTTAATAAATATTAAAAAATATTCAATTGTATAATTAATAAAAAAAGAAAAATGTTCATTTTAAATTTGTTTGTTATACTGAAGGAGGTATAATAATTTTTTGTGTGCCAGCACTTCATACACTCACGAAATGGTTCGTTAATTTTATTTCACCATTTTGTCAGCATCACTATTAGTGATTTTCGAAATTTAATACTATGTATTTTTTGGTAAAGTGTAAAATATGAACAAAACTAAACTAAACTCAGCCTATCCAAATATTTTTTCAGAAACTCATAAAAAAGTCATTGTGTGACGAACTTTTTTTTTCAAAAAATATACATAAAAGTTTTTGTTTTGTTAAGACGTCTTTTTTTTGCCAATGATGGTTTATTTATTTAGTTTAGCTCAAACTTCATTAAATTTTTGTTGACAGTACATCACTTTGTCACAGAATACTGTATCTAATTTGCTAAAAGCTTAAATACCTAATAATTGGTAAAGATTATATATATATATAAGAGAAGTAGATACTTTTTGTTGAATATTTGGAATATCACCTCTGACTATATGTAAATATTTTGAGAATAATTTTTTTTTTTTTTTGGAAAATTTTCCTATAGTATCAAAGCAGCAGAGCACTGCAAAATTTAATAATAGTTTTCAAAGAAACGCCGCTGTTTCCTATCTTTATATACCCATGGAATTTTCAGTTTTTATTTTCTTTTTTCGATTTCAATTTTATGAAATCTAAAACTAACCAAATTTATTTTTATTGATTTTGTATATGTATATGTTTTTAAAAGTATCTGAATTCTATACTAGTCACCTTCAGCCAATTCATATATGTATAGTTCAATCGATTGCATATGCACTCACACTTTTATATACACACCCACAAAAGGATTTATTCATTTAAAATTGTCTCCAACATATATACCCATGTTCATTTGGAATTTCAATTTAACTGCACTAACTTTATACATTATAACTATAAGGATACGTAAATAAAATGCTATTCTTTCCTAATATTTATGTATGCTATATGTATTAGTTAATAATATATCTTGTAACTATAAGAAAGTAAAAATAAATAATATGGCAATGGTAAATTTATACGTGTGTAAATAATCAAAATATCAGTTTACCTTTTTTTTACCCTAAATAATGTATCAGAGTTTGTTGTCAACTCTAAAGAAAGGAAGAAAGCAGTAATAAGCAAAATAATAAAAATCGAACTAAGAATCAAAAAACGTGATAGTGAAAGAAAATACTGAATAAACAAAAAAGAAAAATGAAAAAAAAAAATAAATATAATATTAACGGATTTTGAAAAATGAAACCGATGATTGCGTATTCCATTTTCTAAGAATATATTGGCAACAAAAATAAAAAAGAAGGTAATAACACGAGCAACTATATGATTGATCATTCAAAATTACGTAGAGTTAATATAAGATATATATACATAAATATTGTTACCGAATTTAAAATATTATACCTTGCACATACATACAATATAATATGCCTGCCTATATCAATTTACAATGAGGTATAATTAATAATAATATGTCACTGCATCAATGAAATTTGTAACTTGAAAATACATTACATATGGGTGCAAAAAAAAAAATCTTTTCATTTGTAATTTTTGACATTTTATATTTTTCATCAACATATTTGGATGTACATTACATATGAATATTTTTATAATTGGCAGTTTCGTTAAGGATCATTTGGGGCACATTTTGAAAAACTTTTTGTTTTTGAACATACTTCAAGAAATTTAAAAAATTTAAAAAAGGAAATCATTCCATTCCAATTTTTGGAAAAATTCTGTAATTTAAAAACAGTGGGTCAAAAACGTCGAAAATGTTGAAACAAAAAATGTCGAATCAAAATTGGATAACATTTTTTTTTTTAAATTTAGGTTTATTTTATTCTTAAATGGAGTTCATTTATATACAGTATTATTGCATATTATTTACTTTAATATTTAGTTTTACAAGAACGAAGCACTATTTTAGACATGTTGAAAAGAAGAGAACAAGATCTTTGAATTAAGTTTTTTTTTCTATTTCTTTAATTTAGTTTTTAAACAAACAAAATTTACAGAGTTTCATCACCTAAGTATTATTTTATATATATTATTCTGCATTTATCTGGATGTTTGTAAGTTCGACGGAATACTCCAACACATATACAAATTGTAATATGTATACAAATTACTTTGGTACTCTTTTTATAACCCCTGTCAACCATGCTGAACCTTTGCAGGAAAAAATACCACTGCATGAAATATATTTTTTTACTTTAATGTTCTTCTTCTTCGCAAATAATAAGAAAAAATAATAATATAAATAAAACAAACAATTTTTTTGATTTATAATAAGAAGGACTAATAGAAATTTTATCAATAGTTTAATATGTGTAATAACCAAAAGGCAAACAGCATTTAACAAAAAAAAAAAACATAATGCACTCAAAGGTTATTCTTATTACTTAAAATTATACACAATATGCATATGTGTCAACATATGTTTTTTATTTTTTTTTTTTGTTATGATAATGATCATAGCATCATAGTTTTGCCATACCGTATGCATAGCCTGTATGGTACTATAGGTATATATATATACTATAGCCAAAAATGTGATGCGATGATGAGTTAAAATTGTTATTTATTTTTTATTTTTTTAAATGATATATATGATATTTTATGATATATAAATTAATGATCGTGTATAATATTTAGTATATATTATGGGATTAGATTTTAGTTCTGCTGATTTACACATAAAAACAATAACAACCTATACAGTTTTAAAGAAATTAAATGAAAATTTGTACTATTATTTTTTATTTCTTATCTTTGTAAATTTATAATTTTTAAATGACAAAAAATAAAAAAATTAAAAAATAAAAGTAAGTAAAATATTTAAAAAAAAAATGTTTACCAAACAAAAAAATTTATATGGAATAATAAAAATTATACTATTTTGATAAATTTTTATGATTCCGTATACATTTTTATATATATATATATATATATATATTTTCGACAAGAATTCATCATCATTATTATTTCATCTAATTAAATTTAAAAAAAAATGCGATGCAGATATCTGAACTATACCACACTATACCGATTTTCATTATTATTGTTTTGGATGATAGATATTTAAAAGAAGACGTAGCGAAACTAAATATTTTTTTTTTTTAATTTTCAATTAGAAGTTTCAATTTAAAATTTCACCCCATGTATAAGAATAAAATAAACTTATACATTTACCAATTTCACCAAAAAAATACAAGAAATACATTCACCAAAGTACAGAGTTTTTTTGTTTCCTCGTCAGAATTGTATTTAAATTAATTTTTTTTTATATAATGCGTATGCGGTTGTCATCTAAATAAATCAATAAAAAAAAATAAAAGGTACGATAGGATCAAGGTTTATTTGAAATGTAAAAAAACAATTCATATTGTAATTGAATATGATTTTTTATAAAATTTCCTCTATGAAGTCCTTCCAAATGTCGGCGAGCGAGCGAGAAAAATATAATATTTTTATAATATTTTTTAAACCAATTCTCTTTATGGTTTTCATTTGCTATGGTATAGAATTATACAAGCAGGGACTACTGAAAATATTAGCGATGAAAATACAGCTCTAGCTCTTCACATTCTAATGTTATTTTTGATAATTGTATTAAAGCCATAACGTGTTTTTCGAAATAGGTGACCTATTTGAACGACAAATGGCATTAATAATGATTATTAAAATTAGCCACCCTGCAGAAAAGAAGGGGAATTTCTGATGTAATCTTTGTTGTTGAAATTGTTAAAGGTAACACTATTTCTCCACCTATTTTTAATTCATTAACAATAATTCTCGACTTAGATCCGTTAATTTTTTCACCCTGGTTCACCATAGAACTAATTATGGTAGATTTGAACCCATTAATAGAATGTTAATAATGGGCAATAAATACGAGGCCATTATTGACTTTTCTGATTCAAAGGCTGTATTCAAAAAACAACTGCACCAATACACAAACTAAATAACTCTGGCTCCTACACCTTAAACTTTAAACCGTCATTTAGTATTAAGAACTTATGTTAAGAACTTAAAAATAAAATTTATTTAGAATTATGTAACTTTTTTAAATTTGAAATGTATTTAAGTAAATATTATTTGTAACTGCTTGATTTAAGCTTGAAATAAATAAATATTGTTATTTTTTTTTCTCCTATTACTCCGCGTGGAAGGCTTCGATAGTGAATCTCCATTCCTCTCTGTTGAGTACTGCTTCCTTAATATCATCCCAGGTATAATTGTTGATTGTTAATTCTTGATCGATTGTGCGTCTCCATGTGTTGTATGGTCTGCCGGATTTCCTTTGTCCTTATGGATTCCACTATAGAGCTTTTCTTGCTATATCACTTTCTGATTTCCTTAGTGTATGACCTATCCATTTCCATTTTTTCCTATTTATCTGTCTGTTGATCGGTTCTTCTCCAGTTATCATCCATAAATCCTCGTTGCTAATTCTTGCCGGCCAGAATATTCTGCATATAATTCTCAAGCACTTGTTGATGAATACTTGTAGCTTCTGTTTGATTCTGACCGAAGTTAGCCATGTTTCACTGCCATATATTAATGTTGACTTTACACGTGTTCTGAATATTATTAGCTTTGTTGTTCTCGATATTTGGTTGCTCCGCCATATATTCATTAGGCTCCTAAATGTTCTTCTTACCTTATTTATACGACTGTTGACATCTTCTGTTGTAGCTCCTCTTGATGTTATGATGCTCCCCAGGTAGTTGAATTATTCTATGTATTCTATCTGTTGTCCACTCACTGTTATTGGCTCACTATCACTGTTGTTTGTACTCATTACCTTGGTTTTCTCGATATTTAATTCCAGTCCCGATTTCTTTATTTCTTCCTGTAATCTGTTGACTTTGTTCTGTAGATCCTTTTGTTCTGATATTTTGATTCCTTGCTATGAGGCATACATCATCTCCGTAATCTAAGTCTTCTAAGTTGCCGAAGAGATCCCATTCTATTCCGTTTATTCCAGTGCAAACTTTTCTTAGAATGTCGTCTAGTATTGTGTTGAAGAGAAGTGGTGATAGTGGACATCCTTGTCTAACTCCCATATTGGTGTAGAATGGATCACTGATGTTACCTCTGCGTTGAACTGTTGTCTCTGCATCTTTATACATCGCTTTGATGATGTTGATGATTTTTTCAGGAACTCCCTTCTTTGTAACTGTTCTCCATTACAGTAACATTAAATATTTGTTGAAATTTAAAAATATTTTTGAATGGTTAAAAACCATTATTGGAAACTAAAAAATATTCCACTATATATCCCTAAACGATAAACTGAGGCATTTTATATTTTTTTCTTAGCATTATGGCTGTAAAGTTGTTTGTCGTTTTTAATTATAAAAAAGAATACTATTTTTTTATATTTATTTATGTACATATTTATCTATAATTTTATTTATGGTCCCTATAATTTTCTGTACGACTATCATAGTTTTTTTTAACAAGTTTTAATGGAAAAATCGGGTTTCACTAAAAGGGAGTCAACGAGTAGGTCTTTATTGTTATTATTATTTATTCCTATTCCATATATCCTCATAGGATTCTAGACCCGAATTTTGTTGTTCAATGAAATTTTATAAATATGAACATTGGTGCTACTTTTCACCAGTAATTTAGAACCAAATACATCTGTGTGTTTTATTGGTTCCTGGTTCTTAATTCAAATTGTCAAACTTCCTACCGGTTTTTCGCTTTTTTTTATTTTTTAGTAATTTGTACGGTAATTTTCAAAAATATTTAAATGTTTTTTTTTGTTTTGTTTTTTATATCCTTAAGGTCGGTATAATTTTAATTTAATATTTTAGTAGATATTATAAAAAATCCAACTCATTATACATAATCAAATTTTTAAAAGAACAAGAGATGAAGGCTTCTTAAAGGATCTAAAATTTTAACCGTATTGAGGAGTAATTTAAATTCTTTGTTAACTATACCTTTTGAAAATAAATAGAAACGATCAAAAAATAATAATTTAAAAAGATAAAAATAGATTCGATACGAAAGATATAAAAGGACTATGAACATTAACTGTAAATTGTAAAGATTATCTAATAACACTAAAAATAATTTTTTTATTTTTATTTTTGTTTTGTTTTTAATAAATAACCGCAAAAATATATGAACATTTATATTTGAATGGTACAATTCATAAATATGTACATACATATTACATATATATATATATATACATATATGCAAATTTATATACATATAAAAAACAAAAATTTAATACAAATGAAATTTGAAGCTTAATATCAAATTTTAAGGATAAGATAAAAAGAAATAATGTAATTTTCCTTTAGTTTTCAAAGTTTTGTTTTTGCAGTTATTTTTTTTTTAAATAAAAGGGATTAGTATCCTTTTATTATTACAGAAAAATTTTAACTAACTGTAAAAGGTGTCGTATTGTAAAAATTTGTTGTTTTTGTGTTTTTTTTTAAGAATGAAATTTATATTAACCAAAAAAATTTTTTTGTTAATTTTTAGTCCTATAATTATATCCTTATAGATAGTCCTAGAATTTTTATATCCTTTAGTTATGCTATATTTAGATCAATTTCCATTTTAGTTTTTTTTATTATTATTACATACGTATAAGTAGTTTTTTTTTTTTTAAATTTTTGTTGATACTTAAGTTACATGAGATCTTTTTCTATATTCTGCAAATTCGAGAATCATAAAAATATGATTTTTAATGTGCTAATGAACGACAAAGGAACAGAGAAAAAGTGTAAAAAAAAAAATTAAAAACAATATTTTCTAAATATTCAACTCTTTTTAGGAATTCTTAAAATTTATAGCATGTAAATTCCAAACGTTTGAAGTATTAGGAAGCACCCAAAGCAATTTCAGATTAAAACATAATTCACCGAATGATTCTTCATTGATTCACAACTAAATCAAGCACATGGAATTGTCCAATTTGCGAATAAATGCATTTCATAGTTATTTGTGACAGATTTTTTCAGAAATGATGAATAAAGAACATAAAAAACATAAGTAAAGGAAGTTTGTATATATGGAAAATGGTATACAGAAACAATTTGTGTGCAAAAAATATAATAAAAAATATCATACCTAAATCAGTATGAGAGAGAGCACTTAAATAACATTCAGTTAGACAACATTACTAACGTCTTGAAATTGTAACATTATTCTAACGTTGTAACATTCAGCTACAAACATTACTAACGTCTTGAAATAAACTTTTCGAGGATGGAAAAAGTTTTGTTAACCAAAATAAAAATCAACAACGAAGATGTATTTACAGGAGACTTTTTCAGGAGAATTATTTGCATGAGTTTGAAGTTTGTGTCTGTACCTGGTGCCATATTTAGTTGTTACACTGGTGATGGATTCAATGTTTAAGTTGCATTCTGTAACTTTATTTGGTACAAACGAAGGAGCATTTACGACTGATATTAACACCTTATTTTGGAATCTTTGTATGATGTTGATACAGGTTTTCGCTGCGAGACCACAAAGCTAGATTCCATATTATGTCCAAATAGGTTTTATTATGACTTTATGACTTAATATTTTATTTTTTATTGATAACTGTGCATTATTTCCCATTATTCAATACATATTTAAAAAATTTGATATAAAGCTTTTTTCCTTTGACTGGTATTATGCTTACAGGTTGGCCTTTTTCTAAATGTTTGCCTAAGTACTTTACACCATTTTTTCGTGAGATGATTTGATTATTTAATTAAATGCATGAAAAAAAAAATTTAAATAATCACAATGGAAATATTTACCACAGTTATTATGCCGAAATGTATCAAGTTTTTAAAATTTCACCGAATAATTCAAAATACTTTAGTATGACCAATTAAATTTTGGAACAGAAAGAAGTATTTCGAGGATTTGTGAGGATTCGGGATGAAGGAAATTATTATGATTGTACCCGCATATGCATTATTACTACTTAAAACCATCATCACTGTCTTGTAACCCCATCCGTGGGGTATCTGACGGAATTATTTTAAATATAGTATCTAATATTCATTTTGTGATTTTTAAACCGGGTGCATAAATTCTACATCTAGATTTTTTAGTGTTGTTATATGAAACAAACTGTAATAAACTTACGTAATTTGAATATCAGTTTATATGAAAACGCAAATTCTGAATGTATAAACTGAGGATTGGATACGATTGTCCAAGTAGCAATATCCTGCAAAGCCAAAAAGACATTTTTTTTTGTCCTCCAAAGCAAACCCACGACGCTTTGTAGATCGTAGTAGTAGTGTTCTTAATTTCTGCTGGAGCTTATATGACATTTTTGTAATGTTTTTTTTTATGTTTTTATGGTGATCTCTTCTTATATTTTTCTTCATTTTCTTGATACATATTGTGTGGAATAGTTTTTATCGTTAATCATTTCTTTATAGTAGTTCCATCTGTTATAATCATAGATAGCCTGTTACTAATCTGTAGATCATCGAATGGGAAAGATTATCTTTTGTTGCAAGTTGCAATCCATAATTTTACATGTTGGAAGTTAGTCCAACATGTAAAATTATTGTGTGTTTGTAGGCTTTTTATAGTTTTTTTGATGTTATGTGAATATACTACAAATTTATATATAGATATGACGCTTGCCACAACTAATTGAACTGGCAATTTGTTATCCCAATATGGTAAATAAGTAAATGTACTTATAAAATATGATTAATATATATATAGATAGAAATTACAAAAAAAAAAAAAAATTATTGGATTTTTTTTCTATTCAATTTAATTTCTATTGAAAGTAATTTGTTTGTGCTAAACCACAAAAAATTGTGTAGATGTATACTATAAATACACGTATACTAGTTCTAGTTAAATTTTTATTACCAATAAGAATTACCACAAAATATATGGAAAATCAATTAAAATTACAATATTACTTGATATTACAATAATTGTATATATATATAGACTATAAAAAAACAAAACAGAACAAAATTTTCATATAAAAATTTTTAAAACATCAACTTTTCTATTAATCCTTTTTCCTCTTCAATTCATTCAAAATGAAAATAAATAATTGTATTTTATTTTAAATTTATTTTTTAAGAAAATTATTTTATTAGAGCATCAAGAAAGTATATAGGCAGTTTATCGAAAGCATTTTTATACATTGCCTTGGTTTTATATAGCATTTTTATAGCTGGTGTGAAAATTATTTACACATACATATAAGTTTTTAATTATTTTTCTTCATTAATCTTTAAAGAGAAGCTGGTCCATATAAAACTCAAAAATTGTTTTTCAGTTTAAATTCTTATTTAAAATAGGTACCTTAATTCTGTAACATTTTTCTCTATCATAACATAAGAAATTCAAAAAGGTTTTTTATCTCCAATTTTCCTTTAAATTTATACTATTAAACTCGAAAATTTCTAAATAAAAATAAAAAAATACAAATCAACTGTAGTAAAGATAATTATATATCTGTATCTAAGTAAATAGTTTTTAAAAGAATTAATTGTACAATTTATGGAGCATAATAAATAAAAATAAAAATAAAAAAAGAAAAATAAATAAACATAAGAAATCAAGTTATTAAAATATTGTAATAACTAAAAATATTGTATACATAGTACTCGGTAAGATCAATTTAGTGATATGGCTAAAAAGCGGGGATTGGAATAGATTATACAACACTCAGTCCCAACTTAAATCAAAATTCTTCCATCTATATAATTTTTAGATAGGACCAAGTAGTTAATTAGATAGTTAACAACGACGAATTTGTAGTGATTAAAACAGATGGATCAAACCGGATTAGCTTTGAAATTTTTATTGAAAGGTTCAATTTAAGGAAATCTATCAAAAATTCATATTTTTGAGATGGATAAATATTATTAAATCACTATATAGATTGAATATTTAAAATTTCTATACAAATGCCATTGTTGGGTTTTTGTTTTATATAGGCTGAAGCAGATTATGTTGGTTGAAGTGTAGAAAAATTTTAATGCAAATTGCAATCGGAATTTTAATAAAAAAACGGTCTACGGAGACTTAAGGTTTTTGTTTTTTTTTTTGTAAATATAAAATTTATGAATGAAAATAAAATATTTTACATATCCGTACGTATTTTTAATATTTGAGTTTGTAACATAATTTTATTTTCTGAGAATATTTTTTAATTAAAATTTATGTGAATAAAATGGTACAAAAAAAGTGAAAATCCATTTTTTCATACAAAATTGATATTTACTTTAAAAAAAACATTATTATTATTTCCTAGATGCTGTAAACCTTAAAAGTTCTGAATGTGGAACAAAATTATCCTCCATCGACGAAAGGTCAGGAGTGGATTCATTCTCCTTTTATAATACTATACATTCTCTAACGGTGACGTTGTTTCGGTCAATAACGCATTAACCTTCGAATTTAATTTTAAAGATTTTCTTCACTGATCGAGCACTTAATTTTGTCTGTTGTAGTTTAGCCAATCAATTTTTATTCCGAAGATACCCAATACATGCTTGCTTGTTTTTAGTTAAATTCAAGGTACAGAACCAAATAGCAACACCGGAAGAATGAGCGTTTTCGAAGGTAATTTTGAAACTAGTTGTTTAAGCAAATCGAAGTAGCAGCGAATTGCAAGGGAGATTTTTTGCCTTATATTCGTGTTGCTTCTTATTATTTGTACGCTATTGCTTGAATAATTTGGCAGAAGTGTAGTTATTTACATACCTATTATTAACCTATTTGAGTAATTTAGAAGAAAAAAAGGAGTTTACTATGGAACGCTTTTTTAATAGCACTTTCTTTTTTTAAATTAAAATGTTACCCTGAAAATATATTTTTATCTATTATTTCACTGATAGTGACAGTAAGTATATTGTTTTCATAAACATTCATTTAATTGTCCCGTCTAGATTTTCAGGACAAGTTTTTTTTTAAAATAAAAAAATGTGATCTATGCTAATTCTGTCCTAAAATTTTTTAGGATAGAACGCAAAAAAATGTTCCGGCTAATTTTGTTTTTTTTTTAGAATAGAAGGTAAAAAATGTGACCTGAAAAAAAAGTTAATTTAATTTTTTTTCAGAAAAGGAAACAATATAAGTTTTAATCTCAACTCTGTTATTTTTTGATACCATCAAATGGTAAACTACACAAATGAAGAATACTGGTGCACAACGCAAGAGTTTAAGGGTCGATCAATTCAAAAATAAGACTATAGTTTATTTTAATGTTTTGCACCTTTGTTGAATTCGACTTTGATTGACACCCTAATGCAATATTAAACTAAAGATTTTTCCGAATACGATATAGGATATTTTCATTAAACAATTGGGACTTCTTTTTGAATTGGACTCTTAAATATCTCTTTGTTCTGTACTCTTTCTGAAAGATTGACCTAATAATTTATATTTTCTTCTTTTAAATTATTTTATTATAAGCACTTATTCTTGTACAAATTCTTTATAAATACATATAACTTTTGTTTTTCTTTCTTTTTATTTCAAAATAAAAAAATAAAAAGAAAATGAATAATGAATTTTGTTTTAAAATTTTTTAAACAACAACAATTAACTATGCACTCCATTTTGATTTTATTGTTTTATTTATTTCAGTATATTTTTTCAATTACGACATTTTTTGTTGTTTAAATAATTTTTTTAACAACTATATATAGTGTTAGTGTATATACAGTGGTAGGCAAAATTAATTACACACTCAATAAATTTTAAAATTTTTTTTTTGTTTTTCTTTTCTAATGACGGAATTTACAAATACGTTAAAAAAAAACTTTGGGAATCAATTTCACAAAGTGTTCTTAATTTAAATTTTCGGCTGAAAAAAATCTCAAATAACTCAGGTAGTAACAGGTTTCTTTTGCTATGTCATCCGGCAAAAGTAATTACACATTTGATTTCATACGGGATTATTAATTACACATCAGGTAAAACTAAAGAACTATTGCTAATTTTTTAATAAAAAAGTTGTTTACAGTTAAATGGTTTTGTTTTAGTATTTTTACATTATTAATGTTTAGTTATTTCACCCTGTGCATCAATAACAGCTTGCAATTACTTTCATATTGAAGTTCTTAAATTTTTAATTAATTCTGTAGGTATTTTTATTTAAATATTCAGTATTTCTTCAATCCTTTCAGCTTTTTTCTGCTTTTATCGATATGTTTCCGTTTCATTGTTTCATAAATGCGCAGATGTTCTCTATAACATTTAGGTCAGGGCTCTTCGGTGACCCAGTTAGAATGTTCAGTCCAACACCTTCAAGAAATCGTTTTACAACGCAACCTCCACTAAAGGAAGCATTATCTTGCTGGAAACAGCAGTTATCATCAGAAAATATTCTGCTTCCTTAAGTGAAAGCATGTTTATTTAATATTTTAATATATCCACATTGAAATAATCTTGCATCTGTTGGAAACAAAGCTCCACAGCCATAGTAGTAAATGCATCCGCAAGACATAACACTTCCATCGCCATAGGAATCAAATGATTAAACCACTTTATACCTTAACTCTTTTGGAAGATGAATGTATTTTTTTTCCAAGAGCTTCCGTGGAATGTAAATTAACTTTCCTCTGTCCACAATACGTTATATCAGTACTCCAATGACTCATTAACATATTCTCGAGCAAAAGCCTCACGTTTTGAAAAATTTGGTGGTAAAATATTTACCACTTTACGCACCCCATAAGTTTGAATATTAGAATATTTACATATTCTTCGTATTGTTCGTTCACTCACACTTTTTTCCAATAATTTTTGCTGACCCAAAAGCAATTTTAACTGGGCTTATATCAGGATTTTCTTTTTAATTAATTAACAATTTGTAATAGCCTTCTTTCGGTCTCTTAGTAACAACTTCATTCCTACTAGATCTTTCCCTGTTTTTCAAGCTACCGTATTCCTTTTTTCTTTACAAGATTATAAACAGCTTTAAA
This sequence comes from Argyra leucocephala, assembly GCA_963942445.1. Classification (NCBI taxonomy): domain Eukaryota; kingdom Metazoa; phylum Arthropoda; class Insecta; order Diptera; family Dolichopodidae; genus Argyra; species Argyra leucocephala. Next base: position 100,032,218 of record OZ012679.1, on the reverse strand, counting down.
TGAAATTCCATAAATTTCTGCTAGCAATCGAGCTAGTGTTAAGCAACAACTTCGGCGCGATTTTCAATATTTAATTCGTTTGTCTTACGTATTATGGATGAGAAATGAATCAGCAATTTTAACAGAATAAAATTATTTGAAACACTATTAAGAGCTGCACTTCGTCACTTTTAAGTATTAGAATAAAAATTCAAAAAGAAAAATTAATTAAACGCTATCAAAAAATGCACTTATTCACTTCAATAGATCAAAATGCAATAATGTGTAATTAATTATGCCGTATGAAACCAAATGTGTAATTACTTTTGCCGGATGACATAGCAAGAGAAACCTGTTACTACCTGAGTCATTTGAGATTTTTTTCAGCCGAAAATTTAAATTTAAATTAAGAACACATTGTGAAATTGATTCGCAAAGTTTTTTTTAACACATTTGTAAATTCCAACCTTAAAAAAAAAAAAACAAAAAAAAAATGTTAAAATTTATTGAGTGTGTAATTAATTTTGCCTACCACTGTAGTACGTATAACTGTTTAACATCAGTTACGACATCTTTTTTGATTCTCTTTTTAATTTTGTAGAAAGGGAAAAGAAGACACTATAATATTAATAAAAATATACATACATATACATATAAGTATTTGTTATACAAAGCTTGCAACAACGAAAATAAATTTTGCGGTTGCAGAATTCTTTTAACCCATTCCAAAAAAATAAATGGGAAAAAAACGAGAAAGACACTACTATAATTGTTAATGTTAAATATTCCTGTGTGTTGAAATTTGTTGGCTTTATTAAGAAAAGTCTGTTTTGTTTTTTGTTATTATTAAAATTGTAATTCATTTTTCATTTCATTTTCATTTTTTTACTTTTTGTTTTGTTGTTGTCTTTATATGAAATATATTCTAAAGTGAATTGAATTTAGACAGGGCAATTGGGAAATTTTACTTTTTTTTCTATTAATTTGTATAAAAGCGCAATTACACGCTGGGTGGCGCAGTAGGTAGAGCGCTTACCTTTCAACCGAAAGGTCCCAGGTTCGATTCCCGATGAAGTAAAAAAATGCTTTATGGGTTTTTCGACCTGGTTCAGTACCCTTTGTCATTGGGATAAAATAAATGACAAAAAATTTTTGAGAGTATAATCTGGTAACACTTTAAATAAAATAAAGCTATTCTATTTAAGAAGGCTTAGTTCCTGACAATAGTAGTAGTTTTCCACAATTAATGAGTTGATAAGTCAGTAAATTGTTAAATAAATACTCGAAATTTTTGTAGATATTGTAGTGTAAACTTGCAGTACCGTACTTAATTAAGCACGAAAAGGTGATTCTACCTAAGTAACTGTCAAGAAGATAAAAAAAAAATGAATTTTATATTTGCGCCTAAACCAAGCTGAACTTTAAATAGAATTTACCCACATACATATAACTATAGTTTGTTTTTTAAATTATTACTAAATAAAAAACTTATATAATACAAAAAATATATAAAATAAATAAATCTTTAGAGTAAAATAAAAATGTTGCTAGCACATCTTTAGTTTAATTAAATTTATAATACTTTTTAGTCTATAGTATATGTACAGTACAATACAATGTACAGTAAAATGCTCTACTGATCTACAACGTTGTTCTTATTGTGAAGTAGTTTTGTGTTCTAATTTATTGTTACAAATCGCAACATAAACCATATTAAAAGAAATGAGATTGGTATACTTCAAAAAAAGTTACTTTCTTCAAAAATAGTGTCAATTATTCTGTTTTTAATTGTCTTAATCAAGTTGTTGAGGGATTTCATTTTTGTTCCACTTAAGGTTGGATAGTATTATTAAAACCTTCCTTTATCAAACTGGACTTTTTTTTACCTTCCTTACCTTTTTTAATCTTTATTTACAAAACTGCTTTTAAATTCTTCAAATATACTTGCCTGGTGTTCGGCACCATATTATTTTTTATTCCATTTTAGAGCTGTCTTCTTAAAACGAAGTAGTATGCAGTTTTTTAAAATGTATTGTCAATTCAATTTCATTTGCTTTACTTGATTGCATGATACTGATTTTTTAAATTTTTCTTCATTATTTCAGCTCTGTGTTGAGAATTCGCCCTTGCTAGAATATACATAAAATTCGTTTCAGATATTGGTAACATTCAGGCATTTGAATATGCAAGATGGTTCTTTATATCATTTTTTATATTTAGCTTCCATATAACAGAACAGAGAAATCGCTTGATTTGAAAAATTAAATTTTCAGTTTTTACGATGTATTCGAAGATTCCAAATGTTTTTGATGCACAAGGTTTTTAAGATTTCAATATTCAATTCTACGCTGTCATTCACTGTTATGAAGCTACCGACATTGTAAAATGAGTTTATTTTCTTAACATTCTCATTAACAATATACAAGTTCTACAAGGAACTCATTTATTAACTCTTTTTAGATTATTTTCCTATATATACGGTTTTCACCTAAATAATAACATTTCAAATTTGATTTATTGGTTCTTGCATTAAATTTGGTGTGAGATAGCATGCAGATATTATCTGCAAAGTTGTGATCTCAATTATTTATTTGCTTTTAATAGTTTTTACTCCACGATATGTTTTCTTCAACATCAAATTTTTTTTTTTGCTTTTTATAACTCACAGATGTAATAATAACATCTTTGAATAAGTTTGCATCTATAATAAAGCAAAAATCAGGAGTTGTAATGTATAGATAGTTTAACACTACAAATAGCTACTGATGAGTTCAAGTAGTTTTGTGTTGAACGAAACAACTCCTAAAACTTGTTATTAAATTAATGGTTCGGTATATCGGGATTTTGTAGGTTGAATTTAATTTTTTAACGAACTTATTATTTTCGCATTACGTTTAATAATATAAATTCATTTTACATTTTGTCGAAAACCCCTGATAACACAATATAGATTTGTTTTGGTCAGTTATACTAAAGATTGTAGAATAATTCATATTGGAGAAGATATATAATCCTTTATGTTAACAAAATCTAATTGTCAAAAACTATTCGGTTTAAAATTGATCGGGAAATTATTTTCAAAATATTCTCTACATCACACATTAAGCCTTGAAGTTTTACAATTTTTTGGCATTTTTGCTGAAACTTGTTGCTCTCAATTTTGAACACAAATAAGTATATTGTACGAATAATCGATTATAATTATTTACCAATAAATTATATTTTGAATTGAATAATCATAAATTAATATTATGATATATTTTCCTTAAATTAGAAATTGCTGTTAATCACGAGAAAAGTCAATTCCTTAAATTGACGAAATTGATTCGTGTGAAAATGTACATGAATTGAAGTTAATCATATTTTAATTATTCCAATTTTTTATATAATGACTTCTTTGAAATGTTCTTGATTCTTAAAAATTTCACTTTGGGCCGTACAAATAAAATCTAGTTATAAATTTACTTTCGTTTACAAATTTGTGTGTCTACCTTGATTTGATCGAATTGTTGTGTTTATTATTTTAATTTGTTATTTAGCAATTTTACATCATTTTTCAATTCTATACGTTTTGGAGTTCACATTCTTTTAATTGAAATTTCTCTTATTTCCAATAGAAAAATTTGATGTATATATATATGTAAGTATGTAAATATATACTTATAGTTGGTGTTATAACCATGTATAACAGAAAATCTATTTTATTTATTTTTTACCTTTTTTTATTTTATTGAAATAATGTCAATTTAATTTTGTTACATCAAGGCACGTGACACAACCCACATCAAAATTTAGTAACTGAAAATAATCAACATCTAGTAAAACTTTACAACTACGGGTACATACTTATCTTATATTAATTTGTAGAGAAAGAAAAATAATATTATGTCAGTTTAAATAATAAAGACAGTTTTCATTTTCCAGTACAGATAAAATTATGGTTTTTATTTTTATTTTGTTATTTTTTTTCTATTTCTAAAAATACAATATTAAATTTTCTTTACGCCATTAATTAATCCTGGATTTTCACAGACACTTCATTTTAAAAAATAAAATACAAGAAAATAGATGAAAAGGTGATTGTCAAGAATAAAAAAAAAACAAAAACAAAATTGTTGACAGAAAAAATTTGTAAGGGAAAAATAAACATATATATATATATATATATATATATATAGGGTGGTCCGGTTTAGAGAAAAAAGTTTTTAAGGGGTGATTCCTTGGATTATTTTAGGAAAAAAAGTGTTCTAAAAGAGGGCTCTATCTTTAAATTTACCTGGACTACAGAGGATTAAAGAAAATCGGATTAGAAAAATTATGTCTAAAGAATATCAACTACAGCTCAGAAGAAATTGAAACTAGAGCAACATCTTCTTCATAGCTTTTTTTTAGAATTAATACACCTAATTAACGCTATATGTTGAATGAGTATCAGACTTACCGTTTTTGAATAATAACTGCATAAACTTAAAATTTTGCTTTTAAAAACTGAAAATTTTGTAAAAAACGTTGATTATCTCATATACCGTTAATTAGGTGTATTAATTCTAAAAAAAAGTTATGAAGAAGATGTTGATCTAGTTTCAATTTCTTCTGAGCTGTAGTTGATATTCTTTAGACATAATTTTTCTAATCCGATTTTCTTTAACCCTCTGTAGCCCAGATAAATTTAAAGATAGACCCTTCTTCTAGAACAATTTTTTTCCTAAAATACTCCAAAGAATCACCCCTTGAAAACTTTTTGCTCTAAACCGGACCATCCTGTATATATATTATTATATATGAATGTAGTAAGTGTATGTACGTACGTATGTGTATAATAAATAATCCGAGTTCAGTTTCTCATGGAATATTGACATGAAATATGCAAAGTTTCAATAAAACAATAAGAAAATACATTATCAAGGTTTATTACAATAAAAATAAATTGAAAATTAACATTGAATTTTTGCGTCAACTGTATGTGGGTACAGAAGAGGTTAATTAGATAATAACTAGTTATTTATAGTTTAAAAATTAAAGTAAATTACATTTTTAATAATTACAATAGTCAATAAAATTTCTTTTATGTAAATATAATCATTATTGATTTAATAATACTATAAAGATAGACATTTTCATACAACAGAAAATGTTCAGCTTATTTTTTCAAAATTCTCTTCATTATATATATTTTCCCGCGTATATTCAATGAATTAGTGCATTCTTTATTTTCAATTTGAATTTTTAAATTTTTGAACGTTTTATACGATTTTATATTCTCTAAATAATTTGTATGTGTTCAGTTTCTCTATACTGGTATTCAATATATATTATTGTTTTTAACTTTTTGTTATTTGAATTTGTATAGGTAATTTGAATTTTTTTGAATTGATAAGTACAAAAATTTCAAACTGGATAGCATTTTTATCGAGTAGTCTTTTAAGAAAATTTTTTTTTTATTTTTCTCTCAATACATTGTAATAAAAGGATTTTTATAATTGTTGATATTGTGCATGTATATTATTTGTAATAATAAATTAGAAAACAAAAATATTTTTCTTTTTTTAATTGAATAATTTTCAAAAATAAAACAATTTCAAAAAATTTAAATAATAGTGAACATTTATTCACGTTATGATTTCTAATATATATTCATACATACATATACATATATATATGTATAAATTTACAAATAGAATTCAATTATTGTTAAAGATGTTTGAAATACAATTCTAAATTTTAAATTCAATTCAAATCGGTTTTTAGGTACATACGTACTTATATACATACCTACGTTCAATTATTTCATCTCATTTCGTTTTCAAATTTTGTGTTCATTTTTTAAAAATAGTATAATGCACATGTATGGTAATTTGACACTTTTTATGTGCAAAATCTAGCAAAAAATCTCTAACTCTTCAAAATTACTAACTGATTTACTATTTGATTGAACTGTATTTGAAGTTGAAGCTAAAATATTTTCCTTCTCATTTCTTCAGGACAATTTTCAATAATAAAATCTTCATCAGCCAAATCAATGCTCAAATAATTGTTGTTATCTGTTTCACAATTTGAGGATGTATTTTCGTTATAAATACTCGCCTCGTCTTAGCAAAAATATTCCCAATTTGTTGTGCAGATGGATTTCTGCAATAATCACCAGCAGATCTTATATGAGAAAACAACGGATCTTGGCTCAGCCTGCGCGTCATCAAGAAATTAATATTCTATCAATTTGATCTTTCGATAAAGATAATACAGCAGTTATTGTTTGGGGCATTCATGGAAAAAAATTTTTTGGTACTTTTAATTTTTGATTTTTTAAGACATTCTAGCAATTCCTCTAAGAATAAAAATGGAGAATTTTTAACGGTTGTGAATCCAAAATTTTTAATTTTTGTGTTAAAATTTGAAGAATTTGAGTAATCAATTAACTAGTTAACTCTTAAAACAAAATCAACAATCAGATTAGCTTTATTACTCAATAAATTAAAAAATATTCGATGAGTGTTATTTATTGGTTTTATGGCTGCATATGTACTATGACTAAATAATTGAAAAGCTGATTTTACTGACATTTTTTCAAATGTGTTAGAATTAATATGGGTGCTATGAACTTCAGGTAAAATTGTTGAAAGCTAATAATCTCATTATTCCAGTTTTCAAAATCGGGTTATATAAAAGAATTTCTGACAGATTTGATAAGATGCCATATCAAACAAAGCATAAATTTTATTTCCATTCCAAAAAAGGGTCTACCTTATTGACACCAAGTAATTCATAAATATTTCGATTTGTACTACATTAGTCACAAGCAGGTGCAACAGTTTTAGAATCAATCTTTGTTAGCTCTTTAAGATATTTTAGTAGTAAATTGGTAAAAAAATGAAAGGTTTTAAAGTTTCTCTTTTCAAATTATTTTTGGATAAATTGTAACCCTATGCGTACTTATAATTTTCATGTAAACCTTGAATCATAAAGAAATTTGCTTCTGTTGCTAGTTTTTGTTTTCTATCCCCATCTAAATCTTCCACCCCATCTATACAATCCCTTTTTATACTGTAAGATGGTTCTTTTCCTTTATAAATTATTTCCTTTAGAAATTCATTTATATAAAAAATGATTTTTTGATTATGAAATTATTAACGGAGATATAATTAAAAAAATTGTTTCCGAAGAGAAAAATGCTCATCAAAAATATTGTCCAAAACTGGAAATACTAATATCAGTCCCAGTACTTTGCAAAAAATCTTAGCTGTTTTAGCTTTTCAATTAATTACATATGCAAAAATGCAGCTACGAAAACAAAATAATTCTAATTTTAATTTTTTCCATATAATAATGAGTAATAAAGTAAACCTGCTGTAGTGAGTAATATGTAAACTGCTAGTCTTTCTTTAAATTCTTCAAATATTTATACTAAAAATACGTACAAACAACTATTAAAAATTGTCCATATTTGTTCGTAGACAAAAGGTTAGATTATCTTAAAAAATTAAAAGTTCTAAACAAATCCACCTGCACAATAAGTTGCAAATATTTTTACAAATATATTACGAATTTGATGATTTTATTTACAACAACAATATATTTGCAAAGCTGGAGTAAAACATGACAAGCCTTTGGATATTGATATTTAATGCTCTTGTTATGAAAATAATGACAAAGTAGAAAATTCTGAATTTGAAAAATACCATTGTAAAATTGTGCGTTGTAAGCTTTAATTATCTTATAAATAAATAGTATGCTTACTGTAACAAAAAACATATTAAATATACTTTTCAATTTACTCTACCGTTAAGATTTTTTATAAAGTTTACAAAAATTAATGATGAGTTTTTCAAATAGTTTTAAATTCTGTTATAATTTTAAAACCCATGCGTACATATGTACATATCCCCATATTGAAATAACCAAATAAGTGGGAAATACAGAATTCTCATGCATCGCTGCATGCAGATATGCATGCATAACTGCGTGCCAGACACATGTGCATATTTTATCTGTCAAAAATTGTTTTGTTTTGAAATAATGTAGATAATTGCCGCCATTGATACACATACAATTTGTTTGTATAGTAATAAAATACAAAATAAAATAATTTTTGAAAAATTTTAAAGTTAAAAGTTATTAAAAGTGTTTAATAAAAGTTTTAATTTAATAATTTTTGAAAAAACTTTAATCACATATTTTGTTATCTGTCACTATCATGATTGTAACAAAATATAATTATATCAATATATTAATGCTAGTTTGTTATGCATATATTTTGTTATATCTAAATATTTTAAAAATTTATGATGAATGTTACAACAAAAAAGAAAGAAATTCTAGACTATGGACTATGGGAATTTTCATTCCTTTCAAATAATTAGTTTTTCTTCCATTAACTAATTTCAAATAAATTTTTACAAAATTGGTTGGGTATAACTATTTACCACAAAAAACAAAAATAAATATGTAAATATTAAATAATTTTTATAACGTTTGTCATTATTTTTTTATTAGTATGAGTAATGACAATTTTTACAATCTTTCGTGTTGGTAGCTCTGCTCAAAATATATATATAACTAGCTTTGTAACCCGTCATAAATGACGGAAGCAAAATAAATCCTAGTCTCTTTTTTTCCTTCATTAGATTCTTTATTCCGAAATTACAGTACTTATGTTTATATCACTTTTTATTTATTTTTATTTATGTTTATATTGGCCTAACACTAATCTTTTTTTTTTTTATATAACAGAAAAAGAAGTACCATACCAACAAATTTTGTATTTTTGTATGGTATACTCGTACTCACTTCCATTTAGTTATAATTCGTTAGTTGGGTTCCATTTAGTATAAATTATACCGTATTAGCGTTATTGAGTCCTCCGGGAGAGCAAATTTAAAAATGGGATCTTATTTTCATATAAATTTTGTCTTTTGTATAATGTATAGGGATCTTATTTTGCTATATGAATAAACTGTTATTATGGTATTGTGTTATTTTTAAAAAAATATTCAAAATTTTGTATATAAATTGGTAAAATTTACAAAAAATACAAAAACATTTTCATATATAATTTTCAATTTAAAAAAAAACAATGTTTTATTATCCGACGTAGAAGTAGAGTTTATTATCCTACTCTACTTCTATCAAGTTCTATTGATTGAACAGTGAACCTGAACAGTGAAAATAAAATAATATTTTTGGAATGGAGCATACAGAACATACAGAGTACAGATACAGCAAATATTAAAAAAAAAAACAAAAAAAAAACAAAAATAATTTTTTTTGAGTGAAGTGAATTACGCACACAATAATGACAAAAATTAAAGGTATGAGCAGGTATAAGTAGTATAATATGTATAATATTATACAATTCAAATATGCTGATACACATGTATATTATTAATAGATGAATATATTCGTTCAATATATTTTCTCTCTTTTTAATGGAAATTATTTTGATGGCTAGTGTTAGTACTTTTTGAAAGTTTCATATATTCGTATATTACTAACTACTGCTACATTTTCAATATTTCAGAAACATAAATAATTATTGTTTTTTTTTTCAAATAATTTAACAACAATAGTTTTCTGTGTAATAATAGAATACGGTAATAAAGTAAAAGTAAGTTTAAATTGAAAAAACATTGTTATTTTTATTAAGATTGATTTTGATTCCTTTTATATTATTCATACAAAAAGATTTTACTAATTTTCTATTTAAAAAAACTATATTGGCCTAACACTAATCTTTTTTTTTATATAACAGAAAAAGAAGTACCATACCAACAAATTTGTATAAAATGTTTGTATTTTTGTATGGCATACTCGTACTCACTTCCATTTAGTTATAATTCGTTAATTGGGTTCCATTTAGTATAAATTATACAGTATTAGCAAAGAATATCTATTATAGATATTCTTTGGTATTAGCGTTATTGTGGTCTCTGGGAGAGCAAATTTAAAAATGGGATCTTATTTTCATATAAATTTTGTCTTTTGTATACTGTATAGGAATCTTATTTTGCTATATGAATAAACTGTTATTATGGTATTGTGTTATTTTTAAAAAAATATTCAAAATTTTGTATCTAATTTGGTAAAATTTACAAAAAATACAAAAACATTTTCATATATAATTTTCAATTTAAAAAAAACAATGTTTTATTATCCGACGTAGAAGTAGAGTTTATTATCCTACTCTACTTCTATCCAGTTCTATTGATTGAACAGTGAACCTGAACAATGAAAATAAAATAATATTTTTGGAATGGAGCATACAGAACATACAGAATACAGATACAGGAAATAATAAAAAAAAAACAAAAAAAAACAAAAATAATTTTTTTTGAGTGAAGTGAATTACACACACAAGCAATAAAGTAGAAGCAATAAAGTAGTATAATGTATAATATTATACAATACAAATATGCTGATATTAAGAATAAAAAATGAAATATGCTGAGTAATAAGAATAACCTTTGAGTGAATTATGTTTTTTTTGTGTTAAATGCTGTTTGCCTTTTGGTGATTATACCATATTAAACTATTGATTAAATTTGTATTAGTCCTTATTATTATAAATCAAAAAAATTGTTTGTTTTATTTATATTATTATTATTATTTTTTATTTTTCCTTATTATTTGCGAAGAAGACTAACATTAAATTAAAAAAATATAGTTCATGCAACCAATTTTTCCTGCAAAGGTTCAGCATGGTAGACAGGGGTTAAAAAAAAGCACCAAAGCAATTTGTATATATATGCATTTGTATGCATATGTAATTTGTATATGTGTTGGAGCGTTCCGTCGAACTTACAAACATCCAGATAAATGCAGAATAATATATATATAATAATATAAATATATATATATATATAATATATATAATGAAGAGAATTTTGAAAAATAGAGCTGAACATTTTCTGTTGTATGAAAATGTCTATCTTTATAGTATTATTAATCAATGATATAATTTCATTTTAATAGAATTTCAAAATTTATATTATTTATTTATTAATTCAATAAATTATTGTACACAAATGTTAATAGTATTTTAAAAAAAACTTGAGAGCTTTAAAAAAAAAATAAAATTTTAATTTATTTAAATTCATTTATTTTATTATTCAGTGTGTCTTGTTTTCAACCATGTGCTGGATTTTACCTGGGATCAAACTGAATAAAATATTCTATAAATAGATGAGTCTATTTGAAGTGGTTTTGAAGTTGTTTATGTTTAGACATTTTTTAAATTTCGAAATTAAGTACTTACATTAGTTAGTTTTATGCTTATTAAATGGCAACCACATAAAATACGACAAAAACTTTTATATTCATTTTTGAATCTTTAATTCTTATGAAGGATACATTCCAAATGGCAAAACCTTTTAATCAATCAATTCTTGAATCTCAATCCTATTATGGAGCCTTAGAGCTTTTATTAATAATATTATCATTGCAATATTGTAAATAAATGGAATCGAAATCGAAAATTACTGCAAAATAATCAATTTCATAAAAATTTCTTAAGGTGTTTTTAAAAAAAACTTTAAAACATTTTTTAAACTAGGTACCTATATTGGTGAATTTGTTAATTTTTACCAATAGTCAATATTACTCTAAAAAAACTCAATAGAACTAATAATTAATAAGATTTTCTATAATTTAAAATTGACAAACAACGAACATAATTTATTAGTAGACGAGAAAATTTAAAACTAAATTTGATCAACCAAATTCTATTCAAGCCAATTTATTATAAACACAAGAATACAGTACATATTTTTTATAAATACTACACTAAATAACTTAAGATGTCAAAAAATTAAAAAAAAATGTGGAGATGCGCACTGTAATTAAGGTCAACATTATAACAAATTAATATTTCTGAATGAATAACATAATTACATTATTTAATTGGATTTCTATTACTTATTCATTATTCTACCAAATTAATTTAAAAAACATTATTAGTGTACGTATGTATACATATAATGTATTATTAAGATTAGTTTTCTCATCTGAATAAATATTTTTGGGAAATTATTAACTATAAAGTAAAATATAAATATAAAATATGTTTATTAATAATTTTTATATGTATAGTTTTTTGTAAAATTGGTGAAATTAATTTTTAATTATTCCCAAATGTTAGTACAATAAAATTTTAATTGCTGCGAATTCCAAAAATTGAATTGTTTCATAATGCATAAATTATAGATATTATGTACCCCTACAGTATTCATCTGAATTTTTGTTTTTATTTTTCAAATTATAATTCTGAAATCATTACTATTAATGAATTAATAAAATTTTCCATTAAATATGTAAATTTTGCGGGGAGAAAATTGTTATTTAATATAAAATGTTTTGTAATAATTGTTGTTGTACTTACACGAGAAGATTATTGTATAGACACAATTTAATACTGTTGGCAATTAATTATCAAAAATATGAAAATTTTAGAAATTTTTTGAAACATAATCAATTTTTATTATTATTAGTTATAATATAAATATTTGTATATGGTTAAAAAATTAAATATTTTTACTACATGAATACACCATCATCTAACCCAAAGGTCGTGTGCTCGAATACCTTTTAGGTTGGGGAACTGATGTATTGTAAAAAATAATCTCAAAAATATTTTCAATGGGCTTCAATCAAAAGAAGAAAAAAAAAGCATAACTATTTGTGCAAGATTTTGATATGAAGTATAAAATGTTTTAATTCATTCTATAATGGTGGGTAAGGTATCAAAAAAATATCGAGTAAAACAATATAAATGTTGAGCTAATCAGAGCGACCCAAGAGAGAAATCCTTCAAGGATATTCTTAATACAATCACTTATCAAGTAAATTGGTTGCAAACATAATATAAATCAGACTGCAGTAGAACAAGAGTTAATCTTTTTATTTCAAAAGCTTAAGTTAAAGTTTATTTATTTTAAGTATTTATTTTTCTTTATTACAATATCTTCAAAATCGTAACATAAATAAAATAAATCTGTATCAAATGTATTGTAGAGTAAAGAAGACTGTTATCATTCTGAATCTGTTTATTTTTACTGTTATCTAATTTTAGATCAGTTTTAATTATAATTTTAAATTAATTCTTAAGCACACACCTCTATACTCAATTAATTTCTTAAAATACATTTTTTGTTCACATACTTTTTATAACCCTCAATCTAAAATAGATTACTTTCAATTTAAAAATAAATGTTATTCGAAATCTAATTTTAATTTTATTTGCAAGTATGTATATTTAATAATATCATATCATACCTCAATTTCTTATCCATTCATTAATCTAAAAATTGAAATAAATTAAATTTTTATTAATACAAAAATGATTTGCTCTTGACATAACATTTATTATATGTATGTCACCAAATATACATAAAAGTTAAAGTACATATGTTATAAAAACAAAAAATGACCTTCAAAGTAATAAGCCACAAAATTGAAAGGCTAATATATAAGTATATAATTAATCTTATCATGATCCTTTACATATATTTAATACATGTGGATGTACATTTTGAGAAAATCAAATTATAAATCTGATTTTTTTTTTTTTTTTTTTGTTGTTGCTGTTTTTTTCGCACAATATTATACAATACAATTAATCTTAATTTGATTTGTTCCTACTTATAACAATAATTATATATATGGTTACATTATTATGGTCCATTAATTAACTATTTTGACAATAAATTTCCATAAAACAGTGATTTTAAACGTGTTTCGCTTCAAATATCCATAGACCTTAACCTAATATGTTACTGCAAAACGATATTTGGATTTGACTACATATATCGGCTAAAGAATAATAATAAAGTAGTATATTAAATAATAATGAAGGGAAGAAATAAATTACCCAAATGCAATGGAGTCATTGGAAAAGACTTCCTAATATGAGAGTAGAAATATTGGTATTTTAAAAAAATATTTTGTAAAATAAAACGAAACTTGTACGTATAGTAAACATTCAGGTCGAATTTTTGTGGAAGAAAAATATATTATTTTATTTTACAATTCAAAGAACCTGGTTTCTTACAAAACAATTTCAAAAATTTTAAAAGAAAATCGAATCAATTCATTATAAAATTTACAGATTGAATATCACTGCACGGAAGTAAATTTTATTTAGTTTCTGAAAAAAAAACTTTTAGTGTCACTTTTATTAACTTTTATTCCTATTTATATACGTAGTCACATAGTTTCGAAATTCAAAGTTTTAATTTTGAAATATTATTGAAAATTTGTTTGTTTACCTAATTGCAAGTTCCATGTGATGATCATTTTTTAATAATTTGTTACTCAAAAATTATTTTTCATTTATTTTTGTTTTTTTCATGTTTTTTTTTCTATAAATAAAAATCAAATCACTTTTCTGTTTTCTTCTCTTGTTTTTAATTTTTTTTAAAACAAAAAGAAAACATTAATAATAAAATGATCCCAATATGAACACAAGTATCCAAAAATCGATTTAGTTATTTATTATTATTATATATTAACCTTGAACCCCTTCAAGGACTCGTATAAAAAAACAAGAACAAAAAAGAAAATATGAGTGAATATAATAAAAATTCTGATGATTTATTTTGCAGAATACCAATATATTTTGACATTTATAGGTGCCTATATAAATTACAGTGTGAATAAAAAATGTCTTTATAACGGAAGATAATTAAACTTTTCACAAATTTTAGATTAGGGGTAAAAAGTCATATGCAGGATTATGTGTATTCATAATGTTGTTAATTTTTCAATATATATGTAAGGTTAGGTTGAATAACTTTGTTTTAACATTTACAGTTTAGGTCCAACAATTTGGGCGGTAGGGTGAGCTCTTTGCAAATTTTTGTTGTGACTTGATTAAATGTATTAAAACAAAATCTGTAAAATATCTAGTTAATCATTTTAGTATGCCTTTGAATACCCTAGCTGAAGCTAACTAAATCTTTAGTTTGTATAAAAATTTATTTGGTCACTTTTTAAACTTACTGCACTTACATGTAAATTGGTGTAAATTATAAGGATTTTTATTTTATATATAGGCATACCACAAATTGCTTTATATTGTTATTAAAATGTCAAATATATACATAAGTATACATATACGATATATTATATTATTGTTCTATATTATTATAATATTATATTATTCAACATGAGAAGAAATTCGAGCTATGAAAATAAAGACCAGATGTTTTATTTCCCATATAGGTCAAGTAATAAAATACATGTAGTTCTTAAAAAGTCTATAAATCAACTGAATGTTCCGTGTATGGCCTGTGTATTTAAAAAGAGAGACACTGTACGAAAAACTTTTGCTCTATAGCGAAAATACCTGCATCTGAAAGTAATTAATAAAAATAAAGAAATCATTTTGGAGTAAAAAGAAGTAAGCTAGAATCTATTGCCAAATTCTAATTGGTATTTCCAACTGGTTGTACAATAAGTTTCTTTAAACCTTACTATTTATGCGCTTGAAAAATACACAATCAATAAAAAGGGTCAATTATCATCATCATCATTTCATTTTTACCACATAAACTTGACTTTAGTGATCATGTATAGATCTGGATCATGATCGTTTTTTTTTTCTTTGTGATTTTTTTTGTTAAATATTTAATCTACACTTCTGCAAACACCTTGATACTTTCTCAGTATTTTTCTGTCAGTTAAAAATATCCTTATATATATATATGTTTATAAAAATCTATTATATTTTGCATGTGCAGCTTAACAGTATTATACCATTAAACAAAATGGTCATTTTTTCTTTTATTAAAATATAATTAAACTTCAGCATAAAAAAGAATGGTTAAATAATATGAATTTTATTACCATTTGGAAAATTATTTAAATGCCTTGATTTTATCAACAAAATTTTTAAAAACAAAGTTCATGGCTTTTACTTATATTGACTTTAATTTCACCCAATACCATATGGTTTTTTTACCCTAATTATATGTATTTGCTACGATAATAATTTTATTCATTTAGAAAAAAAGGATTTCTAAACATAAAAATATTCCTTTAATTAGAAAGAACATAAATAGTATGTATCTACAATTCTACATGTATATCGTCAGTTGATTCAATACTTGTCGTATGTCGATTTTTGCGGTTTTCTGTTTAAAATTATAGAGGTTTTTGTGGTGTTCTTTCAAATGCGCTAATCCGTTATTTAAAATTTAATTTAGTTTTAGAAATATCGAATATTCACTTTGTCGTATTTCCACAGTGCTTAGTCATCATTTGGTTATGTGTTCTGAAAAGAGCTATGTTATTATGTTTTTAGTTAAAAAAAGAGCTTTTATTAAGAAAATCCTATTCACATAAAACAATTATTTACTCAACTGACAAATAAAATAACACTTTGTTTTATGCATTCTTATTTGATCTTAATGTCCAAGAAGTTCTAACAGATTTGTTATAAAACTAGACATACGAGTATACGACAATATTTTACTATCATAATTTTAAATTCTTTTTCATTTTACGAAAGTTTGAAAAAAGTCTGATGTAATAAAAAAAGTTATTGAAGTTTGAACTTTCAAATTCAATTTGCCACGAATGACGTTTTTGAACATACAACAAACTTGTTTTGATACAATATTCGAAGATCAGCCAATAACTACTATTACTATACCCATATATGTGTATGTATTTGTCAAAGAAAAAAATCATTGAACTGATTAAATCAATAATTCAGTCAATAACAATAATTTTTTTATTACTATTTGCATAATTTATATTACAAGATTGTACAAACAAAAAAAAGATAAACAACATTTTGTAATAAATTTATAATTTTCTTAAAATAATCAAAAAGTTTTATTAATATTTAATAATTTTATATTAAACAATAATTATTACATGAAATATGAAATATGTAATTATAAGTACCTACATATATGAAATGAAAAGAAAATTATGTGAGCATAAATTATGACAGAACCTGTAGGCGCTATAAAGACTAATAAAATAGATAGGATTAATAATATATTGATGAGATAAGGAGATAAGAAACGGAATGCAATTTGTAAAAAACGGTAATTATCCTGATAAAATTTTCCTGTTGAATCCAAAGTAAAATATCTCAATTATATTGAATCGTCCAATTGATTACGAAGTTTAGTTATTTCGGTTTAGTTATTTGGTTTCGGTTTTCCACCGAGGCTATTTAGACCAAAAACTTTTGTAATTATGGTACAAAACGAATCGGTTTTAAGACAGTCCGCTATATGCTAAATGCTTTTCCGCGCAGATAATAAGATTGATTTTTTGTATTAAAAAATGTGCGTTATATATTGTAGTTTATATTTTTGAATAATTTGAAGTACATTCTATATTTTTCCTATTTTCATAATGCTGCTGTTTTTTTTTTGCTCTGCTAGTTTATAATAGCTTAGCTTTTCGTACACGAAATAAATAAATAATTTGTAAACGTAAATGAAAAATCGAAAGTAAAACTTAGTTAAAGAATAATGTCAAAAGAAGGTTGAGAACTAATGGTTTTACAATATAAAAGACTTTTCTATATAATATCGCAGAGATATTTGGTTTTCAAAATGTGTCAACAATCTGAGGGTTAAGCAAAAAGAAATAGCTATTCCAAATGGTTATCAGTGATTTTATCTTTTTCCGGTAATTTATTTTCAAAATTTTACTTAAAAAAATATCTTATTTATAATTATTTATTTATTTATTTATTCAATTCTTAATGTTAGTATACATAAGACGATTAGTCTTTATAAGAGTATACAAATTAAAATTATTAAAAGAAAATATTAATTTAAATACATACTTAACTTACAACTAAACCAGCCAAATAATTTACATATAATAAAGCAATTAATTCAATTAGACTAAATTACACAAGCTTAAAAAGAACACAAAAAAAAAAAACAAAAAAAAATAAAATAAAAAGAAAAACAATAAAAATATTTAATTCAATTAAAGTAAATTCAATTCAAAGCTATAATATTCTTTCCTCCTTCAACTATAAAAAATAAAATAATATATTGTTTCAAAATTAACTATTATAATTAACTATTATCTAAGGTTTAAGCTTAAAGTATTCCCAAGACAGCTCACTTGACTAAACTTGTTAAGAGATAATTCACAACTAATAGTACTTGGCAGTGCATTCCATAATATTGCAACTCTTACAAAGAACGATATATGTCTAAGTCTGCCATTGTGACGCGGAACAATTAAATTCACATCCCTGGGTGATCTTCCAAATATCAACTTGTTTAAGTATATAGGTGTTAGAAATTATTTTCTTCAAGTATTATATATATCTGTAATTCAAGAAATTTGCGAATGAGTAGTCAAGTATCAATTTAGATACATCACTAATTCTATCAAATCTACGGCGATTGGTAACAAAACGGGTACATGCATTAAAGATAACATTTAATCTAGACAACTCACATACACTCATACCCGCATATACCACATCGCAGTAAGTAAAAAATGGCATAATTAATGACAGGATTAGTTTCTTCTTTGTCCATTCACTAAATTAGTAATAGTAATTAAAAAATGAATTACAGTCAACACACCAGAAGCTCAATCTGAATTGAAATATTTTGATCAATAATGCTGTCACCTATTATAGGAAGTTTTTCACAAAGTACTTAGTTGATTAGTTTACTATTTTTATTTCACCGAGTACCATTTGTGCCATCATTTGTGTAAAGAATGTAGAGTATACAAATTTAACTCTAACGAATCTCTCATCCATACCTGCCACATTTTTACTGTGTTCCTACCTAATGGGTTATAGAGAGATTAAATGTTAAAGAAATATTGTTACTTTTAAATACCAAATAGTCAGTAGTACTTAGTGGCTCTTAAATAGCGTAGTTTTACCTAAAAATATATATTCAAAAAAATTTATAAAATTTAACTTTTATGTGAATACACTGAAAGAAATTTTGATTAGCATTCAGATGACATAACCACAATACAATGTAGGTTGACTACATTATTTGTTAAACTTAAGTTCATATAAAAGTAATTTCTTCAATTTCGACAAGAGTCAAATTTATCTCTACAAAATAATTATCAAAATAATTTATCTACTTCAAAATTGTAAATAGTTTTATGCTTTTTGATATTTCGTTCTTTCAAAAAAGATTGGATCTATATACGTCTACGTTATTAACAGTCAGGTTTGTATTATAAATAAAAATTATGGAAAGCGATGATATGTTATAGGCCCATAAATTTCAACAACAACCAAATAAGTAAGTATAAAATTAATTATTGTGATGTCCATTAGCCTGAGTTAACTTCAGTTGTGTCCGATAACTACTGAGTGCAAGTTATTGGCGATACTAATATTTGTATATGTCCTGGAAAATAGATCGTTAAAACTTTTATAGTCGTTCGCTATTCCCTCAACTATTCAACTTAATTAGATAAAATATTTTTGTACTTTATTCATTACATACATTCTTACTTTGTAATAACTTTAAATAATAAAAAGAACAATAACATCAAAAATAAATTAAATTTTGATTTTTATTTCTACTTTCAGGATAACAAAAAAATTCAAATGCTGAAAAAATGCTCAAAAAAAAAAAGTAAAAATAATAGAAACAAAACAAAAAAATGATGCTCGATCCAAATGAATCGAAAAAAATTTAATATTTAAATTTTTCCTTTGAATTATTTTTTTTTGTTTTTTTTTTTTTCTTATAATTAATATGAATCACAATAACAACAGCAACAAAAGTAAGAATAGATTATTGTTAGTACTATTTCATATTTAAATATTATACTCTATTATTCTACCACCTAAATTTATTCATTATTTAATCATTTGAATTTTATATACTCACCCTTATAGGAGTATATATATGTATACACATTCATACTATATATATTTATACTCAAATATATAAGAAAAATTATACAGCATGTCATTAAAAATGTGTTCAGTTCAAGGAATTTCTAATAAAAAATCATTTCAATTTGAACTAAAAAAAACTAGTTCGAAGAAAAAGGGTGAAAAATAAAGAGAAATAAAATAATAGTGAGAAAATAAGCAAAAAAAAAAAAAAAAAATTAAATAAAATAATAATAATAATAAAAATAGAAAATCGTAGGTAGGTTATTTAAAAAAATTAATTTTGAAAGCAAAAAAAAAAAGAATTGAAATAAAATAAAGAAAAAAGAAAATTTATTTTACCAATATTTAACAAAAAAGAAACATATTCAGAACTTGAGAAGAACTTTAGAACAAATATTCAAGGATTTCAATTCAAAATATATGTATGTATGTATACATACATATTTATATAGCGCTTTGTGATATTAAAAAATAATAAAATAAAAACCTCAAAAAGGACACAAAACCATCAAAATGCAGAAAGAAAATAACGCACCAGCTGAAAGCCATCAATATGTTGGCCCATATCGATTAGAAAAAACATTGGGTAAAGGACAAACTGGTAAGTAATCTTTATTTAAGGACATTTATATTCCTACATCTATATAAATATTATTTTACTAAGTATAAAAAAAAACATCTTAAGATAATTTTGTCAGTCTAATGATTCAATAAAAGAAATTGAAGGCCATAACTAATAATTGAACCATTGTATTTTGTTTTAATTTAATTAACCTTCAGTACAATATAATATCTTGGTAATACTACATAGGCACAGTACATTTAGTAAATTCCACTTTGCAAATGGATCTTAGATATTTCACAAATAAATTTTTTTAGCAAAACACATGTAGCAAAATGGACATTTAGCAAAAGGAAGATGGACATGGACATTTGGTAAGATTTGCAAGTAAGTAAAAATTGCCAAAAACAGTGCACTAAAACTCCCATCCTTTTGTTAAAATTCAAGCTAGTCTTCAAGACTAACTATTAATAAAATTGTATTACTTCAGATATATTTAATCAAACAAAATTCCATTAGGAATTATTGTAAGATAAAAGATTTTATTCTAACACAATTCGAACGGTCTAACAAAGTTTTGACTCTCAGCTAAACGTGAAACTTCGACATTGACATGTTGGGAGAAACGACTTTTATGGCGTACAGTCAATTGTTTTATTTCGTCTTTTATGAGAGGAATCGTGAGATCCCTAGGAATATCAGCATTGCGAACAAACCATGGGGCATTAACAATGTTTCGTAATACCTTGTTGTGGAACGTTTTTGATAGTTGGAATATGTAGTTGTTTCGCACAACCCCATATTTGAATACCGTATTCACAGACTGGCTTTAATATCGATTGTAGATCAAAAGTTTGTTATACGTCGAAAGCGTAGATGTTGGCCCAATTAGCCAATACAAATGTTTGCATTTCAGATCCAGTTCTAGTTTTTTCTTGAGGTGTTGTTTCCATCTAAGTTTTACGCGTCAAGCGTCATACCAAGATATTTTGCAGAATTTTGATATGGTATGATGACATTGTTTAATCTTACTGTAATGTGTAAACAATTTTTTTTTATTTGCAAGATTTTATTTGCGTGGATTTGGCTTCAGTCAGTTTTTTTCTCTGCCTTTTGCATCAAACGGAGATTTTGTTATATTTTTACCAATTGCTAATATAGCCGTGCCATCTGCAAAAGTATCTACCGTCGCATTTTCTATTTTTGGAATATCACAAGTGTATAGTAAATATCAGCGAAAGTATCAGCTTTTTCCTTATCGCTATACGCGCCCACGTTCCGTCACTTTTTTTAAGTGGAGCAGAGCGAATATTTACTTTCTTTAGTAGCAGATAAGTTTTGTAGATAATTCTGCATTGTCTCTTCTTTCAGTTGCTTTATTTCCCTTTTTAACTGACTTTTGACTTGGAATTAAAGATATTTTTATCAGCTGAATAACGTGTTCGCTGCCACCTTCTTCTCGCTCTTCGTTTTTGCTTTATATTTTATATATAATATTTCTAGGGAAGTTATATCCAACTTTTGTGGATTTGCAAATTTTAGTGCTTTTCCATGCAGCATTCTGAACAGCCTTCACAAAATTTTCAACAGCTCCTCCCGGTTCTTTTTATTTATTGAAATATTCTGATCCATGCATTCTTCTAGGTTTGATCGAAAATTGCACCAGTTCGTTGATGGATTTCATAGGGACGGTTTGCGATATCCTCATCGTTATGTAGAAGTCTATTAGATCGGGAGTTTTGCCTTTATCTGTAGGCCAATATGTTGGCTGGGCAGTGGAGTGAAAGAGATATTTCATTTCTTTAATAGCCTTTTTGAGCTGTTTACTTCGCGTTAGTAATATCCTGGATCCCAGTCAACGTGTTTAGCATTTAAATCACTCCCAATCACCTGGCGATCTAAATTCTTTTACACGAGATATTTGGCAAACTACGTTATTAAATTAATTTCAGATACATGACATTTATACCAGATGTGAAGGCTTCAGTCACGATGTCTAAAATTCCAGACCTTCCGCACTCACCAATGATTTCAGAAATGTCAATTAATTCAAATATGACTTATTTGTAGGACTTCGTTACCAGTTGACAAAAAATACGAAAATGTCAAAATGTCATATCAACATAAACGATTATTTTGTAAAAAGCTTTTTGAAAAATGACATTTAGTATTAAGCCATTTAAGACATTGATATTTACCAAAAACATATTTGGAATTAAATAAAGATATTCGCACGATTTTAATTTTGACGAAATTATTTATTTTTCTAATAGAATTATTAATATCTTTGTGTTTATTTTTTGTGACATAACTTTTCTTTGTTAATTAAAACAGTCGATGCAGTTTATATTAATAATACCTAAATAAAGATTAGGTAATAAAATAGTATACTCGAGTTTGTTGAAACCCTGATTCTTCTTGGGACAAGAAAATGTGGACAGATACATTCACTAAAACTTTGGGACAAATATGCATTTGTTGAAAAATTTTGCAACTTGTTCTGCTCCCGTCAAAAAAAACCCTCTGATTTTTTTATAAAACATTATTTCCAGAATACTATATATCCACATGTAATGTACATTATATAAATAACAATTTTGATTTGACAACTTTATATATATAAAAAAAAAACAAAATATTTTTTTAGCAGCCATATTTTCTTTTTTTTTAACTGACATCAGAGTGAATTTAATAATTTCATCTATTTTAGGGATTTCAAAAAATCGATTTGAAGCCTGAAGTCCAAT
This sequence comes from Argyra leucocephala, assembly GCA_963942445.1. NCBI lineage: Eukaryota > Metazoa > Arthropoda > Insecta > Diptera > Dolichopodidae > Argyra > Argyra leucocephala. The sequence goes on along the minus strand of OZ012679.1, from coordinate 100,009,072 downwards.
GAAAATGACACGGCATTGTCGTCTTAGATTGTCGTCCTAGAAACTGTCAAAATGAAATGTCGCAGTGACAAACGACAAATTTTGAATTTTGATCAAACTTTTGTCGTCGACTTCGTCGTTTCTTTCTATTTGTTATAATGCCATTTAAACAGATGTATTCAAAATATAATTAGACATATTTTGTCGACATAGAATGTCGTGTCGTTTTCATTGGATTTCAGCCTTGAGTTTTGTCTTGCCGTTATTTAAAAAATATTGGAATCGGATGGTCAAATAAAGAGTGAACTGAATATTAAAAATTATTAATATGTTTTTTAAACGATTATCCTCAAATTGAAATGCCGAGATAATATATTAAAAAAAATTAAAAAAAACTTAACTGAAGCTATATGAAATTCTAAATGAAAATAAGTTAATTATTTAACGTTTCTATTATTTAAATGATTTTTGAACTTAAACTATTTATGTCAGAAAAACTATTTTTGTTCTGATATTGACAATTATTTGAAATTAAATTCATACGTATTAAGAACATTATTAGATACAATTTTAATCGACCTAGATTTTTTTTATTTTTAATTAAAAAAATATAATAAACCTAATAAATACTTAGGTGGAGAGGCTTTTTATACCGGTATGTTTGAATAAGGAGGGAAAGGAAAATTAAGATAAAAGGAATATGAGAGCAATTATACGAAAAAAAGGTGTTAATATTCATCTTAAACTTATGCAGGTCATAAGTAAAAAGTTGTACATGTTTGAGAAACACATAGAATGGAATTTGATTTTACGATGCTCTAGTTACACACAAATTTCCCTTACCTGTGTTTTCCCATCTGAAGATCTCAACAGTATAACAGTATAACGTGTTTCACGAAAGTTGCGGTGGAGTGGAGGCAATACAAATTTAATTTCCCATGTTTAAAGATATTCAGCAATTTGAGGATTAAACGCTGTGCATAATAAATGTTGGTGTAGTAAGTATATTATATTAAGTGTATAGTTGTGTTTGAAAATTGAAATAATTAATTTCAAATACAATCCATTGAAAAGCTCAATCTAAATAATCGTTGTCAGTGAATTAGTGGCTTAATGGACCGGGTTGTCAAAAGTCATGGAGTGTAAGAGTTAATTGTGTTGCGATTGAATTCTATTCTACGACTGAATATGTTTCTACATTATCACATATTAAGCTTGTTTTAATCAAAAAAAAATAAAATTGTTTTTGTAATATTTAACCTTTGAAACATATAAGAATTCAAGAAAAACATTTAAAAATAGAAACAGTATGATTTATTTGATTTTAACTGTCGCGTATGTAGTCAATAGTTAAAGATGATATCGTTTTAAAGTTATTCTTCTTCTACTATCATTACAATCAATTTTTGGATTTCATCTGCTTAATTGTTGTTTAGTAGTTGATTTAAATCTGTCTATAGTGAATAAAATAGATATCTGTTAATAAACGTATCTTTAAAGTTGCTCTTAATTGATCTCTATTTGGCTATTCATCAAATATTTTATTACGGGTTCGTACAATTGATTATCAGTATTTCTATATGTAATTTTCATACTGATTTTTAAATAAAAAAATAAAATGTTCATGTCTCATTAAATTAAGTAAATAAAATATTTATTTAAAAATAAAAAACATATCATTGTAATTTCCTGTTAAAAACAAAGATGTTTTTGTTATTATTAAAAATGTATTTTTTTGACGTTTAACTCCTTCAGGGTAGTAATAAACAATAATGGCTCTCAACATTTTTTCATTACAATTTTTCTCCACCCCTCTGACATATCTTTTATTATGTAGATAAAGCTTTTTATATTATATTATTTTTTTATTTTATTTTTTATTTTAATATTCGTTTATTATTTCTTAAATCACTTTGTATAATTTTTAAATATATTTCTTAATTAAATTATACCCTATTAAATTATAATATAATGTTAAATTCATATAACCGGTTTTTATGATATAATAAAAAAAAATGAAAGAATTACAAATAATAATACCAAACAAACAAAACAAAAATAAAGAAATAACTAAGCTCTTAAAGTGCAATGAACTAATCGTATATATTTATCTTATATGTATTATATTCCTTCCCATATTCAAGAAGACGGTATTTAAATCTTTAGACTAGTATAAAATGTAAAGTTTTTTTTTAAAAATTATATCATAATTTTATAAAATAATAATATATATGACAGTTTAGAAGTTTAGTAGAGGAGAAAAGGGGTGTATCGAGCTATATTTTATGCAGTATGATTTTAAATTTTAAATTAAAAAAGTAAAAAATAAATTGTAGGGAGCAGTGACGTAACATGATTATATAAAAAGTATTAGAATAGAACGTTGTAAAATAGTTTTAGAAAATATATTGTACTACCTATATTGTGGTATAAAACATTCTTAATTATAGTAAATTCATCAACATTTACCTTCTTAACAAAAATTGTCCAATTGTTACTTTCTCTCGTGCCTAATTCAATATCGTTTTCCTATCTATTTCTCGATCTACCTCCATCTCTTATTATTTTCTACGAATACTTCACGTTTGTTATCTCTGTTTCCTGATATTCTCGACCAATAAAATCGTTTTAAATTGTACTAATTTTGTAAAGGTTCTCTTATTATAAAGATAGAGTATTATTTTTCATCATCATCATTTGGCCTTTGTAATTTGCCTTGCTAGTGAACATAAGCGATCAATTAGACATCACTATATTATTCGATTTAAAGCGATCACTTCGATCGGTTGCATTCAGATAGGACAGTATACTCCCACGTGTTCCGCTGTGTACAACTAATCCTATTACCTACTGATTTTCTCGCAAGAATGGCTGTCGTGATACTTTACGTGATGAGGCTTACCGCAGGTACCGGAACCATTCAAAATTTTGGAAAACAACATATCACGGGTTCGATTCCAAGTAATAAAAAACCATTCAGTAAAATTTTGTTGAAATTGGTCCATGCGTCTCGGAGGAGTTCTGACACAAACATACATACACATATACAAAATATCCTTCTTTATATACTATAAGATTTAAGTAGTCTTTAAACACAATATATAGTTTTTTTCAGGCTAGGTTTTTTTTTATTTTTCTTATTTTCTAATTACATATTCTATTATTCATATAATAGATTTTTATTTTTATTTTTTGTTTCTATATAAAATAATTCAATTGTTCAATTTGTTTTTATACATATGAATTATATGAAGTTATTGTATTCCATTTATTTTTTTAACATTTAATGTTTTTTACTTAACATGTTTTATTGAATTTGCTTAATTTTTTTGTTTTAAATTGTTTTGTATAGTTCAATAGCTTTTAGGAAATTCATGATCTTTCTATAATCGGTATCATCATCACTCTTTAAGATATCTAGACTATTAGTTTTTAAATATCTATCCTTGTCTCTTGAATATTGAATACAATTTTCGAACAGTTGACTAATAGAGTAGGGTTTGTTCCACAAGTAAAATTTAGTGGTGTTGTTTTTTCAAATATAAAGTTATGTGTTCAATTATATAGTGTGTCCTTTTCTTATTCTAGTAATCACGGTCGAATCTTTTCTATTAAGTAAACTCACATTTTTCCAAGGTCTCGTATTTGACTTGATATTTTTTAGTTTTCTTTTTTTTTTTGTTTCTATAAATCAACGTTTTGTGACATAGTATGGGCTAATTATTTTCTAAAACAATTTACGAATTCAAGTCGCACATAATTTTATAAAAATAATATGGTTATTTTACTGTACATATTCAATTCTAAACTCTATTTTAATTTATTTTTTTATTTTTATTTTTATTAATAAACAGAAGATGAAAAAGTAGAGAAAAAAAAAATAATTTTATAGAAAAAATAATTTTATAATTTGATTTACATTATTATAATAACTAAATAATTAATAAATCCTAATGATAAAGTCATCACAAGGGCAACGAAAAAAATGAATTTAGTAAAAACCATAAAGCAATAAGAACATAATGTATGCCCTAATTTAAATTTGTTATTTAAACCCAGCGTGTATATTTCGTATACACGCTGGGTGGCGCAGTAGGTAGAGCGCCTGCCTTTCAACCGAAAGGTCCCAGGTTCGATTCCCGATGAAGCAAAAACAAAAAAAAATGCTTTATGGATTTTACGACCTGGTCCCAGTACCCTTTGTCATTGGGATATAATAAATGGCAAAAAATAATTGAGAGTATAATCTGGTAACAAATTAAATAGAAATGAAACTATTCTATTTAAGAAGGCTTAGTTCCTGACAATAGCAGTAGTTTTCCACATTTAATGAGTTGATAAGCCAGTAATTTGTTAAATAAATACTCGAAATATTGTAGATTGTAGTGTAAAATTGCAGTACCGTACTTAATTAAGCACGAAAAGGTGATTCTACTGATAAGTTACTGTAGAGTGTAAAAAAAAAAAAAAAAAAAATGCAGGTATATATTTTATTTTATTCCATATTGTGGTTATGTACCAATTAAGTAAATTAAGCTTTCTTTTAAATTTGTCGCAAATTATTGTAAGATTTTAGGCAATTATAAACGCAATTCATATTTTGTTTTTCCGTTCGGAATAGCGAAAGACAATATTTCGATTTATTCTTTGTGTTATAGGTATGTTTCGGTTTAGGATGAAGTCATGTTTAGTTAGATTATGTATTTATTATGTTAAAGACTAATGTATATAATTCTCTGTTGTTCTCTGTTATATGAAATCAAAACTTGGAAATTGTGAAGAATATAGTGCCTTTGACGGATGTCATACTGGGTAATTATGGATATTTTTAATAGCTTTTTTTTAAAGAACATTTAGTTTATTTAAGTGAGTTTGGGTGCTTTACTCCAGATTGGATTTAAATATGTAATGTTGGAATTAACATATGATGAATAAATAACAAAGAGCGTCTTTTTGTCAAATAATTGCTTTAATCTCTTTAATATAAAAATGTAAGGGACAATTTGTTTGCATACAAAATCTATATAATTTATCCATTTAAGATTAGAGTCAATCACCATTCTTAAATAGTTTTAACTATTTACAACCTCGATTTTATTATTTTTAAATGAGATTTTTAAATGAAAAGTTTGTTACTATCGTCGGCTCTTCTGAGGGAGATGTTGCATCGGTGTAAGACCTAATGAGCATATCCCAAGGAAAGCTTTCCAAAATATATATCTTTAGTGGTGCATCTTATCCTTTAAGGACGAAAATGTTTTTGTATAAAAACCGGTATATCTGTTGATCTATATATATTCTTGATATATATACTGTTGTAAATATATATATATTCTAGAAAGATAACAGTCTGGAGCATATTTTAACGTTTATTTGATGATGATTGGTGCTGCCGTTATGGAGTATTGTAGTTCAAAATAAAAAATTTTGAAAAAAAACAATCTTTATTTTCTTTCTTGAAAAACCAAAATCCTCAAAATTTTTGCACAAAAACCCCTCCTCAATGTTTATAGACTGTTTGAAAGGTCTTTTTTTCTATAATTCGTACGTACTTTATGTCTACGTGGAAGAGTTTAGAAGATGTAAAGCTACAGCTACATACAGCTAAAAGCTGCTTATTTCTAATTTGATTAACATCTAAACAAGTTTTTCGTTTTTATGTTAGTTTTAAGCAAAATTTTAGAAATTTCTTATACTATGTACAAACTTTACAAAGTTTTTTTGTCTTTGAATTATATTATTGGAAAAGTAGGGAGTAAAAACCAATAGTTATTTATTAAAAACCTAGCCTAACTTAATCTATCTTAATCTAACTAAAACTGCTTAACCTAATTGAAAAAAATAATGTGTATTATACTATGTGCTAATTATAATTACAGTTTACCAACCACCAATAGTTTGCTTTAATTAATTTGTCCTTATCTTTTTTTTATTTTTATTACTTATTGCTTGTATTTTTTGTATTAAAGAATGTTTTTTAAAGGACGTTTATTTCTGAACAATTGAAATGCTTCGTTTAGCAATTAAATTGTTACACCACTGTTGTAATTCTATTAAAAGGTAAAAAAAGGAAAAATATTTTGAAACAATTCTTGCCGGTTTTTTTGTTGTGTTTGAAATGTTTGCTCAAAGGCATATAAAGGAATATGATATCCAGTAAGTACAATGTACACTTTAAAGGTTTCCATAAAAAAATTTATAACTGTTAATACAACTACAACAATTATTGCAACTGTTATTTAATTATCTAGTACATGGTATTATAAAAAAAGAATTGGTTTTTTTTATATACTTTTATGTTAACTTGCCAGTGTCTGTTTACTTTTATATTAACTTGCCAGTGTCTATATGTTTATATATGTTTTCGTGGTAGGTTGGAATTTTTTTGTTAATATTAAAACCAAACGCAAAAAGAAAAAAAAAATTTTGTTTAAAAAATTTAAAGATAAAGTTCTGAAATTTTGCACAGTTACTCATGATGAAAAAAGCAACCGGACACGATACTTTACAAAGCTATTAAATTACAGATTCGGGTTGCTGCCGTACCACTCCTAGTACGTCTCAGGCATATTTCAAAAACCAATTGTGTTATAGACAGAAGAGCTTACACTTATATACTCTTTCTGAAATTATAATACTTATAGGTTTCACTTAAAACTAAAAAGTATTAAATAAAATAATAATGTAAAAATAAAAATTTTTAAAATTTACTTTTATCGAAACCAAACTAGCCCCCTAAAAAGTAGAAAATAAAACAAGTATTCAAACAACAATATTCCAGGAATATATAATGAATATACTTTTGTGTTTTATCTTATAGTAGTTTTAGATGCTCAACATCCACCACTTGTTTTATATTGGGCTAGTTTGGTTTCGATAAAAGTATATTTTAAAAATTTTTATTTTTACATTATTATTTTTTTATTGTAAAATTGAAAATTTTATTTTTTGTATTTTATTTAATTTTTGAATTAAAATTCTAATTTTTTATATTTGCTAGAAAAAAAAATGTATTTTCATAAAATATTTGAATTATCAAAAAATTTGCTTTGATCGTTGAATTTAATAAAGAAAAAAAAATGTTTTAATACTGTTGTGTGTACTTAGTAAGTAGAATGAAAAAAGCAAATGAATTAAAAATAAATTTAAATATTTTAAGAAATTACGTTCTAAGTAAAAGCACCACATATACCAGAATGTCTTTATTATAATATTCCATTTTCGTAAAAAGGACAAAACATTTGCAAATAAATTCAAAATAAAATAAAATTAAATAAAAAATGAATTGAATATTAGAAAAATTGTTGTAAATAAATTTAAGAGGTTCGTTTAAAGAAATTATTACATTAACGAGCCTCGCTAACTAATTTGTAAAAAACCGATTAGAAAATGTGCCAGTCGTGTAAGTGAAGGTTGAAATATCAAAGTTTACGATTCATTTTAATACTACACACGCGGTTTGGTTGTAGTATAGTTTAAGGTTAGATTCTAATTGTGCGATTAAAAATTATTTTGATTAAAAATAGCAAAAAAAGAAAAATATGTTGTGCGCGAACGGGAAATAACAAATTAACCAATATCCTTATTAATACTGAAATATGGTTTGAAACAATTAAAAATTTTCTGAAATATAGGTTAGTATGTATATTACAGTAATAAAGGTACACTTACCGCTTGAAAAATATGTTGGAAGAAAATTTTTTAAACATCGTTAATGAAAATTGGCCATGTATCATATTTCGTATATTTTAATATGATTCACTTTGAGAAATTAAAAACTGCGTGAGTGCTCGTGCTGACCAATACTTAAATTAAATGAAAATTGTTACAAAAAATAAGCTTGATAAATCACGTGGATAGCAAATTTCTATTTTCTAGAAATTTTTAAAAGATTACAATAAGTTATTTAGGTTTTAGTAATATAATAACATGTACAAATTATTGAAAATTCTTCGAAATTTCTAAAAAAATGTTTATATTTTTCTCTTCTATGGCTTTCTTTTTTTTATAATTCTAACATTATGGTATGGACACCCTAACTAGTTTTTACGCAGAACTTTGTCATACACAATCACATAAAATAGTTTTTTCTTTTGATTTTAGGTTATATCAATTAATTTAAATGTGGAAAACTACATCAATTGTAGAGTAACTTCGCCTCGTATTCGAAATGGCATAGTTCCATATCACTTTTTTTTTATGCTCTTGGCAGGAACTTAGGTAAAAACACCTTTTCGTGCTTAATTAAGTACGGTACTGCAATTTCACACTACATCTAATATTTCGACATTAAATGTGGAAAACTACTACTATTGTCAGGAACTAAGCCTTCTTAAATAGAATAGTTTAATTTTTGGGTTGGGGTTGACGAAATCTTGTTTTTGAAAATCTTATATGATAGAAATCTTATTTTGTATTTTTTCTTTTTTTCCTAAATGGCTATTTTTACGAAAACAGGTATCCACAGCGGCCACGGACAAAAATAATTAAGGTAAATATTCTGAGAAAAGTGATTTATCCCCCTTTTTGCATCCAACAGCGCATACTCATAAAAATAAATTAAATTTGCCAAAAAGAAGGAAAAATTAGATTTTCGGAGAACAAAAATAAGATTTTCAAAAATCAGATTTTCAGAATTCAGATTTTCAAAACTAAGATTTCGTCACTTTTTATTTAATTTGTTACCAGATTATGTATAGTCTCAATTACTTTTTGGTCGAAAAACCAATAAAGCATTTTTTTGCTTCATCAGGAATTGAACCTGGGACCTCTCGATTGAAGGAGCTCTACATACTGCGCCACCCAGCGTGCAAAATGAAATTAAGTGATAATGGAATTGTGTTCTCTGGTATTTTCAAAGAATAGCGAACAAAATTTTTAAAACTTCCATGCCCTGAGAAAGATTCAGATATAACAAACGCCATATCGGTTTGCAATAATGTTAGTATATTAAAGCTCCATTTTTTAACAATTTAACGAATAATTTGAATTTATCTCGAAATTTTGTCAGCAACAAAAAAAACAAAAAAATTAAGGTTGAAAGCATAAGTTTTCGATATATTTATGGAAACTCTAACTAATAATCCAATTTAATAAACTAAATATCTCGTTTTGTTTAGAATACATATTTTATATATATTAATTTTGTAAAGAAACATTAAATCTATAATACTTTTTAATATTTAACCAACCCATCTGAATACATTAGAATCTTTTTTTTCTTAACAGAACAAACTCGAAGGATTTCTTGATTCTTTAACACAACATACCACGTAGAAAAGAAAAGCAAATTAAAATAAAATATAATTTTCATTTAACAAAACAATAATAACAACAACAATAACAACCTCAAAAAAAATTCTACTAAATTTTTTTTTATGAAAATGACAAGTCGTATTTTAATGCTGGAAGGTTTTTGTACGTAACAACATGTATAGGTATATATAGAAAATAAAATTAAAATTAGAAAGTAAAACTACAAAATGTCTTTTATGGGTTACTTTTTTCAATGAATTCTTATCTATAATAATTTCTGTCCAACTTACCTTTAAAATTTTAAAAATTTATTTTTATTTTTTACTTTTGATTTTGTGTTTTTCGAAATGTATATTTTAAATGTATAAATAAATAAGTATCTAAGTATATTAGAAATTTTCTTTTTTCTCTTTGAAATCTTGATTGTATTGTTTTTGTTTGTAGCATTATGAATTTTCTTTTTAAAGTGAGAGATGACATGGCAAAAGCATGGCAATACAATAAAAATACATACAGAGTTTTTGTGTTATTTATTTACTTGCAGAGCAAAGAGTTTTAATTAAAAATGTGAGAGAGATACTTAAATTCAAAAATTGTTACTTTTGCAATTTGTTTTTCTATGGTGTTATTTTTTTTTTTACATAAATAAATAGTTAAACATAAAGTTAGCAATCCTTATCCAAAATTATATACATGATTTCAGCTAGAGTTAAAATGAAACCAAACATAGGGAATTTACGCTGTATACTGCAAAAAAGTTAAAATTTTGTTGAAGATAGGGTGGTGTGAGATGGCTTACACAGTATATAAAATGGTGTAGGATGAGTTATTTGTACCATAACGAGGCAATATTGTCAAGGGATTTGTTTATATATTAAATGTTTATATAATCATCATCACTAAATGTTTCATTTTACTAAGACTATAAAGTTTGAAAAATTATTTGCCTTAAATACTACATTTTTATATAAAATATTGACATTTAGAATTTTTGAAAAAATAAGCTACTAAACAGTTAATCATTTATCTCTTTCACTTTTCTCTTTGCTTTACTTTTTACAAAATTAGTCTTATTAATCTGTTGGTATTCTACTTAATTTCTCTTGCAAAACCTATTACAATATGATGAAGAGACGAATTCTATCTAGCTGGGTATTTGAACCCGTGATTACCGTGATCGTTAAATTGCCAATTATGAGTGATATAAACTAAATATTTAAAATATTTTTTTACTTTAGATAATCTATTGATCCTTTAATCGTGGTTTATTACCATTAAGATTTATTAAAATCGAAGAAATATAAGCAAATTTATTTTTGATCATCAGATTTGTTTTTAAAGATATATTTCATTTTTATAATTAATTTGCTGAATAAAAATAAATTATTAGTGAAAGGAAAATCGACTTTGAATTAATAAAATAAGCAAATTTGTAGATTTGGTATTAAGTGTATCAGTTTCCATCACTGGTATCAGGAGCTATCTTAACAGCTGTATACAGTATATACATACTTTAAGATAATAACAACTTAAATATATATATTTAAAAGCCGGTATAGCGCCAGTACTGAATTTCGACATCCATAAGAAATACGTATATTCAGCTTCATGTTTGGAGTACAAATTCTTATGTTGCCAGATAATCTATATCCGATATGTTACCGATATCCCCTAAAGCATAAATTTTTAATTATATACACATAACCTATAGTATTGTGTTGGTTTAATTATTAATAAGGAAAATTACTTTCTATTTACAAACACGAAATAAAGTGAGTGAACGACTGTATATAATTTTTCTAATTTCATTTCAAAAAATTTTTATTTTATTTTCATAAATTTTTCATTGTATTTAAAATACTTATATGTATGAATGAATCCTTTTTCGTTTGTGTGCTTTTTTTTTATTGAATTTAATTTTTTTATATGAAACCTATAGTATATAATATAAAGCCATAAATAGAATCATTGAAAACCCGAAACAATTTTAATGAGTACATAAAAAATAACTATTATTAATTTCCTTTTTATTACAGTCTTTTATTGTGTCTTTTTGTTTTTGTTCTGTCGTATGAAAATTAATTTATAATTATTTTATATTTTTTATTATTATTGTTGTTTTTTTTATTTTTTTTTGTGGTTGTATTGGGCAAGACAACATATGAATTTAATAGATTTTACTTATTTTTGGTTTATTCGGTCATAGTTTTATTATTGTTTTTTTAAAGATTTTATTATTTCTATGAGACAATTATTATCTTGACTGTCTTTTAAATTGCTGTCTGTAGTATGTCTGTTATTGTTTTTACAGGTTTATTAGTATATTTTAAATAGTTTTTGTTTTCGGTTTATATATATGGTATATATAGTTATAGTATATAATTATTGTTTTTTGGAGTAGTTTTAATTGTATGTAATTATTATTAATAGAAGAGATTTTAAAATTTAAATGTATTAATTTAATACATATATATAAGTATAACCACGTATAACCCTATTGAGAGAGTTTTTTTTTGTTTGCAACTTTTTAAATGTGTTTTTTTTTGTGAAATATACCTATCATATGGACCAAATTTTTTTTGTTCATATTCAGTTTTATAATTGTGGAAATTATAAGAAACAATTTAAGATTTATAAAGGATCAGAAAATTTATTATAGAAAATGAATAACTAATTTTTGCAATATACTTACTTAATGTAACTCATATATTATTCACAATTCATATTATTGGTATATGAGTTATTGTATTCATATAATGATTTGTGTGTACAATTCATATTATGTGAGTGAAAGCAATGTTATTGGTCGTAAATTGTATACTATGAACAATAGGGTAAATTGAATTTATTGATTAAAACAGAATTTGAGCGAAAATTCATCGTCTCATGTATTTTAATAATTTTTTTACTTTTGAGATTATGCTCAAATTTAAAAAACTTAAAATACATAATTCTACTTTTTTGCGATATTTTTATGGAAAATAACAATAAAAGTAAAAATGCTATAATTAATATATTTATACTAATATTTATTAGTTTTTGAGATCTTAGATAGGTACCAGATGTTAAACAACGATATTTTAAGACGCGAGATTTCAAATATTAACTTTTAATGGAGGTACCTTTTTTTATACAAATTCTTAGTTTTTATTTATTAATTTATTTCATTTACGTAGTTACAACTAAACAGATTTGTTTATTTTTATTGTATACATTGTTATAAAAAAAATTGTTCTAAGTCATCCATCACTTAATTATAAAGATTAATTTTTTAAGATTTGATTTAACGCAATTGCACTGGTATAAAAATTAATTTTATGAAACACTTTAAAGGACTTTTAATATTAGGTCAATGGTTTTCAGACTTTTTTTTTAATATAAAATCAAAATAAAATCAAAACTCTTTCAAAATTATAACTGTAATGTAACAATAGTACCGAGTAGTTCTTTAAAATATATTTTATAACTAATATAAAACTTTTCTAGTTTACTCATTACCGTGTAATAAATTTGTTCATTGAAAATTTTCCAGAAAATTAAAAATTTTGCATTAATGAGTGAGAGAAAAAATGTAACATAATATTTTTTTAAAGTATGTATATGAAAAATTCATTTTAAAATATATTAAGTATATATTTAAAATATTAAAATCTATATTATAATCCGATTTTCTTTAACCCTCTGTAGTTCAGGTTTAATTTAAAGATTTACCCCTAGTCTAGAACAATTTTTTTCCTAAATTGCTCTATACCGGATCACCCTATATATATATATATATATATACCTTTATATTATTTTAATATGATTTTAAGTATTCGTTAAGTGAAGTGATATTAAAATAAGTTAGCTTTATTTATTTTATATGATTATATGACTAATTTTAATTATAATAATAATCTTGTCTGACAAACAATTTCGAATCTCTACCACATGTAATTTAAAGCTATTGGTTCATATCGGTTGATTTATTAAGGATTATTTATTATAATCTTATTAGGGTCAGAATTTAATTTATCTTTTGTATGCATTTTTTGGTTCGATCCACCTTATCTGATGCGCACTCTACTTTTAGTCTGCAACTAACTTTTATAAGTAGTATTAGCCACCGTATCGAAGTAAATAATTCTTTTGGTAGGTCTGTTACGAATAATTACAATACTGGAAAAACCTTTGTTTATTCATTATGAACACAGTACAAATCTATCAGTTATGTTTATAATAAAAAAAAAACTGTAAATTAAATTAGGTTAATTTATTGATTACGCAGTAGTTCTAAGTTATTGTATTTCTTGAATAATTTAGAATTCATATTAAAGTTCTTGTTTTCGCAATCATTCATAAATTTCACCGAAAATTTGAAACAATTATGATTCTATTTTGATAACAAGAATTTAAATTAATTACTTTAAGCTCTGCCTGTAAACCATCATGTAGGCTAATAGATTACGAGATTTAACTGAAAATTATATTGACCAAATTATATAGAATAAATTGCTTATCATGCTACTAATTTTCACTTTAAATATAAATTAAATAATATAAAAGATTACAAATACAAGTACATTATCTCATAAAACTGTTTTAAAAAATAAACAATTTCATTTAGACTTCCGAATGATAAATAGAATTGTACGAAAGGTAATATGAAACACAAAATAATTTCTGAAACTGCAAGTATGTACGTACTATATACGAAATCATTAAACAATTACATTATTATATTAAAATTTTATAGACATTAGAGAAATGGCCTGGAAAAATAATTCTTTTAAAACAATTCACTAACAAGAAATAAAAGAAAACTAGAAATTTCTTTCGAATTTTTTGTAACTTTTTATTCCATATCGTACTTTGAATAAAATTGTGAATAATTTGTATTAATAAAAGATCTTTTTTGAGTTTATTCTTTTTCTCTACAAATTCAGAAGTCCAGAAAAAAAATTTATTTTTTGTTTGTTTTTATTTTCTTCGAATGTTCTCTAAAACAAAGATAAAATCTAGAACAAAGTTTGAAACAAACAATAAATATCTCATAGAAATTTGTTTTTTTGTGTAACTGCAAGCTAATGTATGTCAGATAAATAATTTAAAAGAAAATAATAATTGTATAATTTACATACAGTGAAGAAAATTGAAATAGTTTAAGACGTATAGTATCTTCTTTAATTGTGCTTAGAACTCAATTTATCAGCTTGAGTTTTTGAGTAATAATTATTTAGTGATATTTTTAATTATGTTAAAATTAAATCAAAGAACATCATCATCGTCACCATTGATCCAAGATTTCTCTACCGAACTCGATTTTGGGCAAGCGATTTGATTTTACTACAAATGTTTCTACATGCTTGCTTCATTCATTACCAAGCTTTCTTTAATCGGCGTAGTGTATAGCCGATCCATTTCCCATTTCCTACGTTTAGTTATTTCTCTGATTCCTTTAAGTCTTTTTCGTTCCCACAGTTCCTTGTTGGAAACTTTCTCTGGCCAGTATATTCGGAGAATCCGTTTCAGAAATTTGTTAACAAATATCACGTTTCGCGAGATGATTCTTTCTGTTGTTTTCCATGTTTCGTATTGATATAAAAGAACTGAGAGAACGTTAAACTTGAAGAATTGAAGTTTCAGGTTTTGTGAGACGCTTGGAGATCTTCAAAAGTTTTTCAAAACACCTTATGCTGAGCGTACTTTTCGGATGCGGCTTTCAACATCCACGTCCGCGCTACCATCCACAGTAATAAAACTGCCTAAGATAGCAGAATGACGTCACCTCTTCTACATTTTCAGCACTAATCTGTAAGTTTCAAGGGTTGTGTTGATTCGAATCAGTTTTGGTTTGCTTACATTTATCAACGATCCTACTTGCGCCGCGCAGTTTGTTTGTCATGTCGGTTTTGGTGTGAGTCAGCAAGCAGATAACATCTGCGCAATCAAGGTCATGAACGTATCTTGTAAGAGTCCATCTAATACATTTTGCTCCACGATTCGTTTTCTTCAACACCCCCTACAAAATTGAAATGAAGAGTAGGGGGATAAAATACAGCCTTGTTGGATCAGTGGACCCAGTGTGGACATTGAAAGCGTCCCCAGTTTTTTCTCTATGTAACACACTGCACTTAACATTCATGTAAAGCCCTTTTATGATATTGACTATTTTAATAAACACACCATAACTAGCAATAAAGGTCCATATCATGCTGTAAACTAGCAAAGGCTTGTTTGAAGTCGACAAACAACATATATACTGGGGACTCCCATTCAACGGCCTGTTCAGCGATGATTCTTAAGGTGTTGATGTAATCAATCGTTGAGCGTCCTGGCCTGATCGTTGTTCATTTCTAAGTTGCTGCACAAGGACTTTTGATAATCGCTTATAGATTATGATGGACATTATTTTATTGATGACATTCAGCAGGTACTTCAATGACTAAACCATCTTTCCAATTTTCCGGAATATTTTCTGATATTCAAGCTTCTTTAATTATTGGTGACAGAGTCTCAACAAACAAAATTGGTGTTGCTTGCAGCCTTTCGGCATATATTTGATTTTTCCTGCCGTTTTATTATTCTTGAGCTGAATTATCGCATTTTTTATATATATTCTGAGCTTGGTCATATTTTTAATTAATTCCACGTTGTATGAATTGGAGACCAAACGCTTTGCCAACAAGCATTCTCTCGCATTCATATAGTCTGCGGCTTGTTGGGCTTGTTTAACAATATCTTCCAGCCATTTTCGCTTATCCCGTTTCACGTCTTTATTCTTCATTGTCCGATGAGGTTAGATTTTTCGATATATTAAGTACAATTTCAAATCTTTAATTAGCTTAAATCTACCGTTTCTGCGAGCCAAAAATTAAGTGTCGCGAATCATACCTAGGTGGAGAATAGTTTTACAAATTACAAATTACTGGCTTATCAATTCATTAAATGAGGAAAACTATTACTATTTCAGGAACAAAGTTTTCTTAAATAGAATAGTTCAGTTTTATTTAAGTTGTCTTCTTAAATGGTTTTTTGTCACTTATTTGATCTTTCAATACAAGGTCGAAAAATCTATAGAGCATTTTTTTTTTGCTTCGTCGGAAATCAAACCTGGGGTCTTTTGGTTAATAGACAGACAGGCGCTCTCTATAAACTGCGCCACCCAATGTGTAATTGTATTTTGGTTACACTGTGTATTGTTTGAAAAATTAAAGAATATAAAAAACAGAAACACAGTCATGTTATCAAGTCAAGTCCTATGTTTCTAAAAAAAGTAGCAGAAATACTTTCATCAACAGTGTTTGGGAAAATTTCTTTTCGTTCGCGAATAAAATAATCAAATTAAAGAAAAGTTATGCATGAGATGTTACAATTGGAATAATATGTATGCAGTTTGTCCAAGTTTGACGTAGGAGACACAAGTAGATCAACTCATCAAATTTATTTAAAAATTTGACAATCTATTAGTGTTCAAAAAATATTACTGACAGAAAAATAAAACTGGCGAAACTAAGCCACTTAATTTGTTTTTAAAACAAATTTTTTTATAACTATCAAAATACCTTAACTGTTTTAAGGAGTAACTTGGTATAGTAATCATGCGTAGACGCGTAGTATAAGTTTTTTTTTTAATTTGTTGGTGTATTCACTAATTTATGTTTCGAAAACTACATTTGCTGTAGAGTAGCTTCGCTTTTATAATATGCTGTATAATTTCATTTTACTTTAGTGATAATAAAATTACATTCTGAATTAATTGTCAAGAATAATAAAAAAAAACCTTTTGCAGAATTCATGCTCAAATTGGATTCCGAATCTAGAACCTTCTGAATAATATGTTAAAACCGCTACACCAACAACGATTGGTTAATTAGTTTCGACTTTCGTATGAATGATTTGATTTCAATTTTCTTCACTGTATGCATTTACTTACATATTATAACTGCTAAATTTTTTTTTCTTTTTCCGGCACACGTTCAGTCTGAATTGAATTGAATTGAATACAAAAACAATAAACATAACAAAAACTTTTCCAGATTATATTAAAAAATTCAATGTACATATGGGATATATTGTGTCCTTGTTTTCTATATACTAATATACTTTAAAGCAAAAAAAAAAGGATTTTAACTGTTTTATCTTATACTGTTCCCATTTTACATAAATATTATAAAAACCTAAATTTTGTTCAACGAGTACATGGCAAAACTTTTGAGTAAACAATATAAATTAGGGTTTTTTTTAGAAATAGGTTATACCACCACTCGTATAATATACAATATCGTTTTTTTTAAAGGAATCATTTATGATATACCTATAATATGTATTATTGTTATGTATTTTAAATTTTATTTATTTTTTGGGTTATTTATTTAACTTTTTTCTTTTTTTGAATTTGCGATTCAATTTCAAAAATAATCGAGAATGGATGATATTGAAGTGATCAATTTTATCTAAAATTGGTCCTTTTCAGTGACTGAATTTGAAATTTTGTAGAATTTATTTTAAAATATAGGTTAGATATAGGTTAGATATAGGTTAGATTTTAATAAGATGAAAAATTATATATTTTCAAATATAATTTTGGTTGAGATTCTAATTAATTTTAATTCTTTTTTAATAACCATTCAAAACAAATTTAAAACTTTTCAGGTTTATTTTTCCATTTGAGTTTTTTTTGAAAATCAACAACTTCTTAAAAGTTATCTATAAACGTATTTAAGCGTAATTTTTTAAAAGAATTTCTTTTCTTTCCCGATACACTTGATTAAATTTTAATTGAATGAAACCCTTGAATGTTGAACATAATATACATTTTTTACGTTTGAACCCGTGCTCCTTCGGTCGTTTTACTACACTCGAGTGTTTTACCACTCGGCTAACGAGGCCACATGAATACTTTATAACTATAAATATTACCTATATCAATATCTATATCAATACTCATATACCTCATACAACACAATAGATAAATATTGAAAACTAATAATAATTACACAATTGTCAACAACTGACAAAAGTATGTGACATGACGTACCCAGTAAAACATAGTAACGTCAGGCATCTTAACTTCAAAGATGGATAAAATCGCAGCCACAACTTGCAGAAAATATGCAGACGGGTTTCGTAATTTGCAATAAGCAATGAATTTAAGATAACTTGGTAAAGGCCAAATTTCAGAAGACTTAAATGCCAAAATTGAAATAGCAACGATCAGTACAACCATACAAAGTATTGAAGAATTGACTGAAAAAGTATTTCCGAATTTTAGGAATGAGTATAAAAATTTGTCATGGCTATGTGAATTAGCTACAAAAAATGTGACAATTCGTTTTATTAATCCGAAAATACTGCAAAGTATTCCAGGGGTTCGATGTATACATATTGAAAGACACAGTTACTAATAAAAATGAAGGTATTAATTACCCAACAGAGTTTTTTTATTCGTTGGATTTGACACGGTTTCCTCCTCAACAATTGAAATTAAAAATAGCAGCTCCAATATTGCTTCTACGAAATTTGAAGCATCCAAAACTATGTTTAATAATAAGAACTTTGCATCCTCATTTCATTGAAGCATAAATTGATTGTGGAAAAGACGAACATATCTTTATTTCAAGAATACCACAACAGCAAGGAACATCTTTGTTTATACTCCATTAGAAAAAAACCCGAAATATTGTTTACAAAGAAATAATTTTAATATAAGTTGTAGTTTAAGTTTTGCTTGTAGTATTGTAGATTTTTTTATCGTAGTAAAAAAAAATATTAGAATATTTTTAATAAACCAATTTTTTCCATTCGATTTATAAATCAAGCTTCATGAAGTAAATTCTATTCATTTTATGGACAACGTCGGACAACTTTGCTAGCATAGTGCATATAAATAGCATATACTATACGCATTCATTTCTACAGGTTCCGTTTTGCTCAGATTAAATTTTTTCTATACATATATATTCTCTAATTTTTTTATTTTTTTCCTAAATAATCGTGTAAAAAATCTAATTTTAATTTTCAATTAAATACATTTTATTAAAAATACATTCAAATTTAAGAATACATATTTAAAAATACATTCAAATTTAAGAGATAGAAGAACCTTAAATTATCCTTCAATTTTATTTTCAGGTAATTTTATTTCAATTTTAAAATACTAAAACTAGCCGAATTCTGAAAAAAAAAACAAAAAATAAAAAATACATCTATACTAAACTAAATTGAAAAATAATTAAAAACTAATACATTATTTATAAAAAACCAACAAAAACAAAAAAATTAAAGAAAAAAATTACTTCATCGAAATGCCTTTAAAACATATCCTGAAACACCGTACCGAATCACCGTAAATAACCTTAATTTGTATAATCATTTATTCAACAGGATGTACACAATATCGAAAGAGGGATGAAGAGACACGGGAATAGCAAGAATTTTCTTAAAAATAAATAATTGACATTTACAGTTATTACTCATGTTGTTGCCGACCAACATCAAAAATTCGATATTGATCGTTTGTCATTACCCGTATCCTAGTCAATTTAATAGAAGAAAGAAAAGAACCAAAACAAAATAACATTTTATGTTTTCTTCAATTTTAGATCTATGTCCCCAATCTAAGTAACTCAAGTATACCTATGACTACTACAGCAATATCCAATAATAAAAATTAAATTAGGAAAGAAAAAAAAAAATAAGAAAAAAAAGTCATGACTTCAAAGAAAAAAAAGAAGAAAAAAAGAAATTAAATCGATGAAAGGATGATCCATTATTGGATGACTCCAGCACGTCTTTGTAAACGTGTAATGCATTTTTATGAAAATATCTGTAGACATAGCTGTCCAAAATAAAATGTAAGACTATAAGTTATTACCATATTTTATACAACTATAAGATATTTCATAACTCTTATTAATTATTTGTTAACTTGATAATAAATACTGGAAAACTAGTACAAATTAATGTAACCAAACTCTCTCAATTAGCTTTTTTTGTATTGTTTTACAAAATTTAATTTTAAACATAATAGAAATATTTTCCTTTAACTACAGACAAATTTGCAAGTCCAATTTTTATGTTTTTATCATCAAACTTTATATGAACAAAACTTTATGTTATGGTTCATTTAAGCACAAATATGGTTCTTGACTAGGCATGTGAGTAACTATAAGTAAGTAAAACGCAAAATAGAAAATCATAATGGAATTTGTCTAAAGACAACCAGTTGGTTAAATATTGTATAAAGTAATACCCAGGTGTTACTTGTCTCTAACCAAAGCCAGATTCTCTCTAAATAAATGGGCATAGTGTTAAACTTTATAATTTAATTTGTAGTTTTAGTAGTGATCAAATCATGAAATTAATTATTTAACTCTAAATAACGAATTTGGAATCCGAATGTTTAAAGTTGACATTGAAATTCTCATTCGTAAATCAATATGGATTAGCTGCGGAGCAATTTAAAATAAAATTATTATTTTCTGTTTATCTTTGCTTTTGTAAAACCCCATCTAATGAAATTTTGTTTAAAGAGTTTATGCAATTTCGTTTGTGGATATCATAAACTTATATTGAAATCAAATACACATGGGATTTTTATTTCAAATAAAAAATTTGTGTAGTTTAATATAAAAATTTTGTTTTTTCTTTTCTCTTTAAGTTTTTTTCTTTCCTTTTTTTGCTGACTAACGGAATGTTGTGTTGGGTGATGAAATGAAATTGAATTAAGTCTTACGATATCGTGTGGACATTGTTGACATAGTTGACACGCAAGAGGTCGTTTTAGTTCTTTTATTTTCTTTTTTGTTTATTATTATTCAATTTTTTTTTAAGATTCATTAACTGCTAGAAAAATTTCGAGATTGATGAAGAGGTTTGAAAATTTATTTAGGAAATTCCCAAAAGAGACAATTTATTATATAGGAGAAAATTGATTGTTGGTTACGAATGTGATGGAATCTAAAAGTATTTTAAATTTATATTGATAAAAATTCGGTTCTTTTTTTTTAAGAATAATTTTCTTTAACGTAACTTTTTTTTGGAAATTCTGAAAGATTAATAGTTATTTTACACCTTTGAAAAATCATTATGATATAATGATTCAACTGCATTAGAAAACAACTTAAAAGTAGGATTTAAAAAAAAAAATTAACTTTATTGAAAATTAGGTTTAGAATATTATTGATAACATTTACTTAGACCAAGCTCGATCTATTATGATACATTTAGCCTAAAATCATTTTGTCATTTAAAGTACATGACCAGTCAATATAGATTTTTTTTATAAATCTTTTATTAGAGTTTTATGAGCAAAAGTTGACAAGAAAAAAACGCTGCTTGACACCTATAGGAATATTAATAAGATATTGTTTACTGAATAATATTATTGAAACATAATGTCAAAGATCTAAAATATGCTATCATGGACGATTATCTGATCAGTAATAAGCTGCCTAGTAAGCTTGTTCAGCTTGTTCACTTAGAATAAAATCGGGCAGAACAGTTTTGGACAATGACAATTAACTGTCAAACACTTTAGAACCACTTAGAACAGAAAACTCTAATGCACATTTCTTGATCTGCTTTGAACTTTTTTGTTCTAATTTTTCTTTACACTCATTACTGTCAAATTAAGTTTTTTAACTGTCAAAATTTGAATTAAAAACAAGAGAAAAGTTTTTGAACGTGCTTAGTCTAGAACGTACTAGAATATTCTTACTGAGTAGCTGAACAGCTTACTGAATAATTTTATTATGTATTTCAATAACGATTACGATTTGATCGAACGAAATGTCAAAATGAAAAATTGTCATTATGTATATGTATATCGATATCGATCAGAAATTGTCTACGAAATCGATCAAATGAATCGATTTAAAATAATTTAATTTGTACAAATTATTTTTCGAATTGAAAGGTAAAATAAAAAAGTGGCCCTTGAGGTTTGGTTTTGTATTTGGGATTTTTTTTTTGGAATAAAAATAAAATTAAAAATTGACCATGTAAGTATTTTACTTTATTCCTGATAAATTATTTTGTATTGAAATAAATTTTAATAGGAATAAAAAGCAAGTTGCAAATAAACTTTATTTTGAAAAGCTACTGAAATAATGAGAAACCACCATCAATTTTAAATAGGGATTTATGAAAAAACGGAGTGAAAAGAAAATTATTATGAATTTATTTAGGCCCTCCAAAAAAAACTTTATCAGAACTTGAAAAATATAACTCTGCTGAAATCATTTTGTCTTTTAAGTTATAATTTAATAATTTCTATTTATAAACTAACTTTTTTCGACTTTCAAATTTCAAATATAAGACTTATTATGTGGTGTTTTAAATTTAACACTGGCTCCAACACAAGCACTTTTGAAAAATTTTTCATCGAAATATATAATGGCATTAAATATAACGATGAACGATTCGATTAAAATCGATCGAAATACATAATAGGCCTCTAAATATGGTCTGCGATTTCTCGAACTGGTTAAGGGCCTTATTGCGTGAAAAAACGACTTGTTTCGAATATCGACTTTTCTAAGGCGATCGTAAGAAATCGTGGTATTGCATAAGCCAATCAAATTTAAAAATAAAGCTGCCGGTGTTCTTATAAAAAAATTAAAATTTAGATGTCAAATGATTTGAATTGAGACATTATTTTATTATTGTCAGTTTTTTAAAAAGAGTACATATTGTGTTTTTAAAAAACTAAATAAATTAATAATTAGTGTGACTATATTTCACTATTTTATAAATAAAAAATTTGAGAACTTTATTATTTATTGTGTTTTTGGTATATTTTTTGTGATTTAATAAATCACGGAAAAATTCGATTGAAATTGACATTCACAATACTAAGTAGTCGTCTAACTAGTCTAATTTAAGTCATGAAAGAAAAAGTCGACTCACAATGAACATTCGCAATAAGACTCTAAATTTTATTATTAATAATTTGATATAAATTTTCTTATATAACTAGCTATAATAGATACATTAGAAAATCCTATTTTATTAAAAACAATATAAATTAAATTATATAATATCATTTTAATGTGTGTTTAGCAATTTAAATACAAAGTATTTTTTCACTTTCATATTATATTTTCAAATATGTTTCTACTTTCTTGAGTGTTTTCTAACATTTAAGTGCCTTATTTTTCTGTGTTTACGTATATTATGTAGTGAGTGTTTTTGATTTTGTCATACAATGTTTTTTTTTTAAACTGACTGGTTTTCATAGATTTAAAGCTTTATTTATTTTGTTTAATTTTAATTGCAATTAATATTTGTTGATTGTCTGACCGTACATCTATATATAATTTATATTTGGTCTGTATATTACTTTCATGACTCAAAAATTTTTCGCATCACTTTCATTTCATTGATTTTGTATAGATTTTAACATAATATGTTTTACAATCCAAAATACTAAAGTAAGGAGATATTTAGACATTTCTTAACTTCAACTAGGTGTTAGGGAGAAGATACGACTTTAACACAAGTCACAAATTCATACATATCAACTTTTATTTCCAAAGATTAAAATTTGGTAAATTGAAACATTTCTTGAATTTGTAATTTAAAGAGAATTTTTTTCCCATATCTTCTCATATTATATAGACATAAGTTTATAGAATAAGACATAAGTTTATGTACATTTAAAATGCATCATAAAATGGAAAATTGAATTTCTAGAACTGATAGATACACGCTTGAAAAGTATTCTTAGAAAGAAAAGGATAAAAGGCGCCGATATAATATATAAAAATGGCGCCAGAAGCTGCTTAACTTTTTTTAATTATTGTATTATATAATAAAATTATTTCCAGTTTCAAATTTCACTATAGCAAAAATTTTATTTTTAAGTAGAATGAATGGGAAAACTTAAATTTAAGTATAACTATATTATATATATACGTAAACACACACATACACACTCAAATTTAAATATATATATAGTACAGTTAACTGTCAAGGATATTAATAAAAAAAAAACAACGTTCCAGTAGATATTATTTTAAATTTTATGTAAATAAATCTGTTCAAATATAATAAATTTTCTACATACATATTATTATATAAGTTAATATGGATAGACACACTTTACTCCACATGGATATGAATACATTAAAAAACCTTTTTATAAATTTTGTACAGTTAAGAAAATATTTTTTTATTATGTCTGCTCAATTTTTAGAAAAAAAAAATTAAAAAACCATTAAAAGATGCAGATGTAATAACTTACTAGATGTATGCCAACTACGATACTGCAATTTTTAGTACAAAAAGTGAAACATGTAATATTTTTCGAATGTGTACTTATTTAACCATTTGCTAATATGTTATGTAGAATAATTAAATTTGGAAAACTTATATTATTATCAGAAATTAAAGCTTTCATAAATAGTGTTCCATTGTGCATTTTTTGTTTTTTGCAATTGTGTGCCAAGATTTTTACTGACTAAACCACACTCCTCCCATTAAAACTAGTCCGACGGACTAACCTTTAATTTATTGCTAGTGCTATTTTCTTAAAGCAAAAGTTTACGAAATTCTATCGTATTAAATCTAGTAGCTTTGTTCTTTTAAGCCTTCTGATATCAGTTTGATTTTGTTGCAGTTTGGTAGACTTAACGCTAACAGGACTTTCCAGACGAGCCAATTGCTTTGCTGCATATTTTTTTATTTCATGAATTTCGAATTTTTTACTTTTTATGAATTTCGACCTATGAACCACTACATTATCTCTATATTTATTATCAAGCTCAATTTTTTTCTTTTTGACGTGATCTTTCCACCTAAGTTTGACATCTAATACCATTCCTAGATATTTAGTTTTCCAGGTTTTCTTGGGGTATATTAACCATATTCAGATCTACTGATGATTGGTTTTCTAATTTTTTATTTGTAAAACTTACATGTGCCGATTAAAATCATTGAGTTTCCTTTTCCTCCACTTCTTTGTCCAGAGTTATAGCTTGTCGCTTGCTCATTGCAATTTATTTGTAACCTCGTCAATATAAGACCCTACTGCCATCAATGCAGTATCATCAGCGAATGTAGCTACAGTTATATTTTCCATTTGAGGTAAATTATTGGTCTAGAGCAAATACAGTATGGGACCCAGAATACTACCTTGAGGCACACCTGTTTTAATATCTTTGATAGTAGAATACTCTTCGTTTTGTTTAATTCTAAATATTCTGTTTTCTAAAGATGATGAGAGTATATTACCTACGCATTGTTTAGGCAACATATTATTTAGTTTATGTATAAAGCCTCGATGCCATACTTTATCAAAAGCTTGCGCAACATCTATAAATATAGTAGAGCATACTTCTAGAAATGGTGTTCTATTGTACTCTCAAAATTTTTGATACATTAATTTATTTATTGAACATCCATTTTTTTTTTTACGGTTGGATGTGCGGACGCGATCTTTTCAGATCCATGCTCTGAACGGGGTTTGTATCCTTCATCTTCTTTCCCATTAGTAGATAATATAACCAGGTCGACGAATGGTGGTTCATGCACGATGCACCACAATGTATAAGTATATGATGCTTTATATAAATATTGGTGGTAGCTGTAAATACCGAAAAAAAATTATTTTACTTCAATATATCGTCATGACTTAAGCGACAAAAATTAATATTCATATGTACATATCTTCATAAAAATTAATCGTATAACTGTGTTCATTATGGTTTTTTTTAACGATATCATTTATCATAGTTACAATTCTAATCGAAGAATAACTAGTAGTCAAATTCGTATTTGTGATATGATGAAGAGGATCGCTACAAACTCACACGTTCCAATTGTCACAGTGGCGATAGACCGTTCTGGATGGCACTTCCTTTTAAACGAAGTATTTATTATAAACTGAACTGTACGATGCGATTTGATTTTTATTATTCTTTAAATAGTTTTTATAATTTAAATTTTACTGTACGCTTTATGTACATTCAATGTTTTAACCGAAATTCAAAATCAATTTTGATCATTTTTATGTTACTGAGTTTGATTAGATGACGATTTTCTACAAGAGAAGTAATTTGGATTTCTATCAATTGCATTTGAATTATGACTTTTCTACGATTTTTTTCCATCAAAATATTTTATTTATTTCATTCAATTCAATTTAAAATAAATTGATTAAAAAACACAAAATACTTTTTCTTAAATTAAAAACCATTTTTTTTGCTATGTATTTTATTGGAGATACCAATTGTCTACATCAAAATTTCTAATTATAAATTAAATATAATTATGACTTCAGCCTTCAATAATTCTTTGATAATGATGTTAGATAACATTATTTAAAATTTTGGATTTCTAATGATAATAAATTTAAGAATTGAATTTGAAAAAATAATATGAATTTATTGTTCAACATTAGTTCATTATTGTATCTATATATGTACATTTGCATATACATATATATATTATCATTACACTATGTCTTGTTTGCGTGACTTCATTGAATTTGTCATTGCACATTAAAGTTTTCACACTTTTTCCCAGAACCTCATATATATTGTTAGTGCAATATTTCTTTCTATCTCTATCTTTCTATATTATTCTCTTTCTTTTTCTTTTAAATAGGAAATATTTTTCAAAGTTCAAAATAGTTTTAATTTTTTTGTTGTTGTTTTTACATTATTGATATCGTTTTTATGTAAAGAATTATTTTTAATGTAGGCAGTGTCGGATTTCATTTTTAAGTAATTTATTTTTATAGAAAATTTTAGTTTTTTTTTTTAGAAAATTTTAAGTCTATGAAATGCTTTTACACAGAGATTTACCATAAACAAGAATATACAATAGTTTTGTCTTTAGAATTTTTTGTAGGATATAATCTACTAATTTAAATATGTAAAACTATATTTATTATATAATCTAAATTCGCCTTTATTATAGCATAGTTCCATTTCATTTTTAGACCCAAACTATCAACTATTTTTTATCATTTATTTTATCCAAATCACAAAGTGTACTGGACCAAATCGGAAAACCCATAGAGCATTTTTTTTGCCTTCGTCGAGAATAGAACCTGGACCCTTTCAGTTGAAAGGCAGGCGTTTTACCTACGCACCAGAATGTCAATTCCAAAGTTGACAGTAAACAGAATATATCATCAGATAGATCGCAGAAGAAATTCAATTGATGAAAGTTATTATAACCATATCGAATTGACACACTATTATAATAGTATAATAATGAATGTAGGCAATATGTATATCATAGAAGTCTATTATGGTACATATGGGAAATTTTCTCATATAGATCTATTTATTATACCAATTTTAGCGTCTTATAAAGCAGTGAAAATCATGAATTGTAGTACCTGAAAGATCATAAAGTAAGTCCAAAATAAGGTTTTCATTTTATGATGCATCGGGACAGGTGCAGCAAACATGGAGGACCTAAAAGCCTAGTAAAAGTCATTTGAGGACAGTCCATGTCTTTTGACTTATTTGCCACTGGGACAATAACCCTTATCATGTTATCATATGTTAGCATTTCAATGCTAGTAAATTAGGGGATGATTTCTGATTCAACGTAAACTTGATCTACATCACTATGTGGAAATTAGGCCTATTCGACCATCTGAAATTTAAAGCTTTAATTGTTTTTCTGTGAAGTATCACATTACAAGTGGATACAGTTTTACCTAGATTACAAGTATAATAATGCAAATATTGAAAATTTGTTGAAAAATGGAGTATTCTATAATTCCATAATTATTTTTGGATTATTATCAATTTGGAAAACATTGTCGTATTCAAACAATGCTCTAATCCTAATTTATAACTTTTTTATTTGTTTACAAATTTATATTTATAGTCTTCAAAACTATTTCTATAAAATACATGAAACCCTTGTTGTTTTACATTTAATAGACTTTTTTTTTTTTAATTGTATATTTCGAGTCAAGAACTATTTTAATAAAATTTGTTAAATCCGATGCTGATATATATTGTAGTAGCTAACATATAATTACTGTACGTTAGTAAATTTATTTCTTAAGTGTGTTGAGGAATTTCAATGTGTGTTAAGAATTAGAATAAGAATTTATTAAGTTCTGTGTGTGAAATTTAATGGTTTTTTTTGTTTTTTTTTTTTTTTGTTTGGTATTCAAGGACAGAGTATTGTTCAATGAATTTAAAGGATTTATTGAAGAAAGCAGGACTTTTTGAATTATTGAATTGATTGAAGTAGTTTTTAATTGAAATTAATGTGATTTTTATGGAAATTTTACATTTTGATTATAGAAATAATTGGAATGTTTATTAATTAAATTTAAAATTTATTTTAATGCTCATACCAATTATGTCCTTACTTAACATTAATGAACTTAGTATTAAAACTGTGTTTGTGTATAGTAAAAATGGTATTGTTACATTAAACTACATTATACTAAGTATGACTTATTAGGTGAAATTTTGAGTATAGTTTCGAATAAAAAATACTAAATATTTAAGTAGCTTAAAAATTAAGTTTTACTAAGATATTATCTGCCTAGGACCGGTTACTTTAGGCCAATCACCTGCATAATCGGTAAATCAATGGATTCGAAATAATAGAAGAAGAAGCCTCGAAAACACGAATGACTACCTGATAACGACCTTTGGCACACAAAAAAGGACCCGAATTGCACAATGGAATGTAAGAACACTTAGAGAAGTTTCAAGACATTGGAATTGGAAAAATGGCTACTTACAACATAGACATCCTAGGTATAAGTGAAATGCGATGGAACAACACCGGAGAAATCAACACGGAGAATGGAAACATGGCAATTTACAGTGGAAGGGAAACAGGGGTTGAAAGTGGAGTCGGAATACTAATATTAAAGAAATTGAGACAAACATTGGTTTCTTGGAAGGCAGTCTCGGATAGAATTGTTATAGGGCGATTTCGAAATATGACAAGACATGTAACAATAATTCAATACTATGCACCAACAGAGGTCGCTGAGGACCATATTAAGGATGACTTCTACGAACAAATAGAAACAACGCTAGCAGTCATAAATAGGGGAGATATCATAATATTAATGGGTGACTGGAATGCGAAAATAGGGTCTAACAACAATGGGCTTGAGGAGATAATGGGCAAACACGGGTTAGGGAGAAAAAGAAACAACAACGGGGAAAGATTGATAGAGTTGTGTCAGACTTTCGACCTAGCAATCGGAGGGAGTCTATTCCCACACAAAGATATCCACAAATACACATGGACAACACCAACGGGATCTCAAGAAATCAGATAGATCACATATGCATCAGCAAGAAATGAAAACAATCAATGTTAGATGTGAGAAATAAAAGGAGAGCAGATATAGACAGCGATCATGAATTACTAACTGGGGACTTCAGAATTAAACTAAGTCAACAAGGAAGAGGCAGAAGAAATAGAAAGAAGAAAATAAATATAAACAACTTAAAAAATCCGCAAATAAGAGCTGACATAGTTACGGCGTTACGAGAGAATATTAGAAATAATAGAGAACACACTTGGGAAGAGATTCTGGAAATTTACAACCAAACAACAACATCGAACAAAATCTTGGAATTTCACAACCACAAAGAAAAATCTGGATAACCGATAACACATGGGCCTTGCTTAAAAGAATAGGTGAAATGAAGAAAATGATAAACAACAGGATGGCATCAAGAAGAGAATATGAAGAAATAGCGAAAACAGTGAAAAGAGCAGCAAGAAGAGATAAACGGAAATTTCTACAAAATTTAGCCGGAGAAGCAGAAAGAGCAGCTCAGCAACATAACCTGAGAGAATTGCATCGCATAGTCAAGAACTTAACAAACCAGTCGGAACAACAAAACAAACCAATTAAAGATAAAAATGGTGCGCTCCTCACAAACTTAGAGGACCAATTAAAGAGATGGAGAGAACATTTCCAAGAACTGAGCAACGAAGAAAGTACAAATAAT